>JAVGWX010000004.1:78508940-79708940 GCA_036924085.1 Ariolimax columbianus | reverse complement strand
TTCAGGTGAGACACACTGATCAGACTATGTTAGGTTCAGGTGAGACACACTGATCAGACTATGTTAGGTTCAGGTGAGACACACTGATCAGATTATGTAAGGTTCAGGTGAGACACACTGATCAGACTATGTTAGATTCAGGTGAGACACACTGATCAGACTATGTTAGTCAGGTTCAGGTGAGACACACTGATCAGACTATGTTAGGTTCAGATGAAACACACTGATCAGACTATGTTAGGTTCAGGTGAGACACACTGCTCAGACTATGTTAGTCAGGTTCAGGTGAGACACACTGATCAGACTATGTTAGGTTCAGGTGAAACACACTGATCAGACTATGTAAGTTTCAGGTGAATCACACTGATCAGACTATGTTAGGTTCAGGTGAGACACACTGGTCAGCCTATGTTAGGTTCAGGTGAGACACACTGATATGACTATGTTAGGTTCAGGTGAAACACACTGATCAGACTATGTTAGGTTCAGGTGAGAGACACTGATCAGACTATGTTAGGTTCAGGTGAGACACACTGGTCAGCCTATGTTAGGTTCAGGTGAGACACACTGATATGACTATGTTAGGTTCAGGTGAAACACACTGATCAGACTATGTTAGGTTCAGGTGAGACACACTGATCAGATTATGTAAGGTTCAGGTGAGACACACTGAAAATATCACCATAAACCAAGTTTCATCTCAAAGGGGATTTGAACACTGTCCTACTCGCTGCCTGACTGACAGACCTAGTTGCTGAGTGCGTGTATGTCTGATAATATAACCATTAGCCACGTCTCATACCAAGTGGGATTTGAACGCTTTCCCACTCGCTGCCTGACTGACAGAACTAGTGCCTGAGTGGGTGTCTGTCTGACTGACGACTCATGCATTCGCGTACACACACACACACACACAAGTACACACGCACTATCATCTATCAACTTGTTCACTAACCAACTAACGTGTGCGGTGTAAACACATTCCACTACCGTAAAGCCTCCACAACATACACACCTAACCACCGACTCACATTCATTAAACCCACACACGTACAAAAATTATATCGTACACACCTACCAGAACCACATAGTTAAATCCACACATAATAATTGTAAAACCCACAAACCTCTCACATCAATCAATGAAAATATCTCCAGCTCCCTGTGGGAGCACATGTCTAAAGTCCTCTCCTTCTCCGATCAAACGATTCTAAACATTTAGAAGGTTCACGAAGGAGACTGTTCCAGGTCTTCGCCTGTCAGCACAACAGTTCAAGCATGGTCGCTTCCAAGACTTCTTTTCTTTGGTCTGCATAAGTTTGGCAGTCATGCAAGAAATGTTCTAGTGTTTTTTTGTTTTGTTTTTTATATTCGTTCGCCTTATTTCTCTAATCCCCAAGGCGATGTGCGTTGCACTGTGGTTTTTATTTTGCGCCTGTAGGCCCAGTGCATTCGACTTCAGCATGCATTTTATGTAAGGGTCTGCTTCCTCCTGCATTTTTCTAAGGGTTTGCTTCCCCGGGGTAACGGCCGGTGCTGCGATGGGGATCGAACCCAGCACCTTCTGGTTGTGAGCCGTGTCATTTAACCACTAGGCCACGCCGTCCCCTGTTCTGGTGTTTGATTGTGTCCTCCGCAATCGCGCGTGGCGGTGTCTCTAAGACCCATTCTGTGGAGGTGGGCCTTGGGTCCGTAAATGTCCCGTTCAGAGTCTGAAGATCTTTGTTTGCCCCTCTCTGCCAAGTTTGTCTTCGCTGTCATTTTCTGGCTCGTATTCTTTGTGCTGGTCTCTCCATTCCTAGCTTTCCGAACTGATCTGCCTTCTAGTTTCCAAGGACGCAAAAATTGTCACAATTCTAAGAAGGACTAGATCTTCTTTTTTTTTTTTTTTTTAGTCAGCAACGCGATGTTATATTTTAATATCTTTAATAAATACACGCCAAATCGTCTAAGACTTACCTTTCCGTATCAATTAACATGTTTGTGTCTGAGGAACGTGTACAGACAGCCCCATGCCCAACCAGCCAAAGTCGATTCCCCCGATACATGAGGTAAGGAGTATGTGCTTTCATTGGACAGGACACATTTTAAGGAAACCAGATGATAGCATTACAAGACAGTCTCTGTTCAGGAACCCGCAAAGTGAGAAAATAGAGGCAGACCGAAACACACACGAAGAAGAGAGCTCGAACCAAACATTAAAAAAACCCAAAGAAGACGTGAAACGAGTGGCACAGGACAGGAGAACTTGTCGTTTATTTGTTGACAACCCGTGCTCCACGCGTAGCTGAACGATCTGGCTGTACATACTCCAACAAAAGACGGTATCCTGTATAATGGTTTCTTACATCAAATCTCAAACATCAACGTCTGCTTCGGCACTAGTTTTAGTTTTCCTTTGTGCTCGACAAACAAAATCAATTTATTCTCACACAAATCAAAATAAGAGATTGATTTTCTAGAACACTGAGTTATTTTATTGAAACATATCTGGAAACTCCATCGTTAGCTGTTGGTTTGATCGCTGTCAATAAAGGAGAGACCACGCGCAGGAATACACTGCGATCTGAGGAATAAAATAAATAACAAACAAATAATTGTTCTGTTACGTACCTTTGGGTAACAGGTTCGTTAAGGAACTTTTTTGTTTGATTTATGACGCGTTCTAAAGTAATAATACAATATTTGGAATATATGATGGGTCTTCTGGGTTGGGGGGGTCTCATCTGGTCAGGCAAAACATACTGATAAGGCTATGTTAGTCAGGGTCAGGTGAAACATGCTACCAAAGCTATGTTAGTCAGGGTCAGGTGAAACATACTACCAAGGCTATGTTAGTCAGGGTCAGGTGAAACATAGTACCAAGGCTATGTTAGTCAGGGTCAGGTGAAACATACTACCAAGGCTATGTTAGTCAGGGTCAGGTGAAACATACTACCAAGGCTATGTTAGTCAGGGTCAGGTGAAACATACTACCAAGGCTATGTTAGTCAGGGTCAGGTGAAACATGCTAACAAAACTAAGTTAGTCAGAGTCAGGTGAAACATGCTGGTAAGGCTATGTTAGGGTCAGGTGAAACATGCTGATCTAACTATGTTAGTCAGGTTCAGGTGAAACATACTAATCAGACTATATTCGGTTTCAGTGTTTGAGAAGACACGCCCCACCATGGGATGTCACAAACACTCCTGATTTTCCTTGCACAGACTGGGGATGCCGCTTCTCTGCTCAGATTCGTCTGACGAGTAACATTCATTATCGTCATGGACAGATGTTAACTTAACGTCTTTATATTGGTTCAGAAGACTCCGCACAGTCTGTATACAACTAGTTTTATTTCGATTTCTTTGCTCTAAAAGCTACGTGCATCCAACATATTCTGAAATGCATTAATTGTCCCTGCTTCCACTATCTCCTGTAGCAATGCATTCCAAGATTTCACCACTCTCTGACTAACAAAATTTCCTAATATCTAATCTGGACCTGTCTTTAGTTAATTTATTGCTATGCCCTCTTGTTCTTGTAGATGGTTGTATTTTGAAAAATTTGTTTTAGTCTAATTGATTCTTTCCTTTGATTATCTTATAAACCTGTATTAAGTCACATCGAACTCTTATCTTTTCTAGACACTGTAGGCCAGTTTTTCTGAGTCTATCCTCGTAACAGTAATTCTGGAATCCCACTATCAGTTTTGTCGTTCTTTTTTGTTTCATTTCCAGCATATATATAACCCCTCTATGATAAGGACTCCACACATGTAAACAGTACTCCAATGTAGGTCTAACTAATGCTTTATAAAATTTGACAATCTCTTCCTTGCTCCTATGTTGTTTTTTTTGGTGTTTTTTTAAATTTTTTTGCGTTCGCCTTATTTTTCTCTAATCCCCAAGGCGGTGTGCGTTGCACTGTGTTTTTATTTTGCACCTGTCGGCCCAGTGCATCCGACTTCAGTACGTATTTTATGTTAGGGTCTGCTTCCTCCTGCATTTTCTAAGGGTTTGCTTCCCCGGGATAACGGCCGGTGCTGTGATGGGGATCGAACCCAACACCTTCGGGTCGTGAGCCGTGCCACTTAACCACTACGTCACGCCGTCCCCTGCTCCTATGTTTAATATTTCTTTGTATCATACCTAACATTTGCCTTTTTCACTGATACCTGGACTTACTCACTCACTTTACCTGCATGATCTATTATAACCCGTAGGTCCCTTTCCTTTTCTTTAATTCTAAGTATTAAAGTTAGATCCATGTTTTGTTTTTTTCAAAACACAACTTACTTTCGTCTGACAAGACGGAAAGAACCAATGCTAATTTTGGAGTCAACTTCCCTGGCACCGACCCTACAGACACATAGCGAACTGTTCTGGTTTTCTTTCTAAGAATCAACATCACTGCACTTCGGGCATACCCATAGTATATAGCGAAGGGCGTGGATTATGATGGTTCCTGCTGGTCGTCGTTGTACACACGTCTGTGTCTCCACTCTACTCAAATTTCGTTCGATATCAAAGCACTGCAATTCTATGATTGGCTGATTCATCTATTGTATATCACCATCTAACAGACGATCATTCATTGACAAACTTGAAAATATCACTAGTAATCATATCTAGTGTACCCGTAATTGTTGCTTGTGAAGCCAAGATGTCAGCTCTTTCGTTGCCCTGACCCACAGAATGACCGTGGCAGTAGATCCACACTTGATTTGATGCCTTTACAACATCATTCTGCCTTAGCCAGCCGTTCTGTACCTTTTGAAGCAAGGTGGAACTGTAGTAAGTCACAGATGACGCTGCCTGCCGAACTTCACATGATGGCCAGAAGAGGGACTATTTCATTCGCTGTCACTCTGTGATTTTTCATCACAAGGCCTTCAACTGCTGAAATCGATGCTGGTGTCACTACTCGATGTGCCTGACCTGTCGAGAACAGTCTCTCACATAACTTACACAGTGTTGGAACTTCCTACTCTACTTGTACACTTGCTAGAGTGACAGACATGCATCACCGTATTGAGCCTTCATTTGCCGATGAATTACAAATAGCTCGATTTATTGTGTTATTTGAAGCGAACAAGGTATACACAAACAGTTCTGGAAATATCTGAAACGAACCCCATATAAAGTTGGAGAAATACGTTCTGGCATTCCCAGTTGCTTACCTTCTGAACTTCCCCATCGAAGCTGAGTTTGTTGAGTGCCTGGCCGATGTCCAGTCCGCAGGAAAAACAGATGTTGGAAGGAGCTGAGGATGGAGTTTGTAAAATATGAGGATGCTAAGGCGTGTTTGAATGGGGTGTCACTTTCTGGAAGTTGTTCTTCTTCTTAATTTTCTTCTATTTCTATTTCTTTTTGTTCTTCGTCCTCTTCTTTTACTCAGCATTGTTCTACTGCTTCTTTTTCTTTTACTTCCTTTTTTCTTCATCGTTACCTTTTTCTTTTCTACATCTTCTTTTTCCTCTACTTATACTTTGTCTTCTACTTCTGCTTTTTTTTTTTATTTCTTCGTCATCGTTTTCTTCCTTTTCTTTTCTCTTCTTCTTAGTATGCTTCTTGTTCTTATCTTCTCCCTTTGGCTGCTCCTATCTTCTTCTTAATCTCATTCTATCACACGATGTTCTGCCTGTTCTTCTTCTTGTTCATTTTCTAATTCACAACTTTTACTTTTTCTTCTTCTACTTCTTCTTCATGTTTCTAATTCTATTTCTTGTGTATCTGTTTTTTCTACTTGTTCTTCTTGTTTTTAACTCTTCGTCTTTTTTTTTCTTACCTCCTTATTCTTGTTTTTTAATGTGACTTTTTCTTGTTCTTCTTCTTGGTTTGGGTGGTGGCAGTAGTAGTAGTAGTAAAGTAGTAGTAGTAGTAGTAATAGAAGTGGTGGTGGTTGAAGAAGTAAAAGTCGTAGAAGTGGTAGTAAAATCAGCAATAATTGTAGCAGTAGTAGTAGTAATAGTAGTAGTCGCAGTAGTAACAGCATTAGTAGTAGTAGTAGTAGTATTAATCGTAGTTAAGTAGTAATTGCAGTATTAATAGGAATAACAGTAGTAGCATTAGTAGTAGTAGTAGTAGTAATAGTAGTTGCAATAGTAATAGCAGTAGTAGCATTAGTGGTACTAGTGTTGGAGGTGATAGTAGTAGTAGTATTTGAGGTAAATGAGAAAGGAACGCAACTACTTCAAATAATGAGAATGACTTACCCGACGTTTTGGCGATGTACTGCATTTGTTCATCCTTAATAGAAAGGGCGAGAACTCCGTCGTTGTAACCCAGAACTAAATCTTTGAAATCGTCTGGATTTAGTCCCTGTAAAAAATTAAGGACATTTAGATCATACAAATTTAGCTGATAAAATCACCGAAACTATAGCTGTTTATCCAGTTAAGGCTTTCATTTACAATTATTATTAGTTTTAGAATGCCGTATGACGTCCAATCAGAAAGTAGTTTTTGGTAACTTGCTCGAGATCAACTAATGGGCAAAAAAGACCTTCCGTCGAGGAGTATCTCTGGCTGGGGATTAACATGATAAACTATCGATAAGTTTACTTTGATCTCCACCTCTTTCCTTGGACGATGAGGCTAACGTCTAGTTAGGTAAAACACACTGATCAGAGAATGTTAGCCAGGGTCAGAAGAAATATACTGGCCAAGACCCTCACCTGACCTCCTCGTTGATCGTTCTGGAAACAGGCTGTTGTCGAGGACAAAAGTCTGGCTAACAGGTTGAGGTTCGGCGTCAATTCCGTAGTACTGAGCGACACGCAGATGAAGCCAAGCATAGCACAACCGCCTGGAGGACCCCGGTCCACCTTTATCAGCACGCTCGAGATGTGAGGAAAGCTACTGCAACCCGTCACTTAACGCCTTAAAAATAGTAACCTACTCATTGTGGGCATTCGAAACAACAACAACGAGACAAGCCTGGCCAGAGGGAGCCGACTCTGTCATAGCAACAAGACTACAGATCTAGCATGACCAAAAAGCCTGGACGCAGAAGAAGAAGAAGAAGAAGAAGAAGAAGAAGAAGAAGAAGAAGACACACTGCCACAACAAGAGCCCTTTTCTTTGTCCCGATAGCTAGTAGTCTCACAGCAGTCTATTGTAATGATCCACCTGGGATCCAACACATCCGACTTCAGCAAGCATTTTTTTAGTACCGGGTTAGCATTCTCTCTTCGACCCCTTCCCCTTAGACAGTCTGCCCTGCTGCAGCCTGTTATCCAGGATCACCGCGTAGAGGCGTAGAAGAGTCTTGGTAGCTCTGGTTCGCTGGCCCTAACGCTAGCAGTCAGCTATGGGTCGCTGACCACTGCAGCTCATGCGCTGCTCCGCATCTTGATCCCGTACTCAAATGAATAGGATGGTATCCCGGACGACAGACTTTCTTAGATTCGACATTTTGAGCAGTTCATAGCGTTACTATTTTTGTCGCTGTTGGTGATGATGTGGACGCTGGAATCTCATTCGCCAGCAGCTTATTGTCAGAATATACACACATGTTTGGTATCGAAGTGGCATGAGTCTACAGACAAAACTAAAGGTTTACATCTCTTTCATGCTTCCAATGCTGCTGTTTGCTTGTGAAACATGGACTGCATACAGGCGTCACGTACAAAAGTCTAACCACTTCCATATAGTCTGCGGCAGAAGGGTTTTTTAATACAAATCTTAAACCCGTGTAAAGTCGTTAATATTTTATGGCTCTCACACGTCAAAGGTTAAAGGTTAAAGTCGAGGGCTAGACTTCCTCATCTCGATTGTCCCTATATAGTCGGTCTGTCTCAATAGAAGGGCCTCTCACCTGCCAAGAGCATCGTGCAAAGCACGAACGCCATAGCTCCAGCAATGAACCCAGGGACTTCTGAAAAAAATTGGCATCATGAACCGGCCGATGCAGCTCGAATTCGAACCCCGACCGTCTGAACACGAGGCAAACGGCTTGACCACTTCGCCAGCGGGGAAGATGTAACCAAAAAAAAAAACAACAACAAAACCAAAAAGATGCATATTTTCATAAATTGCTACCTGTGCAGCAAATATGAATTAAAATGGTATGCTACAATCACTGGTATAGATCTACAAATGGTATGCTACAATCACTGGTATAGATCTACATAGATCGAAGCTCCACCCGTACTGACGGTTAAAAGTCGATACAAACATTTCTAGCTAATGGCTCAGTGACGGCATCAGGACATAAGCGACATAATACATATGTTACGGTAACAAGATGTTCGTCAGGTATATGTTGCGAATGAAAACAACTATTAAATGAGAACGTTGCACCGCGTGTTATTTGTTTTTGTAATTTGTTAATTGTTGGCGTTCGTTCATTGTTCCTGACGAAAGATTTATGTTGTTGTGTTGTTGTGATTTGTTAATTGTTTTCGTTCGTTCATTGTTCTAACGAAGGGTTTCTGTCATTTTGTTGTTGTGATTTGTTAATTGTTTTCGTTCGTTCATTGTTCTAACGAAGGGTTTCTGTCGTTTTGTTGTTGTGATTTGTTAATTGTTTTCGTTCGTTCATTGTTCCAACGAAGGGTTTCTGTCGTTTTTTTGTTATGATTTGTTAATTGTTTTCGTTCGTTCATTGTTCTAACGAAGGGTTTCTGTCGTTTTGTTGTTGTAATTTGTTAATTGTTTTCGTTCGTTCATTGTTCTAACGAAGGGTTTCTGTCGTTTTGTTGTTGTGATTTGTTAATTGTTTTCGTTCGTTCATTGTTCTAACGAAGGGTTTCTGTCGTTTTGTTGTTGTGATTTGTTAATTGTTTTCGTTCGTTCATTGTTCTAACGAAGGGTTTCTGTCGTTTTGTTGTTGTGATTTGTTAATTGTTTTCGTTCGTTCATTGTTCTAACGAAGGGTTTCTGTCGTTTTGTTGTTGTGATTTGTTAATTGTTTTCGTTCGTTCATTGTTCTAACGAAGGGTTTCTGTCGTTTTGTTGTTGTGATTTGTTAATTGTTTTCGTTCGTTCATTGTTCTAACGAAGGGTTTCTGTCGTTTTGTTTTTATCCTTATCTAAGCCACTGCATATATGGTTTTTTATCGGCAATATAGATCCCAGATACATAGAGGAAGACTTAGTATTAGGTTATACGTTAAGGATACCAGTTGATAACATTACAAGAGATGCTCTGTTATAGAACCCTACAGGCAAGAGAAGTACAGGCAGACCTAATCATTCATGGCAAAAGAGCTTAGGGCAAGTATTAAACAGACTCTGAAGACGTGGTTTGAACTGTCACCGATTGCACATGAAGACTTGACGTGTATTTGTTGAAGGTCTTTGGTTCCCAGGGATGAGGTTAAAGGTTTCGGTTGGTTGATCGTGTATCCAGCCATAAGCAAGTCTGGGTTTTTATCAGGTGTCATTAACTATTCCGCCACGCCCCTTCCCATTTTATTGATTGATCTGTTTTGTACCTAAGAATCGACATCACTGCACTCCGGGCATACCCATAGGTGTTCAGTCTTTCTCGGTAAGTGGCAAAGGATATGGATAAGGATTGTTTTCATTGATTAAGTTCACACTAAACAGGATACACTACACAAACAAGCAGTAAACTTACCTTGATTGGAACCTTGACCTCTGCAACTTGACCTCCCGGTGACCTGACCTCAGCAAAGATGAATTGATCATTGGCTGAGATGAGCAGAGTATTTCCGGTACCACAGTTCAGACCGGAACTGACCAGGGTTTCTCCGTAAGGACTAAATGTCTCCGTTTCACGAAATCTGATTTGAAATAATAGGTCATGATAGACATAAAATAATTATTTACATGTTCGCTTTAAGGAGTCAAGTTATACGTCAGGAACTGGTGACAAAAACTGAGAAAGACTTGATTTCTCGTCCTCGTTGATGTCATGGAAGCAAGCTGTTACAGTGTTACAGTCGCATGACGCTACCTCCCTCTTCAAGCGGCCGATGCCTGTGCCTCCTCTGGTCGGAGATTGGTTCATTTTATTTTTTCGTCCTCCCATCTCTTTTTGGGACGACCTCTTGGTTGTCCGCCTGCACTTTTCCATGCAGAATCGTATTTGCAAGTTGTGATCTCGATATGTGGACGAACGAAGAGAGTTTCCGTCTTTTCACTGTTGCCAAAAGGTCTTCAAAAGGATTTCTTGCTGTTAAAACACTGTCTTGTATTTCTACATAGCGGTCAATTTACCAAGAAGCTGTGCATCAAAGTGTAAACACAAATGCCCTGTGTCTTATAGCTTTTGAGTTATGAAGGATGACAATTGGGGACATGCTATTTACAAGCAACATCGACTAATACTATTTTTTTTTTATTGTTTAAACAGTCATACGACATTTTGCCCCTTGCTGGGATAGTCGATGGGTTTTTAAGGCTGAGGAGTACAGACCGCTTCACCACTGCTGTCGCAACGTCGTATGCTGGCTATGTTTGTTTATTTCACCCTCTACAGATAAACAACATATGCCATACCAGGGATTCGAACCGCTTCCCTCCTTGCCGACAGGCAGGCCTCGAAACCATTTGACCACGGACTCCCAAATACAATACAATAAAACATAGAAAATTAAGTGATTATAGGTCTAATTTCTAAGAAAGAATTTTCGCGTTTACCACTAGCCTCCATGATACTTTGATTACCTGTCACGTTTTAATAAAGAAAAACATTTTTTTTGTTTAATCATCATTAACATTTGTATTTATTATAGACCACTTCTAGTACGGCAGGCTCACCATTTTTAAGCAATGTTGGCTGGGGGCCCTAGAACTTGAGCTTCATTTGGTTAATAGTCGACTCGCTCCTGTTTTTGTGTGTGACAGAGTAGAAAATAGGACAACAGCCACACTGAGAAATGATCGTAAAAACAAGTTACCATGTGGGCCAACTGATATAGGCTGGACCACTCTTTGCGTGCTGAGAACTGAATTAGGCCACTGCCGCGCTGGGAGCATATCCCAAAATCAGTGCTAGATTGAGGCATGAATGTTTAAAATGCTGCAGTCCATAGATCTCGTCAGCTATCAATCAATCAACCAATCAATCAATCAATCAAAGCCCGGGGCTCATCTCAGTGCATATGCCATTGACAACATCCCACCAGCGTACTGGGCTACTCTTTCTGCCACTCTATTTTAGTATTATTATTGTTACTGGCATTATTTCAATTGTTTTTATGAGGATTATTATCATCATTTTATTATCTTTATAAATAATATTCTTTTAATTATTAATTGCTTTTATTATTATTTATAATAATATTTTTTTTTTTTTTTGCGATCGCCTTATTTCTCTATTCACCAAGGTGGTGTGCATTGCACTGCGGTTTTTAATTTACGCCTGTTTGTCCAGTGCATCCGACTTCAACATGCATTTTATGTAAGGGTTTGTTTCCTCCAGCATTTTCTAAGGGTTTTCTTCCTCGGGGTAACGGCCGGTGCTGGGATGGGGATCGAACCCAGCACCTTCTTGTAGTGAGCCGTGTTACTTAACCACTAGCCCACGCCGTTCCCAATGTGATAATATAATATTCATCATTTGCATTAATTGTATTATTATGATTACTTGAATTATTATTATAATTATTATTATTATTTTGGTTATCTGTAATATAGATGTTACCTTTTGTACTAATTGTGTTATTATTGTTATTATTTCCAAATGTTATTATTATTGTTGTTATTATTATTGTTATTATTATTGTTGTTAATATTATTGTTATTATTATTGTTAATATTATTATTATTCCTATTATTATTATTATTATTATAATGATTTATTAGTATTATTGTTATTATTTATTAGTATTATTATTATTGTTATTATAATTGTTATTGTTATTCTTATTATTATTGTTGTCGTGATTATTATTATTGTTAATATTATTGTTACTATTTAATGGTATAGTTATTATAAGCATAACTTACCGAAACTCCAAAGTGAAAGGCCTATTCTCTCGCTTGGACTTGTCCACCGAGACATGCACAGCACTCTTCTGTCCCAACAATAATCCATCCTTCTTTGTGCCAACGCTAGACGCCCGGATGCCTTCTCTCACACCTTCGTTAATATCCTTCATCGTTTTGTTGTCAGTGAAATCGAAAACCCGGTCTGCAGGACATACTGTGGACAAATTGAAATAGCTCGTGTGTGTTTTTGTAATAAGTGCAGCATCAGGGCCTCTGTGTGGGGTGGGGACTTTCGCATATCTTCTCTATAAGTATGTCTAACTCTTTTTGCATCGATATTTGTCTGACTATCTGTTATTGTCTATATGTCTCTAGGGCTCATTGTTTTTTTCCCTTTGTCTATAATCTCCCTCTCTCTCTGTTTGGCCATTCTTAAATTTGAATCACTTGACTCAATTTCTCAATAATTTTCTTTCTCTGTCTATATATCTATCTGTCACTCTGTTTGTCCGTATCTGTGTCTACATATATACATATGTCTCTATCTCTCTCTCTCTCTCTCTCTCTCTCTCTCTCTCTCTCTCTGTTGGTACCTAAATGTGTCTATGTTTCTACCTATGTCTCTCTCTCTCTCTTGGTACCTATCTGTGTCTACATATCTATGTCTCTCTCTGTCTCTGCTTGTCCCTATCTGTGTCTACATATCTACCTATGTCTCTCTCTCTTTCTCTGTTTGTCTCTGTGTTTATATATCTACTTATGTCACTCTCTCTCTCCCTCTCTCTCTCTGTTTCTCCACTTCTTTATTTCAAAATTGATCTGTATATCTGTTATGGCCAGTCTTTAAATCTGCGTCCACCTCTCACTCAGTGGATCTCTCTCTGAAACACTCATTTCCTCTTACATTCTCTCGATAAATCTGCCTTTCGCATTCCTCTTTCGATTTTTTTTCTCTCTACTTCTCCTTTCTCTCTCTCTCTCTCTCTCTCTCTCTCTCTCTCTCTTCTTTCTTTCTTTGTCTCTCTTAATGTATGTCTCTTTCAGTTGTTATCTTGTGTTCTCTTTCATTGTCTTTAGTTCTCTCTCTCTCTCTCTCTCTCTCTCACTCTTTATCTATCTTTCCATTTATGTCTTTCTCATCATTTACTCTGTCTCTCCCCTATTCTCTCTCCACATCTCTCGTGCACTCTACAGTATCCACTCCCCCATCTCTCACACACTCTGGATAAACAATACGAGATATGAACAATGGATGAGGAAGCGTTCACATAAATTTAATAATGGAAAGGAAATCCATATCTCAGTGGTCAATGGAAAATTCTCAAACATCTTCAGGGTTGAGGCTGGGACTGAGGCTGAGGCTGAGGCACTAAGAACAGCTGCAATAGCCTTCATGGAAAATACCTACCGTGTCAGAGAGAACAAGTATGTCCTTACAGACTCTGAATCAGTCTTACTGGCCCTCATAAACCATAAAAACAAAGAATGGCACACATAAAAATCTGCTTCAATTTCAACAGAGTGAAAGTTCAGTCGATTTACAGCTCAAACTGGGGAGGAAGACTAACGTCTGGTCAGGCATAACATACTGATCAGATATGTTAGTCAGGGCCAGGTAATATATACTGATAGACATGTTAGTTACGGTCATGTAAAATAAACTGATCAGATATGTTAATCAAGGTCAGGTAAAATATATTGATCAGACATGTTAGTCAAGGTCGGGTAAATATACTGGCCAATACCGTTCTCTCTACTTCCACGTAGTTCTTCATGGAAACGAGCTGTTCTTCTTCGGTGCCTGGCTTACGAGGTAGAGATCACCGTAGTGGTGAGCGACACGCAGATGAAGCCAAGCATAGCACAACCGCCTGGAGGGCCGAGGTCCACCTTCATCAGCTCGCTCGGGATGTGAGAAAAGCTACTGCAAACTGCCACTAACCGTTATTTTAAGGGCGCACAAAAGAGTAAAACTACTCATTGTGAGCATTCAGGAACATCAATAACAACAATAACAACAACAACAACAACAACATCAACAACAGCAACAACAACAACAGCCCAAACTCTAAGTTACACGGAAATGAGGAGGCAGATAGACTAGCCAAAGAGAGAGGAGGCAAAACCAAAACTGAATACAGAGAAACATTTGAAAAATAAAGACAATCGTAACGTTTAATTTCAAGCGGGGACGGCGTGGGCTAGTGGTTAAGTGACACGGCTCACAAACCGAAGGTGCTGAGTTCGATCCCCATCACAGGACTGGCAGTTACCCCCAGGGAAACAACCACTTAGAAAATGCAGGTTGAAGCAGATCCTTACATACAATATATGCTGAAGGCGGATGCACTGGGTAGACAGGCGCAAAATAAAAACGGCAATGCAACGCACACGTCTTGAGGATTAAAGAAATAAGCGAACGCAAAAACAAAAAAAAACACCAAAAAAATAATTTAATTTTAAAGACAGATGATTCAAAGAGCACCCATAATTTGATATAGCAACCGCATTGTTCAAACATGACATGATACTGGAGGCCTTCCCCATGCGCAACCAGCGGCGTATCCTGGACATCCGATGGTTCGACTACATCCGCAAGTTGGATGTGTCTGCTAAAACAGGCCTCCACCATATCTCAGAAACACTTGAACGCCGCTGAGTTTCTTTGCTTGGTCATGCTGCACGGCTGGTATTTCCTCAGCGCAAGAATACTTCACCCGACCGGCTGGATGCGCAGAAGAGGATGTCCCTGCACAGTATGGCTACATCTCGGCTCTAGACGAAGCCTGGGACCACGCCGAAGCAGTGGGCCAGGGATGCGGCCCACCGACGCAACGGACCTCAGACGCCTATGCGAACATTATTATTATACTGGACTTTCAAGTGGCAAAATTCAGTCAGCGATTAGATCATTGCAGATTAAAGAATTATTTGATTGACAAATAAATGAAATAGCCACATAATATGGGAACATGTTGGGAAAATAAACAAACGGTGGAACACTTTCTCCAGGTCAGTCGGATCCACGACAGGAGCAGAATGGCAGCATGATCCACCCCAACCCAATTGAAAAATACGTTGTATGGTGACGAGAGATACCTCAGGTGGAAAGCCAAGTCTATTATGAAAATAGATATGATTATTTGAGAGCAAATAACGAAGAAGAAGAGGAAGAATATGCTGTTGGTGACGGTGATGATGATGATAATAACGAAGAAGAAGACGACGAAGAAGAAAAACATGGTGAAGATGATTGTGGAAAAAGAGCAGACAAAAAGAAGAAGAAGAAGAAGAAGAATAAGAAGAAGAACAACAACAACAATAACAAAAATAACATGATAAAGATGATTGTGAAGAAGAAGAAGACGAAATAAACAAGAAGAAGAAAAGAAGAAGAAGAGGAGGAATAAGAAGAAGAAGAACATGATAAAGAAAATTGTGAAGAAGAAGAAGAAGAAGAAGAAGAAGAAGAAGAAGAAGAAGAAGAAGAAGAAGAAGAAGACGAAGAAGAAGAAGAAGAAGAACATGATGTAGATGATGATGGTGAAAGTGAAGAAGAAGACGAAGAAGAAGAGGGAGAAGAAGAAGATTAAGATGAAGAAATAATGAGTCTGCCGCTCTTGCGCTCAATGGCCCTCACTTCCGTGTCTACCAATCAGTGTATACAACAGCCCCTCCCCTTATGCCAACACTCGCCTTGATCTCTTGGAGCCGTACAATCGCAGTCAACAATGTCGAAGTCCTCATAGAAACAGGGGCGTGGCAGCCACATGTTACCGCCCAGAATCTTGACGTCATATCCAGCCGGCTCTTCCCAATTGGGTTTCTTCTGACACTTCCCTGCAAAACAAAAACGACATGGTGAACATACCTCGTACATCCCCATAGTGAGTTCTGGAGTCTCTTACAAGGGAGGAGATAAAAGCATCACTGAACCTCCACAAACGTCGTAAAAGTGACTTAAGAGAGTTGCACATGGATCTAGCAATTTCAACGTGTGAAGCAAAATTGCTACAGAAATCGCCCTGCAAACGCACTCGAAGTGCTTTGGTGCTGACTTTTCAGAGTAGCCCAAATCGTAGCGGTGGCCCTATACTACGGCTGAGGTGAAAAGAATACAAGACAAACAAACGGAATCGCTGTCTACTGCAAGAAACATAGACATTAAGAGACAGACAAGCCACAGTAGAGGAACCAAAAACTAAAATGAAAACAGGTCAATATCTGGAGAGAAACAGTAATTAATTTTTTTTATAGCTTTCTATGTGCAAGCCCTTTTTTTAAGAAAGCTGGTTTTTGCTGAGGTTTATTTTAGTTCATTTCATCACGTAATCCCTTGAGATCGTTGGGGCATCCCTGCTGACACCCCCACAATTCTGCGCCATCTTTCTCTGTCTCCGATTGCTTCTTGTGCCTCCTCGAGTCGTAGGTTAGTCCATTCATCGTTTTCTCGGACGTCGCCGCCTTCGCTTGCCCTGTACTGTAACCCTGTATTTTATGCGAGTCTATTGGACTTCGAGACGTGGCAATACCAGGTTAGCTTTCGCATTGTGATCGTTGTGAGGAGGTCGCCGTACAGTTCACCTGCATTCTCAACTCTACGTCTTTCTGCATCATTTCCAATACGGTCCTGCCGAAGACGGATGTGTCGGACCGAAAGGTGTAAATATCGCAGTCAAGCTGTAAACTAGCGACACAACGCATTCCGTCGTCCTGACTACATCCTGCTACTTGCAAAGCTCTGTTCAGAGCTCAGTAGCGGGAGATTGAGAACGAACACAGAAGA
This sequence comes from Ariolimax columbianus, assembly GCA_036924085.1. NCBI lineage: Eukaryota > Metazoa > Mollusca > Gastropoda > Stylommatophora > Arionidae > Ariolimax > Ariolimax columbianus. The sequence goes on along the minus strand of JAVGWX010000004.1, from coordinate 79,692,270 downwards.
AGAAGAAGAAGAAGAAGAAGAAGAAGAAGAAGAAGAAGAAGAAGAAGAAGAAGAAGAAGACGAAGAAGAAGCAATACGGTCTGCGTAGGTGATATTTATGAGCCTTCTAAAACATGTTATCTCCATGGCCTGGATTCTTCTCTGGGGGTCTCCTTTAATATTACTGAGGTATGGAAGAGTCATTTTTTTAATGATGGTGTTTTTTTTTGGGTAATTTCTGATGTAAGGGCATTTTTTTTTTAAATTTTGGTCACTTCTATTCATTGGTGTAATATTTTGTTAATACGAAGTCTGATACGTTCATCTGTGCTGTCCATCACTTGATCATGGATATTTCATAAAGATGTACTTACACATAAAGGAGTACTAAACGTAAAGGAGTACTAACACAAAAAGAAGTACTAACACATAAAGGACTACTACACGTAAAGAAGTACTAACACATAAGGGAGTACTAACACATAAAGGACTACTACACGTAAAGAAGTACTAACACATAAGGGAGTACTAACACATAAAGGACTACTACACGTAAAGGAGTACTAACACATAAGGGAGTACTAACACATAAAGGACTACTACACGTAAAGAAGTACTAACACATAAGGGAGTACTAACACATAAAGGACTACTACACGTAAAGGAGTACTAACACATAAGGGAGTACTAACACATAAAGGACTACTACACGTAAAGAAGTACTAACACATAAGGGAGTACTAACACATAAAGGAGTACTACACGTAAAGGAGTACTAACACATAAGGGAGTACTAACACATATAGGAGTACTTCAGAAAAAGGAGTACTAACACATAAAGGAGTACTTACACATAAAGGAGTACTTCAGAAAAAGGAGTACTAACACATAAAGAAGTACTAACACATAAAGGAGTACTAACACATAAAGGAGTACTAACACATAAAGGAGTACTAACACATAAAGGAGTACTACACATAAAGGAGTACTTACACATAAAGGAGTACTTCAGAAAAAGGAGTACTAACACATAAAGGAGTACTACACGTAAAGGAGTACTAACACATAAAGGAGTACTAACACAAAAAGGAGTACTTCAGAAAAAGGAGTACTAACACATAAAGGAGTACTAACACAAAAAGGAGTACTTCAGAAAAAGGAGTACTAACACATAACGGAGTACTAACACATAAAGGAGTATTAACACGTAAAGGAGTACTTCGCATAAAGAAATTAGTTAGCTAGTCGTCGGTTCATCTTCCTCGCGCTCGGCACAAGTCCACACGCGCTCAGATCTCATCCTCAGTATGTCTGCCAGCTCGTGATGACTGACCGTTCTGGTCCTGTGCTGGTAAACCAGATGTCGTTGTATCCCCCTCCCCCTCCGTGGTGTTCCTTCCTCGCCGCCCCTAGTTTAACATCCAATGCAACGTGTCAAGGATGTAGAGTCTGGATCAAATCCCGAATCTTCCTTCCAGCCGACTCCCCCAACGACGTTCAAGATATCGGCTCTATCCATTGATTTACCATCCGCCACCGTAGATGTGCTCGACAACCTATCAGCTCTCTCTCGTTCCCCTCCCCCACCTGCATGTCCCGGAACGAGTATGAAGGAGATTTTCTGTAGCCTTGACCGTCCTATCGACTCCAACCACTTGCCGCCACGCGAAACCGGTGTTCACCTTCCTAAGGACTCATTGAATCACTGAGAATGCATACATGTGTGGCACTCGTTGGTGCAGTTTCTGCTGGACCTGCCTACATAAAGAAACACTAACACATAAAGAAGTACACACAGAAGTACCGAAAATATCAAAGATAATTGCCGAAAGTTAAACAAGATATGGGATCAGGATGCCGAGGAGCGCATGAGCTGCAGTTGTCAGCGACCCATATCTGATTGCTAGCATCAGGGCCAGAGAACCAAAGCTGCCAAGACCCTTTCTACACCTCCACGCGGTGATCCTGGATAACAAACTGCAGCAGGGTAGACTGTCTAAGGAGAAGGGATCGAAGAGGGAATGCTAACCCGGTACTCACAATATGCTTGTTGAAATCGGATGTGTTGGACTGAAATGTGCAAATATCGCAGTCAATGTGTAAACTACGACACAACGCATTCCGTTCTCTGGACTACATTCTGTTACTTAAGCCCTTTCAGGGTTTGGTAGTGGGAGATTGAGAACGAACGAAGCCAAGCCAAACACGGTATGCCAACAGGTCAGCAAAACCTCCAAACGATTAACACAGGGCATCAGCAACGATTAGAACATCAGATATAGAATCAGTTGGTCCTAACTCACGATGTCAAGGTCACCTCGTTAAAAGCTGGAACGCATCCATAAAGCTGGAATGCGACCGGTCCTTGTACCTGGGACTACACCCATTCTCTCCGCCCACTCCTCCCCAATTGAAACGATGAGATTCATGTTTGAACTTCTTTCTGTACAGTTTAGAAACGCCCTGGCCCAGGCCAAAGCCAACATGCAAGTAGCTGCAGACAAGAGGCACCCACTGGCTATGACCAGTGCTTGTACCAAGGAGGGATGTCATGGATGGCACATGCAGAGAGAATGATTGGTCCGGTAACCACAGTATAAACCATGAACAAAGTAGAAAAATGGATTCACGCTGGAGATAATATGGCAGACTACCACCGCGTTATTAACACGTTGGGAAGGGGATGCAGAGACTGGCGGAACCGGGACAACAAACGTCGAGGCTAAGCAAATAAGAAGGTAAAATGTCCAGGATTGTGATGCTGTCAGACCTGCAGATGGATCTGTGCTACGCGGTAATAAAGTCGGCTGGGGCTTCTCTGCTTGAGTGAAATTACGGGTTATTGATGAGAGGAGTGGTGCATACTTGTCATACTTGTCGAGTCAGTGACTTCTGCTCTATTGTGGCTATCTGAGACCTAAGTTTATGAGGACCGTAACCGTCTCTGACTTTCAGTTTTTGCTTAGGAAGGTGCTGATTGACTGGCTGTAGCATGAATTGATAGTGGACAAAGAGACCTTGAACCTTTGAGACATTGTGTGGATCTGCTGTCGTGTCATGTTTGCGAGAATGAAAGGGATGACATCAGGAACATGCGAATCGGGGACATTGGCATTGGATGCAGGTGACATTTTGAAGTTGATCAACGACTACCTTTTTGATGAAGACACTACAGCCGATGAACCAGCAATATAAATATTGCTGGATTAGGATAATCATACACGAGCCCAGCACACAAACATGCTGGAAAGGATACAAAGAAGTGCGGCAAAGCTGATAGTGGGATTCTAGAATTACAGTTATGAGGAAAGACATAGAAAAACAGGCCTGCAGTGTCTAGAAAATAGAAGAATTCGAGGTGACTTAATACAGGTTTATAAGATGATCAACATACAGGGTAAATTAGATTATTTTTCAAAATACAACCACCTACAAGAACAAGAGGGCATAGCTACAAATTAACTGCAGGTCCAGATTAGATATTAGGAAATATTTATATAATTAGAGAGTGGTGAATGTTTGGAATTCATTGTCACATGAAGTAGTGGAGGCAGGGAAAATTAATGCATTTAAGAATAGATTGGATGCGCATAGCTTTTAGAGCAATGAAATGTAAATGAAACTTGTTGTATACAGACTATGCAGAGCCTTCTGAACCAGTATAAAGACATTAAGTTAAGTTAACATAGGGGCGCCTGAGAGGAAGGTGCAGGAGTGTGTACAACCAGCGAGCTTCATGCGCCATCAATATCTACACTATTTGCTTTTTTGCTGAGAGTGACTGAGCACCTATGGGCTAGTCAGGAGAGCAATGATGTCGATTCCTAACAGAACAGACCACCAAAAAACAAAAAGTCAGAATACAAAGAAATACAGAAGAAGGAAGATACGTAATTCAATACTTACCACACCGCTTATCGAAATCACATTGACTAACACAAGTGTGGTCAAGCTGGCAACCCACATCTGGTACAAATGAGTAGTTCTGCTGACAACATCTGGGAACGGAAACGCCATCTTCACAATCCCAGTATCCACCGCAAGCGCCCTCCATCTTGTACGTGGCACAGCCTTCCCTGCATCTGTCTGATCACGGAAAGAGGATTGTTTCGTTCTTTTTTTAAAGAAACAAAGGTCAGGTTGACAAATTAGTTAGTGTTCTTAGTTAACTTGTACTTTTACAGGGGCGGATGTACTTGTGCAGGTCCCAGCTTAGATATGAGTAGCATGTAGCATGAAGGAGAATGACTATCTATCTATTTATCTTCCTATCTATCTATCTATCTATCTATCTATCTATCTATCTATCTATCTATCTATCTATCTATCTATCTATCTATCTATCTATCTATCTATCTATCTATATATCTATCTATCTATCAATATATCTATCTATCTATCTATTTATCTATCTATCTATCCATCTATCTATTGATCTATCTATCCATATATTTATCTATCTATAGATGTATCTATCTATCTACCTATTTATATCTACCTATCTGTCTGCCTGTCTGTCTTTATTTCTGTATGTCCGTCTGTCTGTTTGTTTTTCAGAAGATAAAAGAAAAACTAAGAAGAAGAAGAAGAAATCAAAAGAAAAGGAGAAAAAAAGTACAACAGAAGACGAGACCAAAAAAATAGAAAGCAGAAGATGCAGAATTTTCAGATACTACTTACCGGAAGTACAGTTGGCCAGACTTGGCGAGGTACATGTCATATTGTTAGAGTTCCAGTGAAGACCCATGGGACATTGTCTGACAATTCCAAGGTCAAGGTTGTCACGCTCGTTGTAGTAGCACTGGATGTATTTGTCGCAGTCCGTGGGATGTTCAACCACTCCAACACCGCCCTCCCTGTGACCGCCAGAAGGACTGCAAAGTCCAGCTGAACCTTGATGAGGTTAGAGAATACAGTAAACTAGCAGAGGCGAGCAGAACATCTTCCCGCTTGTAGAATTGTACTAATAACGCAAGTTTAAATCGGATTTTAAGAAAATTAAACGGGATAAGACCTGTCTAGGATTTGAACCCAATACCTCCAGCACCCTAGACGAGGATCACACCGCATAAACCACCGTGCAATAAGAAATTAAAGTTTCGCAAAGGAAGTCTATATTGCTACCAAACACCATGAAGGAATATTAGCCCTGTAGTATATTGTCCGACAATACAATCTCATAATAGCTGGGTAATTTTGTTTTAATAATTTGTGTTGTTTGTTTTTTGTGTCTGTGCTTCCCAAGTCGCAATTCGTCTGACCAATCATTGGCAAGAGTAGCTCGTAGATGAATAGTGGCATTGCCTACCTGCTGACAAGGAGGGTAGCGGATCGAATCCCCGGTAATGCAAATGATCGTTTTTTTTGGGTAGGGAAACAAACATAACCAGCACACGATGCGGCGACAGCGATAACGGGGCGGCCTGTAATTCTCAGCCTTAATCCCTTCGACTACCCCATCAATGGGAAAAAAACTCGTACGATAGTAATCACACACAGGGTGCCCCACTCACTGGCTACCGGCCCCTGGTATTCCCTTATGCCAAAGGGACCCCGAAAGTAAGACCTCCTATGATTTATCTCGACGTCAGAAGTGGATTTATTTTGGCAGTATGGCAGTTTATTTGGAACCTTCCCGCCAATGTCCGTAAAATTGTGGTAGCGTATTACAGGTGGCAGAGGAGAAGCAGTATGACAAAATGGCGTTAGTCATGGAAGTGCGTTGAAAACAGAGGTGCGTAATTGAATCCCTCCATGCGGAAAAAGTTGCACCAGCTGACATTCATCGCCATTTGCTGAACGTTTACGGAGACCAAACCAATGGATGTTAGCACAGTGAGGCGGTGGGTTGTGCGACTTGAAGGACATGACACGTTAAGGACGCCCATACGCAGCTGTCACACCACGCAATGGGGGCTTCTCGATCAGCCCATTCACGCAAATTGGAGGATTACGACCAGGGAATGTCTATGGTTCTGGATGTAGGCTTTAATGCTCTGTAGACGATAGTAGCAGAGTTGGTAGAGATACAGACTGAGTTTCTCTTCTAATGTTTTCTTGCAGTTTCGTGAGATTCCTTTGGCTTGTGCCAAACACTTTCTCTTTCAGCATGTCCAATAGTATGGAGTCATGTAAGGTAAGGCCAGGCGATATTGATGGCCAAAGACAATTTGAAAGAAAGAAGCAATTGCAGCCATGCTGACGTTAGAGATGTGGCATGAAGCTGCATCTTGCTGAAAATAGCAAGCATGCAATTCCTCGTTGTCCATGTGGTTCACAGTATGTCGATGTCAAATTTTATTGAATCCCGTTCATTGGTTTACAAATTGTACGGAGAAACAACAAGGGACCGACAGCAAGTGAGGCTTTGCAGAACATCGTTTCTTACATCGGCCAAAGGCAAGTGAGACTTTGCAGAACATCGCTTCTTACATCGGCCAAAGATATATTCTAATATCTTCACTCGTATGTGCAGGCCAACAGGTGATTGCCCTAAAGGTCATCTTACCGGCCACCATTGGGTAAGAATTGCATTACCTTCCCAATCTATTCCCGACAAGGGCTAACGGCCTGCTCTTATAGATTTTCAACTGCCATTGGTGTACACATGACCTCCGAGATTTTCGTCCATCTATAATAAGACTAGGCATCTGCCTGACCCAGTTTGAGACCCGGGTATACTAACAACTTGCAAGATTCAAACCCTTCCTTTTTTGTTTCATTTTCGATCGCTCGTTCCTTGAGCTCTCTCGGTTATATCGACTTTTAAGTTTATTTAATTGATCTCTTAAATAGAAGAGGTCAGATTCATACTCATTAATCACAAATTCTACACCACAGCATAGACACAAACGCACCCACACAATGGTGGGAATGGTGATATAACCAAAAACGACTAGTTGAAAGAGACGTAACGAAGACATATTTAAAGTAAACACACATAGCTTCTACATTGATATTGCCTCATGGAAGCTGCTTGCTCCGAACCGCTCAGCCTAGTGCACTGCCATCAGACGCCGAGTCGGAATTAGATCGCGGAGTTTCTCGCCGAGGAGAAGAAACAGCGAGCTCCACGAAAGACCTTACTAGTAACGCTGTCCACGTATACCCCATATGCGGTACAATTTGTCGTCCTCGGCTCATATTATACAGTAATACGCGGTCACATTTGAATACACATGGCTGACTGTCGCCAGCTGTGCTTGTAATCAACAACTATTTTAAACCTTCAAAACAAACAAACAAGGGAGTAATTAGAAGATAATCCAATAAAACCAAATAGTTCAAGCAGAATACAAACATGGCTGCACTTACTACTGTTGTTCAATCGCCCGTTACAGAGCCTGTCACGTGTGAAGTTCTTGGAAGCAGCTTCAAGGTCAGTGTAACGAGAAATATAATAGAAGAATGTTGACCCGCTAGCAGCCATCTGAAGTCTCTGCTGATCCAAAACTCCATTCTCTCTCACAATGAAAATGACAATTGTGTACTTCAGTCCTTTCAACCTTTAGTGAAACAAAAAGAAAGGTAGTCAAATGTGGATACTGTCATCAGGGATAGGGTGTTGTTGTTGCTGTTGTTGTTCTTGTTGAAATTCCACGATGAGTGACTATACTTTTTTGTTTGCTCTAAAAAAGAAACAGCGATCGTACACGTAAAGGTGCAATGTGGATGACGAAGAGGTCGTCACAAAAAGTGATGGAAGGACAACATAAAAGAATGGACCAATCGTTGATCAGAGGAGACACAGGCAGCGGTCACTGAAAGAGAGGGATTGCGTCGGGTTGCCGGGGTGTCTTTAGGTGTGCCTCAGCGTCCTCGCCCGTTACGGGATGACTTGACTTGATTTGACTTGGAAAGGAAATGGTAGCGAGTTGCAGTAGCTTTCCTCACATCTATAGCGTACTGATAAAGGTGTACCTGTATGAATGCACTGTCAGGAGGTAGGCACGAAATATGAAAGGTGACAATCCAGCCACGAAGAACCTACATGATTAGGCTCGCAGCGGACGATCAATCACAGCTTCACATTCACAACACCAATATCGAACTGATTCGTGCCAATCGTTGTGTCAAGCAGAAAGATATCGCTGCAATGCTTATGATTTCGATTGGGCGAGTCTCTCATATTACCCATGCCCTGATTGGGTAAAGGAAAGTGTGTGCGAGATGGGTATCTCACATGATGACAACGGAAATGAAACAGCGTCGAATGCAGGTGTGTCAGGAAGTCCTTATGAGATATGGACAGGTAGGCGATGCCTTTATCGACCGAATCATTATGACCCAGAAAACAATTGCCAGTTTATGAAGCACAGGCATAAGAACTCACCTACTCAATCAATTCAAGGTAGCGATCTTGGCGGAAAAAGTGATGATGACCATCTTTTTTGACTGCTAAGGCGTAGTCCACACTATTCTTTGTAGCAAAGCAATACTGACAACTCCGACGATATGGGAAAGCCTTACAGAACCTTCCAGTACGATTGATGTGTGTTCGTGTGGCCAAGCGCGGAAAATCTTCAGCACAACAAGACTCGCCTACACACGAGACGACAAACAGTGGCTGCATTGGAGCGTTTCACGTTTGACGACTTTTACCGCACCCATCGTACAGGCCCCGTTCTGGCACCTTATCATTTCTTCCTCTTCACACAGCTGATGGACCACCTCAAGGGGCACCGCTACAGTTTTGACGAGGAGGTGAAAGCAGCTCTGCGTACCTAATTTCGGGAGAAAACTTGGGATTTGTTTCCATGGCAACTTTCAACAACGTGTCAAACGTTGACGTTTCGGTATGGCGACTTTGTTGACAAGTAATGGCACATAACCTAAACGACATTCCAAGCTGCAAGAAGATGTATAGATCATGTGAAAAAATCACACATTAATGAAATTATCTATTCAAAAACAAAACTTTTCAAATCGCCTGGACTCTGAATATGGAGACCTTGGGCTGCCCAAACTGCAGGATTCCCCTCTCGGCCTCGCTGGTATGATCCTAAGGAATGTAAAGTATGACAATTTGGCACCAGCTCAGCTGCAGGAGCTGCCGGAATGAGTTCGCAATTTTGAAACCATCCGCCTTAGGTGCTACCATTCCGGATTTCTGTCTGGGTGTACTCCCGTAGCCCTACCCTCTCCCGAGTTTTCCACAAGACAGTAGAGTCATTGCCCGCAAATGCTAGTTACTCGAGACATCCGATGATGCCATCATCGTTCCAAGACAAGCCAGCACTCTCTGGGAAGTGGGTTTAAAATCAGAGTTCTTCCTCTCCTGCATGAACAGGCTAACGAGCTTCGTCTACCCGGGTCAGAGTTTACCTTCTCTTAGTTTGGCTGCCAACCAAGGCTAATGAGCCAAATCTGCCTGCCCAGTTATACCGCCGGGTACTCGGTCGCACCCCACATCAAGCCCTGTAAGACACAGGGGGTCCCTCATGAAGGTGCTGCTGGGAACACAATAATGTAGGAGAGACCATTGACATGGAAACTACTGAACGGCAAGCCGAACAGTGAATCCAGCGGCGATCTTTACACCTGAAAAGGAGAGGCTATATCTGACGCTTCACTTTCCTTTAACGAGCGGGACGTCCAGTCCAGACCTCGCTATTCCCCCCCCCCCCTCCCCCGCCCCCCCCCCCATTATTCACAAATACAAATAAGTATATATGTACGTATACACGTACGCTTCAATTCATTTTTAATGGTCTACTAACCTGGTCAGCTGTTCTTCCACAGAAGCCAAATTTGACGTATAGGAGCTCTCTGGAGCCACAATGGCCACGTAACTTCTATAACTTGACAACACAGGGGGCGTGACAATATTCCCGAGGGCAGATACCAAGTTAGCCCCGCCCTGAAAATAATTGTGAAGAAACAAAACTATGATGTCATTCTAAAGTGATAATTATCTTTGTATCACGTCATTTTTGACTATCTAAATAAAGGTAAAGGTAACGATGAGTTCCATGGCAACAATTGCCGTAGGGGATGAAGATGAGTCTTCATGGAGTAAATCAATCCTATTTGACATAGGATGGCCAGTTCCCTTCCTTGCTGTTTATATCTTAGCAACTCATACTTTAGGTATCCATTTACAGCTGGGTTGACTGGAGGAGCTGTTGTACCAGGAAGGAACCACGCTCGGATTTTGCTTTCGTGATTTCTAACCTGGAGCACTGTAATCCCAGTCTTACCAACCCAGCTCACTGCCGACTAGGCTACGCGTTCCAAATAAAGGAGCTGCTATTAAATAAATCATGGTTGATATGCGATCGCAATCAATGGCTTTCCGCAAAAAATGGGACAACATTAATATTATCAGGATTGAATATCGCCAGCTTCGCTTCCAATGACCAACTATTATTATATTTTATCAGCTGGTTAAACTCTGAACACTACTTTCCCGTTGCACCACTCTTTTCGATCCCTGCCTAGGGTTTATGATATCGCTACGGTAATCTGTTACTTTATCATCAGTGTGGGCCTACTGCGATGAGTGCGTTTACTTCTTCGTGTCGTGGGTTGCAAAAACTGATAAGCAGAGTATAACCAACCAGCCAGACCTCTTCTTCTCGTCCGCCACGTTTGTCTACTACGTCTACACATGAGGACCAGATCTCATGATAAAGGTTTCTGTAGTTGGGAGTTCTTCAAGGCTCCCAAACATCGTTTTGTGTTGAGAAATCGTCTCCGTTGGCCAGTACTCTCGGTATGCAATTGGCTAAGCACATCGTCCAGGATATGTTCGACTGTCTGTGCTGCTTGCCAACAAATTCACATGGGTTAAGGAGCCATTTTTAGCTTGCGCGATTGGAAATTTTATCTGTTATGTCAGTTGAAACTACACTTGTCAATTTCAGCATCTGTGTTTGTCATGGCACATAGACTTTTGTAATAGTTTAAATCGTGCATTGGTGTTTGACTACACTGACTATATTTGGAATATACCTTTTACTACAATATAAATTATTTGGGATATACCTTATACTACAATATAATTTATTTGGGATATACCTTATACTACAATATAAATTATGTAGGATATGCCTTATACTACAATATAAATTATTTGAGAAATACCTTAAACTACAATTACAATTATTTGAGAAATACCTTAAACTACAATATAAATTATTTAGAATATTCCTTATAAAGTAAAGTAAAGTATCCCATAGCATTACTGCCGTAGGGGTGTGAGGTGTTAGCGATCTCACATTTCAAAGGCTCGGCTATATGAGGGCGGTAGCCATCTCCTCTTCCTCGCCGCTTGTACTTCCCGGACTGAACTGGTACCCATTGCGGTCTGAAAAAAACATTACCGCCTCACCTGGGGAATGAACCCAGAACCACTCAGATGCGAAACCACTGCGCTAACCACTGCGCTACGCGGCTCCACCATATTCCTTATAGTACAATATAAATTATTTGGGATGTACCTTATACTACAAATAAATTACTACTTGTGATAAACCATATACTACAGTATAAATTACTTCCCATATACCTTACACTATAATATCAACTACTTACTTGGGATATACCTCCTGGTATTTGCTGGACTGCCAATATCGAGCTGTTTACAGAGTTTGGCAGAGAGAGGTCTGCTGAAATTCTGGACGTATCGCTGTATGTAATTACGCCCAGTCTCACACCGGGATTGGCTACACTTGGGTCCTAAAATGTAATTAGTTTGTGTGAACAAAAAAGTAGAGCTAATGGTTTTTGTTTTTTATTTAAAAGCAAGCAACCAACAAGAACAACAACACAAGAATATGTATTTTTTGATAAATGGACGCTTGAGTAGAATTTTTTTGGAGAGTAAATGGATGCCTGATTACAGTCGCATACAGGCGTCAATGAATTATTGTGCAGTTTCATACGAGTGTAAATGGATGATTGATCAGATTAACATACGAGAGAAATGTATTCTTGATCAGATTAACATACGGGCGTAAATGGATGATTGATCAGATTGACATACGGGCGTAAAGGGATGATTGATCAGACTACCATGTGAGCGTAAATGGATCCTTGATCAGACTAACATACGAGTGTAAATGTATGCCTGAGGAGAATCTTCACCGTCAGGTTAGTTGGAGATTTGGTGGCCTAGTGGTTGTTAACTCAGCCCACAACTCCAACGCACTCGGTTCAAATCGCGTCGTACTCAGAATCGGCATGTCGTGGTTTCTATCCCATGACTTGACGCCTCCCCAAGTCGACCCAGCTGTAAATGGGGAATAATTCTGAGCTACCTCGGTAGATACGGAGTGAAAGAGACTGAGCAAATACTGCAGCTCCCACGGTTCTATGAAACATTCTCAAAAGTTTCTATTTTGTTATCCCTGAACGTAACGCACAAGGCGGACTTATGTCCTTTTCTCTAGAGTGCGTTGAAGGCTTTTCAGGTGACTTGATCCTTGTTCTTGTTATTGTTATTATCCCATTGTTGCTAAGCAAGCCTGCTCTTGGCAGTCCATTGACATTCTAATATATATACAGGTCTTCTTCAGTTGTGTCACTGCTCCGTACAGTGTGTTGGTAATTGTCGGCAGTGCTTGTTATAATCTTGTCTTCATGTCCGCAAGCGCCTTGCACTCAGTGAGTAGATGTCAGCATCACTTGATTACTCCACTCCAACGCCGTATTGGTGGGGGGGGGGGGGAACCCAGTGGTCTCGGCGTAAGGTGTTCACCTCGGGTGCTGGAGGTCGCGGGTTCAAATCACATTGGAGACCTGGATTTGTTCACGTGGATCATCCGTTACAAATGTCCCCTGATCTCCAAGTAATAAATCAGACAGCCGTGTGCAGTGGCGCGCATGCTAAAAATCCTTTGGCATTTGGAAATCGGAAACGATTAACGGCCCCTGCTGGGACACAATTCAAGTTAACAATCTACTCAAAATTATTCTAGGGATTCTCGCCCGACAGAGAATATGTCGCAAAAAGGGGACTGTGTTGCTATAACATCAGGTTTTGGTTATGTGGTTAGCGGAGCGACATAGATGGCGCCTGATAGGCTACCTTCCTCTAATTGACGCTTCCACCACTACCTGTACCAAAAACAAGGAGAACGTATTCCAGGGGCTACCAACCAAACGGTTGCTAACAGATGTTGGGATTGACCTGGCAAGTCACCAGGGGATTCTCGCCTGCCAAGAAATATGAAACAAAGTAGGTCACACCTCACCACCACTAACGACACAAGTCGACTGAAGATAGATAGATAGATAGATAGATAGATAGATAGATAGATAGATAGATAGATAGATAGATAGATAGATAGATGGATGGATGGATGGATGGATGGATGGATGGATGGATGGATGGATGGATGGATGGATGGATAGATAGATAGATAGATAGATAGATAGATAGATAGATAGATAGATAGATAGATAGATAGATAGATAGATAGATAGATAGATAGATAGATAGATAGATAGCTGTATGGATCGATGCATAGATGCATGGATGGATGGAGGGACAGACAGACAGACAGAGAGACAGACAGACAGACAGAGAGACAGACAGACAGAGAGACAGAGAGACAGACATACCTACTGACAGACAGAGAGACGGACAGACAGACTGACAGACAGACAGTCAGACATACAGAAATACAGACATACAGAAATACAGACATACAGAAATACAGACATACAGACATACATACATACAGACATCCACACATACATACATACACACATACATACACACATACACACATATATACATACACACTCACACACATACACACATTCACACATACACACATACACACATACACACACACACACCCCGCCCCGTCCGCCCGCCCGCCCAACACACAGAGAGAGAGAGAGAGAGAGAGAGAGAGACAGACAGACAGACAGACGGACAGATAGACAGACAGACATACAGATAGACAGACAGAACGCCGTATTGACAGCCACCATTTTTAATATTAACTATTGCCCCAAGAAACTAACAGAACCGCCCCTTCGACCAGGCCCATTCCCCACTTATCACCGGAACCATTTATCAGATTAACCTACTTGAATTATGTCGAACATCTTTGTCAATCCTTTCTTCAGTTCTTGGAAGTCTCCAGTAGACTGAACTCGAGACAGATTCTCAGAATTCTTGGAAACATCAACCACAAACCAGAGGTCAGTTTGACCCATGAAACAAGCTGTCGAAAAACAGCAAACAGCTATGAATCAATGGGTAACAATTATACGTACAGTTTATAGGGAAAGAGATTTACAAGTTTATGAAGAAACTAGCAGTATGACGTTCTGCAGTTGTTGGTGTCCGTCATGAGGATATATTGGCTTGAGGAATAAAGGCTGCTTGAGAAAATAGTGGTTGAGCTGTGTGAAGGTTAAATCGTTTTTACATACAAGGAGAAACAACAGTTGTGACCTTACAAAGACGGGAAGGAAGACTAACGTCTGGTCAGGCAAAATATACTGATCAGACATGTTAGTCGGGGTCAGGCGCAACATATTGATCAGACATGTTAGTCGGGGTCAGGCACAACATACTGATCAGACATGTTAGTCAGGGTTCAGATAAAACGTACTGGCCAAGACCCTCACTGTGGCTTCCTCATACCACTTCATGGAAGCGGGCTGTTTTAATCGTAGCCTGGATAACAATGTAAGGGATCGACGTGATTTCCGTAGTAGTTAGCGATACGCAGATGAAGCATTGCAATACACAACCCCAAGGAGGATCTCGGTCCACCTTTAACAGCACGCTCGGGATGTGGAAAAAGCTACAATAACCCGCAACTTAACGTCATTTTTAGTGATCACAAAAGAGTAATCCTACTCATTGTAGGCATTCAACAACAACAAGAACAACACGAACAACAACACGATCAACAACAACAACAAGAACAACACGAACAAACAATAAGAACAACAACAACCTTACAAAGACAACTAAACCTGTTTTTCCCAGAACTAAGAGTTGCAATAAAAACCTTCTAACGGCTTACTGATGTCAGAACAATAAGATAATTAACTTTTCTTAAGGTTTACTGATGTCAAGAACAATAACAGAATTAACCCTTCTCTGCTCTATCCCCTCGCCTAAAAGTCACAAACGCCAACTAGAAATGAACTCAAATATAACCTCAGACAATAGTGCTTGATCTGACTGAGCAATGATTATTTAAGACTTCGGTACATTTCCGTCGCATCAACCAGAAGCTGACGAACAATTTGAAAGTTCAAATTAAAACGCAATACAATTAAATTTAAAGTTCCAAGAACGATTGAACAAAAGGATCAGGATAATAATGATAATAACAGTGACGTGACTATCGCACTAGTGGACTGTGCACACTGAGTGAGGTCTAGCACAGATCTGCTCCTTAGCTACCAACGTTCGCAAATTATAGTTATGCGAGGGTGTTTCAAATGAATACCTTAAATGTTTTTAGTTGTTATTCGATTTGTACTTCAACAATGACAGATGCCTCTGTGCAGGTCCCAGCTTGGGTATGAGCTGGATGTAGCCAGAATGGGGATATCCTGCGTGGTGAACTAGACTCGACTAGCTTGCTACTCCACTGCATTGGGCAAGTGCCACTAAGGGGGAATAACCGATGTGCGAGTCCATCTTAATAGACTCAAACACTAGAGCGGGGATCAAGTCGTTGAGCAGCGCATGAGCTGCAGCGGTCAGCGACCCATAGCTGACTGCTAGCGTCAGGGCCAGCGAACCAGAGATGACAAGACCCTTCTACACTTACACTCGGTGATCCTTGATAACAGGCTGTAACAGAGCAGGCTGTCTAAGTGGAAGGGATCGAAGAGGGAAGGCTAACCCGGTGCTCAAAAATGCCTACTGAAGTAGGATGTGTCGGACAGAAAGGTGCAGATATTGCAGTCAAGCTGTAAGCTACGACATAACGCATTCAATTCTCTGCATTACATCCTGCTACTCGCAAAGCCCTTTTCAATGCTTGGTAGCGGGAATTGAAAACGAAGAATTAGAAGAAGAAGAAGAAGAAGAAGAAGAAGAAGAAGAAGAAGGAGAAGAAGAAAACGCTAGAAACAAAGAAGACCCGCAGTCTGTTAGGCATCATCTAAGCTGCTCTAAACAAACCACCTAACCTTGGCCGGTGTTATGCCCTGTCACACAGTTAGTCGCCTCTTGCGACATCCTCTCTACGGGGCAGTGGTGCTATTCTTGTCCCCGCCATACACAAACACCTCGGCGAACCACTCGAGAAGATCTTAAATGCTATTTCTTCAAAATTGATTAACGAAAACGTAGCACACAGATGTAATCATTTGTTGATGAAGCCTCCATTGCGTACGAAACACGTTTCCCGGCACCTACAAAGTGCATGGATTCCAATAGAACAAAAAGTCTGTTGTCTACGTGTGTAGACATTCAGACACCATGCCATGGTTTCAGTTCCTAAGTCAGCTGCCGTGTACCGACCTTACAGAAACTTTGGGGAAGTGGAACATTTCATGGATCATCTTGGCATCCTGGACCTTGACTTATGTCCAGAAATGTAGTTATTTCATCTAGTTCTTGACGATCTTACATTACGATGAGATTAACTGTTGCCTTCGACTCTGTGGTCACTACTAAATGTACTTTACCTGGTTGAGAACAGTCTATCATAGACTTCACATCTTTTAAGAACTTCCTACTTTACTCATACACTTGCTGGAGTGACAGACGTGCCTCATTTTACTTAACCTTTATGTGCGGATGAATTTCAATAGATTTGTACTTCAACCTCTTTCCAGCCAAAAAAAAAACCTGGATACTACGACGCTGCACCTTTTTTTGTTCGCTCTAAATGGCTTCTATGACGTCATGTGCCTCGTCAACTCCGTAATACCGCCTACGGGAAACTCTTGACGTCGATGGCAATGACCTGCCAACCTACACAAAGACATTGTGTCAAATTTCTATTGCAATTCTAAGACGTTCATTTAAAGCCACATTCGGAGCCGAAAAGAACAGAAGTGAATAACAGAGCGCCTTCCCCCCTCTCCTCACCCCCCCCCCCCCCCCCCCGAGTATTGTAGATATGCCACTGAATAAAACAGCACAAATAAAATACACTTTACAAACACCTGCGAGACATGTATGAGCGATTAAGTAAGATTATATTAGACAGATTAAAAACACTTACCTGGCACAGGGGGTGGGGCTGTTCGCGAAGGAAAAAAGAAATACGAATCAATGAATACATAAGATCATTTTCTAAATATAACAAAGTTGCAAGAATAACAAACATGCTTGTCAAAGAACATATCAATTATTATTAATGTATTCTGGTTCAAATGAATTGACATTTTAAACTATATATTCAACCTAAGACACAACATATTACGTTATCAGATTTCTATTGCATTCATATTGCCGAGGAATAAAAGTCAATTGCCATTGCAGTCGCCACACAATGCAGAGACAAGATTATCTTATTTTATATAAAAATGCATATGCTATGTCTTACATAGGTTTTGAACCCCGGTTGGATCAAGATGCTGAGCAGCGCATGAATTGCAGTGGTCAGCGACCTATAGCTGACTGCTAGCGTCAGGACCAGCGAACTAGAGCTACCAAGACCCTTCTACACTTCCACATGGTGATCCTGGATAACAGGCTGCAGCAGGCCAGACTGGCTAAGGAGAAGAGATCGAAGAGAGAATTCTAACCCGGTACTCAAAATATGTTGATGAAGTCGGATGTGTTGGACCGAAAGGTGCAAATATGGCAGTCAAGCTGTAAACTACGACACAACGCATTCCGTTCTCTGGACTACATTCTGCTACTTAAGCCCTTTCAGGGTTTGGTAGCGGGAGATTGAGAACGAGCGAAGCCAAGCCAAGCCGAACCCCGGTTTACTTCGCCAAGATACTTATTACTAACCACTTGACCACTCGGTTTTCATAGTAGTTATTATTTACGTCAAATGTACTTGATCATGAATCAAGACAATTGATTGAATATTAAAGGCCGAAGATGCAGCACAGGGAATGAGCTCGTAGCCAACGACCCATAGCTGGCTGCTAGCATCAGGGTCAGCTAACCAGAACTGACCAAGATTATATTCAAATTCCAAGAAGCGTCCCTGAAAACAGGCTACGCCAGTGTGATCTGGTTAAAAGAATATGGATGGCAGGGGGAAGGCAAATCATGTACCCTAACAAGTCAGCTGAAGTGGAATGCGTCGGCATAGAAAAACTTGGCAAAGATAGCCAGACAAAAATCTTCAGACTCAGAACGGGACATTGAAGACTCAAGGCCCACTTCCACAGAATAGGTCTCAGATACGGGACATGATGATGATGATGCTGCTCAGAAGAAAGGATAAACGCTGGAAGACGTCAACAACATACATCGCTTTAGACATATTCTCAATCTACAACTTCCAGGATACTGCAGAAAAAATATTTTTGCCAACTAAACCCGAATGATCTAAGACATAGATCGTTGGTGACGAAGTTGGGACCCACAAAGGTACAACCCCAGCTTTAGAACGCGTCATCATCCATTCTCCTTACCCATGTCTTCCTAAGAATTCTCACTCTTGTCTTTTCTCTACGGCATGTGCTCTGCTTTAGGTGATGGTTGATTCTTTTTTATCTATTTTTTTTTCAAGATGAGCTGCTCTGGATCGGTTGGCAGGATAGAGTGCTAAACTGTAGTCCTCAGTCGGGCGGGACTCTCTGACATCGATACGCTGCTGCAAAGAACCCACATCAGATTAAGGGGACGAGATGGATTGGCAGATGAGGGCCTTCTTAAGCAACTGTTGTTCGGTGAGCTCAGGACAGGCAAGCAGAAGAAACGATACAAAGATTTGTTGGGTGAAATTTCTCCATTGATGTCACCTCCTGGAAGCTGCTTGCTCTGAACTGCTCAGCATGGCGCACTGCCATAACACACAATTACCCGCTTAGCTGAGAAGAGAAACATTACTGAGGCGCAGCAAAAGCGAGCTGTACGGAAGAATGGAATTCACGACGCCCCAATTCATAACGCGGTCCACGTGTGTCCCACGTGGGCTACAATTTGTCGTGCTCAGATCGGACTGCACAGTCATACGCGGTCACATCTGATTAAACATGTCTGACCTGTCGCAATCTTTGCTAGCGATGCGCAACTATTAACTTGGGTGTATTATTTTATCCCTCTATCTGATACGAAGTTTGTAACAAAGACAACTGTTGTGAAAGACCTGTTGTTTGGATATCTTCTTCGTTTATCCTCAGGTCAAGGTGCCGGTTTCTCTTACAAAGGACGAAATTGTTTGTAAGGCTGTTATCTCCATACAGATTTTGTCTCATATCTGTCTCGCGAGGCCAGTTTTGTTTTCTCCTTTCCTGTGTGAGCATTCAGCTTTGTGGGATGTGTTCAACAGTGAGGATATGCTCCCTACATGGACATTTATCATCTGTCCCAATCCTCATTTTGTTGTAAAGATGACCCTTGAGTCTCTTATGCGCAGTTCTCAGTCTGAAGATGATGACTTGCTCTTCTCTAGCTAAGTTATAGTAGCTGTCTTCTTTTCGGAAGTCGGGATGTTGATCAGCCAATTTTACCCTGAAGTTGGCTTTAATGATGGTCTTGTCCTCATTATTTGTGATGTTCATGTCTGTTTGTGGGGATGCTTCTCCACTCTTTGCTAGTTTGTCTGCAACATCATTGTCGTCAATATTGCAGTGGAATGGGATCCACTGCTTGATCAACCTTGGGTGTTCTGCTGAAAGCTGTGTTATGGAGAACATGCATTGATCAAGATCTTCATCTTTGTGTTGTTTTAGCGCTGCTAATACTGACGAGGCATCAATTAGGAAAACTGTTTTCTTGGGGGATATCTTTATCTTGGATAACAAGTTCAGCTGAAGCATTCAGACGTCTCTGTTTATGTACCGAAGTTATTGGAACATGTTCCCGTTGTTAATACTCGAGTTCTTTTCATCTCATTTTCTCAGTTTGTAATAGACCCCTTCGCCTCCATTGGATGTGACTTTGTTAGATCTGTTGTCTGGATATGATAATCAACATATAAATCAAGATTCATTACAAAATATAGTTAAAATAAAGAAATACAACAAAGTTATAATTCAATTTTAACAAATACATATTTCAAATAAATATTTGGAATGTAGCAAAGGGGTTATATTTTAAAATGTGCGAATATCATCAAGACGTGTTTGCATTGCGGAAAAGCCGGTGCTGTGCGCAACAACAAACAATTTAATTTAGGTGAGTGGATTAATTTTGCAAACTTAAGCATACAAGCAATGGTCTTGTTAGAAGAAAACACACAAAAAACAACATGACTATAAATTGAACTGTATTTTTTTTCACAGCGGCTAATAAGATTAATGCAGAGTTGCAAAATTGTAAAAAAAAAAAAAAAAAGGAAAAAGCAGCAATGTGCAGACATTTTATTAATTTTGTAATTTATACATGCAAAAAATAACATTTTTGAAATGTAAGATGACAAGAAAAGGGAAAGAATAAAGAATGATAGTTAGAAATATTTAATTACTGTGGTTATCCCCCTGTACATAGGTAACATATTTGATACCTCCAAATTAAGTCTCTGTGAAGAATTGTGGCATTAGTACGAGGTTCAACTCCCGCTATCAGGCACTCAAACTATAAAATACTTGGATTGCTGTTATGGAAAACAAGACACCGAGGAAGGGAACTGGCTATTACACCTCATTAACAACTGTGGCTTCGTCCAATGAAGACTTCTAACACCATCTCTGGCTACAGTGTCTGCTCTGGGAAATTGTTCATCATTGCCAGAACCTACTCTTCTAAAGACTTATTCTTCTTCTTCTTTTGTCCTACCGCCATTCCCATACGGTGCCGCGAAGAGGATGAATGTGTAGATTTGTTTATTATTGCCAATTGGGAGGCTTGTGCTGCCGTTAGGTGTAACTTCCTGAGAGTGTCAGAGACACCCTCCATCCATCGACGTCGTGGTCTGCCTCTTTATCGTTGACCGGAGACCTGCATATGACATGCTATCGATGCAGGCTGGTTATTACGCATTCTAGCTAAATGCCCAAACCACTTGATTTGTTGAGTGTCAATGTAGGCACTAACTGGATTTGTCCTCACTGTCTGCCTCTGCGGATTCGGTCACAGATTGTCTTTCCGGATGCACTTCCCACACAGCGCATCTCATACAGCTCTAGATCTTACTTTTATGGGTTCCTAGTAAGGACCAAGACTGACATTGGTAGCACAATATAGGAGTAAATAGTGTATTTTATCAGCCTCTGTTTAGTTGAAAGAAGCACTTTAGGGTGTTTCAAAATCAGTGGCAATTTGATAGTGGACATTGTTCGCTTTCTGAATTCAATGTGCAATCGCTCTGTCCACTCTGAGGTCATCAGTGAACATACTTTCTAGATATTTGAACTCCTGTACTTGCTTCATACTAATGTCCCTGGTGTGAAAACGTCTCTGCAGTTGTTTACGGGAAATGAACCAGGTCTCTGTCTTGCCTGTGTTGATCCTCTCGAAGCGAACCATCAATGAACTGTTGTTTGCTGATGATCAGGTCATCAATTACCAAAATGGAGAAGATCTACCTGGACTTTCTTCATTTCGCTTGTAACGAATATGACTTAAAGATTGAAGACTTCACTGTCTGTTAATATTATTTTTCTCATCTTTTAGGTTTGCTTTCTTTTAATGTTTGTGTATAGCAATGGGTACTTACTTTCCGTGTCCAAGCACCACGTTATATATCTTGCATCCTGTATTCAGAAACATGGATTTCCTTGTCATTTACCACCAGCATGTCGCACCTATTGCATGTTTCCTGGAGGTTGGGGCAGGTCATCAGGTGGTCTGGGTCCAGTATTGCGACGCAATTACATGTGTCATCATCTGTGTATCCCCATCGCTTCATATTCTTTTTGTACCGTGATACACCAGTTCGGAGTTTGTTCAGCGACTTCCATGTTGTGTATGTTAGATGATATCCAGGAGCAGGTTGCTCCCGAAGTTCCATCTCTGGGGCCTGCACCAATTCGTGCCACTTCCCGATACGGCGACTTTCAGCGTTTGTATGTATAAGATTTGTTATTTTTAGAAAGCTATGTCTGGATTTGAGTCTTGTGTTTTGCACTTATGTCCAAACATTGGGTGCATTGGATCGTGCCCCTGTTTTTCTCGTTCGATTTCTGCTGCGACGCTTCTTCGGATATAGGGGGCTGCAATGCCAATTTTGGGGTATAGTTTATCAATGAGGGTGGGTTTTAGACACTCTGATACTATCTGACTCATTTATTGCTGTATTAGCTAGTTTCGCATGAGCAGAGTTTTTCAAAACTGGCGCAGCGTATTCAGCTACGGAGAAACACACGGCAAGTGTAGATGTCCGAAGGACTGATGGCTGCGCCCCCCATGTTGTGCTGGTCAGTTTTCTGATGATATTATTTCTTCCATGTATCTTACGCTTTGTCTCTTGACAGTGCGTTATGTAAGACAATGTGTGGTCTAATTTCAAGCCTAGATATTTGGGAGCCGTGCAGTGCTGAAGATCCTGCCCTTGCCACCTAATCTGAAGTTTTATTTGTTGCTCTCTGTTTCTGAGGTGGTAGGCACATACCTGGGTTTTACTGGGATTTGGTTTAAGGTGATTCTTGTGGTAGTATTCTGCAAGGGCATTGAGAGAACTTGACAGTTTGCTTTCCACTTCCTCAAACCCTTTTCCTTGGGCAGCAACTGCTGTGTTATCAGCATAGATGAATTTCCTTGTGTCTGTGTCCATGGGTAGGTCAGTAGCATATATGTTAAATAGCATGGGTGCTAGGACACTTCCTTGTGCCAGGCCGTTGTTTTGGTTTCGCCATTTGCTGTCTATTTTCCCCAGAGTTACATAGAATCGCCTATTGTTCAGGAGGCATTTGATAATATTGGTCAGACGCCAGTCTTTTGTCATGGTGTATAGCTTTGATAGTAGTCTCCGATGGTTTATTGTGTCATATGCTGCGCTTAGATAAATATAGGCAACTCCTGTAACCTGGTTGCGTTCGTAACAACCTCTATTAATTGTGTTAGATTAAGGATGTGACTGCTGCAAAGGGTAGAAATGTATAGATTGAAACAATTAGCCATACACCATGGCTGGAATGACCATGCTGTTGAAGGTGTTAGCTATTTCTTTGTTGTTTTCCATCTGTTGAAGTAGTGTCTTGATGCGGCTGAAGCTGAATTATCCTGTAGATTACCTTCGTGAGATGTCTTTATGCATTTCATGGGGGTTCTTCACTTATTTGTCCAAAACATAAAGACAACATTAACCCTCCCCCCTAAAAATGTGAATTTAATCAAAAGGCTAAACACTTCAAAAATGGCCCAATTGTTAAATGACTCACTTTCGCAGAACCTATTAAATTTGTCATACACCTGTGATATCAATAACCTGAGGTCTGAGAAACTGTTTATCATGAAGCTATTATTAGCTTGCGGTCTGCTGACAATATCGTTAATAAGGTCTCCGTTTTGGTGGCCAATTCCTGGAAGAGAATAGATAACATGAATTAATAAAGGGGACGGCGTGGGTTAGTGGTTAAGTGGCACAACGCGAAGGTGCTGAGTTCGATTCCCATCACAGCGCCGGCCGTTACCCCGGGGAAGCAAACCCTTAGAAAATACAGCAGGAAGCAGACCCTTACATAAAATGCATGCTGAAGTCGGATGCACTGGACCAACAGGCGCAAAATAGAAACCCCAGTGCAACGTACACCGCCTTGGGATTAGAGAAATAAGGCGAACACACACAAAAAACAACAATAACAAATGAATTAATAACATTAACTAAACCTTTCAGTTCCCTATGGAGCACATGTCTTCAACAAATACACAACCGATTCTTATTTCTTAAGCCATCTGTTTCAGTTCTGTCCACGCATTCTCTGTTTCCTTTATGTTAGCCCTCAGCTCTTTTCACTGTGAATAATTTGGTCTATCTCTTTCTCTCTGTCCTCGTGGATTCCCGAGACCATCATGTTATGCAATCAGAATGTTTCATAAATGTGTGTCCTATTTTTCTTATCTTCTACTTCTTCTTTTCTTCTTCTTCTTCTTTCCCTTCTTCTTTCTTCATCTTCTTCTTTCTTTCCCTTCTTATTTCTTCTTCTTCGGCTTCTTTTCTTCTTCTTCTTCTTATTTCTTCTTCTTCGGCTTCTTTTCTTCTTCTTCTTCTTATTTCTTCTTCTTCGGCTTCTTTTCTTCTTCTTCTTACTCTTCTTCTTCTGCTTCTTCTTCTTCTTCTTCTTCTTCTTCTTCTTTTCTTCTTCTTCTTCTTTCCCTTCTTCTTTCTTTCCCTTCTTATTTCTTCTTCTTCGGCTTCTTTTCTTCTTCTTCTTACTCTTCTTCTTCTTCTTCTCTTCCTTCTTCTTTTCTTCTTCTTCTTCTTTCCCTTCTTATTTCTTCTTCTTCGGCTTCTTTTCTTCTTCTTCTTACTCTTCTTCTTCTTCTTCTTCTTCTTCTTCTCTTCCTTCTTCTTTTCTTCTTCTTCTTCTTTCCCTTCTTCTTTCTTCATCTTCTTCTTCTTACTCTTCTTCATCTTCTTCTTCTTCTTCTTCTTACTCTTCTTCTTCTGCTTCTTCTTCTTCTTCTTCTTCTTCTTCTTCTTCTTTTCTTCTTCTTCTTCTTTTCTTCTTCTTCTTCTTTCCCTTCTTCTTTCTTCATCTTCTTCTTTCTTTCTCTTCTTATTTCTTCTTCTTCGGCTTCTTTTCTTCTTCTTCTGCTTCTTCTTCTTTTCACGTTCGTCCTGAAAATGACATTGTGTCGTAATTAACAGAAGGCCCCAGTCTCGAACAGACACCATATTTTAATGATATCATACTGTCTCTGTATTGTGTAACTTCTTCTTCTTTTTCTTTTTCTTCTTCTTTGTCTTTATCTTTTGCTTCTGTTTCTTCTTCTTCTTTGTCTTCGTGTTCTTATTATTCGTCTTCTTCTTCTTCTTCTTCTTTTTCTTCTTCTTCTTTGTCTTCTTATTCTCATTCTTCTTTTTTTCCCCGTTTGTCCTTAAAATGACATTGCATCGTAGTGTACAGCGAGGCTGTGGTATCTCCGCCTTTCGGCCAGAGAAATTGGAATTCAGCCGCCTTCTTTTTAGTACCAGGTTTGCATTCCAACAGGAAACCTTACTCACTAACCTAGATAGCAAAAGTCCAACCTGTTTCCATGGCCACCGCTAGGAGATGGAATAGGGTCTCTTGTTCAGCGCGTGTTCACTGACCCTGACGCAAGCAGCCCGCAATAAGTCGCTGCCATCTGTCAGCTCATTCATTGTGCTTCATCCTTGACCGCACTTCAAATGCCACATGACAACGTAAATGTCAACACCGTAACATTTCAATCCTATTCTACAACAGAGTCTATTTATGAAAGTATGTCCTTTTTTTCGTCGTTTTTGTAGTTGCTGCTGCTGTTGTTGTCCCCCGTGTTTCAGAACAATAATACTTACATTCATGACTGACTATAGGATGATGCGACCTTCTTTTTTATCTTCTTCTGCTTCGTCTTCTTTTCCCTTCTTTTTCTTCTTCTTTTTCCTCCATCTTCTTCTGCTTCGTCCTCGTCTTCTTTCTTCTTTTTCTTCTTTTTCTTCTGGTTTTCTTCTTCTTTCTTCTATTTTCTTCTTCTTCTTCATTTTCTTCTACTTCTTCTTTCTTCTTTCTTCTTTTTCTTCTTCGTTATTCTCCTTTTCCTTCATTTTGCTTCTTTTTCTTCTTCTTTTCCTCCGTCTTCTTCTGCTTCGGCTTCTTTTGCCTTCTTCTTTCTTCTTATTCTTCTTTCTTTGTTTTTCTTTCTTCTTCTTCTTTTTCGTCTTCTTTCTTTTTCTCCTCCTTCTTTCATCTTTCTTCTGTTTCTTCTTCGTTCTTCTTCTTCGTTCTTCTTCTGTCTTCTTTTTCTACTTCTCCTTTCTTCTTCTTTTTTTCTTCTTTTTTTTCTTCTTCTTTGTTCTTCTTCTTTTTTTTTTCTTATTCTTCTCCTTTTTTTCTTTTTCTTTTTCGCTGCTATCTATCAACTCATTCATTGTGCTGCATCCTTGACCCCACTTCAAATGCCACAGGACAACGTGAATGGTCGCATCATACCATTTCAAACCTATTCTACAACAGTCTATTTCTGAAAGTGTGTATTTTTTTTAGTTGTTTTGTTTTGTTTGTTGTTGTTCTTCATGTTTCAGAACCATAATACTTACATTCATTACTGACTATAGGATTAAGTGACCATGCGGGTAGTAACTCTCTACTTTGTTGTTGTCTGTCTTTCTTCTTTCCGTGTTGTCGCTGCACTTCTATGTGTTAAACTTAACGTCTTTATACTGGTTTAGACGACTGCGTAGTTTGTATGCAACTAGTTTCTTTTACATTCAGTTGATCTAAAAAAAATACAATTCCGCGTCCAATATGTTCTTGAATGCATTATTTGACCCCGCCTCCACTATTTCCCGTGGCAATGAATTCCCAGCATTCACCACCTTCTGACTAAAGAAATATCTCCTGATATCTAATCTGAAACTTTATTTAATGAATTTATAGCTGTGCTCTGTTGCCCTTGTAGGTGGCTGTGTTTTTAAAAACATGATATAGTCTAATTTATCCTTTCCGTTGATTATCTTATAAATCTGTATTAAATCACCTTGAATTCTTCTCTTTTATTAAATCACCTTGAATTCTTCTCTTTTATTAAATCACCTTGAATTCTTCTCTTTTCTGGAAAATAAAAGCCGATTTTCAGAGTCTTTTCAAAAAGCTATAATTCTGGAATCCCACTATCAGTTTTGTCCATTTTCTTTATATTCTTTCCAGCAAGTTTATATCCCCTCGATGATAAGGACTCCACCTGTACACAGTACTCCAATCCAGGTCTAACTAATGCTTTATACAGTTTGACTATCACTTCCTTGCTCCTATGTTTAATATTTGTATCTTTTCCAATAGCAATGATGTAAGTTTTTTTTAACATGAAATACGTGGTGGTTTTTCGGGGTACACCTCAGCTTGGATCTGTCTGCAGCTTCGCCTTCCCAGGATGTCAGACAAGTGTGCAGTGGCTTCATATCACTCTTACTCAGCTCTTTGAATATTAGAAAATTAGCAGTAGTGACGACTAACTCATGTGTCCACGTAAACCTGTTGTGGTTTTCCAGTTGGATTAATCAGTTCGTTCGTTTTTTAGTGAACCCACCACACCCCGATTATCCTGTAGAGTCATGGACTATTTGAAATAGTATTTTGGTTACCCTATATCGTTTTTCCCCCGTCCAGTGCTCACGTCTGAAGTTCACGAAGCTGGCGTCCTTCGTCTTGTTTTCTGATAGTTACGGTTTTTTGTGTGGCTATGAAATTACACATAGACCAATAATGAACTAACACATCGCTTAAAAAAAATTGGGCGTTGCCTGGTAACAGCATGACAAAGACACATCGCCCACACCTTGAAGGGTGCCTTTAATTCTCGCGGCCTCCGCCCCTAAGCAGCGGAGTACACAGCTCCGCAAAAGGAGTCCGCAAGGACTTCGGTCGACCACACGCGCAATGAAGCCACAAGCTTCCTCCCTGGTTATTGGAAGTAAAATGAGAATTGCAACATCTTCTGCCGCAGAACGTGGCCAATGGCGGTGGTCGATCAACACAAATAGACAATGATGCCTAAGCAAGCATTATTATTATTATTGTCAAGTTCGCTCCCATCTAGGATTGAGCTTACGACACTTGCTATCTACACCATCACTTCGCTATAAGTAAAGTAAAGTAAAGTAACCCATAGCATTACTGCCGTAGGGGTGTGAGGTGTTAGCGATCTCACAAATCAAAGGCTCGGCTATGTGAGGGTGGTAGCCATCTCCTCTCCCTCGCCGCTTTTACTTCCCGGACTGAACCGGTACCCATTTAAAGCTGGGTCGACCCGGGAGCCGTTGCGGTATGAAAAAAAATTACCGCATCAACTGAGGAATGACCCAAGGACCACTCAGATGCGAAGCCAGCGCGCTTACCACTGCGCTACGCGGCTCCCTATAACATAAAGTGACATAAAATCACACCATCATTTTCAGGACACACGCCCAAGGAGAAGGCGACAGAGCATCAGTGCACTTGATGATCTGCCCAAACATTCTGGAAACATGCACTATGGATGACATGTTGAAGGAGAATGAGAAGGCAATCCACGGGGCTGAATATCGGAAACATGATGTCTGACGTGGCGCCCAGGACATGGGAAGTTAGTGGGATAGAACCAATCGTTACTCGTGTATGACCAACTGTATGGAACTGAAACACGAACTCTAGCAAAGAAGGATGACAAAAATCTTTAGAAGCGTTTGTAATTTGATGGGAAAAAACAGTCAGCATCTGGCCCAACTGGTCGCTTAGACAGACTGGGTCTACTATCAGATACAGATGAGTTGACCATTTTTTTCTTATTTGTTGATTTGTTAGTTCAGTATTGTTGTCCCTGATGAAGGCTTATTGGTCGTAATGTAGGTTTTGTTTGTGTTCTCGTCTCGGTGCGGTATCTGACCATACCCATTTTTAAATTTTGATTAAACTCAACCTTGATCAACTTTTACAAGTTTGTTTTGTTTCATGTTTTTTTCTCCATTATATACATCCACAGAACCGCTGCAGCCTCGCCTTAAGTTAATTTTAATGTGATACTACCGTCGAATATAGCGAGTGAGTTGGGCGGAAAGAACATAAAATGAAAGACAAATATTGAAAATGATACATAAACGAAGATTGCGTTGACGGAGACACAATATAAGACACGAAAGACTTCTTCCGAACATACTAGAGGGTTAGATCCAGAGGAAACAAGGGACAGGGTCGACCAAGACTCACTTAGTAATCTCAGGCATGCAGAGACATTAAGTGCGTCCCTTTACTGAAAGGAAGAGATCTACATATGATATTTTCAAATACAGCGACATGCCTAGACAACATTTTTATTTTTTTAATTTGTAAAGTAACCCATAGCATTACTTCCTTAGGGGTGTGAGGTGTAAGCGATCTCACATTTCAAAGGATGGGCTATATGAGGGCGGTAGCCATCTCCTCTCCCTCGCCGCATTTACTTCCCAGACCGGTACCCATTTAAGGCTGGGTCGACGGGGGAACCGTTATATTCTAAAAAAAACTTTCCGCCTCAACTGGGGAATGAACCCAGGACCACTCAGATGCGATCTGCGCTACAGACAACTGTACAGTCATTAAACCAATCAAACCAGATGAAATTTATATTAATAAATATGTATATATATATATATATATATATATATATATATATATATATATATATATATATATATATATATATATATATATATATATATATATATATATATATATATATATATATATATATATATATATATATATATATATATATATATATATATATATATATATATATATATATATATATATATATATATATATATATATATATATATACAGTAAATCATATATCCTCTACTGTTAGTTCAGATAAAATCATACAAAATCAACTTACCTATGCCATAAATATGAATCCCGACTCCTCTTGTATCATCCGCCTCCGCTACCGCTTTAGATCCGTTGACATTTACATCATCCCCAGACAAAAGAATCAAAACATTTGGCACATCTGGTCTATCTCCGTTAATTGGGGTAAAGACGTCGGTTCTCGCAGTTTGTAATGCACCTTCAATGTTTTTCCCCCCACCTGGACTAGACTGTAAACTATAAGTTGCAACATTCATCTCAGCTCTGGTAGAGAACGTGTTTAGGCTAAACTGAACTTTGGCGACGTCGTTGTAGGTTATGATTGCTACCCGAATCTTCCCGCTGTCGATATCAGCAAAGAAGAGGAAGTCGTGGACGAAGTTTCTCATTTCAGCAAAACTGTTGGCGCTGATGTTCGAGGAAATGTCCAAGACGAAGGCTATATCAATCATAGCGTCTTGGCATTCTAGGAAAGACTTATTAAATTAGAGCTACATGCAAACTTCAAAGTTACGAAAATTGAGTTGTTTTAGTCACAAATCTGTGGTTATCAGTGCCCTGTGAACAAAAATTGGTTAGTTGTGTCCTGCCAGACACAAATAATCTTAGAAACATTAAGTCTTTTATAACCATCAATGTCATGTAAGCCCTGCTTCAGTCAAAAACGGACCAATCTTCTAGAACCGAGGAAAGCCAATGAGGCAAGCTAATTCGAGACGAATAGAATGTCGATAGTCTGATTGTGTACTCTTAGTGAAATGTCCATGTTTCACAGCCATATTGTAGGTCTAAAGTTTGAGTGTGTACTCTTAGTTACATGTCCATGTTTCACAGCCATATAATAGGTCTGTAATCGGGATGTGATACGATACTCTTAGTTACTTGCCCATGTTTCCCTGCCATATAGTGTACTATTTACAGTTGGGTTGATTGGTCGGTACCAATAGCTTATTTGTACCCCGTACATTTGTTATGCGCAGCGAGTGTTCTACCACTACCCTAATTGCTGCTGGAAGCTGATTGCCCCGAACCGCTCAGACTGGCGCACCGCCATCACACACGGTGCTTGCACCGCTGAGCAGAGGACTATTACGGAGGCGCAGGAAAAGCGAGATGCACGAAAGGAAAGAATGCAATACTGCCCAACTACAAAAGCTGATCAC
Source organism: Ariolimax columbianus (assembly GCA_036924085.1). Taxonomy (NCBI): domain Eukaryota; kingdom Metazoa; phylum Mollusca; class Gastropoda; order Stylommatophora; family Arionidae; genus Ariolimax; species Ariolimax columbianus. The sequence goes on along the minus strand of JAVGWX010000004.1, from coordinate 79,661,614 downwards.
ATGTGCCCTCCGTGCGGTAGAGTTTGTCTCGCTCAGATCGGACTGTACAGTCATATTCAGTCACATCTAAATAAACATGCCTGACGTTGTCGGCATCTTCGCTTGTGATGGGCAACTAACTAACTAACTGTATCAACATTATATCTACGGACTTCAAAACAGCAGAAGTGTAATCACAAAAGGCAATCAAGTGAAGGTATATAATTAATATAAATATTTGTAGCTCAGATAATTTTTTTTCGATTGTTTTTTTCGTTCGCCAATAGCTGAGATAAAACTCTTTATCTCAAATAAATAATTCACCAAGAAATCAAATTAATGTGATTATATTATGAAACAATTGCATGATTAATGGACGATATATAAGCAAGTGAAGTATTAATGAAAGTGTCCAAAAACAAATGTGTGGCAAACGTAAATATGTGATTTTTAAACAAATATAAAATCCGGGTAAATGGGTGATTCATCAATATATGTGGGTTTGTGTAAATTGATGAATCAGAACGCTGAATGATAGAAAGGTAATGCATAGTTATATATGGTGAAATATGAAAAAGGTGATATTTTGTACAAGGATGATCTGTAAAACAAATAAAATGCCGTCTCTGTAATGAACTGTAACACGTAAATATAATAAAATACGTTTTTTGGTACAAGCTTTTGAATGACCTGTCCAATGGTAGTCAAAAATTGATGAAAATTAACAAGTACCACTAGTAGAACCCGTGTACAACATTTCAGCTCTATAGGTTCTGGGGAAGTTGGTTAAAATAAAATAAATAGAAGTCCACGCAAAAGCTGACAACAATCAGGTCAAGTTAAATAAACGCTAGAAAAAAAAGTTGAGAGGATTCCGTGGCGAAGTGGTTAAGCCGTCGGCCTCGTGATCAGGTGGTGTGGGTTCGACTCCGCTTGCGGAGTCCCCTGCATCTCGTAGTCGCCCCCTAGTCGTCTTATCTTTGACTTGCCACTGGGGTCGGGAGGCTCGAGACGTGAAAGTGAGGATTACAAGGAGTACAACTAATCTTTACTAAAAATAGCGCTAGCAAATAAATTATGCTATCATCATCTGACATGGATGGCGGCCGTTACCTTCACCTAGTGAAAAAGTTTACATCAAGTATTAGGAAGACCTGTAAAGAAGATCAAAAGTGTTCTGTGTGGTAAATTGTAAAACGGTGGCACCGTGTTTATGTACGACTGTAAAAATGTAAAAGCATAATATAAGGTACACTGTAAAAGGTGTTTTTTTCATAATGTTAAATGAATTGCAAATACGATTCTCGGCGGTGTTCAGGACATTCGCAAATGAAATCTACTTGGCAGGTACTATAACGAACTGTAAGGTAGTGTCAGCACGATGCATGAAGAGGTTGACTATGTGTGTCGCTTGGTATCACATACACACAGCAGCTAGCAGGTTAATATGGGTGAGTCAGATTTATATATTGCAATTTTTAGAATGGATTAGCTGAATTTTGAGCAGGAAACATTCGCAAATAATTAATTTGAAACCTTGCGTTCAAAATTAAGAGGTGTGGGATGGAAGCGGGAATGGCGCATACATGTATAAACAATTTGATTTAGATTTGAGCATATTCCATTTCGATATGTTGCTTTATAAACTATTTTTTATAGCTAGTCTTTGAAAAAAAAGATAGTGTCGCCTTAGTCGTGTTCCGCGTGTAGGATTTCATATATTTGTATACCATTTGCGTTCGTTAGGTTAAATGAAATGCTCACTAATTCGTTAATACTGTCAATAACAACAACAACAGCAAAAAATAGGCTGGTAGCGAACTACAATGCATATCTGAACGTTTCCTGCTCTGTAATGCTAGATTGCATGATGGCTTCAACAAAAACAAGAATGAAAAAAAAAATCATTTCAAGCCGGATATTTTTAATGGGTGATCATATTGTACCTGACACGGTTGGTGGTACTGTTGGAGAAGTACTCTCTGCAAGACAAAGTCGTCAATATACATACAGCTCGCTAAAAAAATTAATTTGATTAATTCAAATACTTTTAACTTCATCATGGCCGTCCTTATTAAAGTTGCAGCACAAGCATGAGGTCACACGAAAGATTGGTTTGTATCTTGCAGCAAGCCTTCGCCAAAGCTTTGACTTGCTAATGGAGTGGTTTAATAAGCATTATGTTTTGCAGTATTTCGAATTTCGCTGCATCAAATTTCGGTTTTTAAAAATCGGTCCAATACAAAACATGAGTTCTTTAGCTATTCAAAAGACCACGAACATGTGTAGTGAGTGAATGTTTGGCATCCACTAATGTGTTAATTGCATGGTTTGACACTTCATGTCACCATCCCCTAGTTGATCAGTACTGACTGGTTGTGAGTGTCTGAGCATATCTCTCCATTTGACCCTATCATCTTGTTGATCAGTACTGACTGGTTGTGAGTTTGTCTGAACATATCTCTCTTTTTTACCCTATCCTCCGCAGCTCTCTTCATTTTAGCAGATGTTATAACTTTACTGGTTATGCATTCCAGAGATCTAGACATGTCTTGTTCGAGCATCCACTTTTCCACTGGAAGTTGCCCTCATGGAAAGGTGTAACATTCTGCTTCAGGTCAGGAACAGGTGTAACATTATATTTTAGGTCAGGGACAGATGTAACATTCTACTTCAGGTCAGGGACAGGTGTAACATTATATTTCAGATCAGGGACAAGTGTAATATTATACTTCAAGTCATGGATATTTGTAACATTCTACTTCAGGTCAGGGACAGGTGTAACATTATATTTCAGATCAGGGACAAGTGTAATATTATACTTCAAGTCATGGATATTTGTAACATTCTACTTCAGGTCAGGGACAGGTGTAACATTCTATTTCAGGTCAGGGACAGATGTAACATTCTGCTTCAGGTCAGGGACAGGTGTAACATTCTATTTCAGGTCAGGGACAGATGTAACATTCTGCTTCAGGTCAGGGACAGGTGTAACATTATACTTCAGGTCAGAGACAGGTGTAACATACTACTTCAAGTTAAGGTCAGGTGTAACACACTTCTTCATGTCAATATCAAGTATAGCATACTACTTTAGATTAAGGTCAGGTGTAACATACTACTTCAGGTCAGGGTCAAGTGTAAGATACTACTTCAGGTCAGAGACATGTGTAACATTCTACTTCAGGTCAGGATCAGGTGTAACATTCTACTTCAGGTCAGGGGCAGTTTAAACATTCTACTTCAGGTCAGGATCAAGTGTAACATTCTACTTCAGGTCAGGATCAGGTGTAACATTCTACTTAAGGTCAGGGGCAGTTTAAACATTCTACTTCAGGTCAGGATCAGGTGTAACATTCTACTTCAGGTCAGGATCAGGTGTAACATTCTACTTAAGGTCAGGGGCAGTTTAAACATTCTACTTCAGGTCAGGGTTACACTCTGACTAAGACCCTACCTCCTGTCCAGGTCGGGTGTTACATTCTGATCAATTCCTCACCTTATGTCTTGGAGAGGTGTAACATACTGATCAATTCCTCCCCACCTTACGTTATAGACAGGTGTAACATACTGATACGGCTGATATGGTCATTGCTGATATGGTCATTGCAGATATGGTGTTGGAGACTGTATTCTATAATATGTCATATTTAATGAGATTGTATGACCAGAACCAGTGCTTGCATTCATGAGTTTACAAGAGTCGAGTACCGATTTACAGTTGTAATAGCTGTATCCTTCTTCTTCTTCTTCCTTTTCTTCTTTTAATAGTCCTTTTTTCGACGTTCGTTCTGAAAAGGACGTTGTGTCATACTTTACGGCGAGGCTGCGATATCTGCATGTTTAGACCCAACACACCCGATTTTTTCCCGCTTTCTTTTTGGTACCAAGTTTGCCTTCCCACTGCGATCCCTAGTCTCTTAACGAGACTACACTAGCCTGTATTATGGCCGCCACTTGGAGGTGGAATATGGTCTTGGTCAGCTGTTGGTCACTGACCCTAATCCAAGGGCCGCCAATTGGAGGTGGAATAGGGTCTTGGTCAGCTGTTGGTCACTTCCCCTGATCCCAAGCAGCCATTTATGATTCGTTGGCTGCTATCAGTTCATTCACTGCTATCAGTTCATTCTTCGCCTCGAGAGCCTGTATCAACCCATAGGTGTTGTTGTGGAAGTCACTTTTATTGGGTTAATGCAACTCTTGGCTCCGTTCAATTGATAGTAGGTTCAAAAGTTATTGCCTATCGCGAAGCGATGATGGCGATAACGGGAGACAGTTTTGTCTGAGAAATGTCATGTGCGCTGTATTTGAATTATAGTGAGGAAGAAACTGCGTTGGTCATCAATCTCACTCGTATCTCAAGTTACCTTGGATCAGTGGCAAGATTATTGGTCGAGACGACTGGAGGTAACTCGGGATGCAGGCACTCTGGTCCTACCTCTCGTGAGACCAGGTGTAGCTTGAAACTTGCGGGATTCGATCGCCAACCGTTTCTGTTCATCACTTTAAGAGGCGAGTGCCTTAACCTCTCTATTACAGCGACTACCAATAGTAGGTTACAATGACTCTTATTAAAACTCGAGGCATACTTGAGAAGATGGGAGTCTTCCTGGCCGTAGTGCAATGTTAAGTTCCTCAGTAAGCCGGGGTCTCTCGGACGGCTATACATGTGACTGGGGTGCGATCCAAGGTCCAGGTCATCTGATGATTTGTCCATGGTCGTCTCGCTCAATGGAAATCCCCATTAAAACGTCACATTCCACCGCGGACTTAATTACGGGACTGATATTGTGTCAGGGATCAAGATGCTGAGCAGCGCATGAGCTGCAGCGGTCAGCGACCCATAGCTGACTGCTAGCGTCAGGGCCAGCGAACCAGAGCTGCCAAGACCCTTCTACACCTCCACGCGGTGATCCTGGATAACAGGCTGCAGTAGGGCAGACTGGCTAAGGAGAAGGGATCGAAGAGGGAATGCTAACCCGGTACTCAAAAAATGCTTGCTGAAGTCGGATGTGTTAGACTGAAAGGTACAAATAGCGCAGTCAAGCTGTAGACTGTAAGCTTTCCGTTCTCTGGTTAAGCGCTTTCAGTGTTTGGTAGCGGGAGATTGAGAACGAACGAAGCCAAGCCAAGCCATGCCCAGTTTGGCAGACACTGGGTTTTTTTCTCGGGCTAATGCTCCTCCGCGTACGAAAAGTAATGGCAATATACCGTACTTATAACAGCCAAATAGGTGGCGGTTGTAAGAAGTTCGGTAAAGGGACATGCGACTTACTTTTAGTAGTTGACATATGACAGTTTCGTCTTTTAGTCAGCCTTGGAATGTGACGTTTCAAAGGGATTTCTCCGTGAGTCAATAGGCTGTGGTTTGACCCAACGTTCCGGATACATGTGACGAGAGTGACATGCTGAAGGTGAATGGCAGACAATTCAAGTTGCTAAACACAGTATGAACGCTATTTGACCTGGTACTTGGACACGGAAAGCATCTAAGTAAGTACTTGGCCCAAATGTTACTCTTCGCTTCCCACCCCCAATCGTAAAACTCATCCTGCCAATTTGGAGATGACAGAACTTCGACACTGAAAATATTGTTCATGTGTTAAATTCTCTAGAACACCAATATGTTGATGAATTTAATGTATAATAGTTTCACATTTTGTAACATTGAAAAACAATAACTCACGGAGATCCACGCATGCTCGATTGGTTGCATTGTTCAAACTTACTTCCAGAGTAGTGAAGTCTTTTGTCATAAATACCTAATTGATAATAGTATTAACAGGCATTAGTCAGTGTCATATTGGTACACTTAGAAATAAACACACGTTAAAAACATAGGTCTTCGTCATGGACACAAGACATGAAATCACATAATAAAATAGCTAGCTAATCTACACGGCATGTACGAGTACTAATATAGTTTTAACAGGGATAACAGCATAATCTATCTATGTATCCATCCATCCGTCCGTCCGTCCGTCCGTCCGTCGGTCCGTCCGTCTATCTATCTATCTATCTATCTATCTATCTATCTATCTATCTATCTATCTATCTATCTATCTATCTATCTATCTATCTATCTATCTATCTATCTATCTATCTATCTATCTATCTATCTATCTATCTATCTGTCTATCTGTCTGTCTGTCTGTCTGTCTGTCTGTCTGTCTGTCTGTCTGTCTGTCTGTCTGTCTGTCTGTCTGTCTGTCTGTCTTTATGTCTTTCTGTCTATCTATCTAGCTATATATATATATATATATATATATCCATCTATCTATATATATATATATGCATCGGTCTATCTATCTATCTATGCATCGGTCTATCTATCTATATGTTTACATTTCTATCTGTCGATTTAGTTAGTCCTATTTCTCTCCCGATTACTCTCTCCCTCTCGCTTTCTCACTCTATATATATATATATATATCTGGTTCTCATTATCTTATTATATATATATATATATAAATGCTTATCCCATGGCAAGCAGGTTTTCGTAAAAACGGATCGATGGTAGATCAGGTGACATATATCTCGCCGGAGATTGAATATGCATTTTAAGAAAACAAAAAAACACTGGCAGTCTGGAAAGACCTAGAAAAAGCCTTTGATAAAATATGGAAGAGCGGGTTAAAACTCAAACTGCTGCAAATGGATGTAACCAACCACATGTACAAGTGATCAGTGATTATCTAGATAACAGGACAGCAAGAGTGCAACTCTAAGGACACCTTATCAAAAAAGATGAAAATGGAACAAGGACTTCCGCAAGGTGGACTTCTCTCACCCATGCTGTTTCTCATATACACCAATGATATAATCAAAGAAATCCCTAAAAGAGTACACAATGCACTATATGCAGATGACTCGGCACTATGGACATCCGAAGAGTCTACAACTGTAGCTAGAAACCAATTGCAAGAGGGCCTAAATAAAATAGAGAGGGACAATAAAATGGCAAATCGCTATAAACGAATCCAAAACCACGTACACAATCTTCTCACAAGCCTCAAGAAGTAATCCTGAAAGTAAATGGCCATACACTCCTCCTTGACATAAGTCCAACCTATCTTGGAATAACAATGGATCCAAGATTGACATGGACAAATCAGATTAAAAAAGCCATCAACCAAGCTAAGACCAGAATGGCGATAATGAGGAAGATATCAGGCTCGACATGGGGAGCGGACACGGGCACATTAAAGAAACTGTACACAGGTTATGTGAGACCAGTGCTAGAATACGGGATAGCAGCATGGTCCACAGCAACAAAGAATAACTTTCACAAAATTAATACAACCCAAAACCAAGATATACGTATCATCACTGGAGCAATGCCAATAAATGCAATGGAGATAATCACACGAATCGAAGAATGGAGACGCACAGAGACCAAAAAACACTCCAGCAGGGGGAGAAGTTCAAACGAATGCCTGATCACCCAATAAATGACAGGATAAATCGCATGGTAAAAGGGAGATTAAAAAGAAATCACTTCATATAAAAAACAAAAGAACTTCCAAAATCAGACCAAATCATTAGCCAGGCAGTGGTTAAATATCTAAAACAAACATCTCAAATCCCACCATGGAAAAAAGCCAAGTCCCCTGAGATGGTAAAGACCATAGAGGGAATAGGAAAATAAGGAACAGACCAGTGAGACCAGTGCTAGATTTAGAAAGGAAATTTATTACAAAAGAATATCTTAGAAGAGTATACCCACCAGAAACATGGATACACGTATATACAGATGGCTCATTTAACAAAGCCACATCCAATCAAGGCGCAGGGATCTATTACAGACTAAGGGATGGAGAAGAAAAAACCCGAGTATTAACAACGGGAACATACTCCAATAACTTCCGTGCAGAAGCAGAGGCACTGAAGGCCGCAACTGAGCTTGTAATCCAAGATAAAGATATCCACCAAGAAAACATAGTATTCCCTACTGATGCTGAATCAGTATTAGCAGCGCTGAAACAACACGAATATGACGCTGCAAAGCTGCACGCTCGCGCAGGAAAAGAGAGAACAATACTGGCCTTGTGAGAAAGATATGATGAGATGTATGGAGATAAAGCAGCCTTACAAACAACGGTGTCCTTTGTAAGAGAAACCGAGACTTTAATATGAGGATGAACGAAGAAGAAGAAGTAGAAGATATATATCAGGCCAGGGGGGTTCAGAGCCTCCCGTAACCATTGACGCCGTTGGGGCACACATGAAGACATCCTTACAACCCTACGCCATCCCTCTCTGTCAGCTGTCGTTGCCTGTGCCTTCTCTGGTTGGAGATTGGTCTATTCTTTTATGTTGTCCTTCCACCTTTTTTTGGTACGACTTAATCGTAGTCTGCCTTCCACTTTGCCGCGCAGGATCGTATTTGCGAGACCGTTTATTCTCGATTTGCGGATGCACCAAGCGAAATTTCGTCTGTTTCTCTAGAGGTCTTCAAAAGGCCCTATTGCTGCTGTAGCTGCCTTGTGTTTCCTTATTTGTAACTCGATCTTTACATGCGACGTTTAGAAGTCTTCGGAAACGTCTTATCTCCATGGCCTGTATCCTTTGCTGCAGGTCAGTTGTAATTGCCCCAGGCCTCACAAGCATAGAGAAATATTGACAGGACCAATGTACGCATTAATTTAATCCCTTTGCATATGGCTAACAGTTTGTCTTGTCAGAGTTTGTTCAGCCATTCAAGAGCATAATACATATACATTCACACACATACACATACACACTCACACACACACATACATACATACATACATGCATACATACATGCACACACACACACACACATATATATATTTGTGTGTGTGTGTATATCTATATATATATATATATATACATACGTATGCGACGCGGGTTCAAATGAAACTAGACCTAACTGAATTAAGTGAACATACGTACGATGCGCACAGTGACATCAATTCTGGTGTAAACAGCACATACCAACCGTCAAATTTGCAAAATGTCATTATTCTCCGACTCATCGTTTCCTCAACAGACCGTTGAACACATGGCGGGTGTGATACGGAATCCGCCCAGAGTTGATCAGCAAGCGGTGATTCGGTATCTACCAGTTGAAGGATGTCTCCCAGTTGAAGGATGTCTCCCAGTTGAAGGATGTCGACCAGTTGAAGGATGTCCACCAGTTGAAGGATGTTCACCAGTTGAAGGATGTCCACCAGTTGACATTCATCGCAGAATGCAGGCAGTGTATGGGGACCCGAATTGCTGCATTAGTTTTTGCGATGGCATCTTCTGACGCAACAATATGCACCTGAATTGGTCTCGGAAGATTTTTTGTTAAATCATGTCCTTCTTTAAACATCGTTGTCCAGTTCTTCACTGTTGTCTTCGACACTTTCTTATCATTATACACCGCCTGCATTCTGCTATGAATATCAAATGGTCGACATTCTTCAGCTGTTAGAAATCGAATCACAATAGATCATCAACTCTGGACGGATTCCTCATCACACGCGCCATGTTTTTCACGGTCTGCTGGGGAAACTATGAGTCAGATAATAATGAAATTTTGCAAACTGCCGATCTATCGGCTTTTTTATGATTACTAGACAAAAGTGAGCTGACACGTCGGCTCCAGGTGATTAGTTAGTCAAACATGATCTTCAGCAATAACCTCCTCACAGCCACCCACCTGTTCTGGGGAAGAGGCGATTTTGCTCAGCTCGACGGCATCAGATTTTTCAGTTACTCCGACAGCCATGATGGTAATATTCTGTTGTTTCGCTGCTGTGGCAGCCGCTAGGGTAGACTCCGGTTTTGAGGATCTGAGAAAAGAATGTGGTGTAATGTGGACTTAATTATGTCTATCTTCGCTCCAGTCGCAACATACGGTCGTCATTATAGTTGACATTTAGAAATTCTGCATAAATCACTTTGCGTGCTTTTGAAGCGGTGGTTCCTGTGGTTTATGTAGCAATTTGGAGAGCTGAGACGCTAGTCCTTTTATGACATACAGTGTGTGGTGCTTTCCTTTTACGACATACAGTGGCGTCGAAAACGCAGCACAGTAAATGAACTGACTGCAGCCAGGGACTAATAGCTGGCTGCTTGCATCAGTGATATTGAAACAGAGTTATCAAGACCATTTTCCGCCTTGAAGCAGCGGTCCTGGTAGCAGGCTCCACAAGTGTAGACTGGCTAAGATAATATGGATCGCAGTGGGAAGGCAAACTCAGTACCCACAAAATAGAAGCTGAAATCGGATGTGTCCAGACGAAAGACGTAGGTATCGCAGCCTCGTTGTATACTACAACACAGTGTTCCAACATCCTTTTCAGAAAGAAGAATAAAAAGAAGAAGAAGAAGAAGAAGAAGAAGAAGAAGAAGAAGAAGGAGAAATGTGTGTTCCTATTTCTGCTCCACTCCCACCAAACTCCCACCTCCCACGAAACCCCCACCTCCCACCAAACCCCCACCTCTCACCAAACCCCAACCTCCCACCAAACCCCACCTCCCACTAAACCCCCACCTCCCACTAAACCCCCACCTCCCACCAAACGCTCACCTTCCACCAAACCCCCACCTCCCACCAAACCCCACCAAACCCCCACCTCCCACCAAACCCCCACCTCCCACCAAACCCCCACCTCCCACCAAACCCCCACCTCCCACCAAACCCCCACCTCCCACCAAACACCCACCTCCCACCAAACCCCCACTTCCCAATAAACCCCCACCTCCCACCAAACCCCCACCTCCCATAAAACCCCCACCTCCCACCAAACCCTCACCTCCCACCAAACCCCCACCTTCCACCAAACCCTCACCTAAACCTCCACTTCTTACCAAACCCCACCAAACTCCCACCTTCCAATAAACCCCCACCTCCCACCAAACCCCCGCCTCCCACCAAACTCCCACCTCCCACCAAACCCCCACCTCCCACCAAACCCCCATCTCTCTATAGTAAGAGGTTGCAGTATCTACAAGGGTAAAATACTCTACTCAAAACAAATCAAGGTCTACAAACCAAATCTCATCCCGTTGAAATAAAACAATTATTTCTGCAAATATTCAAACCTTTCCAAATGCTCATGTGTAATATAGTGAGGTTTGGTAAGCGAGCCTTGAGTTTTTATGGGTAGTATCTTCATCTTCTTCCTAGATCTCCTCTCAATGACTGGCACGGTGGCCAGTGACCATCTGATGGCTTTAAGGGCAACAGGAAACTCCCACCCACAACTTCTATGGGCTTCTGTCCCTAACTGGCAAATATTTAAGTGACCCTCACGGTTGATGGCTGTAAGGGCAACAACAACAAACTCCCTCAACCACCATATTGGTATCAGTATTAGAGAAATATATGTAACTAACTTACTGCCCATCTGTGATAATAATGGCCAGTTTAGGAACTGAGCCGTTCCTGCCACCAGTATTAAACATTCGTATGGCTTCTATGATGGCTAAATCTGTCATTGTCTCCTCGTCCGGATATTCAAGAGCATTGATGCCTGCAAGTGAGAGAAAAGTGGAAGTCGCCATTAATAAACGTATTAACAATATTGAAAAACGTAATCATAGTTTAAGAGGTACTTAAAGTAAATTAAATAAAGCGAAGCTGTGAAAGTACTGAAGGTACGGCAAACTTGTATTGTGTTCGGTGTCAATTCTATGTTACTGGTCGTAGTAAACGTATTCTAAGTTGTACTTTGTCACTGATTAAGATTCTGTGGCCATAACGTATTTTTCGTTTTCTTTCTTTCCCGGAGGGATAACTGATTAGCAGAGACTCCGAGACAAATTTTATCCGGGTGTATAAAGTATATGTCATTCCCGACTGTCCCTTTTCCCTTCTCCATCAGTTTTCCTGCGTGTATCCACCCCTTGTTTATGCCATGAGCGGTAGCCAGTAAATTAAACGTGGCAGACAACACCGCTTATTTGACACTGAGAGGAACATCAATGGAAGAGTTTGAGAGCTTCACATATCTGGGCAGCACCATACTTAACTTAACGTTTTTATACTTGTATAGAAGACTCTGCAGAGTCTGAATACAACCAGTATCATTTCCTTGCTCTAAAAGCTATGTTCATCAAAGCTATTCTTAAATGCATTAATTGTCCCTGCCTCCACTACTTCCTGTGGCAATGCATTCCAAGCATTCGCCACTCTGTGACTACAAAAATATTTCCTATATCTAATCAGGACCGTTCTTTAGTTAATCTGTAGCTGTGCCCTATTGTTCTTGTAGATGGTTGTATTTTGTAATATTTGTTATAGTCTAATTTATCCATTCGTTTAATTATTTTACAAACTTGTAATAAGTTACCACGAATTCTTCTCTTCTCTAGACGCTGTAGGCCGGTTGTTCTGAGCCTTTCCTCTTAACTGTAATTCTGGAATCCCACTATCAGCTTTTCCGCTTTTTTTTGTATCCTTTTTAGGGTGTTCATTTCCCGTCTACAATAAGGACTCCACATCTGTACACATTACTCTAATCTAGGTCTACCTAATGCTCTGTACCGTTTGACTATCACTTCCTTGCTCCTGTGTTTAATTTTCATGTTTCATACCTAAAATTGCATTTGCTTTTTTTTACTACACAATAGGGACTGCGGATTTGGATGTAAAAGCCAGGATACAAAGGCCAAGAGTTACCTTTGACATGGAGAAAAACATATGGAACTATGAAATGACTAGAATGTAAAGTCGGTCCTGTTATATAGAGCCGGAACATGACGGATGACTACATTCAATAATAAGACTGCAAGGCTGTGTTAATACATCTCTGAGAAAGATTATATGCCTGTGATGGTTTGACAGGGTTGCTAATGCATTCGATCTCTGAGAACGAGTATGTGCCGGTGATGGTTTGACAGGGTTGCTAATGCATTCGATCTGTGAGAACGAGTATGTGCCGGTGATGGTTTGACAGGCCTGCTAATGCATTCGATCTCTGAGAACGAGTATGTGCCGGTGATGGTTTGACAGGCCTGCTAATGCATTCGATCTCTGAGAACGAGTATGTGCCGGTGATGGTTTGACAGGGTTGCTAATGCATTCGATCTCTGAGAACGAGTATGTGCCGGTGATGGTTTGACAGGGTTGCTAATGCATTCGATCTATGAGAACGAGTATGTGCCGGTGATGGTTTGACAGGCCTGCTAATGCATTCGATCTCTGAGAACGAGTATGTGCCGGTGATGGTTTGACAGGGTTGCTAATGCATTCGATCTCTGAGAACGAGTATGTGCCGGTGATGGTTTGACAGGCCTGCTAATGCATTCGATCTCTGAGAACGAGTATGTGCCGGTGATGGTTTGACAGGCCTGCTAATGCATTCGATCTCTGAGAACGAGTATGTGCCGGTGATGGTTTGACAGGGTTGCTAATGCATTCGATCTCTGAGAACGAGTATGTGCCGGTGATGGTTTGACAGGGTTGCTAATGCATTCGATCTCTGAGAACGAGTATGTGCCGGTGATGGTTTGACAGGCCTGCTAATGCATTCGATCTCTGAGAACGAGTATGTGCCGGTGATGGTTTGACAGGGTTGCTAATGCATTCGATCTCTGAGAACGAGTATGTGCCGGTGATGGTTTGACAGGCCTGCTAATGCATTCGATCTCTGAGAACGAGTATGTGCCGGTGATGGTTTGACAGGCCTGCTAATGAAAGCCTTTAAGGGAAAAAATGACATGTTGGGCAAGATATGTTGGGACAAGGATGGTACTGGATAGGCCACACGCTGCGGAAAGCCCTAGCCAGTATCCCAGGCAATCCTTGGCATGGAACCCACAGGAAACGTGAAGAAAAGGAAGGTCACTGAACACATGGAGAAGAGACCTAAAGGCTGTTACAAGGAAAACAGGAGAAAGGGGAAAAGAATTTAATAAATAACACAGGATAGGTCCACGTGGAAAGAATTAGTTGATGGCATGTGTACCCAAAGATGATAAGGGCAAACAATGAAGAAGTAGTCGAAAAGGTCCAAGAAGGGCAACGGAAGATGGGAGAGGAAGAAAAGGAATGATTTTCTGTATTTGAGGCCTTTTACTGCCTTTAAGACAAATGTAAATTTTTAAAAAGCAGATCAAATGGAAGAAAGCACGTTTGATTTTGTTTATTGTATAGAACTGAATATATTTACGAGGAGAGAATCAAGTGGTCAGGCCACATTATGAGACGACAACCTGGCTAACTACCCCTTTGCGCAACCGTGGCAGGCCGAGAACTAGATGGAAGTGTTGCGGATATTCTCAATCGTGTAGAGATGACGACTATATAAGCGATACGTTTGGACCTGGACATAAATCGCATTGGAACATCATTTTATTTTGAAATGCCTCTCATGTCATCATAAAGCATAATCTATTAGTAAAAAGAAAGAAGAAGGTTGAGAGGCATAGTCCTTACTGTACAAAAAAGGAGCTTTCCATGTCTTTTTTTCATGTTGTAAAACATTTAGAAACAAAGAAAACGTCCCACAAGAATACATACACCTTATCAACTTTAACCCTCACACTTGTACATAACAGACATGCCTAAGAGTAGTAGTAGTAATAGTAGTAGTAGTAGCAGTAGTAGCAGTAGTAGTAGTAGTAGCTGTAATAATAATAGTAATACTAATAGTTTTAGTAGTAATAGTAATAGTAGTAGTAGTAGCAATAGCAGTAATTGAAGCAGTAGTATTAGTAGTAGTAGTAGTAGTAGTAGTGGTGGTGGTAGTAGTAAAAAGTGGTAGCAGTAGTTGTAGCAGTAGTAGTGGTAATAGCAGTAATAGTAATGGTAATAGTAGCAGTCATGGTAGTAGTAATGGTAGAACTAGTAGTAATTAAAATAGTAATATATATTTATACCAAAATATCTTCTATATGGAGAATTACAGTTGGTTGAAAGATCTCAGGGTCGGCCACTATTTCGGTACAAGGATGTATGCAGGTGGGATATGAATGACGCAGGCATCGATTTGGAATCATGGGAACAGGACGCCATGGATCGTGTTACATGGAGGGGCAGGATTAAGAATGGAATACAAAGAAGATACTGATTACTGATAGGCTAAAGACTCAGAGTTTAAGAAGACACGCCACACCATGCGATGTCACAAGCGGTCCTGACTTTCTTTGCACACACTGTGGAAGACGCTTCTCTGCTCGGATTGGTCTTACGAGTCACATTTGTTACCGTCATGGACTGTAGCTTACATTTTTTTCAAAGCACAAATACTATCGTCTGACAAGACAGAAAGAGCCAATGATATATGTATATAAATTGTATATATAATTGTGCTGGTATGTCTGTCCATATATTGAAGTAGAAATGAAAATCATGAGCCGAGCTGAGGCGCTCTACGTATACTGACTGTTCATTGAGCAGAGGTTGGGACACTTTGTTATCAGTCAAAATCTATCAAATATCATTTAAACACAAGTACTAAATGTCTTCGAATGTATGACTCATGTTCTTTACATTTGTAACGTCTCTAACAAGGAAATGAGTCTTACTAAACTATGTAGTTAGTAGTTTTTAAAGGTGTTATAATGTAGAAGAAGCATCCAGCTTTGTGATTTCTGTAGGAGTAAAGCAGTAGCTGTCGCATGCACGTGCGCAGTCCTGATTAAAAATGACGTCAGTGTTCCCAGAGTGTACAATCTAAGAATTCATCCATTCAAAGGCGTCTCAGGCTTTGCTGACCATACGCGTGACACCCTGTGAGTAGCCTTTCAGGGGGCAAACCTGGGCGCTGAAAATGGAGAACCTGATCTGCCCAAACTGCGGGATCCCCCTCTCAGCCTCGCTGGTGTTGCTTGATGTCAGGAATTCCCCTCTTGCCTGATCCTTACATCTGCGTCTACCCATCCTAATGTGTCAATTGTAATGTCCAAATATGTCAAGGAATCCACTCCTTCGAACTGCTCTCCCTCCAGCATGATCGGCTCTTTGCTGTTAGTGTTGAGCTTAAGAAGATTGGTTTTCTTCACGCTAATATTCAGTCTTAGTTTGACCGTTTGTTCTTTCATCCTAACAAGTTTCTCTTGCATTTGATTATGACTGTGTGACAAAAGTACCAGATCATCTGCGTATTCCAGGTCCTTCAATTGTGAGAATAGTGTCAACTGAATACCAGTTCTTTTTCTCTCAATTGATGTCTTCATTATCCAATCTATAGCCAACAAGAACATGAATGGCTAGAGCAGGCATCCTGATCTCACCAGTGTTTGCACCCCAGAACTGCCAGTCAGTACTCCTTCATGTACCACTCTGCTAACTGTATCCTTGTACATATTTTCTCCTGTTGTGCCCCTTAATTTTACAAATGTGTATTTTACTTTCAAATTTATTTGACAATAACAACGAAGAGCTAGCCTTCTTGTGCATTTAGTCGCCGAAGTTTAAACAAAAACACGGATTCCCATCTTCAACCATGCTTGAGTCCGTCAGTCAATTTGTGAACACTTTGTTCAATACTTGACATTGACGTACCTGGTAGTCGCACTCTCCCGCCTGACTTGTCCTTGACATCTGTCATGTCACTAATTGCTAAAGCACGGAAACGTAAGAGTGGGAGCTTGAGCAAATGAAATAGTTTGGACCAGGAATGTTAAGAGAACATGAAATGTTTGTATTTTAGAGGCAGAGAGACGTAGGCCATTAACTGCGTTTGGGCCAGGTGTGACTTTCTTGGAATGTGAGCGTGAGAAAGTCTTTATCTTACTATCGAATTTAATTTGTTTTTTTTCTAAATCGCCTGCTTCTCGATCTTCCTGTGGCAATGTTCGTTTGGCTGTAGTCAAGAGGTTAAGCACTCGCCTCTCACAGTGATGTACGGAAACGGTGGACGATCGAATCCCTCAAGTTTCAAGCGACCCCTGGTCTCACAGCAAGTAAGACCAAAGTACATGCATCCCGAGCTACCTCGTCTCTACCAATAGTCTTGCCACTGATCCAAGGTAACTCGGGATAAGAGTCAGATTGATGACCAGCGCATATTTTGCCTCAATATATTCCAAATACATCGCACATCACATTATTAAGACAAAACCCGCCTGATATTGGGGTTATCATCGCTTCGCGATGGGCAATAACTGAACTTGGTAGTGATAACTATGCAGACTAGTCGCCAGGACGAAGTCCGCAATCTGTTCTACTGCTTCTTCTTCCTTTTCTTCTAATTCTTCTTCTTCTTTTATTCTCTTGTTGTTCTCTTCATTGTATTCTTCTTCTTCTTTCACTACTTCTCTGTCTCTCTTCACGAGCGTTACTTTATCTCAAAGTTTCCATCTACATTATGCTACCTGGTACAGAATACGTCCTTCTCGTGCGCGTTCAATGAAGAAAGAGTAAAAGTAGTAATAGCAGTAGTAGTAATATTTGCAGTTGAAGTAGTAGTAGTGCTGTAGTGCTCGTAGTAGCAGTAATTATAGTACTAGAAGAAGTAGTTGTTGTTTGTTTTTTGTTTTTTTGGGGGGTTTGCTTTTTTTTTTTTTTTTTGCATTCGCCTTATTTATCTATTCCTCAAGGCGGGTGTGCGCTGCACTGCGGTTTTTATTTTGCGCCTGTCGGCCCAGTGCACCCGACTTCGGCATGCATTTTATGTAAGGTTCTGCTTCCTCCTGCATTTTCCCCGGGGTAACGGCCGGTGCTATGATGGGAATCGAACCCAGTCCTTCGGGTTGTGAGCCGTGTCGCTAAAATACTAACCCACGCCGTCCCCAAGAGAAGAAGTAGTAAAATCAGTATTATAGTAGCAGTAGTGGCAGCAGCAGTAGTAGTAGTGGTAGTAGTAGTAGTAGTAGTAGTAGTAGTAGTAGTAGTAATAGTAGTAGTAGTAATAGCTAAGAGTCATAGTGGTAGTTATAGAAGTAGTAGAAGTATTAGTAGAAGCAGTAACAGTAGTATTAGTCATCATCATCATGTAGCATGTGCTTTGTAGAACGTCGCTCCCATCACAGTCTGTCTCAAAGAAACTCGTTCCCTTGCCATAACTCCAGCCTCAGCCATACCTTCCATCACCGTTCTCTCAAGACCATTGTGTCTCTTGATGTGACCAAAGTACTTGCATTTTCTAGCCAAAATGGAATTGATAAACCAGTTCTCCTCTATGCTCAACTCTTGCCGAATGTCTGCATTTTTTTTTTCTCTGTCCAGGGTATTCTGAGGATCTTTCTGTAACATTTTGACTCGAAGGTTTCGATTCTTTGTCTAGAAGTTTTGGTAATCGTCCATAATTCACAGCCATAAGCTGCCACAGGAAAAACACACGCTCTCAAGACTTTTACTTTTTTGTTGGTGCCCTGCCATAATTTCTTCAGGCTGTTCAGTCTCTGCATTGCCATGGCTAGTCTTCTTCTGATTTCTTTCGAGCAGTCGCCATTGTTGTCACTTCTGGAGCCCAGATATTCAAAATGTGTGACCTGATCAATTTCCTCACCACCCACCGTAAATCTATGATGACATTGTGTTTTGTCGGTGGTCATTATCTGTGTTTTATTTATGTTTATGAACAGGTTTTGATCTTTACTATGTCCATTAACGGCTGAAAGTAGCTACTCTAGCCCTTCTGCACTTCTTGATAGTATCACTGTGTCATCTGCGTATCGTAACTCTAGAATCTCGTACACCCCAATCGTAAATGGGTCGAAACTTTCTCATTATGCAATCCGCATATATGTTGTACAGATATGGTGAGAGGATACATCCCTGTCAGACTCCCTTTTGTACTGCAAACCAATCCGATGTTTACCCAGATAGACGGATAGCGGCTTGTTGATCTTGGTATAATGTTTCAATTAGATGGACTATATGCAAAGGAAACCCCCATTTCCTTCAACATTCTCCACAGATTTTGATGTTTTACCGTGTCGAAGGCCTTAGTGTAATCAATGAAACATGTGTACTTGTCTCCATTAAACTCTCTACATTTTTCATAGATATTCCTTAAATTGAATGTGTGGTCCCGGGTCCCTCTGTCTTTTCTAAAACCTGCCTGGACTACGTGAATTTCTGGTTCAAACCTTTTCTCTATCCTTCTTAGCAAGATTCGCAAGAGTATCTTGCCAGCGTGGCTGATCAGCGCGATAGTTTAGTAGTTCGTGCACAGCTTCATGTTGCCTTTTTTGGGGAGGGGAATATAAATTGATTTCTTCCATGCTTCTGGCCACTCTGCGCTGTGTCATATCTGTTAACACAGCTTCTGATAGACGCGAGCACATGTCTCTCCTCCTGCTTGTATTAGCTCTGCTGGGATATCATCGCATCCTGGGGACTTTCCCTTGTTCAGGCTTTTAATTGCACAGCGTACTTCTTGTAACTGAGCGCGTTGTGCTATCTCCATACATGGTTCTGCAGTAGTATTAGTAGAAGTAGAAGTAGTAATAGTTTAGTAGTAGTAGTATTAATAGTAGTGCTCATAGTAGTAGCAGTAGTAAAAGTAGCAGTAGTAGTAGTAGTAGTTGTTGTAGTGTTAGGAATTGTAATACTAGTGATGTCAGCAGTAGTAGTAGTGATAGTAGCAGTTGTAGTAATAGTACTCGTAGTAGTAGTAGAAGTGATAGTAGTGGTAGTATTTGTAGTCTTATTAGTAGCAGTAATAGTAGTAGTAGTATTATTAGTTGTAGTAGTAGTAGAAGTAGTAGTAGTAAAAGTAATAGTAGTAGTAGTATTAATAGTTGTAGTAATAGTAGAATTAGTAGTAGTAAAAGTAATAATAGTAGTATATTTAGTAGTAGTAGTAGTAGTAGTAAAAGTAATAGTAGTAGTAGTATCATTAGTTGTAGTAGTAGTAGAAGAAGTAGTAGTATAAGTAATAGTAGTAGTAGTATTATTAGTTGTAGTAGTAGTAGAATTATTAGTAGTAAAAGTAATAGTAGTAGGTTTAGTATTTTTAGTTGTAGTAGTAGTAGATGTAGTAGTAGTAGAAGAGGCAGAACCAACTTGAAAATTCGTATAAGAGGAAGGAAACGAATAGGGAGAAGAAAAAGCAAAAGAAATAAACTATAAGTAGAAGCAGGAGAAGAAGAAGAAAAAGAAGAAAAACAAAAGAGGAGGAGGAGAAGGAGGAAAAGAAGAACAAGAAGATTGGAAGAAAAAGAAGAAGAAGAAGTAGAAGAAGAAGAAGAAGAAGAAGAAGAAGAAGAAGAAGAAGAAGAAGAAGAAGAAGAAGAAGAAATTTGGTATACAGAAAAAGAAAAAAAACAGAAGATAGTATAGAGCTTGTATGAAATAAGAAAACACACCAACTATGAAGGCTTCCTTATCGCCAGTTAGTTCAAGGACCTTGTTGATTCGTCCACTATATAAAACCAGCCCGCAGTGAATATCATCAAAACTGATGCTCAGGCGTCTGATAAGGTTGACGAGAGATGCTTGTAGCTGTTTGAAGTTGGGTAAACCCACACTGTTAGATCCGTCCGTTAGGATGATAAGGTCAAGTGTTGTCAAGCATTCTGTAAATATATGTTTGCATGTGGTAATCGCACAGCGAAAGAACTGTAACGTCAGAATCAGGTTATAACATACTGAGCAAGACCTGACATCATGTCAGAGTCAGGAGAAACATAAATATCAATACCTTATCATGATCAGGTGCCCTGACCTGATAGCGTTGGCGATCATGGACCTCTACACACTTGTATCTCGTTTACCAACTCTGTTGTTGATTGTTGCCCAACAGGCTGTCCAACTAGTTCTCTTTCGGCCCCTTTTCCTGCTATCTTTCCTGTTGTCACAACGGACCCGAGCCGCCTCTTCTCGTTAACATGTCCGTAAAAGTATGACCGCCTTGTTCTGATCCTAGCAATGAGTTGTCTTTGTGTCTGTGCCTCTTCGAGTACTGTATCATTAGTTTTCTTTGCAGTCTGTGGATCTACAGCATTATTTTGTCATACTATATCTCCGATGCTTCCAAAGATATGTGCGCTAGCTTGCCGATTGTCCGTGATTCTCTGTCATATGCCAATGCTCGGTCCGCGTAGTATCCAAGGACTCTATTTCTCAGTTCCAGCGACAAGGTTTTGCTGCACAATATTCCGTTCATGGTCTGGAAGATAATGATCACCGACAGAGCACTATGTTTACATACATTTACAGTAGGTGGTGAGGAAATAGACCAGGTCACGCATTTTGAATCTCTGGGCTCAAGAATGGACAAAAATGTCAACTGCTCCAATTGAAATCAGAAGAAGACTAGCCATGGCAACGCAGAGGCTAAACAGTGTGAAGAAATGATGGCAGAACATCAACAAAACGTCAAAATTGAAAGTCTTGAAAGCCTGTGTTTTTTTCTGTAGCAGCATATGGCTGTAAATCATGGACAATTACCAAAAATCCTTTAAAAAAAAGAATCGAGTCATTCGAGTCAAAATGTCAGAGAAAGATCTTCAGAATACCTTGGACAAAAAAAACCAACAAATATAGACATTTGGAAAGAGTTGAACATTGAGGAGAACAGTTTTATCAATTACATTTTGTCCAGAAAATTTAAATACTTTGGTCACATCAAGAGACACAACGGTCTTGGGAGAACAGTGATGGAAGGTATTGTGCCGGGCAAAAGAGGCAGGGGTAGACCAAGAAGACGTTGGCACCAAGATATCCAGGAATGCCTGGGTATGACTGTGACGGAGGCTGAAGTTTTGGCAAGGGAAAGAGTTTGTTTCAGTCAGACTGAGATTGGAGCAACGTTCTATAAAGAGCATGCTGCATGATGATGATGATGATGATGATGATGATGATGAAGGTCTGGAAGATGAAATATGCAATTACGAAATAAAATGCAGAATAGCGAAAGCAAAATCGTTTTTCCAGACAATGAAAGAAATATAAATACGTACCTCGTGTAAAAGTCAGGAAAATTATACTGATGGTGCCCTAATCCCGCCTCCCCCAATCTCATGCAAGGGTCCTGTGAAGCATATTGCCTAAGTCCCTACCTCACGAAATGGTCAGGTCTCTGTGGCTTGGAAACATCTCTTGTAACTAAGAGTTTTATATTCAGACTGCAGGTCACATACACATTCGTTACTTTATATCATTTGGAGTAATAGACAATATCATGCAGCATGTTCTTTGCAGAAAGTCGCTCCCATCACAGGCCGGCTGAAAGAAACTCGATCTTTTTCCAAATCTCCAGCCTGCGCCAAAGTCCCGTCCAATCATTCCTTGACATCTTTGTGCCATCGCCTTCTTGGTCTGCCTCTACATCTCTTGCCCAGCACCATACCTTCCATTACCGTTCTCTCAAGACCATTGTGTTTTTTTATGTGGATAAGTATTTCAATTTTCTGGGCATGATGGCATTTGTGAATCAGTTCTCTTCTATGGCCAACTCTTGTCGAATGTATGTATTCTTCATTTTTAGGCCATGGTATATTGAGGACCATTCTATAACATTTCAACTTGAAGGACTCGATTCTCTTCCTTGAGACATGGGTAACTGTCCATGTTTCGCAGCCGTATGTTGCCACGGGAAAAACACAGTTTCTTAGAATTTTCCCTTTTCCTGGTTGCTGGTATTCTGCTATAGTTTCCTCAAGATGTGTATCTTTTCCATTGTCATTGCCAATCTTCTTCTGATTTCCTTTGACCAATAACCATTGCTGTCAATTCTGGAGCTCAGATACTCAAAGTTCGTGACCTGTTCTGTGCGCACACTCCAGAATTAAGATTGATGTTCACTTCTTGTTTTGTCACTGGTCATTATCTTTGTTTGGATTATGTTTGCAATGAGATTTTGATTTTCGCTGCATCTGCAATCAGTAGCCATAACCCCTCTGAGTTTCCGAGTGATTCGCCGGGTTCTATGTGAATGACAAGGACAAGAATAGCACCACTACACCACGGCGAGCATGTCGTAAGAGATGACTAACTGTGTGACATGAAGTAACACTCGCCATGGTTTGGCGGTTTGTTAAGAGCAGCATATATGGCGTCTAACAGTCTGCGGGGGCTGTGTTGCTCTAGTGTTTGAGTCTATTAAGCTGGACTCGCACATCGGTTAACCACTCTCCTCGACCCTTGTCCCAACACAGTGGAGTAATAAGCTACTCGAGCTTAGCCCGCTATTAAGAAAATCCTCCTCCCGGCTACATCCAGCTCCCATAAGAGCTCTGGGATCTGCAAAGAGGCATCCGTTGTGTCGTAGTTTACAGCTTGACTGCGATATTTGCACCGTTCGGTCCAACACATCCGACTTCATCAAACATATTTTGAGTACCGGGTTAGCATTCCCTCTTCAATCCAGTCTCCTTAGCCAGTCTGCCCTACTGCAGCCTGTTATCCAGGATCACCGCGTGGAGGTGTAGAAGGGTCTTGGCAGCTCTGGTTCGCTGGCCCTGACGCTAGCAGTCAGCTATGGATCGCGGACCAATGCAGTTCATGCGCTGCTCAGCATCTTGATCCCTTCTAAACTGTTTGATAGTAAACAGTATTACAGTATAATAGGTGCAATATTGAACACGCACAAATTGAATGTAGCTGGATATTACTGATTTATTTACTGGATTACTAGACGACCTTTATCAGCGGCGGTTACACCCTTGCGGGTCCCAACTTCTCTTCCAGCAGTCTCTGTCTTGGGCTACGGTGGACCAGTGGATAATGAGTCGCCCATCTGTGGCATCGTGAATGTTGTTGCGGGATGCAAGGGAGACGGACCAACGTGTTGGGGGTCGTCCCGTGGTCGTTTCTTATCTCTAGGATACCATATTGCTGTCGCTGTGCACCAACGATCGTCCCCAGAGATGTGTCATCCTGTCTGCATAAATAACCGCAGCTTCCATCAGGGACATTTGGCGTATGTCCGAGTTGGGAAGGCCTTTTGTCCTGGATATTGGATACGAAATATATTGTGCAGTATATAGATTATACAGTGTGTCCAACCCCTGGTTGGTAACTCAAACGTAATTCAATGTAATTTGACATGATCATACCTCGGTGTGTGAGAAACATAATGAATTTATATTAAATGTTGAAAGGGGTCACTGTTAGAATCAAGTCATGCCCGCACACGCCACTCCATCTTATGGAAGGTATTCACCAATACATCAGGAGTTGCAGACTCAGTTTCCCTTGGATAGTTTTCTTATAGTTTCATGAGATTCATTGGATTGTTGAGAAACACTTTCTCTTTCAGCATGTCCAATAGATAGAAATCATGTAGGGTAATGTCAGGCATCCATGGTAGCCAAAGTCACTTACAAAGGACACGATCTTCAAAGAAGGAAACAATTTCAGCCATGCTGACATTTGAGGTGTGGTTTGCTGCTCCGTTCTGCTGAAAATAGCCAGTACAGAGTTCCTCGTTCTCCAACTGGTTCATAGCATGTCCATGGTAGATTTGATTGAATTGTATTCATTGGTATAAATGTTTTAAGGGAAAACCAGAGGCCGACAGTGAGTGGGTCACCCTGTAGTACGTAGTATAAAGTATATGTAAGGAAGGTCGGTGTGGTCGAGAAGTAAAGCACTTGTCTTTTAAAGCAATGAACGGAAACGACGCGGTTTCGAGTCCTGCACGTTTAAAGCAACCCCTGGTCTCAAAGGAGGTGGGACCAGAGTGCCTGCACACTAAGTTACCTCCAGTCTTCTTGACCTTTGTCTTGGAATCGGGACCAGAGCATGCGGTTGATGACCAGTGCAGCTTCTTCCTCACTATAATCTAAATACAGTGCAAGTTACATCATCAAGACAAAACCGTAAGGTGATGTCGCCATCAACGCTTGCGATGGGCAACTAACTAGTATAGTATATAGTATAGTAAAAAGAATATTAAGCATAGTATATAGCACATAGTTTATAGTATATAGTACATAGTATATAGTACATAGCATATAATACATAGTATATAGTACACAGTATATACATAATTATATTGAAAACGAAAACGTAGTAGGCCCACCATCAAAAAGTTTTAAATAATTGAACAAGACACGCGTTGGACAAGAACCAGCAGGGCCAAAAAAACAGGTTTTGTACAGTATGAAAGGAAACCAGAACATCTTGAATAGGATGTGTGCAGCTCAAGAAGACGGCCCAATTGTTGTCGTAGTTGAAGGACAGCGGCTGGGGCGTTGTATTCCTGGAGAGACTAATGAGAAAATCAGTAAGTTAATGTTACCTTGCTGCTCCGTTGTCTGAATATTAACGGCCATGAACGACAGAAACACCAGGAAACATGTTCTTGCGTTCATCTTGTGTCAGATTCGTCCCGTTCTTTCTGTATCTGTTCTTTTGTTAGTTCTCGTATCACTGTTCTTTGCTTTGATATGTAATTCTTCTTGTTATTTTGCTGTTAGACAAATGAAATATAGGTTAGAATATACAAATTCGCAGTTAATGGTTGAAGATACGCAATCATGTCTTCGCGTATTAAAACTAAGGAGCTCTCATGCGGGGCTTTTCTTGCCTCACTGTTGGAGGCAACAGTCGTTAAGGACAACGAGATGTGTCGCTATTGGCAACGAGATGTGTGGCACACGATCATGGGACATGTCGCTGACTACTGGCAAATATGTCGATTTATTTGAGAGAATTTTTGAAATGTTTAAAAGCAGTTACTTATTAAAACACTTTTTCGTCGCTCGCTGTCAAATAAGCACATTTATTTCCCTTTTAAACTTGACGGCATCGGTCTGTCGCAAGCTTCACTTGTCGCCATACAGTGAATTCCTCAAATAATTGCATCTATTTCTGTTATAAGCCTGGCAGTGGTTGGTTTGGTTGGTTGGCTTGGTTGGTTGGTTGGTTGGTTGGTTGGGTTGGTTGGGTGGTTGGTTGGTTGAGTTGGTTGGTTGGGTTTGTTGGTTGATTGCTTGGTTGGTTGATGGATTGGTTGGTTGTTGGGTTGGTTGGTTGGTTGATGGGTTGGTTGGGCTAGTTGGTTGGTTGATGAGTTGGTTGGTTGATGGGTTGGTTGGTTTTGGGTTTGTTGGTTGGCTGGTTGGTTGGGTTGGTTGGTTTGGTTAATTGGGTTGATTGGGTTGGTTAGTTGGTTGGTTGAGTTGGTTGGTTGGTTGGTTGGGTAAGTTGGGTTGGTTGGTTGGTTGGTTGAGTTGGTTGGTTGGGTAAGTTGGGTTGGTTGGTTGGTTGGTTGAGTTGGTTGGTTGGTTGGTTGGTTGGGTTAGTTGGTTTGTTGGTTAAGTTGGTTGGGTTTTTTGGTTAGTTGGTTGGGTTAGTTTGTTGGTTGGGTTGGTTGATGGGTTGGTCGGGTGGTTTGGTTGGTTGGTTGGTTTGGTTGGTTGGTTGGGTTGGTTGTCTGGTTGGTTGGTTGGTTGGGTTGGTTGGTTGGGTTAATTGGGTTGGTTGGTTGGTTGGTTGAGTTGGTTGGTTGGGTTGGTTGTCTGATTGGTTGGTTGTGTTGGTTGGGTTGGTTGTCTGGCTGGTTGGTTGGTTGGTTGGGTTGGTTGTCTGGTTGGTTGGTTGGTTGGTTGGGTTGGTTGTCTGGTTGGTTGGTTGGTTGGGTTAGTTGGTTTGTTGGTTGTGTTGGTTGGGTTTTTTGGTTAGTTGGTTGGGTTAGTTTGTTGGTTGGGTTGGTTGATGGGTTGGTTGGGTGGTTTGGTTGGTTGGTTGGTTTGGTTGGTTGGTTGGGTTGGTTGTCTGGTTGGTTGGTTGGTTTGGTTGGTTGGTTGAGTTGGTTGGTTGGTTGGTTGGTTGAGTTGGTTTGGTTGGTTGGGTTGGTTTGGTTGGTTTGTTGGTTGGTTGGGTGAGTTGGTTTGTTGGTTGGGTTGGTTGGGTTTTTTGGTTAGTTGGTTGGGTTAGTTTGTTGGTTCGGTTGGTTGGTTGGGTTAATTGGGTTGATTGGGTTGGTTGGTTGGTTGGTTGGTTGGTTGGTTGGGTAAGTTGGGTTGGTTTGGTTGGTTGGTTGAGTTGGTTGGTTGGTTGGTAGGTTGGTTGGTTGGGTTAGTTGGTTTGTTGGTTGGGTTGGTTGGGTTTTTTGGTTAGTTGGTTGGGTTAGTTTGTTGGTTGGGTTGGTTATGTTGGTTGTGTTGGTTGGGTTGGTTGGTCGGTTGGGTTGGTTGGTTTGGTTGGGTTGGTTGGTTAGTTGGTTGTTTGGTTGATGAGTTGGTTGGTTGGTTGATGGGTTGGTTGGTATTGGTTGCTTTGTTGGTTTGGTTGGTTGGTTGGGTTGGTTGGTTGGCTGGTTATTCATCCAGCCGCCTTTGTTCTTTGACCTAATGCCGTATATTGATATCTGCAAGAGTGTGTGAGCTGTTGGGTTTCCTACAGTGTTCCATTTATCTGGCTTCGGAGGAAGAAGTTATAAACACCGGCAAGCGCAGAAACTCAAAGAGAGGATGTTCAACAATTTTGTTGGGATGTGTACACAGCCGGAACTCTGGATTAAGTTCTGATTGGATTGTGTTCTGATTGGATTATGTTCTGATTGGATTATGTTCTGATTGATTGGATTGTGTTCTGATTGGATTATGTTCAAGGGATTGTTAAGACTCTTGAGTGCAAAGCTTGAAAATCGTGCTTCGATATCTCCTTTTCAAAAAATTGAAGTTTACTTTGGGATATGCGATTGGCGTGTTCGTAGATTTCTCTCCAAGTATTCGCAGCCAGGGGTAATTGCAAGAATAGCACAAACAACAGCGGCGCTTTTTCGGCTGAAACATATCTGGCAAGACAAACGGCTCGACCTCGGCATAAAAGTTAGACTAATGCGCTCTTTGGTGCTATCAATATTTCTGTATGCCTGCGAGACCTGGACCATTACAGCAGATATTCGGGGCAGAATTCATGCAATGGAAATGAGGTTGCAATAGAAAACTCCTAAATGTTACATATAAAGATCGTGTCACGAACGTAGAAATACGACAGAGAGTTGAAGACGCTATAGGTCCTTTTGAAGATCTGTTCACAACAATCAAAAGACGAAAGATGGCCTGGTACGAGCACGTCGCGAGGTCCAACGGAATTACCAACTCGATACTCTTTGGTCCGAACCAGGATAGAGAGGGCGAGGACGCCCAAGGAAGAGATGGGTGGACAATATCACTGAGCAGTCAAGCCTTCGTCCCGGTGAGATACGAGGCGGCGGCAGACATAGAAGGATGGCGTGGGATATTGGGAGTATCTTCAAGTGTGTCCTAACGACCTGAAGGGTTACGGGATGAACTCAACTGAACTGATTCGCCATTGTTCATTAATTCAACCAAGCCTCTTTGTTTGCAGTCTTTAGTAGTTGACTGTCTGTTGGTGTGTATTGATAATTTTGACTTGATCCCTTCTTATCTAGTTTGTCTGCCTTATCATTGCCAGGAGTATTTGAGTGATCATGGATCTATTGTGTGACCATTCCGACTTAATCGGATGTTGAGAGGTGGTTGGTGTCTATAATATTGAGGTTAAAGTTAATTAAAAATCGTATATTCAATTAATTTAATATTATTTAAACAATTTATTTAGTGCTAAAATTTACCGTATATTACAACGTCACTTGCGCATGGGTTAAATGCAAAACATTGACAAAGGTCCCCGCCTCAGGTCAGGTAGAGGCACAATATACTTTCTCTTCTTCGTGGTTCTACCGTAAAATATGTTTTGTTTCGTTGAATCCTAGTTTACAATGATGCGGCCATATCTACGTCTTTCGTTCCGGTTCATTAGGTTTCACATTTTATAAACCCTGTCATCCCTGTTCGAACTCTATTCTCTCAGCCAGGGGTCATCTGTGCGATCTGTTTCCAAGCTCGCCACTGGAGACGGAACATGACATTGGATAACTATTGGTTATCTGACTCTGACGCAAGCAGTCAGCTAAGAGTCATTGATCACTGTCACCTTGTTGACTGTGTCTTTGACGTCGTGCAACTGGCCAAGACTCTACCTCCGTCAGTTTTAGATTCTAGATGCTGAGCAGCGCATGAACTACAGCGGTCAGCGACCCATAGCTGACTGTTAGCGTCAGGGCCAGCGAACCAGAGCTGACAAGACCCTTCTACACCTCCACGCGGTGATCCTGGATAACAGGCTGCAGCAAGGCAGACTGGCTAAGGAGAAGGGATCGAAGAGGGAATGCTAACCCGGTACTAAAAAAATGGTTGCTGATATCGGATGTGTTGGGTCGAATGGTGCAGATATCGCAGTCAAGCTGTAAACTACGACACAACGCATTCCGTTCACTGGACTACATTCTGCTACTTAAGCCCTTTCAGGGTTTGGTAGTGGGAGATTTAGAACGAATGAAGCCAAGCCAAGCCAAGATTCTAGTTGATAACGAAGACCCCCACCTAACTGCTTTGCCGTGCACATGGACACAAGATGTTTTACAGCAGCCTCGGTAACGAGGCGGGAATCGACACTGTAATCCCCAAAGTGATGAAAATAACCTATTGCACTATGGCCAGGAACGCTAAGGCCCAACTTCAAAAGTATTCCCCTGGATAAAAGAAAAACTACTACATTTTGTCACCAGAAATCATTTGCAAGGCATGAACATCCTACTATGTAGGAGTAACGTCGATAACCAACAGCCACCACAACAACAACAGCGGCACCAGCAACAACAGCAGCACCAACAGAAACAACAACAGCAACAACAATAACAAAAGTAACAGCAGCAAATACAATAACAATATCAGCAACAGCAACATCAACAACAGCAACTACAAATACAACATTAACAACAACAATACCAACAACAAAAACGTCAACAACAGCATCGCCATCAACAACATCTAACAACAACAACAGAAATAACAACAACAACAAAAAACAACAATAGCAGCAATAACAACATCAACGGCAACAGCATGAATACCAATAATAACAAGAACAACAACAGCAACATCAGCAACAACAACAACAACAACAAACGAATTCCTTGTCCTGTGACCACATCTGAAATGTTTACAGTCAGCTGAGTTCGCTTGATGAACTCGAACGCTGTTTGGAGAGCTTATTAGCTCCGTACAGATTTTAGTTCTCATTTCTCAGTCGACCTGTACTTCTACAGGGGCAGATGCCCTGAGCAGTTCCCACTCAGTCGTCGACCTGTACTTCTACAGGGGCAGATGCCCTGAACACGTCCCACTCAGTCGTCGACCTGTACTTCTACAGGGGCAGATGCCCTGAGCCGGTCCCACTCAGTCGACCTGTACTTCTACAGGGGCAGATGCCCTGAGCAGGTCCCACTCAGTCGTCGACCTGTACTTCTACAGTGGCAAATGCCCCTGTGCAGGCCCCTAAGCTGGATGTAGCCAGGAGGAGGATTTCCTGCTAAGCGGGCTAGGCTCGAGGAGCTTATTACTCCGCTACGTTGGGACATATGCCGCGGAGGGTTGTTAACTGATGCGCGAGTCCATCTTAATAGACTCAAACCCTAGAGCAAAGTAGATACGCAGTCTGTTAGGCGTCGTCTATGCTGCCTTAAACAAAACCATTTCACCCTGGCCGGTGTTATGCCATGTCACACAGTTAGTCGCCTCTTACGACAGATTTTAGTTCAGCGTTGAATCGTTAGGTCAATGTATCTTCTTTAACTTAGCATACATGAGACCGTTATGTAAGACATGCTCAGCAGTGTGCTTGATTAGTTTACATGTGCACAGTTGTGAAGCATACAGTCTGAGTTTGTACATGTTTTTATTAAGTCTTTTGTTGTCGTGTCCTGAAATGAAGAATGGTGATCTGTCCCTGCTAGTCAAGAGTGTTGTAGTCCTCTTGGAGTTAGCTAGGTCTAGACTGGACGTTCCGCTCGTTAAAGGAAATGTGAAGCGTCTGACATTGCCTCTCCTTTCCAGGTGTAGAGATCGCCGCTGGATTCACTGTTCAGCTTGTCGTTCAGGAGTTTCCATGCCAATGACCTCTCTTACATTATTGTGTCCCCAGCAGCACCTTCATGAGGGCCCCCTTGTTTCTTACAGAGCTTGCTGTGGGGCGCGACTCGGTGGTATAACTGGGCGGGCAGATTGCGCTCATTAGTCTTGGTTGGCAGCCAATCTAAGAGAAGGTCAACTTTGACTCTAAACCAGTGTAGATGAAGCTCGTTAGCCTGTTCAGGCAGTTCGCCTAAGAGAGGAGACACTCTCATTTTAACATTTTAAACCAACAAGTCCCAGAGAGTGCTGACTATCTTGAGACGATGAGAGTATCATCGGATGTCTCAATTAACTAGCATCTGTGGACAACGACTCCACTGCCTTGTAGAAACCTCGGGAGAGAGTAGGGCTACGGGAGTAAACCCAGACTGAAAATCCGGAGTGGCAGCACCTAAGGCGGATGGTTTCAAAATTGCAAGCTCATTCTGGCAGTTCCTGCAGCTGAGCTAGTGCCAAATTGTCATGCTTTGCATTGCTTTGGATTACACCAGCGAGGCCGAGAGGGGGGGGGGGGTCCTGCAATTTGGGCAGCCTAGGGTCTCACATTCCGCGCTCAGACTTGCGCTACGAGAGGCTACTCACAGGGTGCCACGCGCATGGTCTGCACAAACGTAGACGCCTGTGAATGAATAAATATAGTTTTCGTTCAGATAGATTCGACTTCGGATAACATGGATTGCTCTTTTCTTTTTTTCTGAAATGGTGTCACATCAATGTCTTCTTGTTAACAAATCTCTTTCTCTTTATGCAGTTCTATCTACCTTTTTCTTCCCCAGTTCACCACAGCGGTGACAGAACTACTGACGCTTGGTTCGCTTTCTTTACTGAACTTAACATCTTTATACTGGTTTAAAAGACTATGCAGAGACTGTTTACAAGCAGTCTCATTTACATTTCCTTGCTCTAAAGCTATGCGCATCCAATACATTCTTGAATGCGTTTATTGACCCTGCCCTTAATATCTCATGTGCAATGCATTCCAATCATTCACCACTCTCTGACTAAAAAAATATGTCCTTATGTCTTATCGTGACCTTCCTTTAAGTAATTTGTGACTGTGCCCTCTTGTTTCTGTATGTGACTGTATTTTGAAGAAAAAAATTATTATAATCTAATTTATCCTTTCTGTTAATTATCTTAAAAACCTGTGTAAAAACAACTCGAATTCTTTCCTTTTCTAGACACCTTATGCCTGTTTTTGTCAGTCTTTCCGAATAACTATAATACTGGAATCCCACAATCAGTTGTCTTACTCTTCTTTGTGCCCTTTCCAGCATGTTTAAATTCCCGCTACAATAAGAAAGCCACACATGTATATTGGAAGTACTCCAATCTAGGTCTAACTAATGCTTTATATAGTTTTACTATCACTTCCTTCCTCCTATGTTTAATATTTCTTTGTATCATACCTAACATTACCTTTTTCACTGCTACCTGGACTTGCTCACTCACTTTACCTGTACGATCTATTATAACCACTAGATCATTTTCCCTTTCTATCATTCTAATATTGTTCTCTTCCCATTCTGTATTTATCTTCCATATTGGATCTACCCATGTGAATGACTATACATGTATCTACATTAAACTCCATTTTCCAGTTCGCAGACCATTCCCGAATTGTATCTAAACCGTCCTCAATACATCCACCGAGGAGACCCTTCTGCATAATTTTGTGTCATCTGCAAATTTTTCGTATCATTTAGTCAGTCTTAGCTGAAACGAATTACTTATATACAGCGTAACAATACAGCCATAGTCGGCATGTCCTTCTCTCCACATGCACAGCCTGGCTGTCTACTGATGCTCAAGAACGAACTTTCACTGATAAAAGTGTATTGTGAACCATTATTCTCATCTTCACACAGTCTACCCAAAGCCTAAATACTCACCGTATTTCAAAACATTATAAGAAGTACACTGCTAAACCTTCCAACCATCTCACCTGTTCTTCAACCACTGACAGCTTTCTCTAATCTTTCTTGGTGGCAATTAGCGAACTTAATACCAAATCTTCAATATATTTCTTCCCTTAAACATCAAGTTTCCAACTTAAATATCACACGCATAGGAAGAATTTTTTTTTTTAAAGACGTTTACAAATCCTTTGCATAACATCGTATTTGCAGACTGCCAACAAATAGGCGTGTCGAATCTTTCATTGCGTAATTTACAGTTGTTTACCCAAAGAAAAAAATGTGGATACGCCTTCGGTACTTGTCGAACATAACGCGCAAACACAAAGATTATAGAATATACAGACACGTTTCAAGTGTTTGACGCAATAATATCCCCCCCCCCCTCCCCCACCCACCCACCCACACCCGCGCCACCTCCTTACCCAGACAATTCCAACTCCAGAACAGCACTTAAGTAAGAATTCTGCCTTTTCTTTCACTCTTCGTTGGTCTTATTCCGTCTATCCATCATATTAATGGCGACTGCAACTGGTCAGTATGCCCTGTCCTGTCTCGTCTTGTCCTAAACAATAGTGCCGTGAGGCGGCGTGGGGAGGCGTAGTTTTCTGTGCTGGGTCAGAAGCGTCGCTGTAGTAGTCGTCATCCAACGACGACTTAGAATATCCGCAACATTTCTTATCCATCTGGTTCTCGGTCTGCCACAGTTGAGAAAACCCGATCGCCGTACATTATAAGCGCACATGGGTAGTTGATCAAGCTCCATAATCATTAGATGGCCGAACCACGCGATTCTCTCTTCATCATATTCAGTGCAGGGTCTTGCTTCAACTTTTTGCAGCAGCTCTTCATTCTCTCTTGGTCACGTTGATGGCTTTCCGGTGGTATCTCAATTCATATGTCGTGGTCTTTCTCTCTAGAGATTTTGTTAGTCAACGTTTGGCGGCACTGGTAACAGAGCATGGTTATGAATATGATGTAATATATTTGTTGAGTATAGTCTGGCCAATTATCATGTTAAATATGGGGAGGAAGACTGACTTCTGGTCAGGTAAAATATACTGATCAGACATTTTACTCAGGGCCAGGTAAAATATACTGATCAGACATGTTAGTCAGGGTCAGTTAAGACACACTGATCAGACATGTTAGTCAGGGTCAGGTAAAACATACTGATCAGACATGTTAGTCGGGGTCAGGTAAAACATACTGATCAGACATGTAAGTAAGGGTCAGGTAAAACATACTGATCAGACATGTTAGTCAGGGTCAGGCAAAACATACTGGCCAAGATCCTGACTTCAGCTTCCTAGTAAAACGGACTGTTTGCATGACAGTCTGACTAACGGGGTGGGTGATCGACGTGATCCTCATAGTAGGGAGTGACACGCAGTGAAGCCAAGCATAGCCCGACAGCTTGGAGGGCCTCGGTCCATCTTCTTCAGCAAGCTCGGGATGTGAGGAAAGCCTCTGCAATCCGCCACTTAACGTCCTCTTAAGGGCGTACAGAAGAGTAACCTACTCATTGTAGGCTTTCGCAAACAACAACATATTAAATATGTTGAGTCGCACTAGATTTGGTGCTGGTGTATCCAATGAGTGGATAGCATGGATGGAAGCATTAAATCGTTAGGAATATTTGTGGATGTAGTGTCCGGATCATGCGAAAGTATCTTCTATTTTTATTTTCGCGTTTCTCCTGCTTATGTCTTTCAGCATCATGTAATGAAGAGGTTTTTGACCGGGTCCTAGTGTGTGCTTCATACATGGGGATCTTCACTACTTCTGTTATTTCTGCTGTCCATCTTTTGCGTGGTCGGCTCTTGGCTTTGCATCTATTGTATCTGTATAGCATTGCTTTCTGAGGGATACTATCTGGTTTTTGACTTGGCAGGTGGCCGAACCATTTAGTTTGCTGTCTCTTGATGTGATATAGACTGGTGTTGTAACTACTTGTCTCCTAATATCTTCGTTTCTGATTTTATCCATTATTTTTACTCCAGGCATTATGTTCAGGCATTTCATCTCTGTTGTTACGATGTGTATTTTATCTTTGGTTCTTAATTTCAAATTCTGGTGTAGTGGGCTTCCAACATGAGCGGCATGTGTCGATCTGTTGTTTAGGTCAAGATTGGATTCGTGATATTGAAAGAGGTTGTGTAGTGAACTCCCAACATCAAGGAAGTGTGTGTCCAGGTTAACGTCGGATTCTCGGTACTGAAAAAGTTGTTAGCAAACATAGAGCACTTTTAAAAAAATGTTTTAATTTTGTTAGTGAAATATTACAGCCTACGATTTGTTATTACAGCAGCCCACCTAAAAACCGAATTTTAGAATGTAACATGTGTCTTCTATACGATTTTTTCCGGGGGAAAACATGAGAGATGTGTATTTTGTGCTGTTTAGGACAAGTCCTGTCATATGCCATTTAATCATATATATTCAATAAACATGTGTGACATAGAACTAAACCTGGCGCGTTTTACTGTAAACCATGGACAATCTACAGATAAAGACCAAGGGACTGTAAGTGGGAGGGAAGACTTGCATCCGGTCACGCAAATCAAATTGATCAGCCTATGTTAGCCAGGGCCAACTGAAACATGCTGATCAAGATTCCACCCCGACATCCAAGTAGCTCTATTTGGAAACTTGCTGTTTCTTTGCAGGTTCTCTAACAAGGTGGCGCTAGGTACTGTGATCGCCATATCGGTTAGTTTCCTGAGGAACCTCGCATTACACTAGAGCCAGGAGAAGCACGGTCCACCGTCTCAAGTATACCTCGGGATGTGTGGAGAGCTACTAAAAAATCGCCACCAAAGAAAGCCGTTAAAAGTATTTAACCCAAGTACGAGTTCTTCTTATTATTATTATTATTCTCCTCTCCCTTCTTCTTCTCTACCTTCTTCTTCTTATTCTTATTCTTATTCTTCTTCTTGTCCTTCTTCTTCTTCTTCTTCTTCTTCTTCTCCTCCTTCTTATTCTACGACGTTTGTCCTGAAAATTGCGTTGAGACGTTTGGCCGTAGTTTACAACGAGGCTGCGCTGCGATATCTTAAATTTAAGCCCGTCTCATCTGCTTTTAGCTTCTTTTTTGGGGCTAGGGGAGTGGGGGGGTTCCTTGTTTGCCTTCCCACTACGATATCTATTCTATTACCTAAACTACATTAGCGCAGTCCGAGTGGTCTGCCGGGGTCTATGTTTATGACAAGGACAAGAATAGCACCACTGCCCCACAGAGAACATGTCGTAAGAGGCGACTGACTACCGGTGTGCTATGGCATAACACCGGCCATTGTTAGGTGGTTTGTTAAGAGCAGCATAAATGGCGCCTAACAAGCTGCAAGTCTACTTTGCTCTAGTGTTTGAGTCTATTAAGATGGACTCGCACATCAGTTAACCACCTTCCATAGTGGACTAATAAGCTGCTCGATCCTAGCCCGCTAAGCAGGGAATACTCTCCCTGGCTACATCCAGCTCACATCAGAGATGGAACCTGAACAGTGGCTTATGTCCCTGTAGAAGTACAGGTCAACTAAGACTAAGACTAAAATATGATTAGCGCAGCTTGTTTCTAGACGAGACACTTGAAGATGGAATATGGCCTTGATCGTCTCTGGTTCGCTACCCCTCATGCAAGTAGCCGGATAGAAATGGCTGGATGCTGTTAGCTCATTCACTGTGCTGCATATTCGACTCCAGTTTCGTTTTTTAATTGAGCAATATATCTTTATATTCACATCTTCGATCAAATTGCATCGATTTTGAAACACCCTAGAGTGGTTCTTTCAACTAAGAGGAGGCTGATAAATACACTATTTATTCCTACATTGTGTTACCAATGTCAGTTTTGGTCCTTACTAGCAACCCATAAGAGTAAGATCCAGAGCTGTGAAATGCGTTGTGTGCGAAGTGCAGCCGGAAAGACAATCCGTAACCAAATCCGCAACATCACGCTGAGGCAGACAGTGGGGATATACCCAGTTAGTGCCTATATTGAATCAATCAATCGATCGATCGATTAAAGTCCGTCGTTCCTCTCGGTACATAGGTCATCGATAAGATCCCGCCGGCATACACGGTCCAGGTCTGCTCTTTCTGCCTCTCTCCGGGGAAATGATTTAATTTTAGTTCCTTCCCACATTTTCTTCTCCACGCATTTTTGGATCTACCTCCCTCTCTCTTCACTTGAGGATTACATGTAATAGCCTGTCTGGCTATGTTTGTGCCTTTCGCAGCCTATGTCATATCCAGCCCTGTTTTCTTCGCTTAATTTGTTGTTACATTGGCTGTTGTTGACTTCATTCTCATGTCTTCATTCCTTACCATTCCCCACTTTATGCCCATTATCCATCGTAGGCATCTGTTTATGAAGGAATGGAGACTTTGTTGTATGACCTTCGTCGTTCTCCGTGTCTCCGCTTCATACATGGGCACCGACTTGACTACATCGACGCCCAATAAATGAGAGTGGTTTGGTCATTTAGTCAGAATACACTACGACCAACCTGCAGCGAAAGCATATCACATGAATGTCTCGGCCCACAAGCAAGATGCAGACTTCGACTTCGTTTGATCAAGGGTGTCTCTGACACTCTTACTTGACGATAGCAAGAAATCTACGCATTCCACCACTCTGTGACGCAACTTGTCAAGAGCAGTATAACAACTGAAGAATTCCTATGTTCGATCCATGTGAGGCATATGACCAGGAATGCAGCTGGCCTCTCTCATGAAACAATTATCCTGTCGCAGGCTTTTTACAAGCTTATGTTTAACTTGACATGCCCTCTATCCGTTTTTGCATGGACTCCTATTTCTCCTATTTTATCCAACTTCCCCATATCCTAAAGAGCTGAAATTGTGTACACAGCAATAACGAAAAACTACCCAAGCATGGACTGGACCCATGCATACACCGACGGTTCTGTAACAAACACAACACAGAACGGAGGGGCAGGGGTATTCCTAAGCCTACAAAATGGCAGACAAATAACACTGTCAGTGGCAACTGGAAAATACACAAGCAATTTCAGAGCGGAGGCAGATGCACTGAGGGCTGCAGTAGAAGAAATGGTGACATGTAAAAGGAATGAAAGCCATATAGTCCTGCTTACAGATGCCCTGGCCGTAGTCACAGCACTTAAAAGCCAGAAAAATACTGAACTTAATGATTTAAGAGCAGTACTCTGTCAACTATGCCAACAGTCCGCACCAAAAAGAGTAGTGGTACAGTGGGTTCCATCCCACTGTAATATCCAAGGCAACGAGGAGGCAGACAGACTGGCAAAAGAAGGTGCAAGACTACCACAACCAGATACTAGTGTGACCTACGAAGAGTCAAAAAGGCTTATTAGAGCTAGATAAATGACCAAATGGGAAACCGAACATACTGGCTACACAAAAAACGATGCCTATTACCAGTTGAACAGAAGAGAGCAGGTCGTGGTCTTCAGACTTCGCACTGGCCACAATAGACTGAGTTACCACCTATTCAACAAATTGAAGATAGGTGGCACTGACGAATGCTCGTGTGGTACCGAGAAAATGACCGCTGAACATTTTCTGCAAAACTGCCCGACATACGAGGACCAGAGAAAGCAGATGTGGCCATCACCAGTGCCAACACTAGACAAGCTCTATGGCAGTGTCAACAGTCTCAGGATGACCGCTGCTTTTTAAAAAAAAATACAGGTTGACGTCTGACAGCGTAAGAAGAAGAAGAAGAAGAAGTGTACACAGCATCTACTAGTGCGACCTGTTCATTTTTCCATTTTTGTATGAGTCCAGGACATATATAATACTCTAACACTGTATAGTAAAAGAGAACCGACTAAGTGAAGTTAATAGTCAAAAGTTAAATGCTGTCATATATCAGTCACTGCCGTCGAAGATTAAGTGTAAGAACCTTCAGTGTACTAGTTGACATATTTTAGATTAGATTGCGAACGTATTTCTTTCCTCTGCGGCAACTTCTCTTTCCTAACTTTTAGTCCGGATCCCGTTTACAGCTCAGTAGATACCTGAAAATAGAGTGAATGCATTTGAAAATAAATGTCCAAGGTATCCACTGGGCATTGAAGGAAAAGAATTCCTGATTATTGAGTAAATACGTCTTCAGTCCAACAAAAATAAAGTTTCAAATGTCACTAGGAAAATAACACCGGGCATGTAGATTGATGAACAATAATAGACTCAAATTACAACCGATTACGCGGAAACTACGTAGTTAAAAAGAATGGCAGAGATAGACTCTTTGTAGAGCAATCACTGGGATAGGGGCGATAAAAGAAATAAAGACAGTGGCGGCGACCGATCCAATTGGAAAATTGTGAGCAGCCTGCATTACGCGCAGGTTCTGTACTTCTGAAAGACCATAGAAAGACTGGAGTGTGTTGAGACTAGAAATTGGCTTCGCTGCGTTCGTTCTCTTGCTATCAAGCCCTGAAAGGGTTCTGTAAGTAGCAGAATGTAGTCAAGAACGGAATGCGCTGTGTCGTAGTTTACAGCTTAACTGCGATATCCGACTTCAGCAGGAATCTAGAATTTTATCCAGGTCCTATTATCGCGACATACGTATACTCTAATCGATCTGTCATTAACAGATTAGCAATGAGAAAATTAAATCAGTGATGTACTGCGCATGTCATATGAAACGCGATTTGATTGGACAAAAATAATGGGTTCACTAACCGAGACTGTTATTAGTGATGATGTGGACAAAGGCTTCATTACGTTTGATCTTTAGCTTTATGAGTCGAGTGATCTATTCTTTTTATCATCATTGAATCACTAAACCACAACTACAATTGGCCCCTAAATGGAAGCCTGTGCCAAGAAACATGTAATTTAGATTTATGTACATACTTATTTTCTTAGTCCTGGGTATCACGTCAGACATCGTATTTCAAAAGTTCAGTCACCACATGGATCGACTTGTCATTTCCCCTTCAACGTGACATCCATATGACATGTTCCCAGAAGGTTTAGACAGGCTATCAGGTGGGCTCGGTCTTGTGTTGAGTCCTTGATGTTGGTTGCAATGAGCAGGACTGATGTTTTATGATCCATGATGTTTTGGAAGCGCTTTGGACGTGAAAGGATTTGGCCGACGGAAAAGTCATTTCCAGAAGTCACCCGGGGACTTGCGTCGTAATTCACCCCAAACAATAGAAATGTATATTGTAATACAGTATATATATTGTTAGCACTGGATTTGAGGGTAGTGACGTCACAGAATAGTCCACTTTTTAACTGTGTCGGTGTCAAACATCGCGTGTATTAAAGAATTAACACTAAAACTACATTTAATCATTATACAGTAAATGACGCAATCAACTTTGTTGACCCTACTACAAGTGCACATACTCAGTGTATCGATTCAAGTTCTTGGAAAAAGGAAAGAAAAACGGGCAACAAATGGTACACAGAGGCATACACTTGATTCGTACATGTGCGAGTTCATGTAACATTGACGCATCAAAGTCAATACTTTGAACATTTTCACCGCAATTCTTGTCGGCATTGTTCTGGTCACCTCAATAATTCAACTTGTGTTTTTTGTCGTCGAATTATTTTAATCTGCTTGTCTTTAAATTTCCTTCTGCTCCTTTTCAAGCCCTCATATTCTTCCTGAAGATTTGTTGCGAAACTGAATATAATCATCCATCTACACTTCTATCTTTGTCTAAGTTTTTACTTATTTATTTAAAATAAAATTATATCGACCTGTCCTTTCCTTAACCCGAAATGTTCCGCTACAGTCGTCAGACCCAGCCTACTGTAGATACAGGCCTTCTGACTTTCGGAGAAACGTCACATGCCAGGGCTGACTAAACAACGGAACTTGCATATGTCAACTAACAGTGCAACCATAATACGGTGTTTGGGAAACAAAGATGAATATGCAGTTGGTTTAAAGGCATGATTCAATGAAAGGATCACTCTCAACAGTAATTTGTTGTGTTTTGTTCGGTGAATTTGTTTTATTTCTCTGTGTGGATCATAGATTGATTATAACTTTGGCACAATATGAGCTTCGTTATTTAGTCGGCTGTGGAATGGGACTTATCAAGAGATTTTCCCGGTGAGTCAAACGGCCTATCTAAAGTAGGCCATCCGTCAGCTGTCAAATACGTATGATTGGAACCTGAAGAACTCTGTTTGTGGTGAATTAAAACACCACAAGTACGATTGCCGTGTCAATTACGATTTTATTGTGTTTCTTTTCATGGCCGTGTAAACAACTGTGCCACTAACTATTTGGATAACGTGTCCCTTTCCCTGGATTCGAACCCTCGTTTCTTACCGAAGACGAATGTGTCGGACCGAAAGGTGGCAATATTGCAGTCAATTGATAACCAGCGACACAACTCATTCCTTTCTCTGGACTACATCCTGCTACTTGCAAAGCTCGGTTCACGGCTCGGTAGCTGGAGATTGAGAACGAACGCAGAAGAAGAACCAGGCTCAAAGTCCCGCGATCTACCAGCTCCATTATTCTCTATTCATGGCTTTCATAAAATGCTGAAATCGTGCCTGCATCGGTTAGAACAAACTACCCAACTAGCCTGGTATAATGTTCAAAAATCTAAAACACTATAACGTTAAAAAAAGAGAGAATTAAAGCGGAGACAATTGTATAGAAAGGTTCGAGAGATCGATAGAGGGAATCTAGTGCACACAGACTAGGGGCGACATTTTGAATGCTGAAAATGGTCATATGAAGTTTTCCGGCAGTGGCGTTGTTTGAATGAAGTGTCCCCTGGGCATGTATTAATTAAAGTGTTCATTATTGAATGGGTGCAACAGGCAATTATTATACAGCGATTTCTTTTTACAATTCCTAACGCGTTAAGAAAGTACATATATGAAAAGCAGAAAGACGCTTTAGGAGAGGATACAGAAAATAAGAGGAGAAGAAGAAGAAGAAGAAGAAGAAGAAGAAGAAGAAGAAGAAGAAGAAGAAGAAGAAGAAGAAAAACAAGAAGAAGATGAAAAACAAAAACAATAGAAACAAGAAGAACAAGCAAGAGAAGATGAAGAAGAAGGAGAAAAGAAGAGGATGAAGAAAAATAAAAAGCTGAACAAGAAGAAGATGATGAAGGAAAAGAAAATAAAGAAGAAGAAGATAAGAAAGAAGAAGAAATAGAACGGGGTTGAAAGAAAGAAATAGCTATTTTTTTTAAAGCAAATGGTAATGGCAAAGAAGAAGATGACGGTGACGAAGAAGGAGAAGGAGGAGGAGAAGGAGGAGAAAGACAAGACCAATGGTAACAAGAACGATGAGAAAAGAAAAGGATAAAGAAAATAAGTTAGAGCTAAAATGGAGAAGTAAGAGACCGATGGAAAGAGGAAACAGAATAAGAGATAGGATCGAGAAACTATATTATCAGAAGAAGTAGATAAGGAAAAAGAAATCGGGAAGACAACAATAAAGAAGGAGATGTAGATGGTGAAGCAGAAGATTAATAATAATAGTTGTCCATCACAAGTGATGAAGACCACTCTCTTTGTTCAGCCGTGTGGACAGTCGTATCTCTTGCTGTGTCCGCTGAAATGGGTGACTTGCGTGGTGATTTGGATTAAAGTGAGGAAGAAACTGCGCCTTTTGTCAATCTCACTCACAGAGCCTAAGCTACATTTTGCCAGTGGCAAGACATTCATCGAGACGACTGGAGATAGGATAGGATGCAGATTTTGTCTCAGTGTTACCACCGAAGCCTTTCCGTAAACATGTAACCCGCAGGGTAGAAAGGTGGGATGGTATCTAACGCAGTGTGTCGTGCCTTTTCGATAACCACAAGAGGTCGTATGGACAACACTCAGCGTGTGAGTGAGTCTGGCATCTCTCCCCAGCTGTATTCATCTCATCATAGTAGCATCTAAAATTCCCACACGCCAAATTCGTGAAGGTGAACCGACAGAACTAACCCGTGAAATACGACACAGGTATAAGCGTAGTGCCATTCAGCCGGCGTCCAGACCAGGATAAACGGATGGAAGAAATCACAAAAAAAGAACGAAATAACAAGTCCCGACGGAAAACAACACCACGTTTCCGTGAACACAAGTGTAAGTCGTCGACTAGTGTGAATTCCAAGCAAATCCGTGGTCTGGCGGCATCCATAATGATCCAAAACAGTAGAGAAATGTAGACTCGCAGCCAGTTATGGCGCCATCTTTGCCAGATTGGGATGATGAAAATGAGGGTTGTTGAAGGTTGCGTTTGTAGTGGTGGTAGTGGCGGTGCTGGTTGTAGTTGTGACGGTGATGAGGTGTGTGGCAGTAGGTGGTGAAGGTGGTGGTGACCATTGCAAGGGTGGTTGTTGTTGTTGGTTTTGTTGTTGTTGTTGTTGTTGTT
The DNA here is from genome assembly GCA_036924085.1 of Ariolimax columbianus. Lineage (NCBI taxonomy): Eukaryota > Metazoa > Mollusca > Gastropoda > Stylommatophora > Arionidae > Ariolimax > Ariolimax columbianus. The sequence goes on along the minus strand of JAVGWX010000004.1, from coordinate 79,618,552 downwards.
GTTTCGAATGCCCAAAATGAGTAAGTTTACTCTTTTGTGCTCCCTGAAAAGGGCGTTAAGTGGTGGGTTGCAGTAGCTTTCCTCACATTCCGAGCGGAGTCTTCCAGGCCGTTGTGCTATGCTTGACTTCAATTGCGTATCGCTCACAACTACAGGGGTCACATCGATCTCTCACCTTGTTAGGCAGGCTGCCATGAAAACAGCCGGTTCTCATGGAGGGCTGCAATGAAGCCGAGGTGACGATCTTGGCCAGTATATTTTGCCTGACCCTGACTAACATGTCTGATCAGTATATTTTGCCTGACCCTGACTAACATGTCTGATCAGTATATTTTGCCTGACCCTGACTAACATGTCTTATCAGTATATTTTGCCTGACCCTGACTAACATGTCTGATCAGTATATTTTGCATGACTCTGACTAACATGTCTGATCAGTATATTTTGATATTTTGCCTGACCCCGACTAACATGTCTGATCAGTATATTTTGCCTGACCCTGACTAACATGTCTGATCAGTATATTTTGCCTGACCCTGACTAACATATCTGATCAGTATATTTTGCCAGGCCCTGACTAACATGTCTGATCAATATATTTTGCCTGACCCTGACTAACATGTCTGATCAGTATATTTTGCCTGACCCTGACTAACATGTCTGATCAGTATATTTTGCCAGGCCCTGACTAACATGTCTGATCAATATATTTTGCCTGACCCTGACTAACATGTCGGATCAGTTTATTTTGCCTGACCCTGACTAACATGTCTGATCAGTATATTGTGCATGACCCTGACTAACATCTCTGATCAGTATATTTTGATATTTTGCCTGACCCCGACTAACATGTCTGATCAGTATATATTGCCAGGCCCTGACTAACATGTCTGATCAATATATTTTGCCTGACCCTGACTAACATGTCTGATCAGTATATTCTGTCAGACCAGACGTTTGTCTTCCTCCCCCGAATTCGAGGTAGTAACAGTCCACTTTTTAACTGTTTGGGGTGTCAAACATTCTGCTAGAATTGACAAGAATTTCCACTCCTGCATTCGCTTCTTCCTCCTGCCGTCTTAGATATGAATTTCTGGAATCTGTCAACATCGGTCCATTATAAGGAGAGTAGCATCCAGTTTTTACAGCAGCGTGACATAATATATGCTGTCAGACGATGTAATAACAACCATGGTATATACCCTAACCATAACCCTACCCTAACCCTAACTCTAAACCTAACCATAGCCCTAACCCAAAATTTAACCCTAACCCTTCGCAAAACAGAATATAACCATATTTTCAACACTTCTATCTTTATCTAAGTTTATTTAAAATAAAATTATACCCTTAGCCCGAAATGGAATGTTCAGTTACGTACGATAGGAGCACATTGAATACTGTTTGGGGTGAATTAAGACCTGAGCAGACACTGCCGTTGGGGGTGATGTGTTAGAGACTTACTAGAACTGGGACACATGGTTTTTTTATTAGGTGGGATTGGCAGTTTCCTTATTCACTGCGTCTCCTTCCGTAACAGTACGCCATTTTCCCATTTACAACTGGGTCGACTGAAGCGTGTCAATATACGATATACTTTTGCTATCCAGAAGCTCTGAACAAATGCATTCTATCAAAACAAAATGATCACTGTAGCCATTGTTCAAGAAATTCCAGAACTTTGTAACATAATTTTTTCCGCGTTAACTTGAAGCTAATCAGTCCTATCACCCTCCAGGTACTGCCTTCCTATTTTAGAACATCGTTCCTAATATTTTAGAACATCGTTCCTAATATTTTAGAACATCGTTCCTAATATTTTAGAACATCGTTCCTAATATTTTAGAACATCGTTCCTAATATTTTAGAACATCGTTCCTAATATTTTAGAACATCGTTCCTAATATTTTAGAACATCGTTCCTAATATTTTAGAACATCGTTCCTAATATTTTAGAACATCGTTCCTAATATTTTAGAACATTGGACCTAATATTTTAGAACATCGTTCCTAATATTTTAGAACATCGTTCCTAATGCCGGTTTCACTTCTGGAAGCGGGGGACGGCGTGGGTTAGTGGTTAAGTGGCACGGCTCACAACCGGAAGGTGCTGGGTTCGATCCCCATCACAGCACCGGCCGTTACCCCGGGGAAGCAAACCCTTAGAAAATGGAGGAGGAAGCCGACCTTTACATACAATGCCTGCTGAAGTCGGATGCACTGAGCAGACAGGCGCAAAATAAAAACCACAGTGCAACTCACGCCGCCTTGGGGATTAGAGAAATAAGGCGAACGAAACAAATTATACAAATTTAAATAAAAACTTCTGGAAGCTGTCTTAGTAAGGGATCATACGTAGATCCGTCTGTGAGTTGTTCTCATTGTGTTCCATTGTCTGATATAGTGGTTTTATGAAGATGGATTTCAGTTTGGGAAAGAGGGAAAAGTCTGCTTGGGGGGCCAGGTCAGGTGAAAATGGCGGCTGGCAGGGTGGTGGGGGAGTCAGGGTGCCTGGGAGTGTGGCGGGATGGTCAGGTGAGTAGGGTGGCTGGGAGGGGGTGGATTTGGGGGGGGGGGGTCAGATGAGTAGGATAACGATGGGGGGTGGATTGGGGGGGGGGGGTCAGGTGAGTAGGGTGATTGGAAGGGTTGGGGGTGGTCAGGTAAGTGGCAAGGGCGGCTGGGCGACCATGTTAGGTGGAGTGGGGTAGCTGCTGGGAGGTGGGCGAAGAGGGTTCTTATCAGGTGGGTAGAGTGGCTGGGGTAAGATCAGGGGAGTACGGTAGATGGAGTAGGATCAGGGGAGTACAGTAGCTGGGGTAAGATCAGGGGAGTATTGTGGCTGGGGTAAGAGGAGTAGGGTAGATGGGGGGCGGGGTAGTCAAGTGAGTAGGGTGGCTTGGGGGGGGGGGTGTGGGAGGTCAGGTGAATATGGTAGCTGGGAGCTCAGCTCAAATGAGTAGTGTGACTAGGGCCAGTGGGTAGTGTGACTAGGGTCAGTGTGTAGTGTGACTAGAGCCAGTGGGTAGTGTGGCTAGGATCAGTGTGTAGTGTGACTAGGACCAGTGTGTAGTGTGACTAGGGCCAGTGTGTAGTGTGACTAGGGCCAGTGGGTAGTGCGGCTAGGATCAGTGTGTAGTGTGACTAGGGCCAGTGTGTAGTGTGACTTTGGGAACCCAGATGAAATAATTATGGTAGCGGTGGGTATCCAAGTCCAGATAACTAGGGTGGTTTTTTGAAGCCCAGCTAATCTCAGTTTCTGCTAATGATTCCCAAACGATCACTGGTGGGGAAGGGCTCATTTATCTTGATGGAACAACCGGAAGTTGTTTACCCTCAGCTCAAGTCTTTTTCCCCAGTCGTCTTCTGTTAAATGACGACCATTCCTACAACCGTAAACCCATCCGTAATAAAGTGCACGGCGTATGCACTGATCACCACAATCTTGTTTAAACATTTCGTGAGAAGCAGGATGTGAAGAATAAATGATGGAGATGGATAGATCTCGCCTTTAACAGCGATACTGTCAACATTGCTCGACAGTGCCTGCCCTTGAACCCGGTGGGAAAGAGGAAGAGAGGTAGACCTTGACATACCTAGAGAGGGGAAGAGCATTGGCCGGTCGCGGTTAGAGATGGAGTGGCCGACCGCAGATAGAAGCGCAAGCGAATTATTTGTTGAGGACCAATGCTTCGCGAGTTTGAAAGGTTTCTACTGATTGATTGATTGATTGATTGATTGATTGATTGATTGATTGTTTCCGTGAGTGTTCTTCCTCGAGATTGAAGCCAAACTTGATGTTGATTCGCTGCTTATGAAATTCAGACAGTCAACATACAACACATACTGCAAGAACGTAAACAAACAGTATCAAAAATCAACAATTAATATTAACACTAAAAATATAAACAGAACTACTCAATACAACTGACAATTGAAAAAAATTACCTACATTTTTTTAATGTTAGATTTCAAATTAAAATGTTGTCGCCCTGGACGGTCGCCTAGTCTTGCCTAATGGTAGAAAGTCGACTTCACTGCACTCCAGGCATACCCATAGGTGCTCAGTCTCTCTCAGCAGATGGCGCAAAGTGTGGATGCTGATGGTGCCTGTAGCCTGTTGGTTGTACACCTTCCTGTTTCGTCCTCTCAGGTTCCCTGATCCACTGAATCCTAATTTGATTCCAAAGTGCCGCAGCCTGTACCTTGCAGACTCATCCAAAGCAGTGTCGTTTTCCATCAGGTGGTTTTTGATAACCTTCACTATGTCACCTTTCTCCATGTCTACTGTGCCTGTTATGGGTGCGTGTGACGCCAAAAAATCAGCTCGCTCGTTGCCCGGAACCCTGGCATGACCAGGACAGTAGATCCACACCAGCCCCTGGAGTTTTGAGGTCTCCAGCGCTGCTATCCACTCATGTCGTAGCCACCCATTCTGCACCTTCCGAAGTACTGTTTTGGAGTCTGACACGATGACTGCTCCTGTTGAAGATGTCACAGACAGTCACCTCGGAGCTTCTGTCACCGTCTCCATCTCCATTCTCATACTTGATGTGACAGTCTCGTATGCGCCACTTCGTTCAGCAACGATCCGGTCTGTTATTCTAGCCGAGAAACCCCAGCCTCATGTTCCACTACCGACCCATCAGTGTATATGATGATATCACTTTCATGCGTGTTGGCGCCTATCAATAACACTGCAGACAAGGGAACCAGATAATCGTTGTTCCAAGTTGGCAACTACCTTTGTCTTGAGTACACCCAGTCACTGGGTAGCGCCACTTACCAGAAGTGGATATGACATCTGATTACACGTCATTTTAAAATGTATTGAACTTTATTAGCATTCCTGGTATATACGGGTAACAAACACTGTTTGCCGCTGATATCTCCGAGGGGCGTCCAAGTTCAGTTCTTCATTGTATTCTTCTTCTGCGTTCGTTCTCAATCCCCCGCTACCAAGCCCTGAACAGGGTTTTGCAAGTAGCAGGATGTAGTCCGGAGAACGGAATGCGCTGTGTTTACTTCTTGCCTCCGATATTTGCACTTTTTTGGTCCGACACATCCGTCTTATGTAGGGATTAAGTTATTAGTTTCCCTCTGGAACACAAAAAAACATATGCCTTAACGAGATTTTGAACCCGTGTTCTCATATTCAAACAACATGTATTCACAGCTTCTTCCAGCAATAACATTTCTTCGCCCATTCTGAGCTGCCACCCTCACCACCCAACCAGGCTTTTAGCTACGCCTCTGTTTCTTCCCGCGAAACAAAGATCAACAATTAGTTCATTTATTCTGTGTTTACCAAAACGACAAGCCCGCTTTGTTTGCCACTAGACGTCTCTCCAGGAAATCAATAGACTGTAAGTTATTCATGTCTCATATGCTTCTGTAATCGATGAGACGGGAAACCCACTGATGTTAGTTTATTGAACTTAATGCCCTTCTTTGTGTGTGATTTCATGTCTGATCGGATACCACAGCCATGTGAAATTCGACTCTTTGGTTTTCATAAATGTGTGTTTGTCTGTAAAATGAAAAAAAGAGTAAAGATCGTGATTTCGCATATTGGGAGACAATAGGCGATCGTATATTCCAGGGGCTACCAATCTAACGGTTAGGGACATATACTGGGACTGACCTGGCAAGTCACCAGCGGATTTGCGCCAGCCAAAAAAATATTAAACAAAGTCGTCAAACGGAAGTCGCCCACCTAGCCTAACGACACAAGTGAATTGAAGACAGACAGACAGACAGACGGACGGACGGACGGATAGACAAATAGACGAATAAATGGATAGATGAATAGATGAATAGATAGATAGGTATATAGATAGACAGAAAGATAGATAGATAGATAGATAGATAGACAGACAGACAGACAGACAGACAGGCAGGCAGACAGACAGACTGATAGACAGATAGATAGATAGATAGATAGATAGATAGATAGATAGATAGATAGATAGATAGATAGATAGATAGATAGATATATAGATAGATAGATAGATAGATAGATAGATAGATAGATAGATAGATAGATAGATAGATAGATAGATAGATAGATAGATAGATAGATGGATGGATGGATGGATGGATGGATGGATGGATGGATGGATGGATGGATGGATAGATAGATAGATAGATAGATAGATAGATAGATAGATAGATAGATAGATAGATAGATAGATAGATAGATAGATAGATAGATAGATAGATAGATAGATAGATAGAGATAGATAGATCCATTTTTGGCTGCTCACTACAGAGAACAATCTGACATCTTAACTGACAAGACGTCGACGCTCGGGCTGGGCAGTCTTCTCGTCCATTAGCGCGATCCTGGACGGTCGCCAAGACCAAAACCTACGAACTTCTCTTTTCAATTCCTTGGTTCTTCATGCGATGTCCTACGGTGCTGAGACATAGACACTAACAAAATCTCTGAAGAACACATTGAGAGTGACCCAGTCCCTCTCTTCAGAGACGCTTGGTTGGAATCACTCTCCAGAACCAACGTATGCAAAATCGCCACAATTCCGACGATTAACTAAGGTGATTGATGCGGTAATCTATGCAGTCAAGGTAACACAAAGGTGAGCGGGTCACATGTTGCGATGAAACGATGGTCCATGGAGCGAGGAGCGAGGTGTTCGTAGTTTACAGCGAGGCTGCCACATCTGCGACATTCGGCCAGACACATCCGATTTCAGACTGACATATTTTGACATCCCTAATCTATAATCCAGGCTGCGTGTTCGTGGCTTGTTGTCAAGTGGTCTGCCACATAGTTTCCTATTAGGTCTTTGATATTTGTACTTTAACATCGTAACTCTTCTTTCTCACCGACAAGTTACTTGATTCGATAAATATTAAAGGCACTGTCCAGTCAATTTGACTGTAAATAATTAAATGGATTTCAGTGAAAGAAGTACAAGAATAATTCGAAGAAATGTAACACTTCATCTCCTACAGGACTGTCTGATTTGAGTCTGCCTTACCGAATTTTTCCTTTCCTCTGTGGGTTTCAATGTTTGCTTGAAATTTTTCTGGGACTTCCAGAAACAATAACAGTATTTTGTGGGGTAGAGTTTTGATAACTATAATCTTTAAAAAAATATGTACTTTGTATAAATCTGTTTTGTTAAGAATCAACGTTATTGCGTTCTAGAAAGATCCATGACTAATCAAATAAAGTGCTCTCCTGGCAGAACAGAAAATATCTGATGCAGCGAGGGGGAAGAGAGTCATCTTAAAGGTCCCCAACCAAGGCGCCCCGGCTAGCAAGCCTGTCTGCGTGTGTACTTCGTTCAGTAGGGTGTGCAGATCTATGAGAGGACTGCGTAGCTCCCTGCAGACCGACATCGCCTTCTTCATCCGTAATGTGCAACTACTGTAACGTTTTTATGAAGAAAGGCAGAATACCAAAGGATTTTTTCTATTTGGAATAACAGTTGTGGAAAAGCTCTCGTGGCCGGCCACTACTTCGGTAAAAGGATGTATGTAAGCGGAATATGAATGATACAGGCATCGATTTGGAATCATAGGAACATGACGTCATGGATAGTGTTTCGTGGAGGAGCAGGATTAAGCATTCAGATAAAGGAGATACTGATTGGGGATAGAATAAGGCTTCAGCGTTCCAGAAGGCACGCCACACCATGCTGTACCTGATTGTCCTTACACATATTATGGAACACGTTTCTCTGCTTGGATTGGTCTGTCGGGTCACAATCGCTATCGTCATGTACTGTAGTTGCATCCCTTTTTTTTAAAGCACAACTTACTATCGTCTGACAGGACCGAAAGAGTCAATGATGATTGATTCTACTAAGTGTCTCTCTCCTTTATTGTCGCTGTACTTATGTATGTACTTCAACAGTGAAGAAACCTAATAGAAATGATCAAACAAATAAATGTTGTCCACCTGGACAGCAATAACATATAGAGGAAAAACACACTATTTGACTTTGACGTTGTTTGTGGTTGTTTTTTTAGTGTGGTTGTTGGAGCTGCTGTTGTTTTTTTTTGTATTGTTGTTCCTGCAGCTGGTGTTGCTTTTTTGTGTTGTTGTTGGTGTTATTTTATATTGTTGTTGTTGGTGTTCTTTTTCTTGTTTTTTGTGTTATTGCTTTTTGGTGTTGTTTGAGCTATTGTTGTTATTATCTTGTTCGTTTTATAGTTATTTAACGTTGCTGGTACTGAGGTTTTCTCTTAAGGCGATTTTCCTTGGAAGCAAGTTACCGTGGCACTTCATATTTCCCGAGACAAATTAAAGAAAGACAAATGCATTCCTGTCTGTGTAGCAATGCAAAGTTTATTAGTAGACTTACCAATAAGACCAAAAAGTGTCTTCCCCACCTCGTTGGTCCGACTGCTGTCAAAACAGATTGTTTCTAGGAGAATTATATTGACGAAACATAGAGTCTGTAGCAGTGTTTTTCACCTGACCCTTGTCTCCCCTGTTGTCATAGTAACAGACTAATTATGTGTGTGCTCCAGATGTGTTAAATTCAACGGTGTTCCGGAAACAACTTCTGTCAAGCCACTTAGCCTCTTCGTGTTATACTCGTGTCAGGGAGCCCGTGTGCTCTCCTTAAATCATGTTTCTGTATCTACTACTACTACTGCTTAACCTCATGGCCTCTTTGGGAGCAAAGTCTAATTAGGGTCAGATGACTTATGGCATAATTTACTGATCAGACATGTTAGTCAGGGTCAGGCAAAATATACTGATCAGACATGTTAGGTAGGATCAGGCAAAATATACTGATCAGACATGTTAGTCAGGGTCAGGCAAAATATACTGACCAGACATGTTAGTCAGGGTCAGGCAAAATATACTGATCAGACATGTTATTCACGGTCATGCAAAATATACTGATCATACATGTAAGTCAGGGTCAGGCAAAATATACTGGCCAAGACCCTCACATTGGCGTCCTCGTTTGACGTCACCTTATCTCTCTAATCCCCAAGGCCGTGTACGTTGCACTGTGGTTTTTATGTTGCACCCGTCGGCCCAGTGCATCCGACTTCAGCATTCATTTTATGTAAGGACCCGCTTTCTCCTGCATTTTCTAAGGGTTTGTTTCCCCGGGCTCACGGCCGGTGCTGTGATGGGGATCGAACCCAGCACCTTTTGTTTGTGAGCCGTGTCACTTAACCACTAGCCCACGCCGTCCCCTGTGTAATTATTTAATCTTAGTGCCATCTCCCATTCTCTTCTCCGTGTATGTTTAGGTCTACCTATCTTTTTCTCCCCCTGCGGATTCCATGTGAGAACCTGCCTAGCTAGGTTGAGCAGTGCCTTCGCCATCGTATTCACTTTCCAACTCCGTTTTCTTCTCTTCATTTATTCTCAATGGTTGTTATTAGCTCCTTTCCCATTTCCTCATTCCTCACCATGTCCTACCACTTGATGCCCATTTTCGTTCGTAGGCATCTGTTAATGAAGGACTAGAGCCTGTTGTATCGCCTTGGTCGTTTTCCATGTCGCCTCTCCTTACATCAGCCCCGACTTGACACAGCTTTTAAACAGTCTTAACTTGTGTGTCAATCCCTATATCGATGGACAAAATGTTGACCTGTCGACATCTGTTGACATTTTTGTGGATAAACTTCCTGCAGGGTAGAGTTTTCAGCTGTATGTCCAAACTTACTTAGTCAACTCCTACATGCCGGTCAGGTTACAGGTGTACTGTCTATATATCTCCTTTCGGGCACACTCGCACGCGTAAACCTCATGGCCACTTCGTAATTTTATCTGCAGTGAGGTTGCCTGGATTTTATGCTTACAAAACTATGACTAATCTGCCCCAAAAAACCTCATGGCTTTTCCGTTAAGTTGTACATGTATCCGGTAGCCTATAACCCTATTTAATGTATCAGATAGCCTATGTCCCTATTACATGTATCATGTAGCCTATATCCCTATTTCATGTATCAGGTAGCCTATGTCCCTATTACATGTATCAGGTAGCCTATATCCCTATTTCATTTATCAGGTAGCCTATATCCCTATTTCATATATCAGGTAGCCTATATCCCTATTTCATGTATCAGGTAGCCTATGTCCCTTTCACATGTATCATGTAGCCTATGTCCCTATCATATTGCATGTATCATGTAGTCGATATGCATTTTACATGTATCATGTAGTATATGTTACTTTTGCATGTATCAGCTAGCATATGTCCCTTTTACATGTATCAGGTAGCCTATGTCTCCATTTCATCTATCAGGTAGCTTATGTCCCTATTTCATGTATCAGGTAGCATGTCTCTATTTCATCTACCAAGTAGCCTATGTCACTTTTATATCTATCAGGTAGCCTATGTCCCTACTTCATCTATCAGGTAGCCTACGTCCCTTTCACATGTACCATGTAGCTTATGTCTTTTGTACGTGCATCAGGCAGCCTAATTATCTGATACATGTATCAGGTAGCGTATGTCCCTTCTTCCTGTATTACGTAGCCTATGTTCCGCTTACATCTATCAGATATCAAATATCCCTTGTACGTGTAACAGGCAGCCTTTATCCCTTGTACATGTATTATGTAGCTTGTATCCTGTCTACATATATCAGAGGTAGCTAAAATCCCGTATACATGTATCAGGTAGCCTTTATCCCTTGTAATGTATTATGTAGCCTTTATAGCTTGTACTTATATCGAGTAGGCTTTATCCCTTGTACAGGTATTATGTAGCCATTATCTCTTGGATATGTATTATGAAGCTTATATCTCTTGTACATGTATTGTGTAGCCTTTATCTCTTGTACATGTATTATGTAGCCTGTATCTCTTGTACAGTATCAGGTAGCCAATACCCCCTATGGATGTATCCGGTAGCCTATGTCCCTTGTACATATATCGAGTAGCCAATATCCCTTGTACATTCACCAGGTAGCCAATATCTCTTGTACATTTGTTAGGTAGCCAATATCCCGTGTGCATGTATCCAGTAGCCTATATCCCTTGTACATATATCAGCTAGCCTTTATCCTTAGTACATGTATTATGTAGCCTATATATGTCGTACCTGTATCGCTGTAAACCTAGTCACAGTGTTTAGCTGCCAACACATTACCGCTAGCGTGTAAGTACCATCACTCTGTGCATACAACTACGCAACACCTGCTCGCGCAACGCGATACGGGGTCAGGAACATCAAACACTCGAAACTTTGAAAACATGCGCTACATCAAATATCTCGGCATTCATCTCATGAATATTGAAATGGCGTCACCCGACGGCTGCAATAAAGACTGACTAGCAAATGCCGTTGGAAAGTCTATTTAATTAACGCTATATTCCACGATGCTTGAGAGATCTTGATTTTAATCGCGTCTTGGCAACTTCCAGAATAAAGACCCAGAAGTTTAGTTGTTTGGTTTCAAACATTCCAAAGATTGTAACAGCGTATATCAGGATATGTGTGTAAACTGCGCTTCGGTACTCGTGTCTTTATTCACCCCAAATAAAAGAAATATGTATTTTTAGAATGGGATTTGAGAAAGTGACGTGACAGAATAGTCCACTTTTTGACCTGTTGGGAGGGTGGGGGTGGGGAGTTCAAACATTGAGCCTATAACGGGATTACCAATAAAACTAGGTTTAATCATCAAACAGTAAATGTCTCAGTCAACTTTGTTGACACTACCACAGGTGCACATTCTAAGATAATCAAACGGTCTTGGAAAGCGCCAAAGGAGAGAAACAAGCGCCAAAATGGCACACACAAGCATATTATTAATTCGTACATGTGCGAGTTCATTTGACGTCGACGCATCAAATTCAATGGTTTGGACGTTTTCACCCCCATTCTTATGGACAGTGTTCAATTCTGCCCCCCCCCCCCCCCTCAATAGTTAAAATTGTGATGTTTGGTCCTCGAATTATTTCAATCTGCCTACCATTTCTTGGTCAAACCATAACAGAAGATGCATGATGCTATAAAGAAATACGATCTAGAGAAGCAAAGAATCCTTACATCCAATAACATGAGTACGTCTCTAAGGAAAAGAATCAAACATACATGTTTTTGGATTGTGGCAATGTATGGCTCTGAGACATGAACTATAAATAAAAGAGAGGATAAATACTTAGAGACTTGAGATGTGGTGTTACCGAAAGATGGAAGGAATGAGTTGGACCGAGAAGAAATCAAATGAAAATGTATTGGCGGAGATGGGAGAAGAGAGAAAGTTTATACGGACGATAAAAAGAAATCGACTTGGCTGGTTGGAACATACTCTTCGGAGAGATGGACCAGTGGAAAAGGTCTTGGAAGACATTATGCAGGGAAGGAGAGGGAGGGGAAGACCTAGATATACCTTTTTTGTCTCAGACTTGCGGAGACATGGCTGTGAAGACGTATGCTGAGCTGAAGACGGCTGCAGAGGATAGGTAGAAATGGAAGGACCAAATCCATGAGCTTGTCGACCTGTCCGAGGACTCAATGACCTGCAGATGATGATGCATGCTAGGAAATTTCCTTCTACTCCCTTTTAAAGACTCTACATCATTTAAACCGAATATAACAATTTAGATACTACACAAGTCGTTCCTCGAAGCCAAAAGTCTTCCCCCGACGGGATGGAAGCGCGGAAGAGGCCGTCCCCGTGTAGTATGCCTGTAGCAGATATCGACCTTCACCTCCGACCTGGACGAGGCGTGGAACTACGCCGTAACAGTGGGTCAAGGATATGGCCGACCGACGCAACAGGCCCCAGATGCCTAAACGAACATTATTATTACTAATATAACAAATATTTCTCAAAACTGGATATAACCATCTTTTCTACACTTCTATCTTTATCTAAGTCATAACTTATTTATTTAAAATAAAATTATATCGACCTGCCCTTCCCTTAACCCGAAATGGAAAGCCCCGTTACAGTCACCAGCGGTCAAATATGAAAGTTGAGAACTCAGGGAACTCTGTGGTGAAGCAAGTACACTGCGCTTCTCTACTGATCGCCCACAAGCCAGATATGTTTCCGTATATGAAGCAAAACATACGAAACGGCTAATGACAACATCATTATTACCCGAATTCAATGCTTCCATACATCGTCTCCTAAAGGATTGACGCGGTTAGGATTCGCTTTCTTCAATGGAATGTGTCATCCAGGCTTGCGTGGGGGATGAGCCAGAACATTATGTTTGCATTACTTCAATTGTTATCATTTGCGATCCATATTCAGCATCAGGAGTGGCTGAGGTGCCTAAACGATCGTTGTGAACAGTCTTCTCGTGAAGGAGGTCAGGGTTCATATTCGTGGCAAGGACGGCTATAGGGGGATACAATAAAAGGTCTAGATTTAAGAGTCCTTGGAGACTGTAGGGTAGGGTTCAATTCCATTTATAACTTTTCAGCATCGTGTGGAACACGTCATCACCTGCGTCTCAGTCTTTGTAGACCATGCGCGTGGCGTCCTGTGCCCATCTCCTATATGTTTGATACGGCTGTAAAGGCTGATCCGCGAGTGGCAGTCCCTGCCACAGATCGTGCAGCCATGTTGAGGAGACTGGCGTGCCGGGGTGTACCTTGATCTCTTCAGTCTTTCTCTTTTCTCTGCAAACAGAAATCTTTTACGTGCGTTGGCAGTCACTATGCCCTCTCCAACTCTGTCTCCAAACAGCTGGATCTTAAACAATTATTTCCCAGCCCTCAGATGGAACATCGCAGGACTTCATGTCCCTCTTTCATGCGTCCTTGAATCCCTGTGTGGGACTGCCGATTCTTCTATCTTCAATGGTCAGCTGTCCATAAAGTATATCCTTTGGCAGCCTCTCGTCTTCCATGCGGTAAACACACGTCTTTAACAAATACGTGCAGGTACTTCTGTTCTAGGCCATTCGTTTCATACGTTTTCACTTCTATTTTTACTTTCTGTTTGTCTCAAGTTCTCTTCTCATGTGACGGTTTCTACTTTTCTTGTATTGGGGATTCTAGAACAGAGACTGTCTTGTTATGCTGCCAGCTGATTTCCTTAATGTATGTCCTTTCCTTCTTCCTCTTCTTCGTTAGTTCTAAAACTCCCGCTACCAAGCCATGAAAAGGGCTTTCCAAGTAGCAGGATATTGTCCAGAGAATAGAATGTTTTCTGTTTTAGTTTACAGCTTGATTGCCATATTTGCACACTTCGGTCCAACACATCCTATTTCAGCAGGCATTTTTGGGTGCCGTGTTAACCTTTCCTCTTCTATCCCTTCTGGTTAGCCAGTCTGCCCTGTTATTCAGGACCACCACACGGAGGTGGAGAAGGGTCTTTCCAGCTCTGGGTAGCTGACCCTGACGCCAGCAGTCAGCTTTGGGTCAATGGCCGCTGCAGCTCATGCACTGATCAGCACCTTAATCCACTGTGGTCCTTTCTAAAACCGGCGCCTTCTCACGTCGTGTTCCATTGGTATATTTATCTGTATTTTCAACAGTTTGTTGCTGCTGTAGTTGTTGTTGATGTTATTACGGAGCAATGCCCACAATGAGTAAGATGACTCTTATGTGCGTCATTGAAAGAGGGCATTCAGAGGCGGGTTACAGCTGTTTTCCTCACATACCAAACGTGCTGATGAAGGTGGACCGGGGTCGTTCAGGTGGTTGTGCTAAGGTGTCGTTCACTTCTACGGGAATAACGTCGACCCCCCCTCCTCACACCCACCCCCTTCCCCCATCTCGTTAAGCTACCATTAAAACAGCCCGTTTCCAGGAAGAACTGCGCCAAAGAAAGGTGACTAACATGTTCGATTAGTGTGTTTTGCCTGACCTTGACTAACATGTTTGATCAGTATGTTGTGCCTGTCCCTGACTAACATGTCTGATTAGTATGTTTTACCTGACCCTGACTAACTTGTCCGATAAGTATGTTTTGCCTGACCCTGACTAACATCTCCGATTAGTATGTTTTATCTGACCCTGACTAACATGTTTGATCAGTATGTTTTGCCTGACCCTGACTAACATGTTTGATTAGTATGTTTTGCCTGACCCTGACTAACATCTCCGATTAGTATGTTTTACCTGACCCTGACTATCATGTCTGATTAGTATGTTTTGCCTGACCCTGACTAACATCTCCGATTAGTATGTTTTACCTGACCCTGACTAACATGTTTGATCAGTATGTTGTGCCTGACCCTGACTATCATGTCTGATCAGTATGTTGTGCCTGACCCTGACTATCATGTCTGATTAGTATGTTTTGCTTGACCCTGACTAACATCTCCGATTAGTATGTTTTACCTGACCCTGACTAACATGTTTGATCAGTATGTTGTACCTGACCCTGACTATCATGTCTGATCAGTATGTTGTGCCTGACCCTGACTATCATGTCTGATCAGTATGTTGTGCCTGACCCTGACTAACATGTTTGATCAGTATGTTGTGCCTGACCCTGACTAACATGTCTGATTAGTATGTTTTACCTGACCCTGACTAACATGTCTGATTAGTATGTTTTGCCTGACCAGATGTTAGTCACCTTTCTCCTTTCAACAGTTAACATTAGTGATTTTATCAGTTAATTAATCAAGCAATCAAACAGTCTGAAACCGTCAACTGTGGAGCACAGGTCTTCAACATACATCCGCCAGGCACGTCTATCCTATTCCCACGCTTCCGACATTGTTCACAATTAGCAGGTTGTTCTCGAGGATGACCTTTCTCCCAATGACATATAACGGCATCTGCAAGCGTTTCTGAGCTGTTGTATAGTTCCCTACAGAGTTTCAATTCATCGGAGAAAGACGTTCCTTACTAATAGGGTCTTGGTCAGTTATGGGTTACTAATAGGGGCTTGGTCAGTTACGGGTCACTTACTCTGATGCAAGGGGCTACCTATGAGTCTATGTCTGCTGTCACTCATTCACTGCTGTCTATATGACCAATGGTACAGTATTCGCGTGACTAGATTAAGAAGAATTACAATGATCACGAGATCAACACTGTCCGCTTGTCAAGGCTAGAGTTCTGTCTATCATATGGCAGCCACGGTTCCTGGCTATTTGTTGTTGTCAATTTAACAGCATCTAGATACTCGAGCATTAGTTTGGCAACAAAGCAACAGCTGATACAGTATATTTATGCCGATTTTGTGCTACCAATGCCAAACATGGCCTCTGTCAAGGGCGTGCGAGAGTAGAAATTCGACTTGTGAAATGAAGTGTTTGAGGAAAGTCATCGGTGTTACCAGAAGAGACAGAATGCCGAATGACGACATTCGACGTATGCTCGGGACTACGTCTTGTGACGAATACATTTCCAGGCAGAAAATAAGTTGGTTTGCTCATCTCATGAGAATGTGCCCTCATCATCTTCCACTGAGGGCTTACAATGCTGGTAGATCTGGCTACAGGGCCAGGGGGCGGCCGCGAGGTAGGTGGATAGATGACATTAGAGTGATTGTGCAACGGCTCACAATGACCGACGCAACGCACTTAGCGCAGGATTGTT
Source organism: Ariolimax columbianus (assembly GCA_036924085.1). Taxonomy (NCBI): domain Eukaryota; kingdom Metazoa; phylum Mollusca; class Gastropoda; order Stylommatophora; family Arionidae; genus Ariolimax; species Ariolimax columbianus. Next base: position 79,602,086 of record JAVGWX010000004.1, on the reverse strand, counting down.
GCGAAGTGGTCAAGCCGTTTGCCTCGTGTTCAGACGGTCGGGGTTCGATTTCGAGCTGCGACGGTCGGTCCATGATGTCAATTTTTTCCGGAGACCCCTGGGTTCATAGCTGGAGCTACGGAGTTCGTGCTTTGTGTGATGCTCTCGACAGATGCATCTGCCGAGAGAGACCGAGCTAAAATGGGGAAAAAACCCGAGGCAATGAAGTCGAGCCCCCGTTAAAGTTTGTTTTTTTTTAAATTTTTTAAAGACGGCTCAAGCTCGCCACGAAGCTAAACGGCACAAGTGGAAAGAAAACTAACTAACTAACTAATGGTTATTGTAGGTCACTGGCTGCACACAATTCTGCTTCGTTATTGTTGTTGTTGTTGCTGTTGTTGTTGTTGGAAGCTACCCGTGTTGAGGTCAGTAAACTTTTGATGTCGCTTTTTCTATAGCTTTCTACAGTCTCTCTTCATGTATTCTCTCTTCGATTTGAGGGTGCCATAGAGAGGTTGCTGTGCTCCATCGATCGTCCGTTCTTCACAGCAAGTGAACCCATTGGACGTGTTCCTTTCGAGTCTCGCTTTCTTTCCCTCTCAGTGCAGCACTGCTAGCATTGCATTGGCGTCTGTGGCTGTCCCCGTGATAGTACTAGATCATCTGCAAAGCGAAGGTGATTTAGCAGCTTGCAATTTATTGTGATGCCAAATAATAATAATAATAATAATAATAATAATAATATATTCAAAATACAGAATGTAATTATTCTGCTATCACCCACGTGAAAGTTAAAATCACCCACTAGTGTGTGCTAGCTTCCAGGTTGAACAGCGCTGTCGTTTTCGATACCAGCCAGAAAAACAGTAAAAAATACATTTAGCCTTGGACCAGCACAAGGGCAACAACCCTTGTAGAAGTACAGGTCGACCAAGGACTAAGAAGAATCTCTTACATTACAATACGTACTTAAGAAGGTGGACCAGTCTTCTCCTAGCCGTAGTGCAATATGAGACTCCTCGGTAAGCTCACCCCAACTGCGCGAATTCCGAATTGGTTAATCTGATATGAGACAGCTTGTTTCCAAAAGGACGAACTTAGAAATCCATTCTTTAAAATAATTTCGTTCAGTCTGAACAGTCACTAGAATGAATAAGACAATTGTAACTTGCCACGAATCTTGTAAAGGGCTACTAAAAGAGGGTTGTGCGTAGGACCAACAACTTCGTCATGTAGAACCATTGTTACTGGGACCGCCACTGCAAATGAACGGGTGCATGTTCCCTGTGCTGCGTCTATCTGTGAATGGGACTCTATGCCTCACTTGAAGCGAAGAGACGAATCAATCTATCAATCGATCAATCAAATAATAAATTGGCTTCGTTCGTTCTCAATCTCCCGCTACCAAACTCTAAAAGGACTTAAGTGGCAGAATGTAGTCCAGAGAACGGAATGCGTTGTTTCGTAGTTTACAGCTTGACTGCAATATTTGCACCTTTCGGTCCAAACACATTCGACTTCAGCAAGCATTTTTTAAGTACCGGGTTAGCATTCCCTTTTCGATCCCTTCTCCTTAGCCAGTCTGCACTGCTGCAACCTGTTATCCGGGATCACCGCGTGGAGATGTAGAAGGGTCTTGGCAGCTGTTTCGCTGGCCCTGACATTAGCAGTCAGGTATTGGTCGCTGACCACTGCAGCTCATGTGCTGTTCAGCATCTTGATCCCAAATAATAAATTGATTAATGGTTCACTGAATAAATTTAGGGGTAATAATGATGCGAGCATCGATTTTGGAATCATGGGAACAGGACGACATGTATCGTGTTACATGGAGGGGCAGGTTAAGCATGAAAAACAGACAGACAATGGATATACTGCTTGCTAATAGGCTAAGAACTCATCGTTTGAGAAGATACACCACACCATGCGACACTGCAACCCAAACATATGAATGCAAGAACCATTTACTTTTGCGGATTTCAAGGCAGCAAATGAAAGAGCTACGATGGCAGCTGATTTCTGATCCAATACTTTCTGAGATTGCCGGACACGGAAGCAAATAAGTACGACTCCATCCAGTTCTCTCCACACATTCCTTTACCCTATACTTGTAGTTGACATGTCCATCTTTATTAAAGACCTTGTGGCTTTTAAGTTATGCATTGGTGTAACTGGCCTCACGTCTAACACTCTAAAATGGCATAGTAACATTAGATGGGCTTGGGAAAACAGAACTGATAGTTTGCCTTGTTGTTGTTGTTGTTGTTGTTGTTGTTGTTGTTGTTGTTGTTGTTGTTGTTGTTAGGGATCCGTTAGCATCCCGCTCTCGCCCTCCCTCCCAATGTCACTTAGTTGTGGCTGCCTGTGTTTGTAAGTTGTTTAGTGCCTTACAAAGTGTTCCATTTAATCTGACCTCAGAGGAAGTAGGATTTTCCTAACATCGTTGAGTGCCGAGCGATGATGATCAACGGTTTTGTATCGGTGGGATCGGTGACAATCTATTAACAGCAGATCACTAGTTTAGAAAGAAAGCAGCAGCAGTTTATTATCTACGGAAAATTAGTTTTATTAAAAAAAGAAAAAAAGAAAAAAAGAAAAATAGAAGTGACAGTTATCTACGAAAGCTTAGCTTTAGAAAAAAAGAAAGAAAAAAAGAAAGAAAGAAAGAAAGAAAGAAAGAAAGAAAGAAAAAAGAAATAAAGAACGAAGGCATGAATAAAGAAAGAAATGGCAGTCTATTGGCAACAGAAGATTTGTTTGAGAAATAAAGAAGAGAGAGTAGTGGTTGTTAGGTTTCAAAACGATGCAGACACAGAAAGAACATACGTTATAATCAATTGAACTTTATCAAGCACCTACTGACAATGCAAAGAAAAGTATTTAACAAATGTATTCTCTCCACAGTTGATGTCATTTTTGTGAAAGGGTTAAACGTTTGCTACACAGCAATTCTCTATAGAATAGGTAACTATTACACAGCCTCGTAATAAGGCATTTCTTAAAATAATAATCTCATAAACCAGCGTAAATCCAGAGGAAATGTCACCAAATAACGCATCAGCTCTTCTAAAATAAATGACTTATTACAACAAGGAAATTAAATGACTTATTACAACAAGGAAAATAAATCGCTTATTACAACAAGGAAAATAAATCACTTATTACAACAAGGAAAATAAATCACTTCTTACAACAAGGAAAATAAATCGCTTATGACAACAAGGAAAATAAATCACTTATTACAACAAGGAAAATAAATCGCTTATTACAACAAGGAAAATAAATCACTTATTACAACAAAGAAAATAAATCACTTCTTCCAACAAGAAAAATAAATCACTTATTACAACAGGGAAAATAAATCACTTATTACAAGGAAAATAAAAGACTTATTACAACAAGGGAAATAAATCACTTATTACAAAAAGGAAAATAAATCACTTATTACAACAAGGAAAAAAAATGACTTATTACAATAAGGAAATTAAATGACTTATTAAAACAAGGAAAATGAATGACTTATTACAAGGAAAATAAATCACTTATTACAACAAGGAAAATAAATGATTTATTACAACAAGGAAAATAAATGATTTATTACAACAAGGAAAATAAATGATTTATTACAACAAGGAAAATAAATGATTTATTACAACAAGGAAAATAAATCACTTATTTCAACAAGGAAAATAAATGATTTATTACAAGGAAAATAAATGATTTATGGGACGGCGTGGCCTAGTGGTTAAGTGGCACGGCTCACAGCCCGAAGGTGCTGGGTTCGACACCCATCACAGCACTGGCCGTTACCCCGGGGAACCAAACCTTTAGAAAATGCAGGAGGAAGCAGACCCTTCCATAAAATGCATGCTGGTCGGATGCACTGGGCAAAATAAAAACCACAGTGCAACACACCGCCTTGGGGATTAGAGAAATAAGGCGAACGCAAAAAAAAATGATTTATTACAACAAGGAAAATAAATCACTTATTACAACAAGGAAAATAAATCACTTATTACAACAAGGAACTTAATAATTGGACTAGCGTCGTCATTAAATGTACATATTTTGACGATGTTACCGCGGTAACACCTTTCACATAAGGTGTCTTCTGCGTATATTGGGGATTCGCTGGCAAGAGAGAGTACCACTTAATGTGGTCTTACAGCGAGCAAACATTCACAGCATGTACTTGCTGTTTAGCCAATGACATCTTTGGTCGTTGCGACATGATTACCGCATGGAAAATGAGAGGCTGCCAAAGGATATCCTAAATGGAGAGTTGGCCATTGGAGTTTTAAAAAAACAGCCGTTCCACACTGCGATTCAAGGCCACATGCAAGAGTATGCGTGCGTCATCCCATCCGAGGACGGAATCAATTGTTAAGGATCGAACTGTTTGGAGACAGTCAGTTAGAGAGGCATAGTAGCTGCCCACGGTCGTAGAGACCTTTTGGCTGCAGGGAAACAAGAAAGACTGAACAGATCAAAGAACTGTCAGGCAAGCTAGACTCCTGACCATGGTTGTACGATCTGTGACAGAGACTATGGCTCGCGTATCGGCCTTTACAGCCATAGCAGACAGTGTCGAAATACAAGAGACTGAACTGGACAAACCTCACAGAGCGCCACTCGCATGGTCTATAGAGACTGAGACGCCTATGATCATGATGATGATGATGTAACCGAGATAAAAATAGAAATGTATGACAGTGTATGCCCAAAATTAATTCTTAAGTTATATCCCTTTGATTAGTAGATGATTTTTCATGGAACATTCAACTCTCTTGCGGCTTTCATCAGTAACTTGCTCGAGGCAACACCATTAGATTGATTGTGTGTGTGTGTGTGTGTATCTGTGTGTGTGTGTGTGTGTGTGGGTGTGTGTGTTTGTGTGGGTTTGTGTGTGTTTGTGTGTGTTTGTGTGTGTGTGTGTGCGTGTGTGTGTCTGTGTGTGTGTATTTGTGTGTGTGTGTGTGTGGTTGTGTGTGAGTATTTATGGGTATGTGTGTTTGTGTGTATGTGTTTGTGTGTGTGTGTGTGTCTGTGTGTGTGCGTGTGTGTGTCTGTGTGTGTGTATTTGTGTGTGTGTGTCTGCGCATTTCAGATTAAACAAAATGGCCGTTATCCACAGAAGGTATGGATGTGGAATGGCTGGATAGTGGACATAGAGGCCTCTAACTTCCTGGAACGTGTAGATCTACTGGCCTAGCCATGCTAGGGTTTGTGGGGAATGGAAGAACTGTCCTCCTGGGCCACCCGCAGCGGGCACATTGGCAATGAACAGGGGTGACATTCTCAAGTTGGGCACCGACAGAAATATGAATAAAGACGGTGCAGTAAAAGAACCAGCAATGCACTGATTGTATGGTTCCGGCAGAGAGGTGGTTCTACGCGGATTGCAATGACGTTGATGCATTACACAACAGAACAGCACCTTTATGTTGATTGTATTGATATTAATAAAGTGTATGAATGCGTATCTGGATCTATTTGTAATGTGGCGTAATGGCCAGTGTATGAATGCGCGTGTGTATGTTTGTAATGTGGACGTAATGGCCAGTGTATAAATGCGCGTGTGTATATGTTTGTAATGTTTACATATTGGCCAGTGTATAAATGCGCGCGTGTATATGTTAAAATGTTTACATATTGGCCAGTGTATGAATACGCGTGTGTATATGTTTATAATGTTTACATATTGGCCAGTGTATGAATGCGCGTGTGTATATGTTTGTAATATTTACATATTGGCCAGTGTATGGATGCGTGTAACCATCTGTTTGTAATGTGTTCCCCAATGACAGTTTTGCAGTATGAGACAGTAGTTCTGCCAGCCATTTCTTAACGTGGAGAAGTGGTCATACTGAGATTTTTTTAATGCCCCCACCCCACCCCCACTCAAACTGAGTTAAATTCCCGACATGCCCCAGTCAAACTGAGGTATATCCCCGACATGCCCCAGTCAAATTGAATTAAATCCCCGACACGCCCCCAGTCAAACTGAGATAAATCCCCCACATGCTCCCAGTCAAACTGAGATAAATCTCCCACATGCCCCCAGTCAAACTGAGATAAATCCCCGACACGCCCCCAGTCAAACTGAGTTAAATCCCCCACATGCCCCCAGTCAATATTGACACAAGCTCATGCGCTGTGACTGATCAGTTGATCGTGGATGTAAACATTTACAGCGTAGATGAAAAAACGAAACCATTCGTCAGTCCAATTGTTGTTTTTGGTTTCTCCATCAGCTATTTTTATTTTACAATGTCAGCCTAGATCGTCTATTCTATAGTAGATATTTAACTACCTGGGTCAGGCTCCAATCACTTGTGACCTTGTATATCTTTGATGGAAGTAGGCGATGATATACCGAATCGTGTGACGCTGTAAGGTCAATCAAAGATTGCCTCTCCCCCCTCCCATTTCTTCTATCAGGCCTCCTCCCCCCCCCCTCCTAAATTAATCTCACCCCCTCCCGGCTTATATCACCTTCTTTTTGCTCTCCCACTTGGATCCCTATTTGGCCTTTTCCATATTTTGCCACCACTGGCTTATCCGACCCATTCCCCTCACTTCTTACGCTCTCCTGGCCACCCCTTATTTGACCCCTCACCTTCATATTCAGTCGAGCTTCCGACCCAACCAGTCGCTTAGACAGACTGGGTCTACCATCAGATAAGATAATCATTTGTGCCTTATATGTTAATTTGCTAGTTCAGTATTGTTGTTATTTATTGTCCCTGATGAAGGCCTATTGGTCGTAACATAGGTTTTGTTTGTGTTCTCGTCTCGGTGCGGTATATGACCATATCCAGTTTTAAATTTTGATTCAACTTTTACATTTTTTTTTTCATTGTTTCCCTCCAATCGTAGACCCGAAGATCATAGAAAAACACACGTGATTCAGAAGCAAATCAGATCAGCAGCCATGTTGGAGCTCAACCCCGGAAGGACCAATACTTTTACTTAATCTTTATCTCCTTCCACATTCCATTCATGTCTCTATCTAGCTGTCTTCTTATTTTCTTTTAATTCAGTGCTTTGCGAGTACCCATATCACCGTCTGGTCGTTCTCTGTTTACCCGCTAACGGCTTATCTGGCCTTCCCCTTACTTTCTACGCTATCCTGGTCATGTCACTTCCGCTCACTTATTTCATTCTCTTGTTATATTGCCTATGACGTGTCCACGTGCGATCTTCTAGAAGAATAAAGGTAAAGGCCGCCGTCCATCGCAGACGATGATGGCATAATTTATTTGCTAGCGCTATTTTTAGTAAGGATTAACGGTTCTACTTTTTATCATCACTATCTCGTAACGAGCCGTCTCGAGCTTGTCAAGGCCAAGACTAACTGCTTGTTAGGCTTGTATACAGACTCTGCAGGGTCTTCTAAACCAGTATTATGGTATAAAGACGTTAAGTTAAGTTAAGACGACTAGGGGGCGACTACGAGATGCAGGGGACTCGCATCAAGCACTCGTGAAAAAGATCGGCGGAGTCGAACCCACACCACCTGATCACGAGGCCGACGACTTAACCACTTCGTCACAGAATCCTCTAGAATGATACATATTACATATATGGATGCTATCCAGTCAACTATCTTTTCTTACTCATGTTGTGTTTACATCTGTTTTTCTTGTTTGTATCGTCCCTTTCTCTATGATTTCTTAGCACATATTTTTGCAGTATGCTGTCCCTCGTGTAGACCTTCAGGTCGAAACGTATGTTCAGTTTCTATTTTCGTTAAAGCTTGGTATCTAATCATACTTATATATATATATATATATATTTGTATGTGTATATATATATATATATAATAATATATATATACATACATATATATATACACATATGTATATGCATATATATATGTAAAAGTAAAGTAACCCATATCATTACAGCCATTGGGTTGTGATATGTTAGCGATCTAAAATTTTGAAGGCTCGGCTATATGAAGGCGGTAGCCATCTCCTCTCCCTCTCTGCTTTCACTTCCCACACTGAACCGGTACCCATTTAAGGCTTGGTTGACCGGGGAGCAGTTGTGGTTTGAAAATATATTTCCGGATCAACTTGGAAATGAACCCAGAACAACTCAGATGCGAAGCCAGCTCGCTAACCACTGAGCTACGCGGCTCCATATATATGTATTTACGAGGCGTGTTCAAATGAAACCAGACCAAATTGCAGCAAGTGAACATTTTTACGATGCCCATGATGACGTCACTTATGGTGTAAATAGCATACACTAACCGTCAAGTTTGCATAAATTCATTATCCTCCGACATAGTTTCCTCAGCAGACCATTGAAAACATGGCGGGTGTGATAGGAAATCCGTCCAGAGTTGATCAGCGATCGGTGATTCGGTTTTTAACTGATGCAGGATCTCGACCAGTTGACATTCATCGCAGAATGCAGGCCATGTATAGTATATATATATATATATATATATATATATATATATATATATATATATATATATATATATATATATATATATATATATATATATAAATATATATATATATATATATATATATAAATATATATATATATAAATATATATATATAAATATATATATAAATAAATATATATATATATATATATATATATATATATATATACTATACATAGCCTGCATTCTGCGATGAATGTCAACTGGTAAATATATATATATATTAATATATATATATATTAATATATATATATATATCAATACATGTGGTGTACAAGGCCTGATTTTATTCTCGACACTTCTCTTGTACTTGGCGAGCGGCAAAAATCATGTCCACTGTTCCTCTTCCGGCTCTGAATCCACATTGGCTTTCTGGGAGGTGGTGACTTTGTTCAAGGTGTTTGTTGAGCCTGTTTAGCAGTAAGCTCGCTAGGATCTTGCCTGCTACGGAGAGTAGCGATATTCCACGATGATTGTCACATTCCTGAGGGTTGCCTTTTCTTTTGTACAGGTGAACGATTGAGGCGTTTTTTAGCTCCTGCGGAATTTTTCCTTCAGCCCACATGTGACAGAAGAGTTCAGTGATCCTTCTGGTGAGGGATGGGCCAGCTGTCTTATATACTATTGCTGGTATTGCATCAGCTCCTGGAGCTTTTCCTATATATAGTGAACTGATTGCCCTGTCGACTTCCTCCTCAGTTATGTCTTAATCCAACGCCAGGTTCAGTTCCACCTGCGGCATTCGCCGGATGGCCTCTTCATTCATGGACGATGGGTGGTTTAGTATTTTGCAGAAGTGGTCTGCCCATCTGTCTAGAATCTGAACCTTATCTGTTAGCAGTACCCCATCCGCACTGCGAACTGGAGTATTACTAGAGGGCTGCGGGCCGTAGAGAGCTTTCAGTGCCTCGTAAAACCGTTTGGTGTCATGACGCTCGGCGAACATCTCAATTTCGTCAGCTCTTTTGCTGAGCCAGGAGTCTTGCATCTCTCTAAGCCTGGTCTGGACAGCTTTGCGAGCAGTATTGAAGGCAGCTTTTGCTGCCGGAGATGATGTGTCCCTCTGGCATTCCCTGTGCGCTTCATGTTTTGCATCGCGAAGGCCCTGTATTTCTAGATCGTTCTCATCAAACCAGTTCGTATGCTTGCGCGTGAGTGGGCCAATGTGTTTAACAGCTGTATCGTAGAGTGTGTTTCTCAATGATGCCTAGTTCTCTTCGATGTCGTTCTTTTCAAAACGAAGCTCAGATAGTCTGCACTCAAGCTCTTCCTTGAAGCCTCCTCTTGATACAGTAAAAAGAGGAGGGCTGTGAATGATAATGTCTAAGTTTGGCTGCCCCAACAAGTTCATAACAATGGTGAAACCTCTACACGAAGGCATGTGTGCTCATGTACTGGACAGTGCTGCAATCTCTAAAACGTTTCTAGTATCAAACGGAGTAAAACAAGGATGTGTACTCGCCCCGACTTTGTTCAGCATGATGTTCGGGGCCACAATGACAGACGCCTTCAGATCACTGGAGCTTGGAATACCCATAAATTACCGTACAGATGGCAAATTACTCAATCCCAGAAGAATGAAGGCCAAAACCAAAGTGGCTGGCGACATAATCAGGGAACTTGTATTTGCTGACGACTGTGCTCTAATGTAATTAGAACTGAACATGCATGTTGGAATGGACCAGTTCTCGGCCGCATGCGAAAAGTTTGTTCTGACCATAAATGCCAGGCATGCCGTACACAAAACCCAGAGATTACAGTCAGCGGGCAGACACTGAATGTCGTAGACAAATTCACATATCTAGGCAGTACGCTGTCGAGATCTGTTTGCCTAGACGATATGTGGCAAGCAGAATAGCAAAGGCCAGCACAGCCTTTGGTAGAATGCGCTCGATGGTCTGGGCACGTCATGGCATCGGCGTCAAGACCAAACTCAAAGTCTACCGTGCAACCATCATTCTAACCCTACTATACGCTTGCGAAAGCTGGACTGTATACTCTGGACATGCAAGGAGGTTAAACCACTTCCACACAGGTTGCCTGAGGCGAATATTCCACATCCGATGGCAAGATCGTGTCACTGACATCGAGGTTCTCTCGAGGGCTAACATGCCCAGCATCCATGCACTGCTAGAAAAAGCACGACTAGGATGGGCCGGACACCTCGTTTGTATGTCAGACGAGCGGCTCCCAAAGAAGCTTTACGGCGAGCGGAGAGATGGATGGCGCGAGAGAGGGCGTCCAAATAAACGTTTTAAAGACGGTCTGAAGGACTCACTGAGAAGTTACCAGATAGACATCGACACCTGGGAATGTCTTGCGCAAAACAGATCTGACTTTAGAAGCGCAGTCAAATCGGGTGTAGCTGCCGGTGAAGACGACCGTGTTGTGAAAGCCCAGAGCAGACGCGAGACGCGGAAATCCCGAGCAGCGGGAACACCATCCCCTTCTACAAACTTCGTGTGCCCAATATGTAGCAGATGTTTTCGTGCCCACATTGGCCTGTTCAGCCACATGCGCACCCACACCCAACAGGGAAATCTGTGACAAGGATGATGTCGTCGGTCCTCATCGACAACGATGGACAGCTATTATTATATTATATATATATATATGTTGTTGTATTTTTTACCTCTAACTGCGGAAAGAAGCCACATGTTTTGTTTCGTTTTTGTTCCCCAATAAAGTGACGTCCAAAAAATATTTCAATCTGTATCCCCTAAGCCTATCGTCCTGTTGAGATCTTCCAACAACTATACGCTCGCTAGCTCAACGTAGTGACGTGGCTAGACCGCAGTTTCGGAGACCATATAATTTGTAGTCGTGAGTAGATCATCTCGGAATGTCCGCTGCAATCTTTATATTACTACTTGCTATGTGTGGAGCTTTCTCTGAGGCTCACAGTATTAAAGGTGATTAGATATTTTCTATTTTTTTAGAAACATGTTGCTATTTTCTCTTGTTGTTTTGCGTGCCTGAAGTTAGACCAGGTCCAGTCAGTGTCTCTCTGTGTCAAATATCTACCTCGATGTTGTAGTTTGTTTTTTTCTCACTAGATGAAGAAAAAGAAGAACAACAGCAAGAAGAAGAAAAAGTAGAAGAAGGAGAAAGAAAGGAAGAAGAAAAAAGAGAAAAGAAGGAAACGAAGGAGAAGATGAAGAAGAACAAGAAGAAAAAGAAAGAAGGAGAAGATGAAGAAAAAGAACAAGAAGAAAAGGAAACATAAGAAGATGAAGATTAAGTATGAGAAGATAAATAAAACTAACAAGAAGAAGATATAGTAGTAATAGTAGTTTTAGTGGTAGTAGTAGTAGTGGAAATAGCAGTAGAAGAAGAAGAAGTAGAAAAAGAAGAAGAAAACATAATAATAATAAGAAGAAAAACAACAACTACCAACAACAAGAAGCAGAAAACGAAGGAGAAAATTTAAAGACAATTCTAATCTTTGGCTGATGACATTGGTCCTATAACTCTTGATTTATCCTTAAGTCCTAAGTGTAGAGTAGCAAACTCTGCCCTTATAATCCAACCTCTTCTTTTTGCATGACAGTGCCGTACTCTATAACTCTGTCATGTCTGGTCAACGATGTTACCTACTACGAAGGGGAACGAATAGGCGATCCAAAGAATGAATGTTATTGTCACAGCTTCCAAACACTCTGCTTCAGAGTGCCAAATATCAATGGTACGTTCATCTTCTAATGTTAGTGATGTATGTGTGCATGGTGTTGGGTCATCTACCCTGTCAATCTCTTTGTTGGATAGTTAGAATAACCAGGAAACTATGTAGGCGAATGGCGAAGACCGAACCGCAGTCTCCTTAGTGAACATATCCGGGATAGAAGCGTAGCATCAGTTGATCGAAGAAGAAGGAGAAGAGGAAGAAAAAAATGAAGAAGAAAAAAAAGAGGAAGAGGAAAATGAAGAAGGAAAAGTGGAAGAAGAAGAGGAAGAAGAAAAAAAAGAGGAAGAGGAAAATGAAGAAGGAAAAGTGGAAGAAGAAGAGGAAGAAGAAGAAGAAGCGTTTCTAACATGGTCGTCCCATGGGTCAGATTGCACCTGCATAAGTGGAACGGTCCTGCAGAATATGTTCTGGTGTTTGTTTTTTGTTTGCGTATGGCTGTGTCTCAAAAACCAATTTTGTGGAAGTGGGCCTTGGGTCTGCAATGTCCTGCTCTGAGTCTGAAGATCTTTGTTTACCCATCTATGCTACATTTACCTGTGCATCCTTTTCTGTTTTGTATTCTTTGTGCTGGTCTCTCCATTCTGTCATCATGAGTTGTTTAATTAGCGTCTCTATAGCTCTGTGGATGGATGGTCGAGTATGTGAGCAGCCACTTCCGGCTTTTGCGGGCTCGTCTGCCTTTTTTTAACTTAACTTAACGTCTTTATACTAGCTTAGAATACTACAGAGTCTGTATACAACCAGTTTTATTTACATTACTTTGCTCTAAAAGCTATGCGCTTCCGATTTATTCTTAAATGCATTAATTGTCCCTGCCTCCACTACCTCCCGTGACAATGCATTCCAAGCATTCCAATCTGGACCTCTCTTTAGTTAATTTGTAGCTCTTCTTCTTGTGGGTGGCTGTATTTTTTTTTTAAACTTGTAATAGTCTAATTTATCCATTCCTCTGATCATCTTATAAACATGTAATGTCACCTCGAATTCTTCTCTCTTCTAGACACTTTAGGCCGGTTTTTCTGAGCCTTTCGTCACAACTGTAATTCTGGAATCCCACTATCAGCTTTGTCGCTCTTTTTTGTATTTTTTCCAGCATGTTTATATCCCCTATATGATAAGGACTCAGCAATTCGATGTTATGTTTTATTTCGTGTGAGAGTTTTTTTTTGTGACTTGAGATTATATAGAGTATGTTCCTGGAGTCTGTTAGAATGACCGTTTTTCTTGTAGTTGTGTTCTGTCTGATAATAATCTGCTTTGTATAAAAAAAGCTTCCACAGAAAAATTTGTTGTTTTTTTATATTTATATATTTTCTTTTCAATCAGAAGAACCAGACATTATTGAAAAACGCTAGATGTTTCCCAGCTTAACAGAAGTCTATATTAATGTCATCTCAGTGTAGTTCGTTGCAAAAATTGGAAATGTTTATTGACCAAACGAAAATAATTAAACTTCCAAAATATACCCAATCTGGTTCTAAAAATAGCATTTTATTCTTTATTTATCGGAATGATTCTAAAAATGTATGTATGTGCGCGTGTGTGCATTGTATTTATTTAAATATGTTTTTGTGTATGTATGTACAATGTTTGTGTGTAGGGAATGTGAGTACTGTGATTGTGTGTGAGTGTGTATGTGTGGATTTATGTGTAGACATGGTGTTATGTCTCTAAGTGTGGGTCTGGTGTGTATAGTTATCGAGGTTATAGGTCGTGGTGTTTGTGTGTATAATGTAATGCTTGCCGGCGTGTGTAGTACAGTGTTTATGTATGAACATGAGGCTGTAGGTGTAAGTATGCTTTTTTATGTGTATGCATGGTGTTTTATGAATACGTGTGGTTTGTTATGTGTGTAAGTATGGTGTTTCGTGTGTAAGTATGGTGTTTCGTGTGTAAGTATGGTGTTTCGTGTGTAAGTATGGTGTTTTGTGTGTAAGTATGGTGTTTCGTGTGTAAGTATGGTGTTTTGTGTGTAAGTATGGTGTTTTGAGGGTAAGTATGGTGTTTTGTGTGTAAGTATGGTGTTTTGTGTGTAAGTATGGTGTTTTGAGGGTAAGTATGGTGTTTTGTGTGTAAGTATGGTGTTTTGTGTGTAAGTATGGTGTTTTGTGTGTAAGTATGGTGTTTCGTGTGTAAGTATGGTGTTTTGTGTGTAAGTATGGTGTTTTGTGTGTAAGTATGGTGTTTTGTGTGTAAGTATAGTGTTATGTGTGTAAGTATGGTGTTTTGTGTGTAAGTATGGTGTTTTGTGTGTAAGTATGGTGTTTTGTGTGTAAGTATGGTGTTATGTGTGTAAGTATGGTGTTTTGTGTGTAAGTATGGTGTTCTGTATTTAAGTATAGTGTTATGTGTGTAAGTATGGTGTTCTGTATTTAAGTATGGTGTTATGTGTGTAAGTATGATGGCTGCGACCAGAAACGCTATTAGCTCCATGTAGATAGATAGATAGATTACTAGAGTACTGCATGAAGGAGAGTTGTCATTAGCATTCCCAGTCACCACCGGTGTCAAACAGAGGTATGTGCTGGCACCGACACGCTTTAGGATGGTCTCTGCAGTAGTGCCCACTGAGGCAGTACATGACGCTGCTACCGGCATGCTTTTCGAGTACAGAACGCAAGGTTGGTTGGCTGTTCAATCCTAAACGCCTGAAATGGCTTAAGTAGCAGAATATAGTCCAGAGAACGGAATGTGTTGTGTCTTAGTTTACAGCTTGACTGCGATATTTGCACCTTTCGGTCCAACACATCCGCAAGCATTTTTTGAGTACCAGGTTAGCATTCCCTCTTCGATCCCTTCTCCCTAGCCAGTCCATCCTTAACTTAACGTCTTTATACTGGTTTAGAAGACCCTGTAGAGTCTGTATACAACCAGTTACATTTACATCACCTTGCTCTAAAAGCTATGCGCATCCAGTTTATTCTTAAATGCATTAACTGTCCCTGCCTCCACTACCTCCCCTGGCAATGCATTCCAAGCAGACACCACTCTCTGACTAAAAAAATATTTCCTAATATCTAACCTGGACCTCTCTTTAGTCAGCTTGTAGCTATGCCCTCGTGTTATTGTAGGCGGCTGTATTTTAAAAAACTTGTTATAGTCTAATTTATCGATTCCTCTGATCATGTTATAAACCTGTATTAATTCTTCTCTCTTCGAGACACTGCAGGCCGGTTTTTCTGAGTCGTTCCTCATAACTGTAATTCTGGAATCCCGCTATCATCTTTGTCGCTCTTTTTTGTATTCTTTCTAGCATGTTTATGTCCCCTCTATGATAAGGACTCCACACCTGTACACATTACTCCAATCTAGGTCTAACTAAAGCTTTATACAGTTTGACAATCACTTCCTTGCTCCTATGCTCCTGTTGCAGCCTGTTATCCAAGATCACCGTGTGGATGTGTAGAAGGGTCTTGGCAGCTTTTTTTCGCTGGCCCTGACACTAGCAGTCAGCTACGAGTCGCTGACCACTGTAGCTCATGCGCTGCTCCCATGCCAATGTGAATGAGTCCACGATCGCCTGAAGTTTTATACCAATGTGGGTATGCAGCAAATTTAGTCTTACGATCAACACTAGAAGGGCGTAAATACGTACGTTGAACAAAGCATTGCCGTACAGAATAGGCGACTCCAGACAACCATTAGTTTCCCCTACCTAGGCAGTTCCGTAATTAGAGAGGAGAATATCGACTTGGAGATTGACACGATTACAACGGCGAGCTCTCAGTTTTGGAAGGCTTCTAGCAAACGTCTGTAGATGATATAATATCAGTCTCGCCACAAAGGTTAGAGTGTATCGTGCTATATTGTTATCCACTATGCTTCATGTCTGTGAAACATGGACAGTGTATAGCAGACATGCCAGACAGCTAAATCGTGTCTGCGTGTGTGTGTGTGTCTGTCTGTCACAATTATCAGTGATGAGGGATCAAAACCATATGTCGTGGCCAGAATAGCACAGACAACAGCAGCGCTTGCACGATTGAAACGTATATGGAAAGATAAACGGCTCTCCATAGATATAAAAGTCAAACAAATGCACTCATCGGTTCTTTCGATAAGCGTGAACAATTACAGCATACCTCCAGAGAAGAATCCAGGCCATGGAGATGAGATGTTTTAGAAGACTACAAAGACCGTGTCACAAATGACGAAGTAAAACGAAGAATCTAGAATGCAACTGGACTTTTCTTCTTCTTCGTTCATCCTCAGATCAAGGATCCGGTTTCTCTTACAAAGGACACTGTTGTCTGTAAGGCTGTTTTTTATCTCCATACATATTTTGTCTCATGTCTCTCCCAAGAGGCCAGTATTGTTCTCTCTTTTCCTGCGTGAACGTGCAGCTTTGCAGGATGTGTTCCATGATCATGATATGCTCCCCACATGGGCAACTGTCATCTGTCCCAATCCTCATTTTGTTGTAAAGATGACCCTTGAGTCTGTTATGCCCAATTCTCAATCTGAAGAGGATGACTTGGTCTTCTCTAGTTAAGTTAAAGCAATTGGTCTATACTTTGACTTCCTGACAACACTCAAAAGACGAAATCTGACTTGGTATGGCCACTTTTCCAGGTCCAATGGTCTTGTAAATACGATACTGCATGGCACAGTACAATGCAAGCAAAGGCAGGGACATCCGAGGAAACGATGGGAAGACAGCATCCATGAATGGACTAACCTACGACCCGAGGGGTCACAAAAAACCAACCAATGAAAGGAGGGGTGGCGCAATATTGCATAGTTGTCAGCAGTGGTGCCCCATTGGTCTCAAGAGATCACCGGTCGAATTAAACTGGCCTGAAAATTGAACAAACATTTGTTTTGTTATTAGATGGTAACATTAGTTGTAATACTGTATTTTGTTATTAGATGGTAACATTAGTTGTAATACTGTATTTTGTTATTAGATGGTAACATTAGTTGTAATACTGTATTTTGTTATTAGATGGTAACATTAGTTGTAATACTGTATTTTGTTATTAGATGGTAACATTAGTTGTAATACTGTATTTTGTTATTAGATGGTAACATTAGTTGTAATACTGTATTTTGTTATTAGATGGTAACATTAGTTGTAATACTGTATTTTGTTATTAGATGGTAACATTAGTTGTAATACTGTATTTTGTTATTAGATGGTAACATTAGTTGTAATACTGTATTTTGTTATTAGATGGTAACATTAGTTGTAATACTGTATTTTGTTATTAGATGGTAACATTAGTTGTAATACTGTATTTTGTTATTAGATGGTAACATTAGTTGTAATACTGTATTTTGTTATTAGATGGTAACATTAGTTGTAATACTGTATTTTGTTATTAGATGGTAACATTAGTTGTAATACTGTATTTTGTTATTATTTTCATGTATTATGATTACTTCTTCTTCGTGCGCAGTCAGAAGTAACCATTATTTTTTTCGGAAAAAGCAGCCGTCATCCTGAGGCTGTCGACACTGCCATAGAGCTTGTCTAGTGTTGCCACTGGTGATGGCCACATCTGCTTTCTCTGATCCTCGTATGTCGGGCAGTTTTGCAGCAAATGCTCAGCGGTCATTTTCCCGGTACCACACGGGCATTCGTCGGTGCCACCTATCCTCAATTTGTTGAATAGGTGGTACCTCAGTCTATTGTGGCCAGTGCGAAGTCTGAAGACCACGACCTGCTCTGTTCTATTCAACTGGTAATAGGCATCGTTTTTGGTGTAGCCAGTATGTTCGGTTTCCCATTTGGTCATGTATCTAGCTCTAATGAGCCATTTTGACTCTTCGTATGTCATACTAGTATCAGGTTGTGGTAGTTTTGCACCTTCTTTTGCCAGTCTGTCTGCCTTCTCGTTGCCTTGGATGTTGCAGTGAGATGGAACCCACTGCACCACTACTCTTTTTGGTGCGGCCTGCTGGCATAGTTGACAGAGTACTGCTCTTAAATCATTAAGTTCAGAATTTTTCTGGCTTTTTAGTGCTGTGACTACGGCCAGTGCATCTGTAAGCAGGACTATGTGGCTTTCATTCGTTTTACCTGTCACCATTTCTTCCACTGCCGCCCTCAGTGCCTCTGCCTCCGCTCTGAAATTGCTTGTGTATTTTCCAGTAGCGAATGAGAGTGTTATTTTTCTGCCATTTGGTAGGCTCAGGAATGTTCCTGCCCCTCCGTGCTGTGTTGTATTTGTTACGGAACCGTCGGTGTATGCATGGGTCCAGTCCATGCTTGGGTAGTTTTCCGTTATGTAACTCAGGGTAGTATCTCTTCTTTCTTTTTCGGACTGGCAGTTTTTGTTTCTAATACCTGGTATATTTTCTACCACCTCTGGAAATATATGCTGCCTCCAGGTAGGTTTTCGTACAGTAGGGATGGGCTTTGCTGTTGTTAGTGCGTTCATGGGGTTTTCGTGCATCTTTGCTTTGGCTATTTCTGCAAAGTTTCTTCGCTTTAGTTTCCCATTTCCGAAATTGTTTAGTCTCTGGTGCATTGGATGGTCAGTCAGTCTTCTGAGTTTCTCTGATTGCAGCTGGGCTCTGCAGTCTCTTCTGTCGGTCATGGATTGCAGATTTGTAATCTTTTCAAGTTCTACAATTGGCGTTAACTTCATGCCTCCTGTTATAACTCTCATGGCTTGGTTTTAGAGTTTGCTAACTTTATTGAAGTTCGCCTTTGCTGCTGTTGTCCATGCCGCAATGCCATACTCGAGAACTGGTCTCACTCTTCCAGTGTACAGTTTCATTAGTATGCTTTCGTCTGCTCCACAGGTTGTGCCAGCAAGTTTCCTCATGATTGCCATTCTGTCTCTGGCTCTAATTCGGTTTCTCTCGATCTGACTTTTCCATGTCATGCGCCGATCAAATGTGACTCCCAGGTAGTTTGGGTTGTCGTTTGGCTGCAGGTATTTGCCGTTTAGACTTAATTTGGGGTTTGATTGATAGCGAGAATGTTGTACATGTGGTTTTGTCCTCGTTTATTTTGACCAGCCATGAGTTCGCCCACTCTTTCAGCGATGTTAGGGCCTGCTGCATCCGATTTCTTGCTATGGTGAGATTCTTTTCAGAGGTCCACATAGCCAGATCGTCTGCAAACATTGAGCTATTAACTCTTCTTGGTATATTCTCTGTAATGTCATTTATATACACCAGGAAGAGTGTGGGTGACAGTACTCCCCCTTGGGGTACTCCCTGCTCAAGTGTCACATTTTTGCTCATCTGCCCTTGTATTTGGACTCTGGCCGTTCTGTTTTTGAGGTAGTGGTTGATCCACTTGTACATTTTCCCACAAACTTTACTTTTTCTTAGCTTGACTCTAAGTCCATCTTTCCAGACTTTGTCAAATGCCTTTTCCAGGTCCACCCAAACCGCTACTGTGTGTTTCTGTTCCTGGTAGGCATCTTCTATTTCCTGGGCTATGAGGATGACCTGATCCTCAGTGGATCTGTGCTGTCTAAAGCCTGCTTGCTGTGGAATTAGTATGCGTTTTTCTTCCAGATGCCACATCAGTCTGGTGTTTATCACACGTTCCATCAGTTTACCGACACAGCTCAGTAGGCTGATAGGCCTGTATCCATTTGGATCTGTTTTGTCTTTTCCTTTCTTTGGTACTGGTACAAGTACTGCGTCTTTCCATGCCTGGGGTACAATACCCCTTTTCCAGCTTTGGTTCACGACTGATAGCAGTTTCCTCTTTGCTGTTTGGCCCAGCCCCATCAGCATTTCGTTTGTTATCCCGTCTTTTCCGGGAGATTTCCTTTTCTGTAATGTTCTCTTGGCCTCTTCCATTTCGTTCATTGTTAGTTTTGCCATCATATGCTCTTCTGGTGCCATATTGATGTTGTCGTGCCCCGTTTGCTCTTCATTAATTTCCGTATGCCTATCTGCAGGGACATCTATGTGGTTCGCTTTGGCATAGTGTTTAACAAAGGCGTTTGCGGCTTTTTTTCCAGTGAGCAAGTTTTCGCCCTGCTTGATGGCAATTTGTTTGTTTGCCGGAGTTTCGTCATTCATGGCTCTGACTAACTTTCATAGTTTGTTCCCTTCTTTGTCTAAGTTGAGGCTTCCCGTTTTGTTTTTCCAGCTTTCTCTTGCTGTTTGGTTTAGAGTGTATTTGTATTTCGACGTGGCGGCTTTGAGGGCGATATTTGCCTCCATGGTTTGTTCTCGCTCTGCCATGTTCCTAGTATTTGTGACTGCGTCTTCCGCTTTCTGCAACTCATCATTCCAATAGGGCTTATAATTTTTCCTTGCCCCTCTTGGGATGGTTTCAGTGGCAGCTTGCATTATTGCTTTGCTTAGGCTTTCCACCATGGGCTTCATTTTGTTGTTCCGTGTGTTGATGGTTTCACACAGCCCATCTGTCAGGCTTGGAAATCTGTCCCAGTCGGCTCGTTTGTAATTCAAACGTGGGAGCAGTTTTGTTTCCTGTGGGCCTACTTCCATATCAATTTCTAGCCTAATTGGCCTGTGGTCGCTACCTGCCAATTGGTTTAGCACCTGGCGGTCAATTTTATGGTGAATGTCCATTGTGGAGAAGGCCAAATCTGGAGTCGAGGTAGTATGCCATGTTCTAGAATAGAAGCTAGGGCTATCCTCCGGCCCATTGATTAGATGGAGATTTGTGTCTATCTCCCAATCTTCCACTTCGTCACCTCTGCTGTCTGTGTCAGAGTATCCCCATCTCTCCGAGTGGCTGTTGAAGTCTCCAACTACTATGCAGTTGGAGTCTTTGACTTCTATACTCGAGAGCGACAGGTCCTTATTTGGTGGTCCGTACAGGTTGAAGATGCGGATCTTCATCTCTTGAGCCATTATGTCAACTCTTACAATTTCTGCTTGTCCGGTGTGATTGACAGATACCGCGCTAATCGGTATGCAGTTACGGGTCAGTATCAGAACCCCTCCTTTGTGCCCTTCTCTATCCAGGCGGAAGGCCTGGTATCCTCTGATTGAGAATTTATGTTTGCTGTTGAGGTGCGTTTCTTGAATACATGCCACGTCAATCTTACCTTCATGCAAATGATGTGTAAGGGAAAGCTTTTTGTTAATGACTCCCTCCGCATTCCACTGTAGTATTTTGAGGGTCTTGAGTTTTTGGCCAATTGAGATTGCTCCATAGCCATGTACCTTGACTCCACGACACATGGGTGGGTGACCACCAGTAGTCAAGGCGTGAGGCCCGGCACTATCGCTGCCTGGCGGGACTCCGCAGGATGAGCGCCATACGTTTTTCTGATAAGTTGTACTGTCATCATACTGCGATTTACGTTGCACTGTTTCGTTAAGCCTGTGGCCCATTGCATCCGATTTCAACAGGCGTTTCTGTAGGGATGCCCTCCTTAGCCTTTGGCTGTCCCCAGCCTGTCTGCAAGGCAGCAGTTGTTTGTGATCAGAGTTCTCTCTTATGGAAGTTGTCTTACAGGACTAAAGAGTCTTCACTACTCGTGTCTATAGGGTGCGGTGATGATATATGAGATATGATATGGACTATGTACTGGTTTGTACTAACCCGGAAGAGAGGCAGTCCAGTGTGTCTGTATCCCAGGATCGTCACGTCCTGCCAGAACGTAGCATTTGCATGTGAGTGGGGTATCTCTTTGCTCCCTTTATTTTCTCGGCTTCTCTGCAGTGATGGTATTATGATTAAATAACCTAACATTTCTATATTCACAACGTTAACAAACCAATTACCGATGTAGGATCACAGTGACCTAGGCGTAGTTCAGTTCACTATCTCTGTACAATTGCCAACATTTGCGCAGATAGTTATGGTACAGTCATTAATGAACCTGATCATATTTTATGCACCATCTTTGTTGATAAAAATGGGAATTTGAAGAAGTGTGACAGGACATTTTTTTATCAAATTGATTTTTGTTTTTGTTAATTGAAATCGATTTTGAAGCGTCAAAAGGTCGGGTTAACAAATTTTACAATATGTTTAAATAGAGCGGTCGCTGTAGTCAAGAGGTTAAGGCACTCACCTCTCACAGTTAATTAGTTTTCTTTCCACTTGGTCCGTAAAGCGTCGTGGGGAGCTTATCCTGTCGTCTATCCTGCGCCAAGTGCGTTGCGACGGTCAATGTGAACCATTGTCGCTGCACAATCACTTTAATGTCATCTATCCACCTACCTCGCGGCCGCCCCTTTGCCCTGTAGCCAGCAGATCCACCAGCATTGTAAGCCATCAGTGGAGGTTGATGAGGGTGCATTCTCATGAGATGACCAAACCAATTTATTTTCTGCCTGGACATATATTCGACACAAGACGTAGTGCCGACCATACTTCGAATGTCGTCGTTCCGCATTCTGTCTCTTCTGGTAACACCGATGACCTTCCTCAAGCACTTCATTTCACAAGTCGAAATTCTGCTCTTGCACGCCTGGACTGAAGCCATGTTTGGCACTGGTAGCAAGGAGTCGGCATAATGAAAAATCGACGCATAACATGTCTCGAAATTCACAAGGGGCAAGTTTTCTCTGGGTAAAAGGGGAACATTATTATTCATGAACATTAGCATTTTTGGAAGGTTAGTGCGCGTTGGGTGCCAAGACAGATTTCCGCTTTTGACCGGCAGAGAAGAGTTCACTGAATAGCACGAACGTTTTGACATTGGAGGGCCATGCCATTTTGGATCGTTTCATTACATGTGAAGAAACCTGGGCACATCATTGCATGTGACGAAACCTGGACGCATCATTACATGTGACGAAACCTGGACGCATCATTAAATGTGACTAAACCTGGGCGCGTCATTACATGTGACGAGACCTGGACGCATCCTTACATGTGACGAGACCTGGACGCATCATTACATGTGACGAAACCTGGACGCATCATTACATGTGACGAGACCTGGACGCATCGTTACATGTGACGAAACCTGGACTCATCATTACATGTGACGAAACCTGGACTCATCATTACATGTGACGAAACCTGGACGCATCATTAAACTCCTGAATCAAAAAGAGTATCCAAATAGTGGAAGCACACGCAGTCACCATCATCAAAAGAAAATGGGGGTCGTTGCCTCTGTAGGTAAAGTGATGGCGAGAGTTTTCTGGGACAAATTTGACATGATTGATGATGATTTTCTTCTGCGTGGTTTCCCTATCAACATTAAACAGTAGATACACATTTGTGTGATGTGCCTAGCCGTCTGCGGAAATAAACGGACTGGTTTGATCATGAGGGGCGTCCTGGACCTGCAAGTTAACGCTCTACCTCATTCGGCTCACCGCACTATGTGACCATTGCGGCAACTCGGTTGGGAGGTATTGCCACATCCCCCTTACAGCCCAGACCTCGCGCCAAGCGATTTCAACTTGTTTGAGCCCCTACAAGAATTCCTGGAAGGTCAGCACTTCAGCACTGATAACGAAATTAAACAGGCTGTCGTGAATTGGTTCAGATATGCTGACAAATCTCTCTACCCTAAAGCTTTTCAAGCATTACTTAAATGCTGGGATAAGTGCATACACGTTGTAAGAAATTTGTATTAAAAACATTAATGGTATTTTGACTACTTGAGACAAATATGATTTTCCTTTCCAAAAAAAAGTCCCAGTTGGACTTGAACGCCCCTCATTTCATATATATATATATATATAACTGTTTTTCATTACCTCGACATTTATTTTCTTCTCTTTCCAATAAATGCGACCAAATCTTCTTTAAATCCATATTTTGAAGGCTCCAATACTCTTTTCTAACTTGTTATTCAGTGTCCATGGTTCTACACCATAAAATAGTGACGAGTATACATACCCTCTGATAATTCTCTTTTTCAATGTAGATCTATCTGTTTGGTTGTCAGTAAATGGCGCATGTTGCTTAATACCATTTTGGCCATACGTATTCAAGATCGCCGCGCCTGAATGACTGCGCTTTCGACTCGCTTCGGTGTTTGTGTGGTTTTCTGGTGTTTGCTATTGCCTGTTGGAATCATAATTCACGACTCCTTCATCAGGGGGTATCAAAGACTTTATTCTGTGGATTCCGTGTGCTTCCAATCGGTTATCCTTGTTTGCTATGCTCCATTTTTCTGTGGCTGTGCCTGGTTTAAACCGTGGGAAACCAGTCAAAGATGGCAATCAACTTTCGCTTGACTGCACCCAGAAATCAGTCTAGGTTATCATTACTAAAGGGCCTTCCTGCTAGGACTGAAGCCGCCACCCTCCTGCCTCACCCCACCCCAATCCGTCCTCCCCACACCCCTTCCATCGGAGGTTACTCAATACTTTGCCTCACCTCGTATTTTCAGCACAGCAAGGGCCATGCTGACCCGAGGGTGGACATAGTTGAGAGGTTTCAATGGAGATGGAGGGGGGAGGAAACAGGGAATCAGACACGGACGGATAAAGAAAGCCAGCCCCAAGCATTGCTCCAACACACACTCCTCGCTGCCCTCATCGGAAGGCCACGAAGTACTCGGCACCACTTGGGAAGTTTGTAGGAATCTTGGTCGACACGCTTAGCATGAGCAAGCCTCTGCCGTTGGAATATGGTAGTGGTCGTTCGACGCAACAGGGCTATGACGCCTAAGCGAACATTATTATTATTGTTCTGTTTCTGATTTCTTTTTTACAGCTGCCTTTTTCGGTTATCATATGATATAGATAGGAGAAACTCTGTACCTGTTCCAGTAATTGATCTTTTATTTGTATTTGCGTACATCGTTTCTTACCACTTTTCCCAAGTATAATTGTCATTGTTTTCTTTGTGTTTATATCCAATCCAAACTCTTGACTTAATTTGCATATTGTTATCACAAACGCCTGCAATTATTGTTTCTATTTTGCTATTAAAACTGTATCATTCGCATATCGAAGGTTATTTATTGCAAACTCATCCAAAACTAAACTCTGGCATTCCTGCTTTATATTTTAACATTTGTTCTACGTAGATGTTAAAAAGACAAGGGGATAATACACATCCCTACCACAGTACTCTTTTTACTTCTATACTTGGAGAGCATAACTTTCCTGATTTTACTGTAGTAGTTTGTTCCCAGTAAAGATTACTGAGCAGTCTTATGGCTTTACCATCTAGATCTATTTCATGGAGCCATTTAATTAATTACTTCTGCTGAACTCTGACAAAATATTTGTTATGGTCTATGAAGCAAATATTAATTTAAAAAGATTCTCCAATCTTGGAAATATAAAAACAGAATATTAATCAATCGAAGGTGTGTCAGTTCCATGTGGAGAATAGGTCTTCAAAAATACTCGACAAGTCTTTCTATCATGAGCTATCTGAGGCAATTCTATCCACATCCTGTTTCCTGCCTTTATATTTGCTTCCAGTTCTCTCTTCCGTGAGTGTCTTTGTCTTCCTCTACTTCTCTTGCCTTGTGGATTCCAGAAAAGATATTGTCTGGTAACGTTATCAACTGGTTTCTCTAATGTATGGCCTACCCATCGCTATCGTCTCCTCTGTATTTCATGCTCCACTGGTATTTGTCTATTGTTTTTTTCTATCACCTTCCACGTTGGTGAACTTGTCGTACCATTTCCATCCTTGTATTTTGCGCAGCCAACTATTTACGGAAGCTTGTAACTTTTTAATAAGTAGATGTGATGGCCTACTTGTTTCAGAGCCATATAATAAAACGTATTTTACTTTGGAGTTGAAGATTTTTATTTTGGTGGTGGTTTTAATTTTTTTTTACTTTCATAAATCACTTAATGGAATGAAATCTCTTCTCGTCTTCTGTATTCTTAACTGAACATCGTTTTATGTACCAGAAGATGGAAGATACAAAATGGAAATCAAGAAGAGAACAGAGGTTTTTCACCAACTAGAGTCATATTATGTACACTAGTCTTGGCTGCATGGAGTAGAAGCTGGCATAATGAACAAACAATTGGCGGAGAGAGTTGTTGTCTTTGAATGTGAATATAGGTAAAAATATGGCTCGTCTTATGAAACGAAACAAGAAAAGAAACAAGGTAGTCTCTGAACACCGAGAATTGATGAACGAAATCAGAGTCAGTCAGTTAATAAGATATCTTGGTCACATAAAAAAACCTTGCAGAAAATTATTCTGAAAGAAAAGACGGAGAGCAAACGTACCATATGAAAACAGCGCTATAGGGGGAGGATAACATCAAAGATGGACAGTGACATGCCTGATTGCTCTGTCAAAAGAAGAGACAGACAAAGCTGGCAATTAAACTCAGCCAGACTTCAATGTTTGCTGACTGCTGCAGCTCATGCGCTGTGTAGCAGATCCCACTGTTTGCCCTAAAGATATTCTAACTTAGAACATTATCACACTCATCCACATCATTAATGACCACACACAGCAAATAATATATCACACAGCAGATGGCATATTTATTATATAATACTCATACCAGAAAAATGAGTAGTGATGTTAGAAACACAATACAATACATATCATCTTAACTAAATACTCCTATATTATATATGTGTTAATATAAATATTAACTAAAGCGGAAATTTTCAGAATTAGCTATTGATGGAATTCCCAACTATCAAAAACCCAGTTCTATTGCCGTACACACACACACATCTAGATCTCACCTAGTCGATCTACACACTCGCTTAATTCGTCAGGACATACTTCGTTCACAAGGTCTCCTGCGTACAACACACGTTCAGATTATCTATTAATACAAAACGCACACACCTATTTGAGCGATCCTGTTCTATCACTAACATTCGTACAATAGTCTTTCAATCGCTCTTCTACTAAGTCGGTGAGCTAAACGGACTCCTATCTACATTCTCACTCTCGCTCTCATCCCCTCTCCATCCAGCCTGCTGGGCTAAACGTTGTCTAGTCTTATATACTCTCAAGCAGTATTAGCGCTTTCCAATGGATCTCTGGGGGAGGGCTCTATTCAGTCGTTATTGAAACGAATTACGCTGAACACCTGTCACTCATCTATCGCAGCAAGCTCCGCTGGCCTCCCGTCTGTCACTCAACCGCCACTGCCCAAAAGGGAACGCCAGGGGTCAGTTCCTATCTGCACATTCTTTTTTCCAACTCCGATTTCATTTGTTGAGACGGTGAGTGACCTTGGCGTAGTGACCAGACAGAGAGTGACCTTGGCACGCATTCAGGTACCTTTGTTATCAGCAACCACATCACCCCTGCCCTAAACTCTCATGATCGGGGTGGAACTGTTACAGCTGCTCAGCGTCTTGATCCCATGTGTGATTTCAGTGCTAATGTATGGAACCAAACCTAGACTCTGCTGAAAAAGAACATTTCAAGGTTTGAGTCCTTTCATATGCGCAAACAGCGGCGTATTCTTGGAATTCGTTTGTACGATCGCGTACATAATATCGAAGTCTCTACTAAGACTAACCTCCCAACTGTATTAGAAGTCCTGGACCGTCGTCGCCTTTCCCTGTTTGGACATGTTGTCCGACTGGATTAGGAAGTTCCGGCTCACCATATCCTTCTCAAGGCAGTTCAAAGTGCTAAGGGTATCCAACCATCTGGCTGGAAGCGCAGAAGAGGCCGTCCCCGAAACACGTGGCTTCAACAGATAACAACTTCCCATTCCTGCTATAGACAAGGTCTGGCAGAGCGCTGTTTTGACTGGTCAACGGGCCACAGATGCCTAAGCGAGCATTATTATTATTAAATATTGACTCATTCTTATTAGTATTAATATTATTAAATATTGACTCATTCTTTTTAGTATTAATATTATTAAATATTGACTCATTCTTATTAGCATTATTATTATTAAATATTGACTCATTCTTATTAGTATTAATATCATTCGATCAACTGTTGCTATGCTTCTAACCCGGTAAGATTCACGAAGGAGACTGCGTTTCAGGTCTTCGCCAGTCCCCGACAGTTTTTCGAGCAGGATTGCTCCCCCGGACCAGACTGCATCTCTTTGGCCTGCAGAAGTGGTGCAGAACTGCAGGATATGTTCTGGTGTATGCTTGGGTGCTTCCCACTCGCATGTGACGGTATCTCTAAAACCCCATTTCGTGTCCTTCACATTGATTATAGAATTAACAGCCTTCATATTTATTCCTGGCGGTGCACAGTAACGTTTCGACACCACTTAGTTTTTACTACACATCAATATCCCGAGCAGCATCTAAAATCATAACCTAATTATGATAATACCACGTGATTTGATATGTTAATCAAATATCCAGCACACACGACGGACACCCATAAGAAAAATAATAGAATTGATCAAATATCCTCAATTCCACTCCTGTCTATGACGGGAATTCTTACTTACAACACAACAATAATTATAAGGAACATTAGCGGTCAATATTTTAAGAAATTTTTTATTTTATTTTCTGCGCTTAGTTATTTTAGTTTGACTTGTGTACAGAAAGGTTGTACATATAAACAAGGAAGAGTGAACGTTACAAATACATGCATCTACACGTTTCTTGTGTCAGGAAAAACGGCTAATCGTCGAAACGGGCGATAGGTACTCCATCTGAAATATAAATTGGAGAAGTTTGACTATAACACTCCTTTACTAGTGGAACAAATGGCAAAAGTTAGTATGCTGGTCTCCTGGCCAACAGTAAACATGGTAAAGTCTCGGAATGTCATAGTTTTATTTTTGTATCGGAGGCCAAATAAAATACAAGCCAACACTGCGTAGTTATTACAATGATAGGCGGTCTATATTCCTTAACCGTATAAATCGTCCCAATCATCTTCTTTGTCGTTCGTTCTCAAACTCCCGCTACCAAGCCCTGAACGTTCTCAAACTCCCGCTACCAAGCCCTGAACGTTCTCAAACTCCCGCTACCAAGCCCTGAACGTTCTCAAACTCCCGCTACCAAGCCCTGAACGTTCTCAAACTCCCGCTACCAAGCCCTGAACGTTCTCAAACTCCCACTACCAAGCCCTGAACGTCTTCAAACTCCCACTACCAAGCCTTGAACGTTTTCAAACTCCCTGTAGAGGGCTTTGTAAGGATGTAGTCCGGAGAACGAAATGCCTTATGTTTACAGCTTGACTGTGATATTTACACTTTTCCGCCCGACACATCCAACTTCAGCATGACTTTATTGCGTACCGGGTAAGCATTCCCTCTTCGAGCCCTTCTCCTTAGCAGGTCTGCCCTATTGCAGCCTGTTATCCAGTATCACCAAATATAGGTGAGGAGGGTATTGGCAGCTCTGGTTAGCTGGGCCTGTCGCTAGCAGTCATCTATGGATCGCTGACCGCTGTAGCTCATGCACTGATCAGCATCTAGATCCCAATCGTCCCACTGGAAATTAACACCGCGGTCATATTTTGTTTCCATTCAACAACAAAAAATGTTCACAAATTATTTATCGAAATTACATTGGTTTTTGCTTATAATGCGTGTGCGTGGAATCCTTGTATTTCAAACAGGTAAGTGTAAGCCTGCTGCCAGGTAGCCGAAAGCAATACGAATTAGGTTCTTTTTGCCATTTTACTTGTTGTGTCTTTCTACGCCTGGTTGATAGTGAATTGGGTGTAAACAAACATAATTAGATATCGTCAGATGCCGAACATAGACAAAAACAAATCCGAAACCTACGTTATGACTAAACGGTCTTCATCAAGGATAGCTTGGCTGGCTTGCCTTTGTTCGTTCACAACCTCTATCTACCAAACCATGAAAAGGACTTAAGTAGCAGAATGAAGTCCAAAGAACGGAGTGCGTTGTGTCGTAGTCTACATCTTGACTGCGATATTTGCACCTTTCGATCCAGCACATTCGACTTCAACAAGCATTTTTTTAGTATCGCGTTAGTACTCCCTCTTCGATCCCTTCTTTCCAGCCAGTCTGTGCTGCTTCAGCCTGTTATCCAGGATCACCGCGTTGAGGTGTCGAAGTGCCTTGGCAGCTCTGGTCCACTGGCTCTGACGCTAGCAATCAGTTATGGGTCGCTGACCGCTGCTGCTCGGCATCTTGATCCCCCTTCATCAAGGATAATGAACAACTTTCCATACATGAGGTTCATTGTTTAAAGAATACCTGCTTTTTGTTGTTGTTTAATGCCTACGGTGATTTAGTGTACTCCTTTGTGTGCCCTGAAAAGGGCGTTAAGTGGCGGGATGCAGTAGCTTTCCTTACATCCAGAGTGTGCTGATGAAGGTGGACCAAGGTCTTTCAGATGGTTGTGCTATGCTTGGCTTTATCTTCGTGACGCTCACTACTACAGAGACCACGTCGATCAACATCTCGTCAGCCAAACTGCCTTGAAAACAGGATGTTTCCTGGGAACACTACATGGAAGAGAGGTAGTGTCTCGGTTAGTATATTGGGCCCGACCCTGACCCGGCGTCCTGGTCAGTATGTTGCGATTGACCGTCTAGCGTCCCAGTTCCTTGAAAGAATATGTGAAATAAATATATAAATACATAAACCAGTGTTTACAATGTACTTAGCCGGATAGTACATAACATATCTTGACCAATTTCCTCGTCTGATGGGACGTAAGACCAAGATATCAAGAAGCTGAGCAGTGCATGAGCTGCAGTGGTCAGCGTTCCAAAGCAGACTGCTAGCGTCAGGGCCAGCGAACCAGAGCTACCAACACCATTGTACACTTCAACGCGGTGATCCTGGATAACAGGATGCAACAGTGCAGACTAGCTAAGGAGAAGAGATCGAAGAGGAAAGGCTAATCCGGTACTCAAAAATGCTTGTTTAAGTCAGGTGTGTAGTATCAAAAGTTGCAAATGTCGCAGTCAAGCTGTGAACTACGACATAACGCATTCAGTTCTCTGTACATCATCCTGCTACTTGCAGGAGAGATTGAGAACGAACGAAAAAGAAGTATAAGAAAGATTCCGATTTCAAATGGACGAGCGGAAGTGACAATGGCCAGGAAGTTGAGACAGGTGGGAGGATGATGAACAAACCAATGGCGGACAAACAAGGGAATAGCCAAATGGTGATATGGTTTCAAGTAAGTCCCCGAATATCATGAAGAAGAAAACAAGCAGATAGAGGTAGAAAAGAATCAATAAGGACTAGGTAAAGATGTGGGAAATGTTGATACCATGCCGCTGACAGCAGCATATGCTGGAAATCCGCTAATTCTCATGTAGCGATTCCTGTGACACTGACATCAGCTTCACTCCAGTGCCCAGTCCATTGAAATGGCTGTCGATTGTGGATCCGGTTTGAGTATTGATGCCATGAGGTGTTGTCGGAAGAGCGCACGCAGTTCTCAACCAGCCTCCATGATGTACTTGGCAGTAATTTCATTGTTTGTCTAAATGTTTTGCCGGACAGCGGCTAAGTGCATGCTCTTACGATGTTCCACCGCCAATGGTTTTTGCTTAGGTACACATCGTGTAGAGGGACCTTCGAACGTGCTTTTGTCTTGATAGGACCAGACGAACGATCTCCCCTTCCTCTAAGGCAGGGGTCACTTGAAACTGTCGGATTTCGAGCACCCACTGTTTCGTGATTTCGTTCGTTTCTTGAGAGGCGAGCGCCTACCACTGGGCTTTAGCGTCCTGTAATCAAAATAATTGAAACATAGAATAACACTTGAACTTGGAGATGGACTCAATGAATGAACTGATAGCATTCAGCGACTCATACCTAGCGACCAGTACCAAGGCTCAGCTAACCAGAGCTAATAAAAACCTTATTTCGCTTCCAAGCGGCTGAACTAGTGTGTGGGACTAAGAGAATTTTTGTCATAGTCTATGCTCTATGTGCTCTAATTTAGTTATTCTTTCAATTCTCTATATTATCTAAAACTGATTGACTTGCTAATCTCCAATGTTCATACTTCAGTAGAGTGTGGCCATTTTATATCACAAAATTTTTCTGAAGGCATGCTTCAATATTTGTGCCACCATATGTGTTGTTTCTGAAAATGTGTGTACTGTGTAGACGTCACTATAAGATGGTCAACATCCAAGCGGTGAAGTCAAAATTACGCCTTAAAATAATGGTCCACCCATTGCTGTTGTCCAGAAGTGTGACTATTTTATTCTGCGATTTTACATCACGAAGTGTTGAACACAAAACAGTTTAGAAGGTATAGTCGTCACATGTTAGTGCAACTCTCCACAAGATAACTTTACTTTCTGTTATCATTAGGCCATGCACATTTCCATGCATGGCCTACCTATATTTTATTTACTTATTTTTTTTATTTTTTTATTTGCGTTCGCCTTATTACTTTAATCCCCAAGGGATTTTTATTTTGCGCCTGTCATCCCAGTACATCCGACTTCAGCGTGCATTTTATGAAAGGGTCTGCTTTCTCCTGCATTTTCTAAGGGTTTGCTTTCCCGGGGTAACGGCCGGTGCTGTGATGGGGATAGAACCCAGCACCTTCTGGTTGTGAGCCGTACCACTTAACCACTAGGCCACGCCGTCCCTCTTCCTACCTATATAATGTAATCTCACTCTCTCTTGACTCACCCTGGGGGCAACTCTTCCCCTTCTTACCTCACTCATTTGACTCTGTCCTACAGTCACACTCTTGCACAACTTTCACACACGCCCTCACGATGAGGCCCTTCCATTGCACTTACATTGGGTTAGCTTCTAAGGGCGCACAAACCTAGCATAGGTACATACAGATGCATCCAAGCACTGGTTTATGCGTCCTGATATCGCCCAATGGACTACGGTCTGGGATGGAATGGGCGCGCCTCCGCCAGTAGAAACTAGTGAGGCAAACAACTAAGCAACAACAACATCTTTTTACTTCACTCTGTTTCATTTGACTGTGTCCTACAATCACACCCTTACACAACGTTGACACGCACCCTCAGGGTGAGACCCTTCCATGCTCTGTCAGATTCCCATGTTACAATTTGGAATGAGCTTGAATGTGTTTACGACCTTAATAGCTATGTTGGTGGTAGAATCGATTACGCCAGCAGTCGTCCAAAGACCCACAGAACGACAGATGCCAAACATGACTAGAACAGTCAGTAGGAACATTTCACAAAAATATGTTCAAATCAGATGCACTGAGCTTTACGCTTAGAAAATGAGTCCAATTTTATGTTATTTTGACGAAAGCGGTCGAAGAGTAAAAAGACTCAAAAATAAATGCAACAGACGTGAAAGATTAAACGTACCGACGAAACAGTGCTTTCTGTTGCAACGCTTTCTACCATTGGCGCACCAACATCTTCTGCAAGGATCATCTGTTGTGTCTCCATTACGATAAGTTACACCTTTGATCAAACATGGAGCTGTCCCTGCGGACGATACAACAAGAGCATGTACCATTAGGAGAGATATACGCAATGTTAAAGTCCAGTTCTATATTACGAGGGGTGTTCAAATGAAACCGGACTGAACTGCAACAAGTTAACATATGTACGACGCGCATGATGACGTCAATTCTGGTGTAAACAGCACATACCAACCGTCAAGTTTACAAAATTGCATTACCCTCCGACTCATATTTTCCTTAGCACGCCGTTGAAAACATGGCGGGTGTGATACGGAATCCGCCCAGAGTTGATCAGCGAGCGGTGATTCGATTTCTAACAGCTGAAGGATGTCGACCACTTGACATTCATCGCAGAATTCAAGCAGTGACAAAAGTGTGCCACCATTTGAACTGTCCCAAGCGACACAGCGAATTCCTCTGCTAGCGAATGTAAGCTCTGATGACAGTCCACCCGTATTGATGCATCAATTTTGGCGATGATTTCTTCTGTGGCAACAATAAGTGCCTGATCTGGTCGTTAATTCTCGTCCTTCCCCAAACATTCGCGCCCACTTCTTCACTGTTGTCTTCGACACACTTTTGTCCCCATACATTGTCTGCATTCTGTTAGGAATGACGACTGGTCGACATCCTTTCGCTTCTTGTGAACTGAAGCTATGCATGCAGATCTTTGATATCGAACGAGATTCGAGCGGACTCTCGCGCGAGAGAGGGCGAAGTGTGTACAACCAGCCAGCTGCAGGAACCGCCTGTATTCTCTCTTTTCGCCATTTACTGTGAGAGTCTGACCCCGTATGGGTAAGCCTAGAGTTCAGTGTAGTAAATTCTTAAGAACAAAACAGAATACAACTAGTCTGGAGCAAAGCAAGACCTAGACTGTCTAACGACTTGCTAAAACCTTCTGGAAACATACAATTTGGATGACATATTGATGAAGAATGACAAAGAAATCTACGTGGCCGAAAATTGGAAAGATGATATCTGGCGTTGTGCCCCGTACTTAAAGTAAGTAACTAAGAGGATAAGAGTCAATGCAAGGATCAGGAAGACATTAAAGATCCAGTACAGTCGATTCGACAAAGAAAGGTGCTTCACAGTCATTCTAGAACCCTAGGTACAGAGCCAGGACCAGTGCAAAATTATTCTTGTAGGTTTCAGGAGTAACGAACCATAGTCAGCAGTCGGTAACAGAACCAAACATTCACGTTCTACATGGGTTCAAGAGACAATTCCCTAGTAACTCGTGGACACGCGTGTACACAGGTGGATAGACAATGGCGAACAAAACAAATGGAAGGCAGTGGAATGTGCATTACATATTCCAGTGGTGATATAGAAAAACCACTTGAAACTAGCAAGTAAGAGCTGTATCAATTTCAGAGTTGAAGCAACAGCTGTACATACATCAACTCAGATTCTTATTAACCAAAGCACAACTACAAGGAAAACAAACTCCAGAAACGTACTCCAAACCATCTCAAGCTCAAACAAGATGGACTCTTACACCAAATGAAATACAACATCGGGTTGCTGTCCTATAAAACACATTAAGTCTTAGCGTAGATTCCGGCCCACTGTGGGGTCCTTGGGAACCAGAAGGCATATGATAACAGAAAAGTGGGAAGTGACTGCACACAGAGTCGCCATCCACAGAGCTATAAAGAAGTAAAGACACTCATCAAACGATTCATGAGGAGGAATGGAAAGACTATCATAAAGAATACAAGCGGGAATATGACAGCGTAGACCAACTTGAAAGAGATTGGCAGGCAAGGATGTTCATATTAAGAAAGCGACATTGAAGATGCAATGCCCACCTCCATAGAATTAGTCTTAGAAACACCGCTACGTGTTTTAGAGGATGCACCCAAGCAAACACCAGAACATATTCTGCAAGACTACCCCACCTATGCAGACCAAAGAGAAGCGGCCTGGCCTGTTGGAGCGACCATGCTCGTAAAACTGTGGGGACTGGCAAACGTCTGAGACGCAGTCTCCTTCGTGAACCTCGCCGAGGCAAGAAACACAGCAACAATTGGTCGATGGGGAAGTAGAAGAAGAAGAAGAAGAAGAAGAAGACGACGACAAAGAAGAAGAAGAAGAAAAAGAAGAAGAAGATGAAGAAGAAGAAGATGCTATGATATGATCTATTGTAACAAACTGACAATTTAAATTCACCTCCAGAGGCGCGAAGACGATCAGATACCGTCGTAGTTCTGACCATAAACGATGCCGACTAGCGATCCGCAGGAATTGCTTCGATGACTCTGCGGGCAGCTTCCGGAAAACCAAAGTGTTTTTGTTCCGTGGGAAGTATGGTTGCAAAGCTGAAACTTGAAGGAATTGACGGAATTGACTCAACACGGCCAACACTGAAATGACTGACATGCCGAGACCACTTTCTTTGGGTCTAATATGGAACTGGTGCTGGATTTAGACCCCCAGAAATCTGGGGTTATGCCCTCTGTGGCTCGGTTGGTCTGCATCCAGTGTTTGAAAAAGGAATTGATGGAAGAGCACTATCAGGAGCGGAGCCTGCGGTTTAATTTGACTTAAGACGCAAACACTGTAGAACGACTGACAAATCGAGAGCACTTCCGTTGGGTCTAATAATGAACGTGTGCTGGTATTAGACCCACGGAAAAAAGGTCAGCTCTCTAACCTTCTAATGAAGGATCGCTACGGAAACTGTGTCTTAACACCGCGGAAAACGCAGGCTCCAGATACCTGGTCACGGACAAACAAAAGCCCTCGATTAATTCGTCCTGGCCAAAAAATGAACGGGTACTGGAAATAGACCATCGGAAGACAAGTCAGTTTTACCCTACAAATGACAGGGCGTTGCTACGGAAATCCTGCTCAACTCGAGAGGAACCGCAGACATTTGGTTCACGTACCAGGCTGATAAGCCAATGGCGCGAAGCTACCATGTGAGGGCTTACGGCCGGACGCTTGTTAGCCGGAATCCCGCCCAAATTCTCAGCAGCACTGCAATGGGAGGCTTCGATATGGTCGGGACCTGGGGATCGCGCCTCAACCCTACCAGGTCGAGCCACAGAAAGAGGTCTCTTCCACCCGCTGATCAAAGCGGGCGGATAGCTGCTCGATATTCACCCTATACGGCGATGGGGTGCGAAACCACCAACATAAGACTTAGTTCTTGGTCGGGGTGTCGAAAACAGTAGAGCAGCCACCTCACTGTGAACTGTCGAGACTCACTCCTTGACCACGAGATATGTCCGCAAACCAGGCGAACAACATCTCCGTGACATTACCAGGCTTGTCCCCTGGATAAATGCACTTCTGCCTCGATATCTACCTCTGAACGCTATCAGCCATACCAATGGACGCAGAAGAGATGCAGACCAGCGGACATTGCACACCTGAACCACTGTGTCAACATCCCAGGTAGCGGGGAATGCTAGGCGTACCATCCCTGCATAGAAGCCAAGAAAACAAAGGGAGCAAAGAGATACCCCACTCACATGCAAATGCTACGTTTCTGGCAGGACGTGACGATCCTGGGGTACAGACACACTGGACTGCCTCTCTTCCGGGTAAACCAGTCCATATCATATATCATATCATATATCATCTCATATATCATCACCGCACCCTATAGACACGAGTAGTGAAGACTCGTTAGTCTGGTAAGACAACTTCCATAAGAGAGACAACTCTGATCATAAACAACTGCTGCCTTGCAGATAGGCTGGGGACAGCCAAAGGCTAAGGAGGGCATCCCTACAGAAACGCCTGTTGAAATCTGATGCACGGGGCCGCAAGCCTAACAAAACAGTGCAACGTAAATCGCAGTATGATGACAGTACAACCGATCAGAAAAACGTATGGCGCTCATCCTGCGGAGTCCCGCCAGGCAGCGAGAGTGCCGGGCCTCACGCCTCGAAGGGGCCCACCCTTGATTACTGGGCGTCACCCACCCATGTGTCGTGGAGTCAAGGCACATGGGTATGGGGCAACTTTTATTGACCAAAAACTCAAGACCCTCAAAATACTACAGTGGAATGCGGAGGGTGTCGATAATAAAAAGCTTTCCCTAACACATCACCTGCATGAAGGTAAGATTGACTTGGCATGTATCCAGGAAACGCACCTCAACAAAAAGCATAAATTCTCAATCAGAGGATACCAGACCTTCCGTCTCGATAGAGAAGGTCACAAAGGAGGGGTCCTGATACTGACCCGAAACTGCATACCGAGTAGCGCGGTATTTGTCAATCACACCGGACAAGCAGAAATTGTAAGAGTTGACATAATGGCTCAAGAGACGAAGCTCCGCATTTTCAATCTGTACGGACCACCAAATAAATCCCTGTCACTCTCGAGTATGGACGTCAAAGACTCCAACTGCATAGTAGTTGGAGACTTCAACAGCCACTCGGAGAGATGGGTATACTCGGACACAGACAGCAGAGGTGACGAATTGAAGATTGGGAGATAGACACAAATCTCTCCCTAATCAATAGGCCGGAGGATAGCCCTAGTTTCTATTCTAGAACATGGCATACCACCTCGACTCCAGATTTGGCCTTCTCCACACAGGACATACACCATAAAATAGACCACCAGGTGCTAAAACAACTGGCAGGTAGCGACCACAGGCCGATCAGGCTAGACATTGATATGGAAGTAGGCCCACAGGAAACAAAACCGCTCCCACGTTGGAATTACAAACGAGCCGACTGGGACAGATTTGCAATCCTGACAGACGGGCTGTGTGAAACCATCAACACACGAAACAACAAAATGAAGCCCATGGTGGAAAGCCTAAGCAAGGCAATAATGCAAGCCGCCACTGAAACCATCCCAAGAGGGGCTAGGAAAAACTATAAGCCCTATTGCAATGATGAGTCGCAGAAAGCGGAAGATGCAGTAACACATGCTAGGAACTTGGCAGAGCGAGAACAATCTATGGAGGCAAACATCGCCCTCAAAGCCGCCACGGCGAAATACAAATACACTCTCAAGCAAAAAGCAAGAGAGAGCTGGAAAAACAAAACGGAAAGCCTAAACCTGGACAAAGAAGGGAACAAGCTATGGAAGCTAGTCAGAGCCATGAATGACGAAACCCCGTCAAACAAACAAATTACCATCAAGCAGGGCGAAAACTTGCTCACTGGTAAAAAAGCTGCAAACGCTTTTGTCGATCACTATGCCAGAGCAAACCACATCGAGGTCCCTGCAGATAGGCATACAGACATTAGTGAAGAGCAAAAGGGGCACGACAACATCAGTACGGCACCTGAAGAGCATATGATGGCCAAATTAACAATGAGCGAAATGGAAGAGGCCATGAGAACATTAAAGAAAAGGAAATCTCCCGGAAAAGATGGGATAACAAACGAAATGCTGATGGGGCTGGGCCAAACAGCGAAGAGGAAGCTGCTATCGGTCCTGAACCAAAGCTGGAAAAGGGGTATTGTACCCCAGGCATGGAAAGACGCAGTACTGGTACCAGTACCAAAAAAAGGAAAGGACAAAACAGATCCAAATGGATACAGGCCTATCAGCCTACTGAGCTGTGTCGGCAAACTGATGGAACGTATGATAAACACCAGACTGATGTGGCATCTGGAAGAAAAACGAATACAAATTCCACAACAAGCCGGCTTTAGACAGAACAGATCCACTGAGGACCAGGTCATCCTCATAGCCCAGGAAATAGAAGATGCCTACCAGGCACAGAAGCACACAGTAGCGGTTTGGGTGGACCTGGAAAAGGCATTTGACAAAGTTTGGAAAGATGGACTTATAGTCAAGCTAAGAAGAAGTGATGTCTGCTGGAAAATGTACAAGTGGATCAACCACTACCTCAAAAACAGAACGGCCAGAGTCCAAGTACAAGGGCAGATGAGCAGAAAGGTGACACTCGAGCAGGGAGTACCCCAAGGGGGAGTACTGTCACCCACACTCTTCCTAGTATATATAAACGACATTACAGAGAATATACAAAGAAGAGTCCATAGCTCAATGTTTGCAGACAATCTGGCTATGTGGACCTCTGAAAAAAATCTCACCATAGCAAGAAATCGGATGCAGCAGGCCCTAACATCTCTGGAAGATTGGGCGAACTCATGGCTGGTCAAAATAAACGAGGCGAAAACCACATGCACAATATTCTCGCTTTCAATCAAACCCCAAAATACCAAATTAAGTCTAAATGGCAAATTCCTGCAGCCAAACGACAACCCAAACTATCTGGGAGTCACATTTGATCGGCGCATGACATGGAAAAGTCAGATCGAGAGAAACCGAATGAGAGCCAGAGAAAGAATGGAAATCATGAGGAAACTTGCTGGCACAAGCTGGGGAGCAGACGAAAGAATACTAAAGAAACTGTAAACTGGAAGAGTGAGACCAGTTCTCGAGTATGGCATTGCGGCATGGACAACAGCAGCAAAGGCGAACTTCGATAAAGTTAGCAAACTTCAAAACCAAGCCATGAGAGTTATAACAGGAGGCATGAAGTCAACGCCAATTGTAGAACTTGAAAAGATTACAAAACTGCAATCCATGACCAATAGAAGAGACTGCAGAGCCCAGCTGCAGTCAGAGAAACTCCGAAGACTGACCGACCATCCAATGCACCAGAGACTTAACAAATTTGGGAAATGGGAAACTAAAGCGGAGAAACTTTGCAGAAATAGCCAAAGCAAAGATGCACGAAGATCCCATAAACGCACTAACACCAAAACCCATCACTACTGTACGAAAACCTACCTGGAGGCAGGATATATTTCCAGAGGTTGTAGAAAATATACCAGTTATTGAAAACAAAAACGGCCAGACTGAAAAAGAAAGGAGAGATACTACCCTAAGCTTTATATCGGAAAACTACCAAAGCATGGACTGGACCAATGCATACACCGACGGTTCTGTAACAAACACTACACAGAACGGAGGGGCAGGAGCATTCCTGAACCTACCAAATGGCAGAAAAGTAACACTGTTATTCGCTACTGGTAAGTACACAAGCAATTTCAGAGCGGAGGCAGAGGCACTGAGGGCGGCAGTGGAAGAAATGGTGACACATAAAGAAAATGAAAGCCATATAGTCCAGCTTACAGATGCTCTCGCCGTAGTCACAGCGCTACAAGGCCAGAAAAACACTGAGCTTAATGACTTAAGAGCAGCACTCTGCAAACTGTGCCAGCAGTCCGCACCGAAAAGGGTAGTGGTACAGTGGGTCCCATCACACTGTAACATCCAAGGCAACGAGGAGGCAGACAGACTGGCAAAAGAAGGCGCAAGACTACCACAAACAGATACTAGTATGACGTACGAAGAGTCAAAACGGCTTATCAAAGCCAGATACATGACCAAATAGGAAACCGAACATACTGGTTACACCAAAAACGATGCCTATTACCAGTTGAACCGAAGAGAGCAGGTCGTTGTCTTCAGACTTCGCACTGGCCCCAATAGACTGAGGTACCACCTATTCAACAAATTGAAGATTGGTGGTACCGACGAATGCCCGTGCGGTACTAAAATGACCGCTGAACATCTGCTGCAGAACTGCCCGACATACGAGGATCAGAGAGAGCAGATGTGGCCATCACCAGTGGAACTGCAAGACAAGCTCTATGGCAGTGGCGACAGCATCAGGATGACCGCCGCTTTTTTCGAAAAAATAATGGTTACTATCTGACTGCGTACGAAGAAGAAGAAGAAGAAGAAGAAATTCACCTCTTTTCTCGGTGTCAGCGTCAGCCATGATTCCACACAGAGCAAGAACTAGCAGAACGATGGCTACGGACATTCTTGTATGGTCTCTGAGTCTGAGTTAATCACGTCTTCAAGTTGAGCAAGACAGCGAAACGTTTTTCGTGGAGATCTGTAAAAATCTTGACTTTTCTTGTATATGGGGTTAACCGATATTTCAATATATAGTCTATATATATACATTAGACACCAGATTTTTATATGACATTACCAACACATGTTACCACAAAACAGCTGCAGTTTTATTCCAACAATGTGTGTCATTATTTTTAAGTAGCGTCTCAGTCTGTGAATTAGATCCGTTTTTCAGAATTAGTGATAATGGAAGATATCAGTGAATGTATGGTGGCTTTATATATATATATATCATCATGTAGCATGTCCTTTGTAGAACGTCGCTCCCATCACAGTCTGTCTGAAAGAAACTCGTTCTCTTGCCAAAACTCCAGCCTCCGCCACAGTCATACTCAGGCATTCCTGGATATCTTGGTGCCATCGTCTTCTTGGTCTAACCTTCCTCTTTTGCCTGGCACCATACCTTCCATCACCGTTCTCTCGAGACTGTTATGTTTCTTGATGTGACCAAAGTATTTGCATTTTCTAGCCAAAATGGAATTGATAAACCAGTTATCCTCTATGCTCAACTCTTGCCGAATGTCTACATTTGTTTTTTTCTCTGTCCATGGTATTCTGAGGATCTTTCTGTAACATTTTGACTCGAAGGATTCGATTCTTTGTCTGGAAGTTTTGGTAATCGTCCATGATTCGCAGCAATAAGCTGCCAGAGGAAAAACACAGGCTCTCAAGACTTTTATATTTATCATTTCTGCCATAATTTCTTCAGGCTGTTCAGTCTCTGCATTGCCATGGCTAGTCTTGTTCTGATTTCTTTCGAGCAGTCGCCATTTTTGTCAATTCTGGAGCCCAGATATTCAAAAAGTGTGACCTGATCTATTTCCTCACCACCCACTGTAAATTTATGCTGACAGTGTGTTTTGTCGGTGGTCATTATCTGTGATGATATCCAAGTAGAGCTAATACAAGCAGGAAGGGAGGCATGTGCTCTAGTCTATCACAAGCTGTGTAAACAGATATGGCACAGCGCAGAGTGGCCAGAAGCATGGAAGAAATCAATTTATATTGCCCTCCCCAAAAAAGGCAACCTGAAGCTGTGCACGAAAAACCGAACTATCCCGCTGATCAGCCACGCTAGCAAGATACTCTTGCGAATCCTATTAAGAAGGATAGAGAAAAGGTTTGAATCTGAAATTCACGTAGTCCAGGCAGGTTTTGTGAAAGACAGAGGGACCAAGGACCACATATTCAATTTAAGGAATACCTACGAAAAATGTAGAGTTTAATGTAGACCTGTACACATGTTTCATTGATTACATCAAGGCCTTCGATACGGTAAAACATCAAAATCTGTGGAGAATCATGAAGGAAATTGGGTTTTCTTTGCATGTTGTCTATCTCATTGAAACATTATACCAAGATCAACAAGCCGCTGTCCGAGTATGTGGGCAAACATCAGATTGGTTTGCAGTACAAAAGGGAGTCCGACAGGGATGTATCCTCTCACCTTATCTGTACAACATATATGCGGAATGTATAATGAGAAATGTTCAAGAAGACGAGAACATTGAAAGTTTCGACCCATTTACGATTTAGGGGTACGAGATTCCAGAGTTACGATACGCAGATGACACAGTTATACTATCAAGCCGTAAATGGAGATAATAAAGATCAAAACCTGTTTATAAACATATATATATATATATGTTTATCTTATCTATCTCTCTCTCTCTCTCTATATATATATATCACAAGGCAGACCAAGAGAGGGACCATACTGCATGGGCAACACATGGTCTCTATATTTCTGCCTTAGCTTTGTGCTATGGAGAGGTGCAACTCCATACCTGGCCTTAACTGGTCTCGGAATCAAAACGGGAGACAGCAGTTTACGGGTTATAAGCCCTTGCCAATTGGCGTAGGCAGGGGCGCCACCGGGTGTCTCCGACGGTGGGAGATACTTTCGGGTGTCACTGATCAACTAATGCCCGCCTCAAACTGGGCAACCGCAAGCCAATAAGTTATTGATCCTCCACAGCCTGTCTGATTCAATGGGTAATTGAGGCTAGGACAAAATCCGAATCGCGGGCTGTAAATCAAGTGTACCAGGCAATAAAACTAAAAATAAAAACTTCAGTCTTCGGCTTGCAACTTGGAATGTTAGGACCATGTGTCCGGGACATGCCACTGACCTCAGAGACATTGGTAACGTAAGACAAACGGCTGTTATTGATGCCGAACTCAATCATCTTGATATAGATATTGCTGGTCTGCAGGAGACACGCCTCCCCGAGGATGGGTCACTTAGGGAGACAAATTATACCTTTTTTGGAAAGGCAGAGGAAGGGAAGAAACCCGACAACATGGATGGGTTTTGCAGTGAAGAACTGTGTACTATTGAGTCTCCAGTTGGAGGATATGAAAGAATGTTAACTATGAGATTGTCTACCTCGTGTGGATTGGTAACACATATCACTGCCT
This sequence comes from Ariolimax columbianus, assembly GCA_036924085.1. Taxonomy (NCBI): domain Eukaryota; kingdom Metazoa; phylum Mollusca; class Gastropoda; order Stylommatophora; family Arionidae; genus Ariolimax; species Ariolimax columbianus. The sequence goes on along the minus strand of JAVGWX010000004.1, from coordinate 79,558,504 downwards.
ACGCTCCGACGCTCACATCAACCGAAGGATTCCTTGTATGTAGAGTTAGACAATGCAGTGAATGCAATTCCAAAATCGGACTGTCTATACATACTTGGTGATCTAAATGCTCTGTTGGGATCAGACTCGAATTCATGGTCAGTTTGTTTAGGCGAACACACTATTGAGGGCATTAAGGAAAAGGGACAAAGGCTGCTGGAATTATGCACACAAAAAAACAATCTCTGCATCACAAACTCCTACTTTGCAACAAAAGATCGTCTTAAGGTACCATGGAAACACCAACGATCCGGTCACTGGCAACAACTGGACTTTATTATCACCAGGAGACAACATCTGAATCAAACACAATTAACCCTCAGCTACCCGCGTGCTGACTGTGATACTGACCACACGTTGGTCAACTAACACGCAGCTACCCAAGTGCTGACTGTGATACTGACCACACGCAGCTACCTGAGTGATGACTGTGATACTGACCACACGTTGGTCGTTGCCCGCGTCAAGCTGAGACCTAAGAGAGTCTTCACGGTGAAGCATAAACCCATTTTAAGAATAAATTTAGTCAACACCAAGGATCCAGAAAAGTGTTTCAAGTTCCAACAGGATCTTGCAGATGTTCTCACTGATACATCAGGAGACTGTACAGCTAGTAAAAAGTGGGATTTAATCAAAGAAGCTACTCTCAAAGCAGCAGTAACAGATTATGGCATTAGAAAACACAGCAAGACTGGTTTAAAGCAAATAGTAGGATACTGCAGCCTTTGATTGACAGGGAAAAGGCAGCACTACTGAGAAACAAAAACAAAACAACACGAAACTCTCTGAATGTATTGAAACAAGCGAGAAATGAAGTGCAAAGGATAGATAGACATGATGTAAATTACTATTGGATACATTTATGTGAGAATATCCAATATGCCGTTAAGAATGATAACATCAGAGGCATGTATGAAGGAATGAAGAAAGCAATCGACCCAACAGTGAAAAAGAGTGCGCCGCTAAAAGCTTTATCTGGGGAAATCAATACTGATGAGAGGAAGCAGTTAGACAGATGGGTAGAGCACTATCTTGAACTCTACTTAAGTGAGACAGATCTAACAGACGATGCCCTCAATGCCATCGAGGCCATGCCAACTCTGGACCATCTGGACTCGCTGCCAACCATAGCAGAAGTTAACTGTGCTATTGCTGACCTTGCTTCTGGCAAGGCTCCAGAAAGGGATGGAATCCCGCTAAAAGTCATCAGGAGTGGAAAAGACCAACTTGCTCCACAGATACACCAGTTGATAACTCTATGCTGGCATGTAGGACAGGTCCCGCAGGATTTCAAAGATTCGAGCATTTAAACATTGTACAAGAACAAAGGGGACTGGAGTGACTGCAACAACTACAGAGGAATTTCGCTTCTGTGTACCGTTGGGAAGATACTTGCCAGAATTGTTCTGCGCATACTCCAGGTCCTAAGAGACCAGGTTTACCCAGAATCATAGTGCGGGTTTCGTTGGAAAAGGTCTACCACAGATATGATATTCTTGTTATGACAGTTGCAAGAGAAATGCAGAGAACAAAAGCAACCATTGTATAATGTCTTCATAGATCTCACGAAGGCATTTGACTTGGTCAGTCGTGTGGGTCTGTTCAAAGCGCTCGGGAGGATTGGTTGACCATCGATTCTTCTGAACATTATCGAGTCGTTCCACACTGAAATGAAAGGCACCACCAATTTTGACGGTGCGTCCTCAGAGGAGTTCGCAATCAAGTGCGGAGTTAAACAAGGCTGTAAATATCTGCTGCCAAACGACAACCCAAACTACTTAGGCGTCACATTTGATCGGCGCATGACATGGAAGAGTCAGATCGAGAGAACCGAATGAGAGCCAGACTAAGAATGGCAATCATGAGGAAACTTGCTGTTACAAGCTGGGGAGCAGACGAAAGAATACTCAAGAAACTGTACACTGGAAAAGTAAGACCAGTTCTCGAGTATGGCATTGCGGCATGGGCAACGGCAGCAAATGCGAACTTTGATAAAATTAACAAACTTCAAAACCAAGCCATGAGAGTTATAACAGAAGGCATGAAGTCAACGCCAATTGTAGAACTTGAAAAGATTACAAATCTGCAATCCATGACCGACAGAAGAGACCGCAGAGCCTAACAGCAAGCAGAGAAACTCAGAAGACTGACAGACCATCAAATGCATCAAAGACTAAATAGATTTGGGAAAGGCAAACTAAAGCGGAGAAACTTTGCAGAAATAGCCAAAGCAAAGATGAGCGAAGACCCTATGAACACCATAACAACACCAAAGCCCATCCCTACTGTACGCAAACCCACATGGAAGCAGCATATCACTCCGAAGGTGGTAGAAAATATACCAGGTATTGGAAACAAGAATAGCCAGACTGAAAAAGAAAGAAGAGACATTACCCTGAGGTACATAGCGGAAAACTACCCAAACATGGACTGGACCCATGCATACACCGATGGTTCTGTAACAAACACAACACAGAATGGAGGGGAAGGGGTATTCCTGAGCCTACCAAATGGTAGAAAAATAACAGTCAGTGGCAACTGGAAAATTCTCAAGCAATTTCAGAGCGGAGGCAGAGGCACTGAGGGCTGCAGTAGAAGCAATGCTTACAGGCGAAAGCAATGAAAGCCAGATAGTCCTGTTTACAGCCGTGGTTACAGCACTTAAAAAGCCAGAAAAATACTGAACTTAATTATTTAAGAGCAGTACTCTGTCAACTATGCCAGCAGTCTACACCAAAAAGAGTAGTAGTACAGTGGGTTCCATTCCACTGTAACATTCAAGGCAACTAGGAGGCAGACAGACTGGCAAAAGAAGGTGCAAGACTACCACAACCAGATTCTAGTGTGACCTATGAAGAGTCCAAAAGGTTTATTAGGGCCAGATACATGCCCAAATGGGAAACCGAACATACTGGCTACACATAAAAATGATGCCTACTACCAGCTGAGCAGAAGAGAGCAGGTCGTGGTCTTCAGACTCCGCACAGGCCACAACAGACTGAGGTACCATCTATTCAATAAACTGAAGATAGGTGGCACTGACGAATGCACCTGTGGTACAGGGAAAATGATCGCTGAACATTTACTGCAAAATTGCCCGTCATACGAGGATCAGAGAAAGCAAATGTGGCCATCACCAGTGGCAACACTAGACAAGCTCTATTGCAGTGTCGACAGCCTCAGAATGACAGCTGCTTTCTTCGAACAAATTCAAGTTGACGTCTGACATCGTACGAAGAAGAAGAAGAAGAAGAAGAAGAAGAAGAAGAAGAAGAAGAAGAAGAAGAAGAAGAAGAAGAAGAAGAAGAAGAAGAAGAAGAAGAAGATACACCTGGTTCTAAGAATCGACGTCACAAGGATGTGTACTTGCTCCAACGATCTTTGGAATATATTTCTCACTTCTCTTCAGACATGCATATCGTGACCAGGAAGGTGGTATCTTCATTCACTCTCGCACAGATAGTGGCCTATTCAATTACCAAAGGCTGAAAGCCAAGACCAAAATAAAAAGGGTGCTGATGAGAGAACTGCTCTTTGCGGATGATGCCGCAATTACCACTCACTCAGAGGAGGAACTGCATAACCTACTATCTGCATTTTCGGATGCCTGCTGTGAGTTCGGGTTAACAATCAACAAAATGAAAACACAAGTTTTGGTCCAGGGTGCAAACAACCCGCCAGTAATCTCAACTGATGATGGGGATCTCGATGTAGTAGATCACTTTACGTACTCTGGATCCTCAGTCAATAATAAATTATTCCTGGACCAAGAGATCAATATCAGGATAGGAAAGGCAGCAACATCAATGAGCAGATTAACAAAAAGGGTCCGGGAGAACAAGAAGCTCACTGTTAAAACCTAAACACTTGTTTACCAGGCCTGTCCTCGACACTCTTCTCTATGGCAGTGAGACATGGTCTACCTACATGCACCAGGAGAGGCGGCTAAACAGCTATCACATGAGGTGCCTGCGCAGAATCCTGGGCGTTGGGTGGCAAGACAAGATCACCAATGGAGAGGTGTCGGAGAGAACAGGCACTGTCACAATATTTTCCATGCTTAGTCATCGAAGGCTCCGCTGGCTGGGACACATTCGGAGGATGGATGATGGCAGAATACCAAAATATATTTTCTATGGGGAATTACAGTTGGGTAAAAGGTCTCAGGGCCGGCCACTACTTCGGTACAAGGATGTATGCAAGCGGGATATGAATGACGCGGACATCGATTTGGAATCTTGTGAACAGAACGCCATGGACCGTGTTACATGGAGGGGCAGGATTAAGCATGGAAAACAGTATAACGAGATACTGATTACTGATAGACTAAAGACTCAGAGTTTAAGAAGACACGCCACACCATGCGATGTCGCAAACGGTCCTAATTTTTCTTGCACACATTGTGGAAGATGCTTCTCTGCCCGGATTGGTCTTACGAGTCACATTCGTTATCGTCATGGACTGTAGTTTCATACCTTTTCAAAGCACAATTACTGTCGTCTGACAAGACGGAAAGAGCTAATGATGTATATATGTATATATATATATATATTCCGATAAAAGATGGCGCCATATCATCGCTATACTCACTAGCTGTGAGCTGTGTTTTTCGCGCGGGATTAATCATTACATATGTTGAACCGAATTATGTGACATTGGCGCATGCATGTTTCACAATGGTTTTCATCATTGCAGGTTGTGGTCAGTAGAGGTATCATCAGTTGCTGATAATTGTGCCAATTTGTCTCCGTCACAAAGACGTATTTTGTTTAACAGACCTGTTCAGTTTGGGTGACAATTCTAGAAGCTTTCCACTCCGTGGCATAGTTCTTTGGATCATTAACACAGACAACCCTCATTCGTCGTCTCTTACGACAAACCAGACAGGTTACAAAAACAGTAATCTCTGCGCCTTTTTCAGAAACACATTGGCTATTAACTATATAATTCACATTTTCTAACAATCATTGCGGCCATTATTTCCAAGTCTGAGATCAGCTGGGGCGATTTAACTTAATTTCTTTATACTTGTTTAGAAGACTTAACAGAGGCTGTATACAACCAGTTTCACTTACATTACCTTGCTTTAAAAGCGTTGCGCGTCCAATCTTTTCTTAAATTCAATAATTGTCCCTGTCTCCACTACTTCATGTGGCAATGCATTCCAAGCATTCAACACTCTCTGACTAAAAAAGATATTTCCTTATACTTAATCTGGACCTTTCTTTGGTTAATTTGTAGATATGCCCTCTTGTTCTTGTAGGAGAGTGCATTTTGAAAAACTTGTTTTAGTCTAATTTATCCGTTCCTGTGATTATCTTATAAACCTGTATTAAGTCACCACGAATTATTCTCTTTTCTAGAAACTGTTGGCCGGTTTTTCTGAGCCTTTCCTCATAACTAATTCTTGAATCCCAATATCAGCTTTGTCGCTCTTTTTTGTATCCTTTCCAGCATGTTTATATCCCCTCTATGATAAGGACTCCACACCTGTACACAGTACTCCAATCTAGGTCTAACTAATGCTTTATACCGTTTGACCATCACTTCCTTGCTCCTATGTTTAATATTTCTTTTTATCATACCTAACATTGCATTTGCCTTTTTCACTATTACCTGAATTGCTCATCTTACCTGTATGATATATTATAACCTCTAGGTCTCTTTCCTTTTATTTGTTTCAAATATTGTTCTCGACCATTTTATAATTATGTTCCATATTGGATCTATATCTATATTTATCTATATTAAACGCCGTTTGTCAATTCACAGACCATTCTCGAATTTTATCTAATTCTTACCTCAATATATCTCTTCTGCTTTAGATGAGACTTCTGCGAATTTTGCAATCATTGATCTCATATCAATGTCCAAATCGTTTATATTTATCAAAAACAAAATTGATCCAAAAACTGAGCCTTGTAGCACTCCACTCTTTACTTCACACCACTCAGAGTACTCCTTATTTATGCCCACTCTCTGCCTTCTTCCCGTTAACCAACTTTCAATACATTCGGCAATCTCCCCACCTATTCCATGTGATTTTAACTTTCTAAATAATCTTCGATGAAGTACTCTATCAAAGGCCTTTGCAAAATCTAGATAAATAACATCCACTGGCTCCCCCTTATCTATGATTTTAGTAACCTCCTGCATGAATTCCAAAATATTTCTTAAGCATGATCTCCCTCTAGTAAACCTATGCTGACTATTTCTTATTAGATTAAACGTGTCTAAATGCATTACAATGTTTTCTTTGAACATTGACTCTAACAATTTACGGACTATGCTCGTTAAACTCAGGTACTATGTGTACAGGCATCTCCGATGATCTTCGAGAGGTTGGAGATGCAAGAAAAAACAGCCATCTTTGATAGGGAGCTCTCTCGCTCGATTGAATGTTGACATAGCTGACCTACAATAAACCAGACATGCCTCTAGTGGATCACTAAGAGAGAAAAACTAGACTTTCTTCTGGAAGGGTCGTGAACCTGAGGAATCTCGACAGCATTGTGTTGGTTTTGTTATGAAAAACACACTTATGGCCTAAGTCGATTCTCCTTTGGGGGGACTGAGAGGTTACTGGCCATTCGCCTCATCACCGCTACAAGTCCTGTTAATATCCTCAGCGTCTATGCCCCAACCCTTACATCTCCGGAGGAGGGGAAGGATCCATTCTATGGACAGCTGGAGGAAATGATCATGAACAGCCCCAGGGAAGAGGCACTCATCCTTCTCGGAGACTTTAATGTTAGAGTAGGTGGGGACCACATAGCATGGCCCACCTGCCTTGGACATCATGGTATCGGCAGGGTAAATGACAATGGTCAGAGGTTGCTGGAGCTGTGCACTTAACAAGTCTTATGTATCACAAATACTTTCTTCAAGGGCAGGCCGCAACATAAAGTATTCTGGAAACACCCAAGGTTATATCGATCGCATCAAATCAACTTGATTGTCACCAGACCGTTCAGCCCTAAACATGGTCCTCTCCACTAGAAGCTATCACAGTGCAGATTGCGACTCTGACCATGCTCTTGCAGCAGGGTACGCTTGCAGCTTCGCAAAATATGTCGCTCCAAACAGATGAGGCACCAACACTGCGCAGATGGTGATTCCTTTCAATCCGGAGAGGTTTGTGTCTGACCTGAATCTTGCTCTTCGTGGAGGATCTGAGTGTGACGCCACAGTTAAGTGGAACGTTATGAAAGGTGTCATATATAATACAGCATTAGCTACTTTTTTTTTGGGGGGGGGGGGGGCATATTGATAAGACACAAAAGTGGAAATATAACAGAAGAGGCCCTCCCAACAGGAAAGTTGTCCACAAACCTTAGAGCAGAATCGATGGACCTCCTGCAAGCACTGAGAATACTTCAAACAGAAAAGCAACCTCCAACAAAAATAGCTGTATTCACGGACTGCAGAGAACTATTAGAGACAATACAAAAAAAACAAACAACGAACCACTGTTATCGGAGATCAGATCAGAAATGGGAAAACTCCAGAGATCCTCAACAATAGCGCTCCAGTGGCTACCCTCCCATTGCGGAATCACAGGAAACGAGAAAGCTGATGCTCTGGCAAAAGATGGCAGCAAAAAGGCACAATTTAATCATCGAGTACCATACAGAGAAATCAAGAACATCATCAAAAATCAGTATACACACCAATGGAGAGAAGACAGAAAGATAAGCAGTACGCCAGACCCAATTCACTATCCCAAAAGAAATCAGTTAACTATCTTATTTTGCCTGAGAACTGGACACTGTAGACTACTAGAACATCTGTACCGACTGAAGATCTCACACACCGATGAGTGCCCATGTAGAACAGGATGCCAGAACCCTGAGCATATTCTACAAGAATGCCCAATCTATAGGGAAATGAGATGCCAGACCTGGCCAGAGGGTGCGGAGCTGAGACAAAAGCTGTGGGGCAGCCGCTCCGACCTGGTGAAGACTACAAACTTCATCATGGCGACTGGCCTGCAGATATAGCATGACCAAAAAGATCCTTAACGCAAAGAGCTACGTTTGGAATGAGGGAATGGGCCGATCACGACTGGTTCAATGCCCATCTTGCAAGAATGGAACCAGTAATTGAGGCCAAGCGAGAAGCTTTTATCAATTATTTTTTTTAAGTCAAAATGAGAAGACGCTTGCTGCCCTCATGATGGCCCGATTCATCAATCAACGAACCGCTAGACAATGCGCGAATGAGTACTGGCAGAAACTGAGGGAATAAATTCAGCTAAGTGCAGAGATGGGAAATATCCAGGGCATGTATAGAGGCATAAAAATGGTACTGGGCCCTACTGTGAGAGGTGCTGCCACATCCCCCCCCCCCCACCCACCCACCAACTGAAATCTCTGACAGGTGCGAGAATCATTGACCGTGACCAGCAGATGTTCAGATGGGTGAAGCACTACTCTGAGCTCTACTTTCGGGAAACGGTGGTCACTGATGAGGCCTTATGCAGGCTACAGCTCCTGCCAATTATAGAGGAACTTGACAGACCACCTACCCTGGATGAGCTTGATAAGGCTATCAACGATCTCTCAAATGGCAGAGCACGAGGCGGGGATGGTATCCCACCCGAAGCCATCAAATGCGAGAAATCAGCACTAGCCCAGCAGATGTACGATCTTCTATGCCTCTGCTGCGAGGAAGGTGAAGTCTCCCAAGATATGCGTGACACCACCATTGTAACAATTTACAAAAACAAAGGTGACCGTGGGAACTGCAATAATTATACGGGAAATCTCGCTCCTTAGCGTTGTAGGTAAAGTTTATGCCCGCATGCTACTAAACAGGTTGGGACTGCTCGCGGACAGGGTGTACCCAGAATCCCTGTGTGGCTTTAGAGTATGTAAATCAACAACGGATTTGATTTTCTCTCTTCGCCAAATCCAGCAGAAGTGCAGAGAACACGACCATCCGCTCTTTATGATGTTTCTAGTCCTCAAGCCTTCGACTTGGTTAGTAGAAAGGGTCTATTCGAACTGCTCAAGAAGATCGGATCCCCCCCCCCTCCCCCAACTGCGTAGCATGATAATTTCTTTTCACACTGCACTGATATGAAGGGCTCAGTTCTATGGATCATATACAAACTCTTTTCCCATCAAGAGTTGAGTGAAGCAGGGATGTGCGCTTGCGCCGACCCTCTTTATGAACTTCTTCTCCATGCTCATATCCTACGTTTATGACACATTTGTGGCCGGAGTTCATCTGCACACCAGGTCAGATGGGCGGCTGTTTAGCCTGTCCAGACTACGTGCAAGGACCAAGGTGAGGACGGTGCTAATTAGGGACATGCTATGTGCGGAGGATGCAGTTCTAGTTACCAATAGTGATAAGGCCTTGCAGAGACTGGGAGACAGATTCGCCGAGGGGTGCAAGCAGTTTAGTCTCACCCTAAGTCTGGAAAAGACAAAGGTCTGCTCACATGGCGTTACCACTACGTCATCCATAAAGATTGATGGCATCAATCTGGAGGCCGTCAACAGTTTCACTTATCTGGGGTTTGCCATCAGCAACACTCTCTCGCTCGAGATGGAGATAAAAAGTAGGCTTGGCAAGGCGATTGCCGTCATAGCCCGCCTGACGAAGTCGGTCTGGGAGAACACTGCGCTGTCTCACTACACCAAAGTTCGAGTCTATCAGACCTGCGTTCTTGGCACTCTCATGTATGGAAGCGAGACTTGGAGCACTTACACTAAACAGGGACAGCGGTTCAACACCTTTCACGTGAGGTGTCTTCGACGTATATTGGGGATTGTGTGGCAAGAGAGAGTGTCACAAAATACGGTCTTACAGAGAGCAAACACTCACAGCATGTACTCGATGTTGGGCCAGCGACGTCTACTGTGGCTGGGACATGTTTATCGCATGGAAAACGAGAGGCTGCCAAAGGATATCCTTTATGGACAGCTAGCCATTGGAGTTAGAAGAATCGGCCGTCCCACACTGCGACTCAAGAACGTATGCAAGAGGAACATGAAGTCACGTGACATCACATCCGAGGGCTGGGAAGAAATTGCTCAGGATCGAGCTATCTGGAGACAGTCAGTTGGAGGGAGCATGGTGGCTGCTGACGCTCGTAGAAGGCTTCTGGCTGCAGAGAAAAGAGCAAGACTGAAGAGATCAAAGATCAGCCATGTAAGCCAGCCTCAGTATGGTTGTACGATCTGTGGCAGGGACTGTCACTTACGGATCGGCCTGTACACAGTCTCTAAATACAGGAGACGGAGCTGGACAAAACTTACAGGGCGCCACGCGCATGGTCTATAGAGACTGAGACGCTTATGATGATGACTTTCTGACCCTGAGCTACCTTTTGCCAGTGGCAAAATTGTATCGAGACGACTGGAGATAGCACAGAACGCAAATTTTTTTATCAGGGTGTACTCTGAAAGCCTTTCCCGTAAACAGGTATCCTGCAAGGCAACGGGGGGGGGGGGGGGGGTGTGTGAGATCTAACGTTGTGTGTCGTGCCTTTTCCATAACCACAAGAGGGTCGTGTTCTAGCCCGTGCTTTCAAACAGCTTTATTGTGGAGGTTTGTCTCCGTGGGTCCCTACGCCTCTTGGCCCCACAAGCAAGGATAAGGAGAAATCCAGTGGATGAAGGTGGATTCTGTCGAGGCTCAGACCCAGCACTGTGTATGCCTGGAGGGGACTTTACAGTGCGAGAACTATATAGATAATTGTTAGACGTATGTTATGTAGACATATTTTTTTAATATATGGACGGGTTTTATAGTATCATGGCTGCTGGTGTGTCTTCTGGCCTAGTGCATGTGCCCCCCCCCCCCCCCTTCTGGTTAGAGTGGGTTGTGCGAGATGGGCTTTGTTTCGTCTTAACCTCGTTTGCTGCCCCATCTTTCCTCCAGTTAGGCTTAAATCACAGCCGTTGGCAAGCTGTACACTTGTCATGCTAAACCGTCGCCGTTTAGTCCTACTTTATCCAGTTAGGTCAACTCGGAAGACGGCAATATCATTGCATACAGCCTGAGACTCAGCAACTCATCGTGCTCATGGATCTTTGGCCTACTTACATGCCATTCGCATGTTTATTAAGATCTATCTTATGTGTCGTGTTTGGTGCTGATAGATAGACAGACAGAGACAGACAGATAGATAGATAGATAGATAGATAGATAGATAGATAGATAGATAGATAGATAGATAGATAGATAGATAGATAGATAGATAGATAGATAGATAGATGGGAGGGGGTGGGTGATACTTTAGGTAGATGGGTAGGTAGGAAGTGTAGGCAGAAAGAAATATAGAAAGAAAGAAAATGAGGGAAAAAAAACACGGTGGAGTAAACGTGTTTTCCGAAAAAGAAAGAGCTCTAATTTTGTCTGCATGTACGACTGGGTTCCAAGTTTACTGGACTTAACGTGTAAGGTTTGTACTTTGAGGATGTCGAAATTACAAACACATCGCCATATGGTTTCAAGAATATTTACAATATGTTATTAGCGTATGCTTTTTACTATTCTGTAGCGATATATTTATGCTTTGATGGACTGTACTTACTAGTACTAAGTACTGTAGTTAGTCTACTACTATTAATAATAATTGTAAAATGAATTAATTAATTTAATATATTAATATTATATTATATTCGACCGGTAGAGATGACTGGCTGTGGCATCTGCAAGCGACATATCATCCATAATATGATTGGAAGAATGATATATATACTCCATATATAATAATTGTTTTGTATATACCATCATCGTATATTGTTCTAACCATGTATTATTATTTTAATCGTTCGTAACTTAACTTAAGTTTAACTTAACGTCTTTATACTGGTTTAGAAGACTCTGCAGAGTCTGTATACAACCAGTTCCAATTACATTATCTTGCTCTAGAAGCTGTACGCATCCAATCTGTTCTTAAATGCATTGACCGTCCCAGCCTCCACCACCTCACTTGGCAATGCATTCCAAGCATTCACAACTCCATGGCTAAAGAAATACTTCCTAATATCTAATCTGGACCTCTCCTTAGTCAACTTGTAGCTGTGCCCTCTTGTCCTTGTTGGTGGTTGTACTTTAAAAAACTTGTTATAGTCTACTTTATCCATTTCTCTGATCATCTTATACACCTGTATTAAGTCACCACGAATTCTTCTCTCTTCTAGACACTCACACTGTAGGCCGGTTCTTTTTAATCTTTCCTCATAACTGTAATTCTGGAATCCCACTATCAGCTTTGTCGCTTTTTTTTGTATTCTCTCCAGCGTGTCTATATCCCCTCTATGATAAGGACTCCACACCTGTACACAGTACTCCAATCTAGGTCTAACTAATGCTTTATACAGTTTGACTATCACCTCCTTGCTCCTATGTTTAATATTTCTTTTTATCATCCCTAACATTGCATTTGCCTTTTTTACTGCTACCTGAACTTGCTCCTTCACCTTACATGTATGATCTTTTATAACCCTTAAGTCCCTTTCTTTATCTATCTTTCTAATATTGTTCTCTCCCATTCTGTAATTATGTTCTATATTGGATCTACCCATGTGCATGACTGTACATTTATCTACATTAAACTCCATTTGCCGATTACAGACCATTCTCGAATTTTATCTAAATCCGACCTCAATATATCCACTTCTGCATAGTTTTGTGTCATCAACAAATTTTGCAATAATGGATCCCATACCTATGTCCAAATCATTTATATATATATCAAGAATAATATTGGTCTCAAACCCGAGCCCTGTGGCACTCCATTTTTCACTTCACACCACTCAGAGTACGCCTTATTTATACCCACCCTTTGCCTTCTTCCCGTTAACCAATTTTCAATCCATTTGGCAACTTCCCCACCTATTCCATGTGATTTTAACTTTCGAAATAATCTTTGATGAGGTACTCTATCAAAGGCCTTTGCAAGATCCAGATAAATAACGTCCACTGGCTCCTCTTTATCTAACATTTTGGTAACCTCCTCCATGAATTCTAATAGATCTGTTAAGCATGATCTCCCTCTGGTAAACCCATGCTGACTATTTCTAATTAGATTAAATTCATCTAAATGCATTACAATGTTTTCTTTGATTATTGACTCTAACAATTTACAGACTATGCTCGTTAAGCTCACAGGTCTATAGTTCGCTGGATCTGCTTTTTTGCCCTTTTTGAATAAGGGGATCACTCCCGCATCTTTCCAATCCCGTGGAACAATCCCTTGTGCAAGTGATTGAGAACATAATATAGCCAATGGTTTTGCTAATTGGCCTCTAATTTCAAACAGTAATTTTGGATGAATACCATCTTGACCTGGACATTTATCCACTTTCATCCCCTCCAATTTTTTTAAAACCATTTCCTCTGTAATACAGATTGATCCTAATCCTGCTGTATCCATGTCTCTTTGAAAAATATCTACAGGCTCTGGGATCTTGGAGCAGTCCTCTTTTGTGTACACTGTGCCAAAGTAGTGATTGAGTAGATTTGCTGCCTCCCTATTTTCACTTTTTTTTTTTTCTGTGCTGTCTATGAGAAGGCCTACTTTGTCCTTTGATCTTTGTTTATTTCTAACAAGTGTCTAAGAAGAGTCATTGGTGTCATCTGGAAAGATAGAATGAGTAATTAGGACATTAGAAATATGATGACAATTAAGTAATTGTGACATTAGAAATATGATGACAATTATCCGTTGTGCTGAATACTAATCAAGACAGAAAATTACATGATTCAATCTTCTCATGAGAATACACCTTGATCAACACTGAACAGTTACAATACAGGAAGATCTAGTTACAAGGTACGAGAAAGACCATAAGGCAGATAGATAGATGACATAGATAAAACCTGCAACAACCAACGAAACACATTTGACCCAAGAAAGGCAACATAGGCTCCCATCTGTGCTTAACAGAAGAAGTGGAAGAAAAGGTGAAGTGAGTTGAGGTGAGAGTGAACAAGCTCTGAGATCCAAGAAAAATAGTTTTTGGTAATGTTGATTCACTTTTCCCATCAAAGTAATGTTTATGGTCACCGCCACAACTGGCTTTACAAGAAGCTTGTATATGAGTATTTGTAGTGAAAGTTTCAATAACAATGTTCTTACATGCTAGCTCCCTGCACACCTCTGTTTAGTCTATGTTTACGATGTGTTTGGAATGTTGCAGTGAGGCTTATTTTTTTCAAACTGGGTACCGTTTGGGTGATCAGACTTTTACCAGGTGATCAGTCTTTTACCCTCTGGTGCAATAAAAGCAGGTACAATAAAACAATATATATCATGTATGAGCTGATATTTTTTAAATTTGCGTTCGCCTTATTTTCTCTAATCTCCAAGGCGGTGTGCGTTGCACTGTGGTTTTTATTTTGCGCCTGTCGGCCCAGTGCATCCAACTTCAGCATGCATTTTATGTAAGGGTCTGCTTCCTCCTGCATTTCTAAGGGTTTGCTTCCCCGGGGTAACGGCCGGTGCTGTAATGGGGATCGAACCCAGCACCTTCGGATTGTGAGCCGTGCTCAGTAGCTATCTCATCCAAGGTCTCTCTCTCTCTCTCTCTTGCAACAAATTAGAGACTTTCAAATTGAAAGCTGGTATCGTTTCTAAATGCCAGACCTGCTCGATATATCACACGTCTTGTCAGCAGGGGATTATCGGCTTTATTCACCTGTTGGAACTCGTCATGGCCAAAACGATTTGTTCTCCATGTTTTTTCACAGTTTATCTTCAGTTTTCACTCATACTCATGCAGTCTTCTCAGGTCTTCATTTAATCTTTGTGCTGCACTTTGTGCATCTTCGTAGCTCTGCTGCGACTGCAATGACTGTTTAAATTGACTATTTTTTTTATTATTGCTTTTATATTTTTTTCTTATTTCTGACTTTGACTGTGTTTTTTTTTATTATTGACTGTTTTGTTTTAGTTATTGGCTATTGTTTATTATTGACTTTGCTTTTGTTATAAATATTGAATTTGCTTTTTATTATTTTCTTTGTTTTGTTTTATATTGGCTGTGTTTTTTTAAATTATTGACCGTCTTTTTTTAAATTATTGGCTATTGTTTATTATTGTGTTGTTTTTGTATTTTTTGCTATATAATATTGACTTTAATTCTTTTAAATATTGACTTTTGTTTTTTATTGTTGGCTTTGTTTCTAATTTCTAGATCATCTTGTATCAGCTAATCTAAATTTCAACAGCCATGGACTTGCCATGTGATGGCTTCATTCTGCTGGTCGGAGACGGCGACTTCTCTTTCACCCTCTCCCTCGTGAAGAAATTGACGCTCAAAGGGTCACAGGTCACAACATCCAATCTTGAGGATTTGAATTCTATTCAGCAGCATAAACTGGCTGCAGACAACATGAAAGCCTTACAAGAAATGGGTAAGTAAATGAGGATCTCTTTAATGTTACATCTAACCGATACTTAATGTATTGTTTTATTGTACCAGAAAATATGGTGAGGGCTACTTCGGTTAGCTACGATATTGGCACACAGCATCTAACCGATACTTGATGTATTATTTTATTGTACCAGAAAATATGGTGAGGGCTACTTCGGTTAGCAACTATATTGGCACACAGCAGATAAAATGGCGTGGTCATCTGACAAGCATGCAGTATGATCAACTTGCAGCGGAATCATACTACATGAAGGTTTCAGAGTCATGAGCAAGAGGTCGACCCCGGCGACGATTGATAGAGGAGATCAAAGAAACACTCCAAAAGTTAAGCACATTGGCAACACAAACTTCCCACCTAGCGCGAACCAGAAGTCTATGCATACCTCCTCGCTGCAAGGCAAAAGGAGTAGGACAAAAGACGAAGTACCAGAAAGATAGGACACATACTCATGTTAAACTCTCAGCTTATACTTGATATATAGTTTTATTGTACCAGAAAGATAGGACACATTCCTCTCTTGCTAAACTCCCAGCACGGGGGGACGGCGTGGTTAAGTGGCACGGCTCACAATCCGAAGGTGCTGGGTTCGATCCCCATTACAGCACCGGCCGTTACCTCGGGGAAGCAAACCCTTAAAAATGCAGGAGGAAGCAGACCCTTACATAAAATGCATGCTGAAGTCGGATGCACTGTGCCGACAGGCGCAAAATAAAAACCACAGTGCAACGCACACCGCCTTGGAGATTAGAGAAAATAAGGCGAACGCAAATTTAAAAAATATCAGTTCATACATGATATATATTGTTTTATTGTACCTGAATTTGACCCACTGTCATGTTAAACTTCCAACACACCTAATATATTGTTTTATTCAACATCTACATGCAGTTGATAGCTTTACCCATCTTGGGAGAACCCTTACTAAAGAAGCGAATATCGACTGAGGTCCACAACAAGATTGCCAAGACAAATACTGCTTTTGGAAGTAGTAGTAGTAGTAATCCACATAGGCAATGAGGACCCGTCGTGCCAATCAATAGTTCTCACGATGAATAGATGTGGTCCAGGTTGCACACAGTGAGGGTAAAGTCATTTCTGTTTTACCCAACCAGGAGGTGCGTGGGTGGCTCAGGGGTGGGACCATGTAGGAGAGAACCTCTCATCACCCCTAATGTCCATGACCTGCTTCAAGATTTGTGGGTAAGGACACCCTCAGGAAGCCAGGTCACGTGCCCAATAGGGACATGCGGCGATGATGTAGCATGGTGTAAATGCTGTCCAGACCTATGTTACGTGTGGCTTCAATGTTCGGGACCCAATTGTACCAGTGAATGCAGAGAATGCCCCTCTGGCTGGACATGTGGATAGCTTTGATGCACTTCTGGTCATGCTGCAAGATAGGTCTCTGATTCATACAACGAGATGGTGAGGGCACAGGTTTTGTAGATACATAGCTTGCTTACCAGTGAGAGTCTCCTCCACTGGATCCAGCCTCGAAGCAGGGCATTTTTTCAAGACTATGAGCTTACGTTTGGTGCTGGTATTGAATCAGTTTTACCACCAAGATCAAAGACTACGGTGCTTACCACTTTTCTATGCGCTTGCATAATATTGACATTCTATGGAACAAATGTCAGGAAACCCAACCATTTCCATATGAGCACTCTCTGCAGACTGCTCAGGATCAGCTGGCAGGAAAAGAGTGCCCACCTCTGAACTCCTCAATATGGTAAGACTCTCAGGCATCCATGAGCTGCTGTAGACAACTGAAGTCAGGTGGGCTGGGCATATTTATATTAATTATACTAGAAGGATAGGACAAACTCCTAACCCATACTTGATATGGAGAGCCAGCTAAGGACAACACATGCCTCACTCGTGTGTCGTCTTATAGGCCTATAACTTAGACAACAACACCAAAAGCCTACACAATAGTAAAAAGTAAAGATCCTGATTTCATGCCTGTGGGGCATATTGGAAATATAGTGTTAGGTCCATATTTATCTTGATCAACGGCACACTATGGGTGATATGGTCAACATCATGCTGGCTGCCTTTACTTTCCCACACAACAGTGAAAATGTCACACATCAAGAATGTCCTACAGTATGTCAACAACTCCAAGCACCACTAGGCTGCCATCTAGTCGGAAGAAAAGATTTGTTGTTTAGAATGCTCACAATGAGTAGGTCTACTCTTTTGTGTGCCCTGAAAAGGACGTTAAGTGGTGGGTTGCAGTAGCTTTCCTCACACCCTGAGCGTGCTGATGAAGGTGGACCGGGTCCTCCAGGTGGTTGAGCTACGATTGGCTTTATCTGCGTGTCACCCACTACTATGGGGATCACGCCGATCAGGCTGCCATGAAAAAGCCTGTTTCCAGGGAGGGCTACTAGGAAGCCGAGGTGAGGGTCTTGGCCAGTATGTTTTGTCTGACCAGACATTAATTTTCCTTCCCAGAAGGAAAGATGAACACTGGAGCACAGACAGCAGCCACCCTGTGGTACCTACAAGACTTAAAGAGACCTCCTGGATGACCACCACTTGCTGGTAAGATTCATTGGAGCTGCCCAACAACACCCCCTTCATGTAACTAGAAATCAAGCTAGCTTTTCACTGGACAACCAGTGTTCGGAACACAACCAATTGGAACCTGAGCTGGAACCCGCACAATACCAAGGAATGCAATACTGCATGTGCCCAACCATCTAAGCAGAAAAAGTTCAAAAGCTGGAATCTGCGCATGGGCACCCACTCTTGTAGAAGAACAAGTTGACTAAGATTCAAACTTGAAATATTGTTTAATTATATTTAAATATAAGTTCAAAACAATTTGTGTTGCTTTATTACAAAATTTTTTCTGTGTATGTTTTACAGGCGTCCAGGTGTTCCTTGAGACGGATGCACGTGAACTCCACACACATTTGATCATCAGCCAGGTCCACTATCAGCGAGTTATATTCAACTTTCCTCTGGTTGACAGACATCATATTAAAAAGAATAGAGCTTTACTGGCAGACTTTTTTTCCAGGTCAGTTTTTCTAGTTTGTATTTTTGAATGTTTTTAAAGGTTGCTTGTGTAAGCAAAGACTAACCGCAGAGTCAAATGCAAAATACTATGAAATAATTTTATTTTTTTACAATTGTATTAACATTAATGCTTTACAGTCCAGCCTAGTTGATTAGATTTGTTTCTTAACCTTTACTGTACCATCGTCACAATATCACGAAAAATAATAATTTTTGCTTGTGTACCGATGTCCTGAAAACCAAAAGCATGGTAAAATGGCCTATTGTACACAATTCTATTCATATAATGATCAAACCGGACTACCATAGAAATAGACTGTATGTTATGATGGAAACATCACGTCCATCTACACAGATTTTCAACCGGTTAAAGTATTTTGTGTTCGATTACAAATGGACTTGAAACGATTTATCTTTATCTTTTACGCGGATTGAGGGCCAGCCCATTATTGAAAATGGTGAAGTTAAGTTGTTGCAAAAGATCTTTGTGAGGTTGATACGTTTAGTTTGTTCATTTAGATTAAATTAAATACGTACCGGGGATCAAGATGCTGAGCAGCGGATGAGCTGCAGTGGTCAGCGACTCATAGCTGACTGCTAGCGTCAGGGTCAGCGAACCAGAGCTGCCAAGACCCTTCTACACCTCCACGCGGTGATCCTGGATAACAGGCTGCAGCAGGGCAGATTGGCTAAGGAGAAGGGATCGAAGAGGGAATGCTAACCCTGTACTCAAAAAATACTTGCTCAAGTCGGATGTGTTGGACCGAAAGGTGCAAATATCGCAGCCAAGCTGTAAACTACAACACAACGCATTCCGTTCTCTGGACTACATTCTGCTACTTATCCTTTCAGGGTTTGGTAATGGGAGATTGAGTACGAATGAAGAAGAAGAAGAAAATATGTACCGGTATTTAGTATAAACTAACATTTGTGCTGACATTATAAACATAGTATTGATACTTTGTTGTGGTTTCTTTCGATCGATTATATGAGCAGCGACGTTCCCGAATTGGTTAGTCCTAATGTTTGTGCGTTGTTTTAAAACATTTTTGCCTTCTTCTTATATCTCAAAAATTGACGCACAACAAAAACAATAATACTAACAAGTTCTTTATTCATTCAAGTCTTTAAAGTAAAGTAAAAGTAACCCATAGTATTTCTGCCGTAGGGGTGTGCGATGTTAACGATCTCCCATTTCAAAGGCTCTGCTATATGAGGGTGGTAGCCATCTTCTTTCCCTCGCCGCTTTTACTTCCCGGACAGAACCTGTACCCATTTAAGGCTGGGCCGACCTGGGTGCTGTTGTGGTCTTGAAAAAAAACATTTCCGCTTCAACTGGGGAATGAACCCAGAACCACTCAGATGCGACGCCAGCTCGCTAACCACTGCGCTACGTGGCTTTAAACACATTTAAATTAAATCTATATACCGACAAACAAAAAGGTCACATGCTCTCAAAGTCAACAACCACAGTAAAATGGGAAAATTAGTGCAGCTGCAGAGAAATTACATCAATTTTTAATGAAGTCTCTTAAAGGTTAAGACACGAATCTTATGAATTAGGCGAACTGTAAAGGGTTAAGACATGAATCTAATCAATTTAGATCGAACTGTAATGGGTTAAACAAATTTAGCAAAAATCATGATCTAAACATTCAAAAATCAAAGTCTGTCATTCCCTCTGTGCAGAAAAACACTGAGCTTAATGACTTAAGAGCAGCACTCTGCAAACTGTGCCAGCAGTCCGCACCAAAAAGGGTAGTGGTACAGTGGGTTCCGTCACACTGCAACATCCAAGGCAACGAGGAGGCAGACAGACTGGCAAAAGAAGGTGCAAGACTGCCACAAACAGATACCAGTATGACGTACGAAGAGTCAAAACGGCTTATCAAAGCCAGATACATGACCAAATGGGAAACCGAACATACTGGTTACACCAAAAACGATGCCTATTACCAGTTGAACCGAAGAGAGCAGGTCGTTGTCTTCAGACTTCGCACTGGCCACAACAGACTGAGGTACCACCTATTCAACAAATTGAAGATAGGGTGTACCGACGAATGCCCGTGCGGTACTGGTAAAATGACCACTGAACATCTGCTGCAGAACTGCCCGACATACGAGGATCAGAGAGAGCAGATGTGGCCATTACCAGTGGAACTGCAAGACAAGCTCTATGGCAGTGGCGACAGCCTCAGAATGACCGCCGCTTTTTTCGAAAAAATAATGATTACTGTCTGACTGTGTACGCAGAAGAACAAGAAGAAGAATTCCCTCTGTGGATAGGTCATGGACCACATCTTGCCATCATAGGCAGTCCTGCGCTGCTCTTTCTGCCTCTCTCCAGGTGTAACCATTTAATCGTAGCTCCCTCTCATATTCTCTTCTGTATATTTTTAGGTCTGCCTCTCTTTCTTTTCCCTTGAGGATTCCATGTGAGAACGTACCTGACTATGTTTGATAGTGCCTTCATCAGCATATGTCCTATGAAATCAATTTTCTTCTCTTAATTTGTTGAACGACTGGAGTGTTATTGAATTGCTTTGGTCGTTCTCCATGTTTCGGCTTCATACAACAGTACCAACTTGACATTAGTGTTGAATATTCTAACTTTGTATCTTTATTTCTCTGGATTTCTATATGTTGTTTTGTGTCAGAATACCATTCTTGTCTTTCCAATTCTGGTCTTTACATCTGTACCCATTGTCATGTCAGTTGTGCTACCCAAATAGGTAAAGGCACACACCTCTTTCAACGGCTCTCCCTCCACTATGATTGGTTCTTTGTTGATCAGGTTAATTTTAAGGAGCTTGGTTTTCTTCATGTTGATATTCAGTTTCAATTTTCACAAATTTCTCTGGCAAAAACTATCATCTAAGATCACATACATGCTTTATCACAGACTCTAAGGGGCAAACTATAGTGGTGGGCTCATTCTCCTACTGGAGTTCAAAAAAAGGACATTAATACTGGATTGAACCAGCGGAGACAGTGGATTTGAACCAGCGGGGAAAGAGAGATGAGTCAGGAAGTCAGGGTAAACTGGAATCTCATGGGAATTTGAGCAAGGAAGGATGATGATGATAGTCACCAATCAAGTACATCTTACTAGGAGCAACCAACAGCAAGATACCAGGAGCAGCTAAGAACAGCTTACTGGGAGCACACAAGAACAGCTTACTGGGAGCACACAAGAACAGCTTACTGGGAGCACACAAGAACAGCTTACTGGGAGCACACAAGAACAGCTTACTGTGAACACCAAATACACAGTTACTAGGGGGAATCAAGAACAGCTTACTGAAGGCAACCTGGAGCAACCAAGAACAGGTTACTGGGAGCACCCAATGATGTCTTACAAGGAGCACCCAAGGACAGCTTGCACAAGGAGTACCCAAGGACAGCTTACAAAGAGCATCCAGGGACAGCTTACAAGGAGCACCCAAAGACAGCTTACAAGGAGCATCCAGGTACAGCTTACAAGGAGCACCCAAGGACAGTTTACAATGAGCACCCAGGGACAGCTTGCAATGAGCACCCAGGGACAGCTTGCAATGAGCACCCAGGGACAGCTTACAAGGAGCACCTAAAGACAACTTACAAGGACAGCTTACAAGGAGCACCCAGGGACAGCTTACAAGGAGCACCCAATGGCTGCTTACAAGGAGCACCCAAAGACAGCTTACAAGGAGCACCCAGGGACAGCTTACAAGGAGCACCCCAGGACAGCTTACAAGGAGCACCCAGGGACAGCTTATAAGGAGCACCCAGGGACAGCTTACAAGGAGCCCCTAAGGGCAGCTTACCTGGAGATCAGCAAGAACAGTGCGTTAGAACTAGACCGGATATGTCTTCATAAGAGACCCTAACACTCTATAGATACTGAATGGCAGAATACAGATAGGCCAACCAAAGACTTGTCAGAGAGCCAAGGAACCCTAAATAGAATAATGAACAAGAGCCTAGACACCATATGAAGGATGACAGCAGACCAAGTGAAGTGGAATGTCTTTCTTGCTGTCCTGAATGGCACCATTAGACATGATAATCACTGACTGCTTCGGTCATTTTCATCTAAGGATAACAAAGTTTTCAATCTTGGCAAAGTAGTTTTTTTTTTTTCCAGTTGTGGTGCCATCTCCACAACGAAGATCATTTACAATGAATCCTAAACTTCCTCGGTTTATTGCACTGATTTTACAATCTGCCAGACTGTCCATCTGTTTATGTCATCCTCCAACTTAAAGTGTTTACTTACCTATGGCACATTCGCTTCCAGTATTGTTTTCAGCAAGGTGTCTTTTTATGTGACCAGAATATCTTAACGATTCATTTGCGTTAATTTCACCTTTTTTTTTTCCCCAGCTGCTCACAAATTGTATCTGACATTGGCCAAGTAATGGTGACATTGTGTAAAGGTCAAGGAGGAACTCCAGCAGACCAGCCATTGAGGTCCTGGCATGACAGTTGGCAGGTACAAGCTATGGCTGCTAATGCTGGCTTCATTCTTAGAGATGTCGTGTCCTTTGAGGCTTCCGATTACCCAGAATACCACAGTGTGGGTTTTAGGTTTGTATTTGGTGATATTCCATTCTTCTTTGTTGTTTACTGTCAAATCACATCTAATTATTTACAAATGTTATGGTCTTTCTCATGCCTATCATCTTCTTCGTTGTTTGTTCTCAAACTCCTTCTACCAAACCTTGAAAAGAGTGCTTTGCAGTAGCAGGATGTAGTCCGAAAAATGGAATGTGTTGTGTCATAGTTTACAGCTTGACTGGGATATTTGCAGCTTTCAGTCCGGCACATCAGACTTCAGCATGGCATTTTTGGGTACCGGGTTAGCCTCACCTTCTCCTTAGCCAGTCTGCCCTGTTGCAGCCTGTTATCCAGGATCACTACATGAGGTGGAGAAGGGTCTTAGCAGCTCTGGTTCACTGACCCTGGCACTAGTAGTCAGCTTTGGATCATTTACCGTTACACCTCATCCACTGCTCAGCATCTTGATTCAGGGTTATCATTACCATACAGTTTATTTCTCAAATAACAACATTCTGTGATCACTATAGCTGAGAGGTAAGGCGTTCGTCTCCAAGAAACTACTGAAATGAAGTGAGAAACAATAAATGTTCAAATCCCACAAGTTGTGACACCTGATCTCAAGGGAGGTTAAATCGGCGCCTCATCAAATCGGAGATGGACAACTCAAGGGGCTTGTGTACATGCTGTGCACATAAAAGAACCATTGGCAGTTGAACATCAAAAAGATCAGGTTGTTTGTTGCTGTCTGGTCAAAAATTCTTGTGCTGGAGAAATTCTGACCCAATAGTGAAGGCTCTGCGTGATGGTCAAAATGAGACGGCCCCCTCCATCATGCATAGACATAACAGACCAGTCATCTGTTTGTCTGCACACTCAGCTACAAGTATATACAAAAGTTTAGTCTAGTTTAGTTTAGTCAAAGAATCAACGTCATTGCACACTGTTTAACCCATAAGTGCTCTGTTCTTCTCCATATTTTTGGAGATGCACAATGGACGAACTTTGTAGCACTGGCGAGGATCCTGTAATAGATTGGATAGATTTTTTAAATAATTTAGAATTTTTTCCCGGGCAGCGGCCGTTAAGCCTACTCTTTTTGATTTTCAACTGCCGAGGGATTTTTTAACAAGTAAGACACTGCACACAGCAGTCCGGTCTCTACTACCCAGAGCACCGGAGAAATACCATAAAATTCACCGTGATTTGAACCCGCGACTTCCAGCACTCGAGACGGCCATCAATCCTCTTCATATACAAAAAAAAGACCTCTACACCCCAAGGAGTTGAGAGCCATGATAAAGAGAGAGATAACCACATCTATTTCCTTCGTAAAACTTGCGGAGTGTCTTAGTCTTCTCTCGTCACCACACACTTTATTATACGAGGAACAGTCATTAAGTAGCAGCAGTTTTATTATAAAGAGTATGTACATCGGAAAATCTTATTTCAGGACACAAAATGTCTCTTTAGCAATACTCCATGCAGGGATTGTGACGATCAAGTAATATAGCATACAGCATGTTGACTTGCACCATGGAAAAACAACAAGGCAGTGTGAAAACATCTGAAATCTACAGAAGAATGAAGGTTCAGTTTGGAGACAGTTGTTTGATTTAGAGGGGAGTGTATGAAGGGGTAGAAAGATTTCGAGACGGTAGCCAAAACATCATTGATGAACCGCAGCGTGGGAGACCAGCAAGTATGGCAACTGACAAAGTGAAACAGCAGATCAACCAGCTAGTCCGGGGCAACAGGAGGGTCACTATTGATGAAATAGCCATAGATTTCAACTTGAGTCACCGTGCTGTGCACAAAATTGATGATCAGATGAGTCCCGAGACAGCTGACAATGCGGTAATGGAGGTGCTGCAAAATTGGTTAAAGGTCACACCAAACGACTTTTTTCTAGCGGCATCCTCAAGCTAGTGGACAAAGTGTGTTGCCAGGCACAGGGACTGTAAAAAAATAAGACACAAAATTTCTTGTACGCATTCTTGTAAATATATTATTAATAAAATTGCTGTTACTTAATGATTGTATCTCATATCACATCTATTTCTCTAATAAATCTGTTTCATGTGCATCTCATCATTTCCATACCGTTTATCCCTCGCACATCTGTTATGTTTTTTTACTGGCAGGCTGTCATACTCTCATCACCGTTCAGTTTATAAAAGATAGTCTAGCCTTTATCTTTATCGGGCCGAAGATGAATGAGCTAACAGCAGCCAGCAACTCATATCTGGCTACTTGCATCAGGGTCAGCAAACCAAAGCTGACCAAGACTCTGTTCTGCCTCCATGTCGCGGCCCTGGAAACAAGCCTCACTAGCATAGTCTGGCTAAGAGAATAGGGATCATAGTCGGAAGGCATACCTGGTAATAGGATGTGTCAGGCCGAAGGACACAGATATTGCAGCCCCACTGTTAACTGACACAACATTCTTCCGAAGAAGAGGAATACATAAAAATAGTAGTACAGAAATCCACCAAAATTTAGCTTCCTAATTGAGTCATGACTTGGTTTTCATTTGGAATAAATTTGGTGACCAAATGCCTCGTTGAATTTCAGATTCCAAGACAAAAGTTTCAACACAGGTGGTGCTTTAACTCACATCTTTGTGAAGGCTGATGTGGTTGTGTGTGATGATGATGATGTGTCCGCTCGAGGTACTATTCGGTCTGGCAGCATCAGCTATACATGTTCTCGCTACTTGGCTGAGAAAGTTAACAGGTTTGTGGTGTCTAGCTTTTGTTCATTTCTTGTCCTTACTTTGCAGTATGAGCTGCTGCAGTCAGATACCCATAGCTGACTGCTAGCGTCAAGGCCAGTGAACCAGAACTGCCAAGATCCTTCTACACCTCCACATGGTGATCCTGGATAACAGGCTGCAACAGAGCAGACTGGCTAAGGAGAAGGAATTGAAGAGGGAAGGCTAACCCAGTGCTAAAAAAAAATGGGATGTGTTGGATCGAAAGGTGCAAATATCAGTCAAGCTCTAAACCGCAGCTTGGCTATCGAGGTGAGGGATTGACATGCAGATGAAGACAAACATAGCACAACTGCTAGGAGGACCCTCGGTTCACCTTCATCAGCATGCGCAGGAGGAAAGCTACAATAAACTGCCACTTAACATCCTTTTCAGGGTGCTAAAAATAGTAAATCTACTCATTGTGGGCATTCAACAGCAACAAGGGGTAGAGGAGTGACTAAGAGAAGAGAGATAAAAGGACAAACTTCAAATTATTGAAGTTTCAAACTGTTTTTGCCTTCAATATCAAGAAACAAATTGGTTTGGCAGTAAAGGGTTGGCAATCTAGAAGTAACACATACAATTATTATTCTTAATAAGATTACCCTGACTGGCAATTTATCGCAATCTTCTCATTGTCGGAAAGCAGAGACGTTAACATGTATATTTTATTCTTTTCTAGGAATTTACTTGAGGAAATCAACAACCCACTTTGTCTGTTGAGACAGAGGTTAGAAGCATCTTTCATCCTTGACTTTGGAGCAAAGGCTATACCTGAGAAGCCGGATTGGTGCATTCTGCCAGGTCACAAGTCGAGGACTTCGGTAGACCCAGCTAGGGCTGCTTTTGAGGAGATTCAAGATACAAGAAAGCCAGACCGTCTTGAAAGTTGTGACGATCCTTTAAAAAGCATTAAGGAGAGAAAGAATCAAGCTAATCTGGATACATTGAAGAATGCATTTGCTGCTTCGCTGATGCATGGGGTCGATAGACCTTCTTCAGACGATATTTCTGAAACCTCTTTCAATCACAAAGATAGCATTGTTCAAAGTTGCCAGGATAGCGTACACTTGATCTCAAGGTTTATTCCGGAGAATTCCGAATCTGTCTTTATCCTTATTAAAGGAAATGGTGACAGTCCATTTTGTTCAAGTAAAGATGAAGATAACGGAGGACAAAGCGAGGAGGGAGATTGTTATGAAAATTGTGACCATTTTGGAGATAAACAGAATGCTGGATGCGGCAAGAACTGTGACCATACTGCAGATGAAGATATTCAGTCTTTATCTGGGTTAGTCAGTCATGTGTCCGTTGACTTAGAAAGCTATGAAGTAAATTCTGAGACCCAGTGTTCACATTTCATTCCAGAGATGAAACACGAGATTGAAGCTAAAAGAATTGCAGGTAAAGAGAAATTCCAGGACATTGGCAGTCGAGTATTTCATTGTCGGACATCCCTGTTGGAGAATTTAAGCGAACTTTGTGCACACTACTATAGGAATAATTGTTCAGGGTTGTGTGACAATGATTTCAGGAAAAACTTGCACAGTTCCGAGATGTCTACTTTCAGACAGCCTCTGCAGACATCATCTACAAAATGGATTTGTGGTGACTCTAAAGTTAATAGAATTGAACCTCTGGGCCTTCAATATGACTTGGCTGAGGTCTGCGATGTAAGTTTATCAGACTCTGGCTCCATTGATAGTCAGTGTTTTATGGTGTCTGGGAAGTGTTTTCAGCCAGGTCATATTGTGCCTGAAACGATACCTGTCAGGCATGAGATGATGTTTGTTCATCAAATTTGCAACCCTAAAGGCATCCCACAAAAGACTGCTCCTTCCCATCCTACCAACACTTCCACAGCATCACCATCATCTCTTCCAACCAACACTTCCACAACAACCCCATCTCCTACACCTCATCCAACCAATGCTTCCCCAGTGACATCTCCTACAGCCACTATTTTCAATACAAATGTTTCCTTACTTACAAATAACTTAAATAATCCTCAACAACTAGATCACCCATCACATTTACAAAGTTATAATTCCATTTCAGAATATCTTATTTCATATCTCAAAAAATTGGAAGTGTTCTCCCATACCATCCTAACTGTTCAACATGTCAATGATTCCGTAAATATTATATTAAATGGCTTTCAAAATGTTAGCAATATTAATTTAATTTTCATGGAATCTAATCCACTCACCGACGCAGCAGTGACACAAAATGGAGGTTCGAAAGTTGTTGCTGGCATTATATTTCAAGTTGCGAGCTGTTCTAATGACAAGATTGTTTGTATTTTGCAACTGGACACCATTGCTTGCCAAATTTGCAACATTAGCGACCCCAGACTTCTGTGGTCCCGAAGCACCAGGTTTACCAATCAGTTCCAAGAACCACCTTTCCCGCAGCAGTATCAGCCAATCAGTTTGTTCCCTATGATGTTTGCTCACGACCTTAGCTTTTGGCAGAAGGATACGGAATCGGAATTTGATGCAGGTGAAATGCACAATATCATCCTGAGTGTAGCCGGGGATCTTGTGTGTAAGGTAAATCTTATAGATCTTTACACTGACCCGAAAACAGGCCTGCGCAGCCGCTGTTACAGGCTTCATTTTACATCGCACGATCTGGTACTTTCTTATCTGGTTTCTTGGAAGCTGCAGAGCCTTATCAGAATGGAAATGGCCCTAAAGCTTGGTATAACTCTTAGATAGAAAGAACAGGTAGACTGAGTCCCACCAAGTGTGCCCAAAATGGTAGGTAACGAAGGTTGTTCACAGGGTTCGAATCTTTAGATCATCTTTGTGATTTAACAATCACATTTACTTCACATTTTGAATATCTGGGCTCCAGAATTGACAAAAAATGGCGACTGCTCGAAAGAAATCATAAGAAGACTAGCCATGGCAATGCAGAGACTGAACAGCCTGAAGAAATTATGGCAGAACACCATCAAAATGATAAAAGTAAAAGTCTTGAGGGCCTGTGTTTTTCCTGTGGCAGCTTACAGCTGCAAACCATGGACGATTGCCAAAACTTCCAGACAAAGAATCGAATCCTTCGAGTCAAAATGTTACAGAAAGATCCTCAGAATACCCTGGACAGAGAAAAAGAACAAATGTAGACATTCAGCAAGAGTTGAGCATAGAGGAGAACTGGTTTATCAATTCCATTTTGGCTAGAAAATGCAAATACTTTTGTCACATCAAGAGACACAACGGTCTCGAGAGAACAGTGATGGATGGCATGGATCCATGTAAAAGAGGATGGGGTAAACTAAAAAGACGATGACACCAAGATATCTAGGAATGCCTGGGTATGACAGTGGCGGAAGCTGGTGTTTTGGCAAGGGAACGAGTTTCTTTCAGACAGACTGTCATGGGAGCGACGTTCTATAAAGGACATGCTACATGGTGATGATTTATTTCCCTCGTAAACTTGATGGTCTGTCTCAAGAATCTCTCATCACCATACAGTCAATCCCTCAAATAGTCACATCTATTTCCCTCAAACTTGGTGGTCTGTCTCAAGAATCTCTCATCACCATACAGTCAATCCCTCAAATAGTTACATCTATTTCCCTCAAACTTGGTGGTCTGTCTCAAGAATCTCTCATCACCATACAGTCAATCCCTCAAATAGTCACATCTATTTCCCTCAAACTTGATGGTCTGTCTCAAGAATCTCTCATCACCATACAGTCAATCCCTCAAATAGTCACATCTATTTCCCTCAAACTTGGTGGTCTGTCTCAAGAATCTCTCATCACCATACAGTCAATCCCTCAAATAGTCACATCTATTTCCCTCAAACGTGGTGGTCTGTCTCAAGAATCTCTCATCACCATACAGTCAATCCCTCAAATAGTCACATCTATTTCCCTCAAACTTGATGGTCTGTCTAAGAATCTCTCATCACCATACAGTCAATCCCTCAAATAGTCACATCTATTTCCCTCAAACTTGGTGGTCTGTCTCAAGAATCTCTCAGCACCATACAGTCAATCCCTCAAATAGTCACATCTATTTCCCTCAAACGTGGTGGTCTGTCTCAAGAATCTCTCATCACCATACAGTCAATCCCTCAAATAGTCACATCTATTTCCCTCAAACTTGGTGGTCTGTCTCAAGAATCTCTCATCACCATACAGTCAATCCCTCAAATAGTCACATCTATTTCCCTCAAACGTGGTGGTCTGTCTCAAGAATCTCTCATCACCATACAGTCAATCCCTCAAATAGTCACATCTATTTCCCTCAAATGTGGTGGTCTGTCTCAAGAATCTCTCATCACCATACAGTCAATCCCTCAAATAGTCACATCTATTTCCCTCAAACTTGGTGGTCTGTCTCAAGAATCTCTCATCACCATACAGTCAATCCCTCAAATAGTCACATCTATTTCCCTCAAACTTGGTGGTCTGTCTCAAGAATCTCTCATCACCATACAGTCAATCCCTCAAATAGTCACATCTATTTCCCTCAAACTTGGTGGTCTGTCTCAAGAATCTCCCATCACCATACAGTCAATCCCTCAAATAGTCACATCTATTTCCCTCAAACGTGGTGGTCTGTCTCAAGAATCTCTCATCACCATACAGTCAATCCCTCAAATAGTCACATCTATTTCCCTCAAACGTGGTGGTCTGTCTCAAGAATCTCTCATCACCATACAGTCAATCCCTCAAATAGTCACATCTATTTCCCTCAAACTTGGTGGTCTGTCTCAAGAATCTCTCATCACCATACAGTCAATCCCTCAAATAGTCACATCTATTTCCCTCAAACGTGGTGGTCTGTCTCAAGAATCTCTCATCACCATACAGTCAATCCCTCAAATAGTCACATCTATTTCCCTCAAACATAGTGGTCTGTCTCAAGAATCTCTCATCACCATACAGTCAATCCCTCAAATAGTTACATCTATTTCCCTCAAACTTGATGGTCTGTCTCAAGAATCTCTCATCACAATACAGTCAATCCCTCAAATAGTCACATCTATTTCCCTCAAACTTGATGGTCTGTCTCAAGAATCTCTCATCACCATACAGTCAATCCCTCAAATAGTCACATCTATTTCCCTCAAACTTGATGGTCTGTCTCAAGAATCTCTCATCACCATACAGTCAATCCCTCAAATAGTCACATCTATTTCCCTCAAACTTGGTGGTCTGTCTCAAGAATCTCTCATCACCATACAGTCAATCCCTCAAATAGTCACATCTATTTCCCTCAAACTCCATTGTCAGACTCAAGAATCTCATTACCATCAGTCTGTTCCATGCTTCTGTCACAGTTTATCCCTCAGACTATCTCCTCTAATTCCCTCATAAACTTGACAGTCTGGCCCAAGCTTCTTTCATCATTATACAGTGTATCCCTTGGTTGGAGAGAGTCATGCTATCACTCTGCGCCTCTTGTAAAACCAACAAACGTGGTAGAGAATATATGAAATCATTCCTAATATAGCATACGGGAGAGTTCATCAAAAAGCCCTACAGTCAGAGATCAAAAACTCAATCACAAATGATCATGGCATGAAGAAACAGCTGACACAAGGACTGCACAAATACAAGCTAAATGATCAAAGGGCCACAAACATTTTGTGGAAGACCAAAGAGCAATAAAGCTAAATATAAGTCTGAAATAGAAACTTGGTGAATATGAAAACCTGAGCCCAATATTTCACAAAGAACAATAAGAAATAGATATTCAGCAAATCAACAACCATCGAGTGGTACATGGGTTGAAAATAATAGGACCACTTCATGCAGCCTTCCAGATATGTTGTAAAAGAGGGGTGTACATGTCACTAGCAACCTAATCATGAAAAGCCTCTGCTCTCTAAGTGCTCTGAGGTCATTTGCTTGACTTGGGAGTGAAAAAAACAAATCCTCATATTATTCAATACCTTAATAAAGAAATCAATGTAATCCATGTTGGATTTTGTAATGTTTTTTTTAAAATCATTCTTGTTCAACTTGTTGCATAGGTGAAGTACAATGTACTGTGCGTGCTGTTTTTTTTTTGTGTGTTTGTTTTGTGCTTCATGGCCTTGTGCATCCGACTTCTGCACCCATTTTGTTATTGGTTTCCCTCCCACGGGAGCACTACCTTGCTGAATTCGAACATATGCATATTAGGCTTGTGACCTGTGTGATTAACCACTTCGTTATGCAGCACAGCGTGTGCACACACACACCCAGGGCACGTGAAACCCACAGGGGAAGAGAACAGTTAGAAGAGCAAAGAACAATCAAAGGAAAAGCCATTGCAAATAAAGCTCCATGGACAGACTTGTTACGGATCTAGCAGCATTCAGGCTCTCGCCCTATGCCCCAATGCCATTTAGTTTGGGACTTGCAATATGTCATGGACAGAGATATAGGAGAATTGCTCAGAAAGTAATGTCCCACAATCATTTGGTTTGTAATGATTTATTTCCATGTATAAAATTCAAGTTGTGGAATAATAACAGACTCTTTCTCGGATTCAATATTTGTATTTATCAGACATTTATGGTTCAGAGACTTGGACCCTACTTAAATAAGACATACCAAGACTCGATGCCTTTCAAATGAGCAACCAGTGACGCATCCTTGGTATCCGGTGGTTCAATCTCGTCCATAAAGTCAAGATGTCTGGAAAGACAAGTCTTCCCTCTCTCGGACGCTCTGGTCTGCTTCCGTTTGGTCAACTTGTTCGACTGGAACAGGAAGTTCCGGCTCACCAGATAATGTCCAAGTCAGCTATATGTAACAACGGTCTCCCACCGGCAAGCTGGAGGCGTGGGAGGGGCCGTCCCCGTTCTACATGGCTCCGACAGATAGCAGTTTCTTCTTTGGCATTGAACGAGGTTTGGCTACAAGCCTCAGCAATTGGAAATGGTAGTTGTTGATCGACGCAACGGGCCCTAGATGCCTAGACAAACATTATTATTATAAAATTCATGTGCAGTATAACTTGGTGCTCTTCAGCCTTTTTATACCTGTCGTGCACTTTTATAACCGTAAATTTTCTCTACCTCCCACTAAAATCTAAATTGAAGAAAACTGATTGTCCATTGAGTCTGTATTTTTGATGTTTTTAATCATCATGTAGCATGCCCCTTGCAGAAAGTTGCTCCCATAACAGCTTGTCTGAAAGAAACTCAATCTCTTGTCAAGTCCCCAGCCTGCTTCAGAGTCATGTCCAAACATTCCTTGACATTTTGGTGCCATCTTTATCTGCCTCTCTTGCCCGGCACCTTCCATTGCCATTCTCTCCAGACCACTGTGTCTCTTTAATTTATGTACCAGTTCTCCTCTATACCCAACTCTTACCGAATGTCTGTATTCTTCTTTTTTGTCAGTCCACAGTATTCGGAGGTCCGTTCTTTAACATTTGAACTTGAAGTACTTAATTCTCTTTCTTGAGGTTTTGGGTAACTGTCCATATTTCACAACCGTATGCTGCCATGGGGAAAAGTTTCTAAAATTTGTACTTTTATTTGTTCACTGGTATTCTGCAATAGTTTCCTCAGGTAGCGTTTTAATACAGAATGTCATTCTGCTACCGTTCACCTTAAAGCTAAAATCTCCCACTAGTGGGTGTTAGCGCCCAGGTTTGAAGAGCACTGGTATAACTGTTTCTTTAACACATGCTCCATCCACTTCTCTGTCCTTACGCTAGCGCAATACAGGGGCATGCATGCCTTCCCTATACTAGATTTTTTTTTCCTGTTTACATAATCATGTTCGTTTGGCATCAGTGGGCAGTTGTGATGTCCAAGATTGTAGAAAAATGTAATCACACTTTGGGTGGTACACCTGGGTCTTTGTGTATGACAAGAATAGCACTAGTGAATGTTGTAAGAGGTTACTGTGCGACATGCCAAAACACCAGTTGTGGTTTTTTAAGAGCAGCATAGATGGCGATTAATGGCCTGCGGGTCTACTTTGCTCTAGTAATTGAGTTTATTAGATGGACTCGCACACCCTCTGCGGCACTTGTCCAAACGCAGTGAAGTAATAAGCTGCTTGAGCCTAGTCTACTAAGCAGGAAATCATCCCGGCTACATCCAGCTCACACCAGAGCTGGGACCCACACAAGCACATCCTCCCCTGTACAGTACAGGTCGACTAAGACTTCTGTTTGTTACTGGAAGCTGGTGGGCCAATTGGCGACTTGGGATGTGATGTTTCTTATGAATAATGGCATCAGCACAGTGCAACATGTCCGTTCTGTTGGCTGTGGGAGAACTACTCACAAAACCATTTTCGGGGCTTGGTAGCAAGAGATTGAGAACGAACAAAGAAAAAGAAGAATCATTTATCACAGCTTCAAGACCTGAGAAATTATTCATTTGTTCAGTCCAATTATCATGCATCTGAATTACTAGTGGATATTATACACATGCTCGATTCAGATTTTGGCTCAACTTTGTCTTAAATGGAGATTTTCAATGTTCTCCAGTCCATTGCTCGTTGGGCAACGCGGAGTCTACCTGCATCAGCTTTTCGTAGGTATCACTCCTCACTGCCATATACCATAGTTGGAATAATCACAGTGTTGAAGGTGTGAGCCCTAGCGTTGTCATTTCGCATCTGTTGCAGTATGGGTTTAATACTGATGAAGCTGAGCCGGTACGCTGTTATCCTTCGCGAGATCTTCCAATTTATTGAATGGGAGATCGTTATTTTTTGGCCCAAGTAGATATACGAATTTACATTTTTGATGGAACAATCTCCAAGGCGCATATCTCATTTTGGGCAGAAGGTGTTGAGCATGAACTGGGTTTTCTTTCTATTGATTTATAATCCAACTGCAACGCTTGCTCTGCTGAGTTCATTCAGACGTTTCTTGGATGATGTGACTGAGAATGACTAAGTCATCAGCGAACCTTAGATGTGTAAGAATTTTCTCCCAGTCCAGGTTTTAAAAGACAGAACTCCTCAAGGGCTGATGTAAAGAGCTTCGGACGCCACCTTGTATCGGTATGGTGATCGGTCTATAGAAGAGGGGGGTATCAGCTGTTTATCTCCTCTGTAAGTTGAGCGTATTTTTCTGCAATTCCCTGATTTCTCAGGGCCTTCAGCACCACAGTTATTTCGACGCTATCAAAAGCATTCTCACAATCACCTCTGGAAAGAGCTGCTGCTTCCAGATGGGTTTGCGTACAGTAAGGATGGGTTTGCGTACAGTAAGGATGGGCATTGCTGTTGATATGGGGTCTTTTCTTATCTTTCTTTTGGTTATTTCTACAAAATTACTCTGCTTTAGTTTCCCTTTTCCAAATCGATTCAGTATCTGATGCATTGAATGGTCTGTAAGTCTTCTTAGTGTCTGGGCTCTGCTGTCTCTTTTACCATTCATTGAGATTTGTAATATTCTCAATTTCTACAATTGGCATTGTCTGTAGAACCTCTTCACTGGAAGAATGGGCTTATACATGGCCTCAACTCACTGTGGGGAAAAAGTTCTACTGAACCTCATCGCAGCCCTATTCAGCTTTCTGATAAGGATTAAAATCCCAATATTCTGCCGAATTACTGAGAATAGCAGAGTCAACCCCTTGAAGGTGAAGTAGACTTTGGCATAAGAGGCTGAGACATTGTAATACGTATGTTACACATCAAACCCCAAAGTCCTGTCAAAAGATGCACAGAAGGTTCTAATAGACTTGATTAATTGTACTATTTGGGTGCACATGCCTTTTCTTTATCTTGTAGGTCATAGTTTCAATTGTATGACGGAGCGAACCTCGTAATCATAGTCATCTCGTATAACATGGGTGGCAGGCTTCAGTGGCACTATTCTTTGATCCGCTTGCTAACAGACGGTCATATAGGTTCTTATGGAATGGAGAAGAAGAAGAAGAATGGTTACAATGTCCGCATTCTGATAAGGAGGGCAGCACATTGAATCCCCTGTGCAGGCATATGTTGTTTTTCTGTTGGGAATGGAAATAAACAAACAGCCAGTAGACGTGGTGATGCGGCTTGTAGTCCTCATCCTTTAAACCAAACCACTACAGTATTCTTCTTCGTACACTGTCAGACGTCAACTTGTATTTGTTTGAAAAAAGCAGCTGTCGACACTGCCATAGAGCTTGTCTAGTGTTGCCACTGGTGATGGCCACATGTGCTTTCTCTGGTCCTCGTATCTCAGGCAGTTTTGCAGCAGATGTTCAGCGGTCATTTTCCCTGTACCACAAGTGCATTCGTCAGTGCCACCTATCTTCAGTTTATAGAATAGGTGGTACCTCAGTCTGTTGTGGCCTGTGTGGAGTCTGAAGACCACGACCTGCTCTCTTCTGTTCAACTGGTAATAGCCATCATTTTTTGTGTAGCCAGTATGTTCTGTTTCCCATTTGGCCATGTATCTGGCCTTTTGGACTCTTCCTATGTCACACTAGAATCTGGTTGTGGTAGTCTTGCACCTTCTTTTGCCAGTCTGTCTGCCTCCTCGTTGCCTTGGCTGTTACAGTGGGATGGAACCCACTGTACCACTACTCTTTTTGGTGCGGACTGCTGACAGAGTACTGCTCTTAAATCATTAAGTTCAGTATTTTTCTGGCTTTTTAGTGCTGTAATTACGGCTTTCATTGCTTCTACTGCAGCCCTCAGCGCCTCTGCCTCCGCTCTGAATTTGCTTGAGAATTTTCCAGTTGCCACTAACAGTGCTATTTTTCTACCATTTGGTAGGCTCAGGAATACCCCTGCCCCTCCGTTCTGTGTTGTGTTTGTTACAGAACTGTCGGTGTATGCATGGGTCCAGTCCATGCTTGAGTAGTTTTTCGTTATGTACCTCAGGGTTCTGTCTCCTCTTTCTTTTTCAGTCTGGCTGTTCTTGTTTCCAATACCTGGTATATTTTCTACCACCTCCGGAAGGATATGCTGCTTCCAGGTGGGTTTGCGTACAGTAGGGATGGGCTTTGGTATTGTTACGGTGTTCATAGGGTCTTCGCTCATCTTTGCTTTGGCTATTTCTGCAAAGTTTCTCCTCTTTAGTTTCCCATTTCCAAATGTATTTAGTCTCTGATGCATTGGGTGGTCGATCAGTCTTCTGAGTTTCTCTGCTTCCTGTTGGGCTCTGCAGTCTCTTCTGTCGGTCATGGATTGCAGATTCGTAATCTTTTCAAGTTCTACAATTGGCGTTGACTTCATGCCTCCTGTTATAACTCTCATGGCTTGGTTTTGAAGTTTGCTAATTTTATCAAAGTTCGCCTTTGCTGCTGTTGTCCATGCCGCAATGCCATACCCGAGAACTGGTCTCACTCTTCCAGTGTACAGTTTCTTTAGTATTCTTTCGTCTGCTCCCCAGCTTGTTCCAGCAAGTTTCCTCATGATTGCCATTCTTTGTCTGGCTCTCATTCGGTTTCTCTCGATCTGACTTTTCCATGTCATGCGCCGATCAAATGTGACTTCCAAGTAGTTTGGGTTGTCGTTTAGCCGCAGATATATGCCGTTAAGACTTATTTTGGTGTTCTATGGTTTATTTTTTTTTTTTTGCGTTCGCCTTATTTCTCTAATCCCCAAGGCGGTGTGCGTTGCACTGTGGTTTTTATTTTGCGCCTGTCGGCCCAATGCATCCGACTTCAGCATGCATTTTATGTAAGGGTCTGCTTCCTCCTGCATTTTCTAAGGGTTTGCTTCCCCGGGGTAACGGCCGGTGCTGTGATGGGGATCGAACCCAGCACCTTCGGATTGTGAGCCGTGCCACTTATCCACTAGGCCACGCCGTCCCCTCTATGGTTTATTTGAAAGCGAGAATATCGTAAATGCTTTTTTTTTTCCTCATTTATTTTGACCAGCCATGAGTTCGCCCACTCCTCCAACGATGTTAGGGCCTGCTGCATCCGATTGTTTGCTACGGTGAGATTTTTTTCAGAGGTCCACATAGCCAGATCGTCTGCAAACATGGAGCTGTGGACTCAATCCTCTTGGTTCCCTTGAAAATCCGAAGTGATCGGGAAAGGCAACATCAGTACCCCAATGAAAGACCCAAGTTATATAAATCATTAGTGCTGTCTATACTTTTGTACGGATGTTAATACTTATAAGATGTAAAGCTGGGATAGTTGCACAACAGGAGAAAGAGAATGCTTGGCAAAAATATGGGAAGGTACTGAGTAAGCTATGTTCAACATCTCCGAGAGCAGTTGAAAGATGAGCATAATAGTCCGTAAACAATGGTCACTGGCAAAGAGGGGCAACCACTCTATGAACCTGAGAGGATAAGAGCAGAAGAGAGAAGTATTTCACAGACTTACTTGTACCAAAAGCACAAATAGGTGACGGTATAGAATATGTGCAACATCATTCTTTGGTACATATCCAAATATATGGACAGATTGATACTCGAGCAAGAAGTAATAGAGACAATTAGAAAAAGTCCTAACTACAGGGCTACATATGTAGACAACATATCAGCAGATGCCACTAAAACTTGTCACGATGTAGGGGTAAGATGGCTGACAAAGATCTTTAATCAAGCGTTGGATTGAAGGGAAGCTACCTGGAAATTGGCAACGAGCAGCAGTAGTACCTATTTGGAAAAGCAAGGGCAGCAGAAAAGATTCCATATCCCTCCTTAGCCATGTTGAAAAAATTTTCTCACAAGTCCTTGGGAAACAAGGGTCAAGCTATTGTGAAGCCGCTGATCAGTATTTCATAATCAGGCTTCCAGAAGAGCAGGGGATGTACGAATGCTATATTTACACTTCAGATGGCTAAGTTTAAAAAACCATAGAATATAATAAGTTCCACATGGCCTTCATTGATTAAGAAAAGGCATTTGCCCAGTGGGTTGTTCGCCCATCACGAGTGATAAGGACCTTTTCTTTTATTCACCTAGCCAGTCCTTCCAGTCAAGGATTCTGTAATTCCGGGTTGTGGATGGCTGACGAGTCTGATTTAGGATCTGCATACTCACAGGCAGTGAAAGCATGGAAAGTTTGCTTCGCGAGACGATGATCATTATGAACAGTGAATCCATGTATCTCATCCGCTTTATTGCTCAGACAGGAATCCCACAACTGATGCCGCTTTTTGACTAGTTTAGCTTGTCAGCGGACTAACGCTCTCCGCTTGCCCATCATCACAGGACTCGATTGTGTTAATACTGGATAAATGAAAAGATAATTGACTTGTGCAATGAATTTTATTTAAGTGAGGAAGGATTCCGCAGTTCGTCGGCCTCAGTCTCTCGCCTGAGTCCAATTTTAACTAGTGGCAAGACAAGTCAGGACGACTGGATATGGACTCGGGTGCAGGGAATGACCACGGCTGCCGTGTTCTGTGTGATCCACACATTTGCTTCCGTGGTAGTCTAATGACGAATTTCCTGCTTAGCTGGCTGGGCTTGAGCAGGGCAAATCAAAAAAAAATTTCTTTTACCGCCTCTCCTGTTCCTTTTTCTTCTGCACGTTTATTTGGGTCTCTCACTGACAAGGACTCCGAGGTTAGCAAGACATCTTGTCACCTCTAATGGTAATGAGTGACCCCTACACACCTTCGGTCTAAGTGTCAGCAAGGTGCCTCGAGAGTACGTGTGCATTTTGCGCTCACCCGTTGTCAGGAATAGGTGACGATAGTCTTAGAGTTCAACTACAACTAGAATATGGCACATTATCAAATTGGTGTATCTTATTTCACATATACTAATTGTAGTACAGTCCTCATGTGGTGTTACTTCTTGAATTCATTCAAATTTTGGAAGAAGATGAAATAGCACAGAATATCCGAAGCTGACGTGTCAGGGGCCAGTCACTGCGCTTGACTGGAAGTACAACAGATGTAGGCTACGGGAGGTAATGGAGGGCCAACTACGGGATGGGATTCATGCCTTGTGAAGAATCAATGCAGGTGTGACAAATTGGTTTTCAGTGCTGAGTGGTGTACGACAGGGATGTGCAGTGCTGAGTGGTGTACGACAGGGATGTGCAGTGCTGAGTGGTGTACGACAGGGATGTGCTCTTTCTCCATTGTTGTTCATAATTTACTTGGATAAAATTGTAGTTGGCTACCCCTCATGAGTTCTTAAAACTCATGATCAGGTCATCTTTTACCAAAATGAGGAAGACCTACAACACCACCTGAACTATCTCAATTTCACTTGTAACGAATATATGAAGATCAACACAGACAGAAGAGAAATTGTTGATTTCTATGTGAACAATTGCAGAGAAATTTCCACATCAGTGACAGGTACACTTAGCAAGTATGGGATTTCAAATACCTAGGTAGTGTGTTCACTGATGACGGCAGAGTGGACAGAGAGATTGTACATAAGAATCCGCAGGGCAAACAGTGTCCATTATCAAATTGCACCGATTTTGAAACACCCTAGACTCCTTCTTTCAACTAAGAGGAGGCTGATAAATACACTAGTTATTCCTACATTGTGTTACCAATGTCAATCTTGGTTCTTACTTGCAACACATAAGGGTAAGATCCAGAGCTGTGCGAGAAGGGCTTCAAAGATAAGCCAAACCTTGGTCTTGACACGCTTCAGTGCACCCAGTTGCAGATAGGTACTAACAGTTTGGTAAGGCAATGCACAGAGGAATGAAACTGGTCACCAATCGAAACAAGTACATAATAACTATGATCATCTCCACAAACTTTTGAATGACCTGCCCGGGATCCGTTAAAATGTGATAGACTAACAGGCCGCACAATTAGAGAATGTATACAGAATTTCATCTCTCTATGGTTACGGGGAAGTTTATTAAAATAGGAGAAACAGAAGTTCACGCAAACAAGACAATGGTGATGTCAGAAAACTGTTGACATACATAAAAGATTGCAAACAAGTAAATATAAAAGAACTGTGTTGTTTCATACAAGCTTGTATTTATAATAAAACATGTTTTGTGAAATACATGTGTATTTTTTTTAGGATGCATCCAAATTTGAGCGGAGACCATAAAAAGCTGGAAAATTATCAAATGTATTTGGAGGTTTTGAAAGGTCATTCGAGGATCCGCAAACAAATTTAAAATATTAACATGTCACACTATGTTCTGTCTACAAAAGTTCAGCTCTTATGGTCCTGAGTGGTCCACTGGGTCTTTGTGTATGACTAAGACAAGAATAGCCCCACAGAGAGCATGTTGTAAGAGGCGACTGTGTGACATGGCATAATACCGCCACGGTTAGATGGTTTGTTAAGAGCAGCATAGATCACACCTAACAGGCTGCAGGTCTACCTAGCTCTAGTGTTTATTAAGATGGACTCACATTTTGGCTAACCGCCCTCCAAGAAACTGGTGGTATACAGACTCTATAGTCTTCTAAACCAGTATAAAGATGTTTAGTTATGTTATGGGAAAGTTGGTCATGAACAACGATAACGGTCATGCCCAGTTAACTCTTTGCACCCTAACCCAGCCAAAAACGCTCAGTGTTTTTATATATAGCCCAACACCATAGCCCGCACAGAAGTTCCATTTGAGAACTGCACGACACATAACGTCAGTTTTTTTACAACTGCACCAGATGTTGTTTCGAGTAAAAAACAAAATGGTGTCGCTATTGTTTGTCATCCATATGTGAAAATAGTCATTTTTGCCATTTTACAGAATGGCTACGAGATATGAAAAATGCACCTAGTAATTAATGGCAGAAATCCTTGTAGTGATGAAGAAAGTGGTTCTGAATAGGACACTTATTGGTATATTAATGTTATCATAAATTTTGATGTAATGAAGATTCTGATATCGAATTTGAGACCATTGCAAATAAGCCTGGAGTGACAGATTCACAGAAGCAAATATTGCAATTTCTACAGAATCCTTCGACCTTGTCTGAGCCTAGTAGCTACTAGCTCATCTGTTCACAAGTCTGACAGACATGTATGTGTTGAAGCCATGATTATTTCCATTCTTATTTTCAAGCTATACATTCACCATTTTATGGTAATTCAACCTGTCCGCCGTGTTGTGGAAGCCAAGAATGGCTACATGCTGTACTTTAGGTTCTACAGTAGAAATGTAAATGTGGCATTGCAGTATGTTATAAGCTATAATCGTCGTAATTTAGTCACCGATAATGCAGCTGATTATCTTGATAACTACTTCATTCAGTAAAACTGCTGAGGATTTGCTACAGCGTAAAGGCTACATCTGTGAAACCACTTGGCGAACTCAGAAAATATAGTGATTTTAGTCCGATGTGTTATTAGACATTCGGCTTCCTCTAATTACCCGTTATTTCACCTGTCATTACTGGAGAGTCGTTTACAATAAGAGTTTAGAATAATATCAAATATTGAAGACTCCCAGGTTTTTCATGTAGTCTGAAACCTATTTCAGTGAACCACAGATTCAATAAGGACAATATCATTTTATTCAGACCTGTTATAATTGTAAAATACGTTTTGAAAAAAAACTAAAATAGTTTCTGAAGAAAAAAAAAATTCTGAAAAAACCCTTTTACTCGTTTCACATTTTTTGGACAACCAATATATATCCCAAATGTCTGATTTTCTGAAAGTGTATCCATTTTATTTCCTAATGTGCGGCTCAGGATGCAAGGGCTTAAGTACGTGTTTCAAGGTCCATAGATCGCAATTTTGACAAAGCCTAAAAGATACCAAATCAATCAAATTATTAAGGACGGGGAAAGAGTTAAGATCCATAGACTCAATTTGTTTAATATTAATTTGTTTCATTTTGAATGAAAAATATTTGACAGAAGTTGTGGCACTTGTCCGGGCCTGAAAGAAACAAATTGGCAGTTGTCAACAGACTGGAAAGGGTTATGGTTATTTTTACTCTCCACCTCTATATATGGGAGCTGCTGTTTGTTTATGGCGCTGATCATGAAATATGGGGCACATCTCGAGACCAACCTACACATCTGGAGATAAAGGAAAGAGTACCATTAGCAGTACCAAAATATAAGTGCCGGTTTGAAGGGAAGACCTGTCAGGTCACACTGGTAAAATACCATAATAGGACCAGTTTTGTGGGCATTAAAAAAG
Source organism: Ariolimax columbianus (assembly GCA_036924085.1). Taxonomy (NCBI): domain Eukaryota; kingdom Metazoa; phylum Mollusca; class Gastropoda; order Stylommatophora; family Arionidae; genus Ariolimax; species Ariolimax columbianus. The sequence continues at coordinate 79,515,772 of JAVGWX010000004.1, read as the reverse complement.
TTTAGTACACTACTCCATCTATGTACCTGACTATACTTACCTCATTAACAATGACCATAGTTCACAAAATTCAGCGTCAGGCTTCTGTTTTTTTTTTTTTTGCATTCGCCTTATTTCTCTATTCCCCAAGGCCATGTGCGTCGCACTGCGGTTTTTATTTCGCGCCCGCCAGCCCAGTGCATCCGACTTCGGCATCCATTTTATGTAAGGGTCTGCTTCTTTCTGCATTTTCTAAGGGTTTGCTTCCCCGGGGTAATAGACGGTGCTGTGATGGGGATCGAACCCAGCACCTTCGGTTTATGAGCCATGTCAATTAACCACTAGCCCACACAGACATGATATATTTAAGACAGGTGTTTCAAGTAATAATCTGATGTCCAGACCTCGAAAGTGACCTATACAAGCCCGTCAGGGTAACAACATAGAGTTCCTGAGACATCAAAGACTAGACTGGAACCAAGTTTACAGCACATGTTCCCAACCTTTCTTGGGTCGCGACCCCATTTTATAGAAGTTATCTGTGATTCCGATACTTTAAAAAAAGTCTTTTTAATGGTGTAAAAAAAAAAAAACAACATTGAAAATTGATTTTCCAGTATAATATAATTCAATACAATACGACATATTTCTGGATTACGCAATCGACTCATCTGATTGGTGGCCGAAACATAGGACATAACAACGTGACTTTTTTAAAACTGCTTATAGACATTCCAGGGTCCGCGTGTTGATGTGACTATGGGTCACTTTAGTGTATCCACTAGGATCACAAAATATAAAACTACTCATTTTTATGAGTTATACTAAATATTTACAAATTATGACATTATTCAAACTTTAAACAACGATTAAAAATGAAAATTGATTAAAAATTTTGTTTACTGTTTCAGCAGGCGACCCCACAGAAAACTCTTCATGGTCCCATTTGGGGTTGCGACCCCGTGGCTTATAGAATATTCTGGCATTCACTCTGTCAAAATCTCTACACCTCAGGGTAAAAGAGGCGCGACTAAGTTTACTACAGCAAAAATGATCACAATTTAGCATTTACAGATCACATACATGTAAAGTCAAGTTTTGAAGACAATAACAAAAATTAATTCTTTTAATAAACACCAAAAATGTCAAAAAAGTAATACAGCATTCCACAACAGAGATGACAGTCTAGCCAAATTATCAGCCGATGTAAAGTTGTTCCTTCCTCTACCTCATTTTGTAATTGAGAGAGCATGTTGCCTCAGATAACTCTCCATGGAAGTCAATGCTTAAGGAGAAGTCCAGATCTCTCTGGGGACAAAGAAAGTAACATTTCAAACACCTAACATAGTATCCTCTATCATTCATTCCCATATATCCTTCTTGGTCCCCTTCAAACAAGGGAGCAACAGATGCTCTCCATTTGTTCATATTCTGCACCGTCTTCTTAAGTTCTGCCCACAAGACCTTGGTTGAACTGACTTCCAGGAACAGCATGGGCTAGTGACAGGGCTCACAATCTGAATGTGCTGGGTTCGCTCCTCATCACAGCACTGGTCGTTAACCCGGGGAAGCTAACACTTACATAAAATGCGTGCAGAAGTCGGATGCACTGGGTCGACGGGCCTATAGTTCAATGCACACCACCTTGTGGAATAGGGAAAATAAGACGAACGCAGAAAAAAATTCTTCCACTCAACTGATCTTGGTCTTCCCACTTGTCTCTTTTCCTGTGGGTTTCGATACAGTGCAGGCCTTTAACTTTTACATATCTACCGATGAACTTTTTAGCATAAAAAAACTTCAGTTTTACAGCTAATTTTAAAAAAAAAACAGACCAGGCCCATTGTCTCTGAACATGCAGGTATTTGAATCTAGAAGTAGGCTGCCTCCACCAGCTTCGATTTCAAGTGCAAAAATGGCTTGTTTGATCAATTTTGAAATGATTTATTTTCTTTTTCACTCGAATTTGAAGATTAACTCATTCACTCCCAAATATTTTGGATATCTGAATTTTTCTACATAAAGCTCAAACACAGCATCCCTTTTGTTCTTCAATAAAGGTTCACTGAAATAGCACACATTATATACCAAACAAATTATAATGTAATACATATACTTTGCAAATGAGGTCAACATTTTGTGTATGAGGGATTAGTTGCATAACCATTTGTTATATATTTTTTATTATATATGAAAATAAATTGTCCCCTCAACAGATTATTCAGCTGTAAAACATCACATGAATTAACAGAATGATTTTTCTATTGGTAGTAATCCACAAGAGAAAATGTTTTGAAAGTTTCACCTAATTTGGTGCAGTTGTTTTTCAGTTTTCACAATTTACTAGTAGGCACGTGAAGTTGAAAATGTGCTCAAAATTAAAATCCCCAATCGGCAGCGCATGAGCTGCAGTGGTCAGCGACCCGACCCATAACTGGCTGCTAGCGTCAAGGCCAGCGAACCATAGCTGCCAAGACCCTTCTACACCTCCACGTGGTGATCCTGGATAACAGGCTGCAGCAGGGCAGACTGGCTAAGGAGAAGGAATCGAAGAGGGAATGCTAATCCGGTACTCAAAAATGCTTGCTGAAGTCGGATGTGTTGGACCAAAAGGTACAAATATCGCAGTAAAGATGTAAACTATGACAATGCATTCCATTCTCTGGAACTACATTCTGCTACTTAAGCCCTTTTATGGTTTGGTAGCGGGAGATTGAGAACAAATGAAGCCAAGCCAAGCGATCCATGAGGACGGATTGGAAAGAAAACATGCCTAAAAATGACAGCATAGATAAACTTGGCAGAGATGTGCAAAGATCTTCAGACTCAGAACAAGACATTGTAGACTTCAAGGCCCACTTCCATGGAATGAGCCATGGAGACCAGTGCGATTTCAGAGCATCCAAAGCAAACACCAGAACATATTCTGTAAGACTATTCCACTTATGCAAAAAAAAAGAGAGTCAACCTGGTCCTGGAGAGCGACCATGCTTGACAATCTGTGGTGGATCGACTGAAGAAATGTAGTCTCCTCTGTGAACCTCACATAGCCTGCAGCATAATTTTTTTTTTTTTTTTTTTTTGCGTTCGCCTTATTTATCTATTCTCCAAGGCGTGTATGCGTTACACTGTGGTTTTTATTTTGCGCCTGTCGGCCCAGTGCATCCGACTTCAGCATGCATTTTATGTAAGGGTCTGCTTCCTCCTGCATTTTCTAAGGGTTTGCTTCCCCGGGGTAACGGCCGGTGCTGTGATGGGGATCGAACCCAGCACCTTCTGGTTGTGAGCCTTGCCACTTAACCACTAGGCCACGCCGTCCCCCAGCATCATTTGATCAAAGAAGAAGATGCCTAGGGAAAATTATGTACTGAACAATATCAGTGACTTCTCAAAGCAATTATTTTTCAACATGATACAACAATCACTTACATTGTTCTGTTTGTTAGGGGTCATAGCAATGACTCCATCAACTTCTTCCCCTTTCTTGATGGTCAGATCGTTGTCACCCAGATAGAACACTGTCTGTTTCCAGTGAGTGTAAGGTGCATCCGGAGCTAAAAATAACACAACCAATGTACAACTGGCAGATCTAACATATTTCATACAAGGAAAAACGGGATCAAGTCTGAGTTGTATACATATGTAAGGTGTCTTGCACTTTGTGTAGGGCATCTACTGATTGTTGGTTAGCAAGGATTGTGTGTTTCTAAAATGACACCAAGTAGTCTAGCACGAACATGATTACTATTTTTAAAAAACTTTTTCTTCCCCATTTATTATGAAATAGTGGCACACAACTTTTCAACAGTCTCCATTGTTTTTGGTACACGTTCTCCAGTACCTACAAAGCGCATGGATTTCTATAGAAAGTTTGAAGGTTACGTGTGTAACCCACTTTTGCACCACATCAATGGTGTCTGTTGTGGAACTAGAGTACATCAAGTATGATGTGGTGTGCTGGACCACAACCCTTTAAACCCTGGCTACCCAGTATGTAAAATTCCATTCCTTTGTGCTCCTTAGAAAATACACATATAGACATTTGAGTTAAGCTATTTGCTATGACAAAAGTAAGATGGCCGCTCTGGTGTTTGTGTGCTTTTCTGCTGTTTTCTAGCTCCTGTTCGGATTATAATTCACGACTTCTTCACCAGGTGGTATCAAGGACTTTATTTTGTGGAATTCATGTGCTTTCATTTGGTTATATTCTTGTTATGCTGCATCTTGCTGCGACTGTGCCTGGTTTAATCCGTGGGAAAACAGTCCAGGATGGCATTGAACGTTCTGCTTGACTGTACCAAAGAATTCAGTTTAGGTTTTCACTACTCAAGGGCCTTCCTGCTTGGACTGAAGACTTCCTTCTGCCATCCCTACAACGGAGGTTACACCATACCTCTCACAACCCTGTACTCTCAGCACAGTAAGTCACGCTGACCCACACTCCCCATGGCCCTCATCCCGAGGCTGTAAAGTACTGGGGAGTCTGTAGAGATTTCGGTCGACACACTACGCATTAACGATTCTCAATAGCTGGACTTGGTAGTGATCTATCATCTCAACTGACCGTTGATGCCTAAGCGAACATTATGACGAAACTATGTGCTCTAATTTAGTTATTCTTTCAATTCTCTATATTATCTAAAGGCATGCTTCGATATTTATACCGCCATATTTGTTGTTTCTGAAAATGTGTGTACTGTGTAGACGTCACCTATAAGATGGTCAACATAGAAACGGTAAAGTCAAAATTACGCCTTGAAATAATGGTCCGCCCATTGCTGATGTCCAGAAGTGTGGCTATTTTATTCTGCGATTTTACATCACGAAGTGTTGAACTGCTGTTATTAACTTTGGTGTCACTCACTACTCCGTGTGCTAAACACAGTAAAGAAAACTGTCACAAAATAAACTTGTAGGTGTCACCATGTTAGTACAACTCACTACAAGATAAGTTTACTTTCTGCTATCATGCATGTCCCACCTATCTAAGGTTAGGTGTGTGAAACCCAAGATATCAAGGCTCAGGGAATTCATTTATTTTATTACACACGAATCAATATTTATGTATCTCGGGTTCAGAAGGTTAAGCTCCAATTGCACTGATACTAATTTGCTTTAATCCTACTGGATCATCATGTAACATGCCCTCCCTCCTACCCCACTGTTGTATTCAGAACATCTTTGTGTATCTTCTGCTCCTCTTGCTCGGTACCCATGATATTATTCCTTCAAGCATATTTTGTTTATTAACCATTACAAAACCTTCATCGCTTTAAAGCAACGGACAAAAATGGTAAGTTTCATGGACAAAGTCGTTGCAAATTGATGGCCGTTTTAATCATACTTAACCAAACCGGGCTACCGTAGAAATCATCTGAACATACTGCTTATTTGATTGTAGAGAGTCTGATTTTCATCCTGTCTGGTTTAAAAGCAATGGCCATTTCAATTAAGATGAACTCGCATATCGGTTAACCACCCTCCATAAGCGCTTGTCCAAACGCAGTGGAGTATAAAAGTTGCTCTAGCCTAGCCCACTAAGCAGAAAACCCTTCTTCTGGCTACATCCAGATCATACCCGAGCTGGGACCTGCACAGGGGCATCTGCCCCTGTAAAAGTACAGGTCAACTAATAACTAAGAAACAATAATTATGTTTATAGTGGACAGAAATGGCCATTTGAACATTGATTATCCGTTTCCTGTGGAATTTCTTTTTTTTTCAAGCAAGGTAAGTCGAAAGCCCATGAGTTTATATATTTGTGCAAAAACATTAACACCAACAAGTTATTTATTTATTTATGTCTCTACACACAATCAAATCATATATATGGACAGACAAATAAAAAGTGACATGCTGAAAAATGATGTGGCTGCAGGGGAAAACTGCACCAATTTTTAATGTGGTGTGGTCAACTGTTGCGTTAAATTTGGCTAGTGTGGACATAATCCTACTTGTGAGTCAATTTTGTTCTATATCCTGCTCCCTTAGGACTCTTTTTTCCCACTATTCACCTGCATTATTTATCATGGTTCCCATTGAAACAGAGTTGCAACAGATACTCTTCATCTGGTCCTATTCTGTGTCACTTTCTTGAATTCTGTCCACTAGAGACTCTGACTGTACTAGATTCCCTTTTGACCATTTCTCACCAGGTGTTTTTTGGCCATAACCAAACTTCCCATTGACTGTCTTTCATCTAGTCGAAGAATATGCCTCAGTTGTGAGTAATCCTCAAGAATCATGCTAGGATTGATATTTTGATTATATTTTTCAAAGTTTTGTTTTTGGGGGCTTTGGTTGTTAGCCTTAGCCCAACCCCCAAACCCAGGGAATGGTTGTGCACTTTTAGTCTGGTTTAACCTGTCGAGATCATAACTCTCAGACCAGCATATCTACCAGTATCATGAAAATAAAAACTGGTGGTGTTCTTCTTCACCGGTTCTTTCTTAAACTCCCGCTACCAGCCTTAAAAAGGGCTTTGCAAGTAGCAGGATGTTGTCCAGAGAACGGGATATGATATTTGCACCTTTCGGTACGACGCATCTGACTTTGGCAGGCATTTTTGGGTACTGGGTTAAGCCTTCTAAAGTTATACACGAAGGACAACTGACACAGCCATACAAAATTAAATCAGGGGTACAACAGGGTTGCCTGTTGTTGCCTTTCCTGTTCAACCTGGCAGTGGAATGGTGGAATGGATTATGAAAGTAACAGCACATGAGAGAAATGGAATCCAGTGGACCTTGAATAAACAGCTGGAGTACCTGGATTTTGTGGGTATAGCCCTTCTTTCCCACAGCCAAAACCAAATGCAAGGGAAACTGGATTATACCTCTAAACAAGTCGGTTTAAAGATCCATGAGAAAAAGACAAAAATAATTAGGGTCAATGCAGCAAACACAGAACTAATCAGGCTGAGAGGAACGCCACTGGAAGAGGTAAAGGTATTTACATACCTACGAAGTATCATTAACAAGGAAGGAGGGACAGACAAGGATATAAAAACAAAACCAAGAGTTGCATTAATGAAGTGAAAAATATTGCACAGGACAGAGCTGCTTGGCAAGGGTTGGTTGATGGCCTATGCACCCCTGGATGATAGGAGAAAGAGGGTTAGCCTTCCCTCTTCGATCTCTTCTCCTAAGCCAGTCTGCTCTGTTGCAGCCTGTTATCTAGCATCACCGCACGGATGCGTAGAAGGGTCGTGGCAGCTCTGGTCACTGCAGTTACTACTCTGCTCACCATCTTAATCCCAAAAAGCCCTGGAAATGGGCTATTTACACACGCTGATATAATGTTAATTTTATATTTTAGTGAACAGAAAGCCGTATCTGCAACATATAAACCAACTTACATGTTGAAAAGCCTGTACGTTTGTGACATTTTGTAAACTCAATGTTGAAGAACGTGACGAGAGCATGTAGGTAGTCATTACGTCGACATGTCAGACGAAATGGGGCTGTGAATGCAATGTCACCCTCCTTCACTGTATAAATATCTACTTCCTGTTGTATAAAAGAAACAATAAGATCATACTAATATATAATCTTTATTATGAATACTTCATGTCATCATCATCATTCATGTTGCATGTCGCTTTGTAGAGTGTCGCTCTCATGACAGTTTGTCTGTAGGAAACTTCCAGCCTGTAACAAGGTCAAATCTTGCCTCTTTCCAGTGGCCATGCCATCCATATCCACTCTCCCGTTTGACGTGTTCAAAAAACCTGTTTTTGGGGCATTACATCGTTTATGAGTCAATTCTCGTTGAATATTAAGGTCTTGGAGGGATTTGTTTTTTTCTTTCTTCGTGCACGGGATTTTCAGGACTCTACTGTAGCGCTGTGTTTCAAAAGTACCAATCTTCCCTCATTGTTTTTGTAATCGTCCATGTGTCACATCCACAGGAAAAATGCATGTTCTTCGGATCTTTCGTTTTAGTTCCTTGTTTGTATTATGCCATAGGTTCTGCATACTCCTTGTCTTCTGCATTGCCATAGTCTCAGTCGTCTTCTTACTTCCTTTGTACAGTCTCCATTGTTGTTCAGTATTGATCCCAGATATTCAAAATGTGCAACATTTCCAATCTCTTCGCCAGCAATCTCGATTTCAGGTTGAAGTTTTGTCTTGTCAGTCGTCATTATCTTAGTTTTCTTCATGTCATAGACAATTTAATTATATGTTTAACCATGTTTAGAATAAAACTACATTCTAAGACGCCATCAATTGCAAGATATGCCCCCTAATTTCAGCACCTCGAACATGTAAAATTTAAAATTGCAAGATGTGCCTCTAATTTCAACACCTCAAACATGCAAAATTTAAAAATATGATTTTAAAATATATAATTAGCATACAAATAAAATCAATTTACCAAGAACCGTTACTTATTAAGTTGTATATTAAATATCACTTCATTCTGATTCGATAACGAAGTGAACTTCACATTCTAATTCTTCTGAATCACTTGCTGACCCCTCACCCTTGATATCTCTATAATTCTATATCATCCTCTGTACCATCAAGAGTTTTTTATGTAAATATTGAATTGCTGAAATGTTTTCCAACGAAGAACATTTGCTTTACAAATGTGACAATTTTCATCTGCACACACAAAGACTTCTTTTCAACACAACCATTTAGTGTGCTCTTTTTGACTGCATTTTGAATGGCAATAAGGCATCAAAGTGAACAAAACTTTTATGCAACAATATCATAAGACCAACACATGAAAATCCGACATCAAATTTGCTCATGTGTTAGGCAAGAACAATGCCGACTGAATCCTGCTCACCTGACTATTTTCTTTTGACAGTGATTTTAAGAATACAACTGTAAGAGGCCATAGACATTTCGCGATTTTTAGAGACATTTAACTTTCAGAGTAACCAAGCCGAGAATTTGGTTTTGGATAGAATTTCTTCTATTTTTCGCTTGAATTTGAAGATTGAGAATGGGACAGTTGTTGCAACACATTTTTCTGAGGTAGATCTATTTTGTTTGTTTATGTAGATACAATAATTACGTTTATAGCCGAAGTGACAGACATAGCCATTACAGTAAACATCAGTAGTCACTACATGTTTCAGCCAATATTTTTCTCTTCTGTAACCAGGGGACACCTTTACCAGGTGAGTCTATATGTTTGTGCTATTTTTCACCATTATCGCCTTCTTCATCTTCTTCTATCTCATAAATTAACATACACACAATAACAAGATCTTTATTAATTTATCTCTCTAGACACACTTTAAAAATAACAATAATTTTAAAAAAGATTACAGGTTCTTAAAATTAACAACCACGTTGGGGAATGACATGCTGAAAAATAAAGAGGATGCAGGTAATCTGATATGATAAACGTTAAATTGGGAAATAAACATCTTTGAATAAGAGACCCAGCTCTTAAAATAATGCTCTTTGACCTGGTGTTTAACATTGCTATGATTCTTACCTTCACCAAAAATGAATTGGTTACAACTTGCTTGGGGTCGACCACATCCACCAGTGGTTCTCTAATGGCCACTTCACGTATACAACTCATATCAAACCCGTATACACTGTCCCACCCTGATGAACAAAGCAAACAAATGCACATGTTTAGATACAAAATTACAATAATCAGACTGCCAGGTGCAGTTTCAACATACATCTGTTCAACTGCATTTAGCAATTACAAGTCAGATTTAATAACGTACAAGCACAAGGTAAGCACAACTGTTAGAACATATTCTACAAGTCTTTTGACTGATGATGATGATGTTCATCCATCAGATGTGATGAAGACCACTCTCTTTGTTCAGCCATAAGAATGGTCTTTTCTCCGCTGAAATGGGTAAATGTGCTGCAATTTGGATTAAAGTGAGGAAGAAACTGTGCCTTTTGTGAACATCACTCTCTGGTCCTGCGCTACCTTTGGTCAGTGACAAGATTTTTTCGAGACGACTGGAGACAGTACAGGGTGCAGATTTTTCCTCAGGGTTTACTCGAAGCTTTTCCCGTTAACCCGCAAGGCAGCAGAGGGGGGAATGACATTTATCGTCGTGTGTCATGGCTTTCAGATAACTGCTTTCAGACAATTATAGTCGTGTCTAAATTTCAGTCACACCAAAACCGACGCTGTTTTCAGCTAGGGTGAAATGCGCCAATCTCGAGACGTTCAGCCGTGTGATCTAGACTGAAAATATGACACAGACGTAAGCATAATGCTAATTCATGTAGCCGATGTCCAGGTCAGGATAATCGGAAGGAAGAAAACGAACAATTGGTCCAAATGGAAAACAACAAATCCGTGGCCTGGCGGTATCCATAATGAACTAAACCACCAAATCAATATAGACCCGCAGCCGGTAGAGCGCCATCTTTTAACTAGATAGGTGCAGAATGACAGAGTGAACATTAACGCTGAGAAAATGAACTAAAACTATGATAATTAGTAAAGGTAGATTCAAAATCTACAGATAAAGATATATGGTCACTAAAACAGATCATGAGTTTCTACCTTGGAAATGTGAGATGGAAAATAGAAATCGGGAAGAACCAGCCAAATCTGTTTTCATCAGCGTGAATCGTATACTGACATACAAACAAGTCGTTCACAAATTAAAAATGGGAGTGATCAGGTATTATGTATACTTGTTTTTGCTGTATGGCATAGAGACATGGACTATGAATAAACAATTGAAGAAGAGAAGTGATGCCTTTCAAATGTGGATATATAGAAGAATGAGGCATAACTTGAAAGAAAAGAAAAATACAGAAGTTTTGAAGAATTGCTGAATGAAATCAAGAGTTCGAGATCATGACGCTGGACGTTTTCATGACAGCCTGGTCGATGTGATCCTCGTAGTAGTGAGTCGCACAGACGAAGCCAAGCATACACAGTCGCCTGGAGGACCCAGGTCCACCATCACCACGCTCTGGGTGTGAAAAAATTTACTGCAACCGACTTAACATGCTTTTCAGCGCACATAACAGAGTAACAATATCCTTGTGGGGGTTCGCAAACAACAACTGTACGATGATAATAGGACACCTGATGCTGCCGAAGACGGATGTATCGGACCGAAAGGTGCAAATATCGCAGTCAAGCTGTAAACTAGTGACAACGCACTGCGGACTACATCCTGCGACTTGCAAAGCCTTGTTCAGGGATTGGTGAGATTGAGAACAAACACAGAAGAACACCTGAGACACAAGTTTATGTTGGAAATATGTTATTTCAGAGGGGAAAACTGAAATAAACAGACATGACTTTATAGAGGACATTGTGATTTTAGAAATAAACTGTATGTCTGGCAACAAGACATGCAGAGACAGACTACCAATTCAATAATAATTGCCCATCGCAATCTCATAGTAGTGAGCTTACTGGAGAGCCTCGTATTGCACACTGGGCTGAAGATGTAGCACAGAGAATGAAGAATAAGCTGACAGCAGCAGCTGTTGAAAAAAAGCTAGATGGCCACGATTGACTGGCTGTGCTCTCGACTCACTCCGGTATTTGTGTCATTATCCTGATGTTTGTTAGTTCGGATTAAAATTCACAACTCCTTCACCAGGTGGTTTCAAGGACTTTATTCTGTTGAATTTATGTGCTTTCGTTCGGTTAGCCCGTGGTTATGCTGCATCTTGCTGTGCCTGTCTTAAACCGTGAGAAAACAGTCTAATATGGCGTTGAACATTCCAATTGACTCCACCACAGTATTCAGTATTCTCATTTCAAGACACAATAGGCCGTTTTTCTGAGTCTTTCCTCATAACTATAATTCTGGAATCCCCCTATCAGCTTTGTCGCTCTTTTTTGTATCCTTTTCAGCATGTTTATATCCCCTGTATGATAAGGACTCCACAACTGTGCACAGTACTCCAATCTAGATCTAACTAATGCTTTATACAGTTTGACAATCACCTCCTTACTCTTATGTTTAATATATCTTTTTATCATGAATTGAAAGAAAGTGAATGCTCACCTTATCTGTATGATCTATTATAACCTCTAGGTCCCTTTCCTTATCTATCTTTCTAATATTGTTCTCGCCCATTCTGTAATTATGTTTCATATTGGATCTACCCATGTGGATGACTGTACATTTATTTACATTAAACTCCATTTTCTAGCTTAAAGACCATTCTTGAATTTTATCTAAATCTGACCTCAATATATCTACTTCTGCTTTAGATGAGACACTACTGCATAGTTTTGTGTCATCAGCAAATTTTGCAATCATGGATCCCATATTAAAATCCAGATCAAAATTGGTACCAAAACCGAGTCCTGTGGCACTCCACACTACTCCTTATTTAGCATCTCCCTCTAGTAAAACCACGCTGACTATTTTAAACTTGTCTAAATGCATCACAATGCTTTCTTTGATTATTGACTAACAATTTACACTCAACTATGCTCAAACTCACCTGTCTATAATTTGCTGAATCTGATTTTGTGCCCTTTTTAAATATGGGGATCACTCCTGCATCTTTCCAATCCAGTGGATCAATCCCTTTCACAAGTGATTGAGAACATAATATACCCAACAGTTTTGCTAGTTGATCTCTAATTTCAAACAGCAATTTTGGATGAATAGCATCAGCACCTTTGGACTGTGAGCCGTGTCACTTAACCACTAGCCCACACCATCCCCTTTATATTATTTTGAATTAAATTATGACATACGGTGTTGCATTTGTCCCAGACTGAAAGACACGAACCTGAAAAATGGTCTATGACTGGAACGGGTTAAAACACATATCTAAGGTTTAGCCTTCTAGTTTGTTTGGCGAATGTCCATGTTAGGCAAATATACAAAATTTAAATATGTGCTGGAGTAATATTTGAGGATTCTGGGAGAGAATCAATTTGTTTTCTTACAATTGATTTTCTCATCCTTGTACTGTCTGTCTTCTATAGCAGTGATGTACAGTGTTGCTCTATCTGGGAAGATGAAGCCATCTGGTGTCTGCAAAAACCAAATCAGTAAATGTTTTATTCACACATTTCAAGAATATAATGCTGCAGTGGAGGAAAAGGATGGACAGGTGGGTTGGATGTAGGTCTTCTGACCATGGGGACATGAATTCAAAACCGCTGTACAGTTGTTTCTATTGATTGTCAAATAATGACAATTGCCTGTATACTATGTAACAACTGCAAAAGCAAGCAATCTTTATTCCCCAGCTTCATAAACCCTGTGAAGTGGACTTCAGCAATAAATCGATAGGTAGATGGGGTTGAGGATGCAGCACAGTGACTCATAGCTGACTTTTTGCATGACAGAACAGCATGGGCCCAGATCCCCTTACAGCCACGATTGAAAAAAAAGTAAGAACCCAGAGCCCCATACAGCTAGACAAGAACGTTTTGAATCCAGAACCTCTGAGTCGAGAGAAAACAGTAAGAGCCCAGAGGCCCTTAGTTGTGAGAAAACAGTATGAGCGCAGAGCCCCTTACAGTCATGAGAAAACAGTATGAGCACAGAGCCCCTTACAGTCATGAGAAAACAGTATGAGCACAGAGCCCCTTAGTCATGAGAAAACAGTATGAGCACAGAGCCCCTTGGAGTCATGAGAATACAGTATGAGCCCAGACAAGAATGTGTCTAGGGGTTATGAGTTTGTTCACATCACGTTTAGTTTGATAAAACCGGTCTTGTTGGATTTTTTCGTGGTATGACCACTTCTCCCAGTTGACCCATCTGTAAATGGGTACCTCATAGAAGTCACGGGTGAACTAGTGGAGCCGCCACAGTAGCTACAGAATTCATTCTCCGAATGAAAGGGGAGGGGCCGAGCACCAATGGCGCCCCTTTGCAATGAAGTCAGTTCTGTGAACCAATTTCCAAAAATAGTATGAAACCCAGAGCCCTTTAAAAGCAAGGAAACATTTTGAGCCCAGAGGATAAGCAAAATGACTATCGGTGTTGATGCCAGGATACCGTACTGAGAAAGAAAGTGTAGTAATTACATAGCTGTTATTGGCAAAATGACCATTGAGCATCTGCAGCTAAAGTACCCAATGAATAATGAAAAAAAAAAGAAAAGTAACAAAATTTATCACCAGTACAATTCCTAAACAAGATTTGTGAAGATATTTATTTTTTTGTGTTTGTTTTCTTCACGTGGAGGTATATGGTTTGAATCTGAATGAGTTTCCAATTACCACATTTCCTTTTCAGTTGTCTGCTTTCCGAATGGTTATATATAGTTGTCTTTACGTGTGTCTTATTGGTCTAATGGTAGAGCACTCACAATTCACCAGTGCATTCCATCAGCACAGTCGTTAATTGGCATTGGCTTCATCATAGTTCGTCCTGGGATGGATAGTGTAATGCTGCTATTTTTGGTCCGAAACAACCGGTTTCAGCATAGTATTTTTGGGACCAGACTTGCTTTGCCTCTTCGATCTCTTTTCTCTTAGTTTCCAGGGCCCTCATCTGGAGGCAGAAGGGTCTTGGTCAGCTGACCCTGATATAAGTAGCCAGCTATCAGTCACTGGTTGGGATCAAGATGCTGAGCAGCGCATGAGCTGCAGTGGTCAGCGATCCATAGCTGACTGCTAGCGTCAGGGCCAGCGAACCAGAGCTGCCAAGACCCTTCTACACCTCCACACAGTGATCTGGATAACAGGCTGCAACAGAGCAGACTGGCTAAGGAGAAGGAATCGAAGACGGAATGCTAGCCCGGTACTCAAAAAATACTTGCTGAAGGCGGATGTGTTGGACCGAAAGGTACAAATATCGCAGCCAAGCTGTAAACTACAACACAACGCATTCCGTTCTCTGGACTACATTCTGCTACTTAAACCCTTTCAGGGTTTGTAAGCGGGAGATTGAGAACGAACGAAGCCAAGTCATTGGCTGCTGTGAAATCATTCACTGCCGCATCTACAATCATTACAGATGTTTACTGTAATGGCCATATCTGTCATTTTCGGCTATAAACATAATTATTGCATCTATATAAACAATCTACCTAAAAAACTTGACTCCCCCATTCTCAACAATTGGTGAATCTTCAAATCTAATTAAAAAAACACAAGAAATCATTTCCAAGACGCCTAAAACTAATTTCACAATCGCCATTCCTGGTATCTGATCATACATTACTGAAGTCGGGAAATCTCTACAATCAAAAGAGCAGTATTGTTCAGACCATTACTATGTAGCCACTTGTTTTTAAATTTGATTAGAATGGCCGTCGCTATGCAAAGACATCGTTAAGTCACGAAACTGTGACCCCCGAGTTTCATGTCGTCAGTCGCAAATCTTTGCCGCTCGCGTGGTAAAGGTTAAGAAAATGACAAGCACGATGCAGCTTCGAAAACAACATCATCGTCACAGTGAGTTATTTCAACTTACCAGCCACTTATCCCTGGCAAAGATGACAGTGTTCAGCATGGACTCGTAAAACAAGCAGTAGCCCATCCACTCTGAGATGATAATGTCCACTTTCTCAATGTCGGCTGGAAGACTGACTTCCTCCACTTTACCCCTCACAAGAGTGATTACTGCAGATGTCATGAGATAATTTAGATGAATGCCAGTTATAGAGCACATAAGAGCAAAGAAAAATGACATTCCAAGTGTTTTACACCCGTGGCTCACAAATTGTATTTTGTGAGAGATCACAGTTAAAAAATAATAAAAGTAACAAACTTGTGCTCATTTTTTTGGTAAAGACTGTGACTTCCTAAAATGGGATATTTGTGACGTGTCATAGTTCACAGTGGGGCTGCTTCCAATTTCAGAAAAATATTTTTTCCCCCGTGTTGGCCTTCTCTCTTTGACCCATGGTTGCAGTCTATCTCCAATGCCACTACTTGGAGGTTGAATGGTGTCATCCACCACTTTCTTTGTTCAGCCGAGTAGGCCAGTCTTTTCTCTTGCTGTATCTGCTGAAATGGGTCATTTGTGCTGTGATTTGGATTAAGGTGAGGAAGAAATCAACTTTTGTCAACCTCACTCTCTGGTCCTGAGCTACCTTTGACCAGTGACAAGACATAATCGAGGCCGATTGAAGGTAGCACAGGACGGGGATTTTTCCTCGGGGTTTACCCCTGGAGCATTTCCCTAAACAGATTTATCGCACGGCGAGGGGAACGGGGGGGACCATCGCCCAAGTGTGAGTGATGTGTTGGGCATATCTCCCAGGGGACGTGTTCTAGTTCATTTTAGTGACCATGAGTTCCAATTCCAGTCACACCAAAACCAGCGATGTCTGCAGCTGGAGCGCCAACTTCCCTCACTGCTCAACATATGCTTGTTTTCAATCTCTAGCAGTCTGTGTATAGCAGATTCATTTAACGCAATGCCATCATTCAACAGGTAGTCCTTGACAGATTTCGATATGTTCCCCTACCTATGTCTGACGTCCTAACTATGGATGCTTTAAATTCCAGTAATCTTCTTCCACTCCTTCAGCCATGCACTAGTGTGAAACAAGGACATGCAGCAGTTCCTTTGCCGTCTGTGGTCAGTTGTGAGATTTCCAAGAGCGTAGACAATTGTCATTGCACACTGAAAGAATTGTCGCCATGTGGTGCAGTGATCTCTCATAAACAACTGAATTGACATTGCTACAAATCTTGGCTGGTAGTAGTAGAAGGGACGTTCAGACCATGTCCGATCGTGCGCTCCATCTCATCTCTTCCTGGCTTTAACTATCTGAATCAACCGTTCAAGAGTACCCATATCGGCTGAACAACTTTCATACACAGTATACAATTGTATGTAAATTTCTCAATTTTTCCGCCACCAGAAATTCAATTTACAGCTTCTTTGTAATGCAAGTCGCACACATACTCCATTTTAAAAGACTACTACTGCAGCACTATCAGCAAGAAGACAGCAATTACGCACACATATACGGGGAAACCTGTACATTTTTACTTTATTTGTATTCTGGGATGACAAGGAAAATGTAAAGTATTACTGTCTGAGCAACCTTCGTTTATCAAGTGTGTGTGTTAACTGGGGCCCAAAGTTTAGCAATACTGTAACCAGCTAGCCATGCTGTGAGACGCTTTGGAGAGTTTAAGAAGGGGTCAGCTGCTCTATTCGTAGAAACTATAAAGGACAAGAAAAGTAAAGGAGGGCCTATAACACCCCACTGTAGAAGAGAAGTCAAGTGATGTCTGCTACCCATAGATGATAGTTCTATGGTTTCAAAGCAAGGAATGAGAATCAGACACAATGTTTGGGATCAAGATGCTGAGCAGCGCATGAGCTGCAGCGGTCAGCGACGCATAGCTGACTGCTAGCGTCAGGGCCAGCGAACCACAGCTGCCAAGACCCTTTTACACCTCCACACGGTGATCCTGGATAACAGGCTGCAGCAGGGCAGACTGGCTAAGGAGAAGGGAGCGAAGAGGGAATGCTAACCCGGTACTCAAAAAATGCTTGCTGAAGTCGGATGTGTTGGACCAAAAGGTGCAAATATCGCAACCAAGCTGTAAACTACGACAACGCATTCTGTTCTCTGGACTACATTCTTAAGTCCTTTCAGGGTTTGGTAGTGGGAGATTGAGAACGAACGAAGAAGAAGATACAATGTTTAATAATAAGTCATACAAATCTATTTTCATTTACTTACCATTGTTTAATCCGTTGGCAGCAACTATCTTCTCCGCATAATCAATTATGCTGGAACATTCAATCTGTAAAGCAATGATATTAGAATGTACACACTGCAGTCACAAAAATGTTGAGTTATTTCCTTGCCTCCCACTTCTACATTCCAGGTGCAGAGTCTGTAGACTTTCTTGTCGTAATAAAGGAGGTCTCAAATCAGCTTCATCATAGGCGTGGAGTGCCCTTTTCTTCAAGGCAGTCATATCCGCAGATAAACTGACGTTTTTGTAGCAAAAATATTCTTATTGGGTGGGGAAGATTGTCCTAAGCACAACCCTCCTTTCTCATTTGCCGATTGGAGATAGCATCACACTCAGCTACAGAGAGAGAATCACTAGATGAGTGCTGATATTCAGCATCTCTGTAAACACACCCAATGCCACACGTCACTTTTCCTAGTCTTATATCAGGACTTTGCTGTGTGAATCCCTGGGCACATAATCCCTTAGTAGCTAAGATCACATCTCAAATCTTATGTACTATTGCAGTTCTCACCTGAAGAGAGCTACCTCATTTGTAAATGGTTACATACATTGTCTGAAGCTGATCTATGACCTCCTTGTCTTAAATGACATCTGCACAAATATCCAGTCTAATTGGACACAATAGTTCATCTATCTGTGTGTTTGTGTAACTGTGCTGACCAGCAAATATGAAGAAATGTAAATTAAATCAATCACAAATTGATAGACAACATTTACGGTTATTGCATTTTCCATGTGTGTTGTAAAAGTTGACTAAAAAAGTTGTGCCTGTGGGTATTCTCTCATCGTGTAAAGCAAATTGCTACTTAATTCACAACAAAAGCGTGCGGTTTTGGTGCTGGTTTCATGAATGAAACCAGCTGTAATGGCGGCCTTATACTTCGTGTAGAGTTGGATATGGTCACTGTGAATCTTCTCGATCACCAATGTTTTAATTATGTATACACACAAGGTCCAGTTCTCTCAATATAGATTCCTGTGGTGGAGAATTCTTCAAGGTTCCCAAATAACTTTGTGTGAACGTTCGTCTCTAGAGCCATTGCTCGATGCACAATTGCCTAAGAAAATATCGATTTTGTAGGATATGTTCGACGATCTGTACACAGAGCTGATGAAACCAGTTTTAATCTGTGTAAGTGGTATCAAGATGCTGAGCAGCGCATGAGCTGCAGTGGTCAGCGAACAATAGCTGACTGCTAGCGTCAGGGCCAGCGAACCAGAGCTGCCAAGACCCTTCTACGCCTCCAAGCGGTGATCCTGGGTAACAGACTGCAAATATTGCAGTCGTCAAGCTTTAAACTTCGACACAACGCATTCCGTCTCTGGACTATATTCTGCTACTTAAGCCCTTACATGGTTTGGTAGCAGGAGATTGAGAATGAAGGAAGCCAAGCCAAGCTGTGTAAGTGGCTATTCAATCTCTAATGTCCGGTTCTCATGCAAAAAAGGGTCAATTGTTTTGCTTGACAAAGGAAGTGCTTAATTGTCTCTCATATGGTTGACTTTCCTTCTGGTTTGGATAAGGGAGATTGTTATTTTTGTTCTCCTGTTGCTAACTTGCCTGCTCCTGTTAGACCACAGTGAGATAACCACTTTAGCACTGCCCTTCTTTTAGTTCACCGTAAGCTTCTTTAAGCTGACAGTTTATCATTCTTGAGCGCTTGCAAAACTAACATTGCATCGGTAGGGAATACACTGGTTTGTTATGTTGCTTATCATTTCTGCTGCAATTTTTAATGGTTGTACTTCAGCCGAGCAGTTTAAACACAATTGTCCGGCTTCTTTATAATGACAAGATGAAAACAATTGAGTGCTTAAACATTCCAATAAAATACATACCCCTATAACACGAGAAGCACCAGCCTTGGCAGCAAACATACACAGAATGCCTGTACCACACCCAACATCCAGGACAACCTTGTCTTTGAACAAGTGCTTGTTGTAATACATGGCATTTCTGTATGTCAGCGTTCGCACTTCATCTTTTAGCATTTCCTGAGGAATGTAAGAACGCAGTTAAGACACTGTAGGTTCTCATTTTGTGACAATGTTGTATTTCTGAATATTTGGATGTACAGCTAATCCATTTTATAATGTCTGTCTGTGATACAAAACCTTGGTAGAAATTTTTGTTGATAATAACCATGTCAATTCCACTGAGGATTTCATTCTATGATATTCTGCATCGAGTGTTTGGAAAAAGACAAACAGGTCTTGAAAGCATGTTCAACGTGCTAAACTGTTACTGTTTGGCCCTATTTGGACATTGCCGAAGACATCCTGCCCACTATTTCTTAAAGTATGAAATAGACATCTCTCCGTCATGGTCCTGCCTGTTACACAATACAGGAAAATTTTGTTTACATCACTGGATAAAGCAGTGATTGTAGTTTTATGACAATTTTCAAAACTCGCTAGGGTAAAATAAATACAAATTATTATGGTAAGTATAATTCATATAACATTTATAATGTATAATTCATACCACTATTTATTTCTTATAGAAAGTAGCTCCATAATTGTGATTAATTTTGAAAAAAAATAAATTACCTACAATATACTTTTCCCATCGCAATAACACATAATTACATTATAAATATTTGCTGTCGAAAATCAGTATTGGCTGATAAGGCAATGCCAATTAATCAATAAACAGCCAATTTGCTTCGGTAAACCGGTAATTTGCTTATCGGTGTAACCTATACTCCCCGTCCATCTCTTCCTTTCCCTAACCTGCCCTTTTCTTCACTTGTCACTTCAAACCACCTACCAAACATGCACATATCCTCCCTGCCAATCTCCTGAATTATCAAGTACACTGGTGTCCCAAATGCATCGCACAAAAATGCAAACCTAGAGCCAAATCTCGTATTGAACACACAATATGCAGAACTTTTTAATAAACTTTTAAATGAAGTAATTTTATCTTAATCTTATTATGGAATTCTTGTCTCAATAAAAGAATCGGTCTTAAAACAAACAAGGAGTTCACCTTTTTTGCTTTTAAATCAGCATTGGAAACTACTTTTACTGCAGTTATTTATATAGTTTATTTCTATTAACTATATTTGACTTGGAATGTTTATTTGTCCAGTGAAAGTTATGCATGCGAGCTGTTAATTTGCACATTATAATCTTGAGGTCGAACAGAAAAAACAGTTTTACTGACATCAAAATATGTGTGGAATCTATTATTAGCTTATGTGTGAATGATTTGTTCTATTACTAAAAATCATACTTCACTGCACTCTGGGCATATCCATAGTTATTTTTTACAAATGCCCAAAATGAGTAGGTTACTCTTTTCGCGGGCCCTGAAAAGGACGGTAAGTGGCGGGTTGCAGTAGCTTTCCTTACATCCCGAGCGTGCTGACAAAGGTGGACCAGGGCCCTCCAGACAGTTACACTATGCTTGGCTTCATCTGCGTGTCACGTCGATCCCTCACCTTGTTAGCCAGACTGTCATGAAAACAGCCCGTTTCCAGGGAGGGCTACCAGGAAGCTGATGTGAGGGTCTTGGCCAGTATGTTTTTCCTGACTAGACATTAGTCTTTCTCGCCTGTCATACCCATAGATGTTCAGTCTTTCGCAGTAAATTGTAATGGGTGTGGATAGTGATGGTTCTTGTAGCTCGATTGTACACACTGCTGCTCCATCCTCTCATGCACACCACTCCACTCAAACCTTGTTTATTTCAAAGCTCTGTAGTCTGTGAAGTGCTGATTTAAAATGTCATATCTGTCCATATCTACTAGTGTCCCCACATTTGGTGCTTGTGAAGCCAGGCTGTCAGTTCTTTCAATGTCTTGAGCCCCAGCATGATTAGGACAATAGATCCACATCATGCCATAAGTCAGCTTTTCTATAGTCTGACATGTGTGGCTTGACAAAAGCAATCGTTTGCAACGAGTAAAAAACAAAATTCTGTTTTCAATCGCTAACTACATTTTTAATCTTTTTGAAACAACTGAAGACCCGTATCTACAAAAGAATGGCTTGCTCAGCAGCTATGTGATAACAACATCTCCCTGCTATTATGAATACATATTTTATATTTCAAGGCTTAGGGTGTAAAGAGGTTTAGAAAACCAAGTACGCAGCTTTGCTGTCATCAAAAGATTTGTGGAGTCTATTATTAGCATGTGTGCACGATCATTTACATACTATCGTGTAACTATTATAACAAGTACACTATTTTTACCAAAGTTACACTGGAGCAGTACTCACTGTGTGGAATTTTAGTGGTACACGCTGAGGATGTGGTTTAATTTGCATTGAAAGAAAGAAAATGGTACAGCATTTGTTTTACCTGATCCTTGTGTGTGTTAAGAATTTAAAAAAAGAATGTGAGTCTGTAGTGAGAAATGAGAGGACAGCGTTTGATGGAATGGATTTACACTCCCAGCGTGGCAGAAGCGAATACAGTAATGTGATCATAATGTGGAAAGACATTTAATATAAAGTCCAGGTAGCAAGAAATAAGACATCATGATCTTGAAACCCAATCTCCTTCAAACTCAAGTGATGTAATCTCAACTATAATAGTTTATAATGACTACAGAATGAAAGAAAATCAACTACCATGATAAACAAGAATGAAAGGAAGTCAAGGATGCAAACCCAGCAGGATGACCAAAAGTCACCTAGTGTAACAACATAGGACAGTCGCCAAGGACTGACTAGAATAAAGCCACAAAAAAGTATAAATTAGATCATAAGTTTTTCAAACTAAAACTGCCTACAAGAACAAGAGGGCACAGCTACAAATTAATTAAAGAAAGATCCAGATTGGATATCAGAAAATATTTTTTTAGTAAGAGAGTGGTGAATGATTAGGATGCATTGCCATAATAAATAGTGGAGGTATGATCAATTAACTCTTAAAGACCATAAGGACGCTGTCAGCATTCTTCCTAGCGTCCGATTGATGCCAGAAAAACCCACATACCGTTAACAGCAATTGAAGTAAATGTGTTTCTGGTTTTTTTCAGTGTTTCTAAATTTTAATTGACATTACACAGTAAGGAAAGAAACTCGTATTTGCATTCAATTGTAAAAGCTGCCATTTGTTTTGTGTGGAAATTCAAAGTTGGAAGACATTTGTTATCTTTCAAGTCAGTTTATCACAAAAAATTTGTAGCGAACCTAGCCCTTCATGCTTGTCTAATAGCAGGTTGTTTTTATCTCTAGAAAAGGCTAGGGAGTTGTGTAATCTAAATGAATTCAGTGATGAGCATTCACATTTTTCTGATGTTGAATCGGAGTTAGACATAGAAAATAGTATTATTAACCTACTCAGTCTACTGAATCTGATGATGAAGGGGCGTTGTCACAGCCAGGATATAGTGCTGCTAAAAGGCAAAAAATGTTTGACTGCACCTCAATGGAAAAACGAAGATACAATATTTCTAAAGCAAATTTTAAAGAACATAATGAATGGGTTTCAATACCAAATTCCATCACCACTGACTGACTGAGACCCAGAACTTATTTCGATTGCTGCCAAAATGTGATCGACTATGTGGAGGAAATGGAGACTAGCAACTCTATTTGACACATCAACTCTATTTGACTGCTACAAAAAAAAAATTTTTTTGTAGATATTCATATGTGGATTACTGTTATTCCTGAAGTACACTAGACCAATTTGCATTTCGTTTCAGTGGTTATTCATGGATTGGTGACATTTTTGTGTGTGAAAAATAGTTTTTATTATAAAAAATGACAATATAACTATTAACAATTCATTCATTTTCCTTTAATTTGATATATTAACATATTTGTCTTCCTTGTGAAATAATTCAGAAAACTCTTGTTCTCGTTGCTTTTACAGAAAAAATTATTCTGGCAAAACTAGTTACAAAATTATGGCCTTTAAGAGTTATTGAATTCAAGAATAGATTGAATGTGCATGATTTTTAGATCAAAGAAATGTAAAATAAACTGGTATGCAGATTCTGCAGAGTCCTCTAAACCAGTATAAAAATGTTAAATTAAGATGGGAAACAGAAGACTGGTTTCTGTCTCTTAAAACCTCTCCAATCCAGGGTAGCTGAGGAGCAACAAAGTGTACAAGCAAGATGTGGTTTGACTGATGAAATAACATGAATACACAGTAACGTCTTGTATATACCTCATGAATACCAAAATGTGCATAAGAATCAAAGTAGTAGTCTTTTGATGTCATTTCATCCACTGCAACATGTCCATTTGTCTTGACATCTTTGGTTGAGTCATCTGACTCAACTTGGGCATTTGTGTTAACGTCAAAATTGCTGCTGGGAACAGACTGTGGATTTTCATTTTTTAAAATTAACAGTATACCAGGGCACGACAAATCCCTCGTCAGGAAATGTGATGCTTAAAATTAGACTAACATTTCAAGGTGTGTGTCATATTTAAGTACTTTCCCAATCATTTATTGTAATTAGACATAGAAGAAATAGGTAAGTAGACATACAAATTTAATTACTATTCTCAGATTATTCTACTTGGAAAATAAACTTAAATTTGCACATTTAGAATTTTGATTTTTTCTAACTTAGTAGTAATAGTAGTCATGAGTTCTATTTTCTTCCATCCTGAAAATGATGGCATGTTGTGTCGTAGTATTAATATTAAAGTACATCTAGATAATTAAATAATACTATCAAGCTATGTATGGAACAAACTTTACTTCCATTTGATCAAATGAAAAAATGCTGATCTATCTGAACAGTTTTTAAGTAAACCTTTGACTTTGGAGTCTAAATTCAGTCCTCCCTAGAGTTAGTCAGTAATGAATGATAATTAGAACTCATTTATTTCATATAATATATTTATTCTAGACGTCTAGATCTAATTATAATATATTGAAAAATAAAAGATTTAAAAGTGTATTATTAACTAAAGCGATAGTGTATTGTCTAGTACTTGTAGTAGTAATTATTGTATTAATTTAATACAATTATTTGAATTATCGTTGTGGTCATCTTTTATATGACATAATAAATAATACAGCACATCATCAAAAAGCCTGTCCAACACAGAAATCAATGGTAAGCAACAGATTAATCCTTAAGTTACAAATCAAACAAAATGGAATGCCTGATAATCCGTTGCATCGTAAATTGGGTTCTGGACTTGGCCATGAGGCATTTTTTTCCAAACGCAAACTCGGCAAACTCAACTTCAATGAAATCTTACGAACGATGTCATGAACTGGTAATTATACCAGTACAATTATAGCTTTAATTTATGTTGTCTGTCTATACATACAATATGCTACAACTTAATAAATGTGCATACGTTTATTAATTTTAAATATAATGAGTTACAGTGTACTGGTATAATGACTGTCTCACTGATAGTTAAAGTTAAAGTTAAAATTTTACCTCCATTAGGTCAGCCATCTTTATCTGATGCACATGGAAGAAAGTGAGCACTTTACCGGTTTAAACAAAGACTAAACGAAAAGATCCGGAATAAACGGATTCTATTTACGAATATCTGTTAAGCTAGCAATACCATCATGTAAAATTAAACGAAAACTATGGAAATTAGCCATATAGGTTCGAATCTACTCTACAGATGACAATAGACAATTAAACATTAGAATATGTTAAGAGTGTATACTATCTTGGAAATATAATAACGATTACGAAAAATGCGAAATGGAAATAAGGAAGAGTTATTGAAATGGCCAAATTTGTTTTCACCAACATGAGTCATACATATAACTTAACTTTACGTTTTTATACTGGTTTAGAAGACTCAGCAGAGTCTGTATACAACCAGTTACATTTGCGTTACCCTGCTTTGAAAGCTGTGCACATTCAATCTATTCTTAAATGCATTGACTGTCTCTGCCTCCACCACCTCCTGGGGAAATGAATTCCAAGCATTCACCACTCTCTGACTATAAAAAATTTTCCCAATAATTAATATCCAATCTGGACCTTTCTTTAGTTAATTTGTATCTGTGCCCTCTTGTTCTCGTTGGGGGTTGTATTTTGAAAAAACTTGTTATAGTCTAATTTAACCTTTCCTGTGATTCTCTTATAACTCTGTATTAAGTCACCTCGAATTCTTCTCTTTTCTAGACACTGTAGGCCGATTTTTCTGAGTCTTTCCTCGTTACTATAATTCTGGAATCCCACTATCAATTTTGTCGCTCTTCTTTGTATCCTTTTCAGTTTGTTTATATCTCCTCTACAATAAGGACTCCGCACCTGTACACAGTACTCCAATCTAGGTCTAACTAATGCGTTATACAGTTTGACAATCACCTCCCTACTCCTATGTTTAATATTTCTTATCATACCTAACATTGCATTTGCCTTATTCACTGCTACCTGGATTTGCTCATTCATTTTTCCTGTATGCTCTATTATAATCTTGAGGTCCCT
Source organism: Ariolimax columbianus (assembly GCA_036924085.1). Lineage (NCBI taxonomy): Eukaryota > Metazoa > Mollusca > Gastropoda > Stylommatophora > Arionidae > Ariolimax > Ariolimax columbianus. The sequence goes on along the minus strand of JAVGWX010000004.1, from coordinate 79,489,793 downwards.
TTCCTTATCTATCATTATAATATTGTTATCGTCCATTCTGTAATTATGTTCCATATTGGATCTACCCATGTAGATGACTGTATATTTATTTATATTAAACTCAATTTGCCATTTCACAGACCAGTCTCGAATTTTATCAAAATCCGACCTCAATATACCCGCCTTTGCTATAGATGAGACACTCCTACCTAGTTTTGTGTCATCTGCACATTTTTCTAATCATGGGTCCTATATCAATGTCCAAATCGTTTATATATATCAAGAACAATATCAGTCCAAAAACCGAGCCCTGTGGCACTCCACATATGACATGCAGACAACTCACAAATTAAACATGAGAGCGTTCGGGTGTAATGTATACTCGTCTTTACTGTATTACGTATAAATGTGGACAACGAACAAACGATTATGAAAAAGAATTTAGGTTTTTGAATTGTCAATTACTCGATAAATGGGTCAATCTCCCGCTACCAAGCACTGAAAAGGGCCTTACAAGTAGCAGTATGTAGTCCGGTAAACGGAATGCGCTGTGTCGTAGTTTACAGCTGGACTGAGTTATTTGCACCTTTCAGTTCGACACATCCAACTTCAATAGGCATTTGTTAGTACCGCGCTACCTTCTATCTTCAATCCCTTCTACTTAGCTAGTCTGCTCTAATGCAGCTTGTTATCCAGGAACATCGCGTGGATGTGTAGAAGAGTCTTGGCAGCTCTCGTTCGCAGACCCTGACGCTAACGATCAGCCGAAGGTAACTGTCCGCTGCAGCTCGTACTCTGCTTAGCATCTTGATCCCTTTGTTATTTAATTTCTGGGTCCGGTTTCCCACTGTACTGGTCTCTCCATCTTCTTTCTAGTGTGATAATGATTCAGGGGTAGTCTATCATGTTATCCCCAGTAGAAATTCATTCTTTCCCTTTGTTTGTCATCGTTATTGTGGTTACCTAGCAAATCGGTCTCTCTGCCTGTACTGCCCATGGCAACCCTCACCTGTTCTGTTACCCTGATATCTGCAATATTCATAATCACAGTTGGTGCCTCTTATATATGGCTACTCGCATGTACACGTTGGTCTGGGACAGTGTCTTGATTTTACTGAAGGAAGTCCAAGCAAGAACCTAATCTTCACGTTGGTAGTATCACTGCTGGGAGTTCGTTACTTCAATAGTCTCTTCTTCTTCTTCTTCTTCTTCTTCGTTCAGGTCTTTCTGATCATGTTAAATCTTCAGTCCTATCGCCAGGATGAAGTCCACAGTCCTTTCCATGTCTGAGCGTTGACCCCAATTCTTCCCTCAGCTCTGCTCAATCTGGCCAGGTATGAGCGGTGACCCCCATCGTTTTTGTCTCAGTTCTGCTCCATCTGGCCAGGTCTGGCATCTTATTTCTTCCATCTGCATTTCATTGAGCCACTATGAGGCTTTGGGTTGGTTGACCATTAACACCAATGTGCCTTCCCCTGAACATCAGGTCAAGAGAGGCACCGGTTGCTTGGGTTGGTACCTTCGAGGCTGAAGTACCGGCACCGCTCCTCCCCGATTGTGACTGATAGGAGCGACACCATAACGATAATTTGGATTGTATCATGATCATTACCCGTAAGTGCGTGTGTGCCCTAATCTTCCCTGGTATCTGCGCCGTAGCTGACACACTCCGTCTTTGGCAGGGCAGGCTGTGTTTTCCGTTCGGGGCTGCTTCCCGTAACCTCTTCATCTCTCGATGATACCTGTGAGGCAGCAGGTTTTTGATTAGTTTGCCGCGGTGTCTTTCCTCGGTGGCTAGAGCTTATAGCGGCTCGTACTCGCTTGATTGATATACCCGTCTGATCAAGATGCTGAGCAGCGCATGAGATGCAGGAGTCAGCGACCCATAGCTGACTGATAGCGTCAGGGTTAGTGAACCAGAGCTGCCAAGACCCTTCTACACCTCCACGCGGTGATCCTGGATAACAGACTGCAGCAGGGCAGACTGGCTAAGGAGAAGGGATCGAAGAGGGAATGCTAACCCCGTTCTCAAAAAATGCTTGCTGAAGTCGGATGTGTTGGACCGAAAGGTGCAAATATCGCAGCCAAGCTGTAAACTACAACACAACGCATTCCGTTCTCTGGACTACATTCTGCTACTTACCCTTTCAGGGTTTGGTAGTGGGAGATTGAGAACGAACGAAGAAGAAGAAGATATACCCGTCTTAGAACTCATGGGTTTTTTCAGTGGGGACAACAGGGCCTGTCGGGGATTTTTCTCGGTATCACCACTTCCGCACAGAAATGATTGACAAAACTATTGCACTAAAAAACTACCCTAGTGGAGCACATTACAAACAGATACACACGCGCATCCATACATTGGCCAATACGTCACGATATCGCCCAAAGGACTTCAGTCTGAGGTAGAAAGAGTCGTGCTTTCGCCAGTAGAGTTCATAAAGGCATTCTCAAACAAAAAAGAAGATAAAGATGCTTAGATTGGTATGTATTTTGATAATTTGAGAGTTTCAAAGTGGAACTTAGTGGATAATTAATTAATAGCTGAAAAACAGAAACAGCTTTATACAATTGTCCAACCAAGGATTACACATTTCTATAGCTCAACGTTGGGAAAATGGGACGCTAGTGCGGTCAGGCAAACATACTGACAGGACGTCGCGCCAGGAGTAGGAACAATACACTGGAAACAAACTGTTTTTAAGGCAGTCTGCTTGACGAGATGAGGATCTACTTGATTCCCGTAGTAGTGAGTGTCACGCAGATGAAGTCAAGCATAACAATAGCATAACCGCCTGACGGACCGCGGTCCACTTTCATCCGCGCGCTCGGGAAGAAAGCTACTACAACCCGCCCCTTAACACCCTTTTCTGGGGGCACACAAGAGTAAATTTACTCATCGTGGGCTTTAAACAACAAACAAATACAATTCAACGTTAAGGCTGAACTAGTAAAATAATCTGGTACTAAAATAAAAATGAAACCGCCTGAAGTTACAAAACGGAAGTGAATCATACGAATCAAAACATCAACTTCTGATATCAAGACTTGGTAAAATAAGTTTTAACTTGGGGACAATTAGTTATTTGTCTTGGCAGGTGTGGGGAAATTAAATATTGGAGGAAAAGTCTCAGAATTTGGTAAGATGTCTATCAGCTTAAAGTCTACTGTACATCTAACTGAAGCAATAAATACGCCATTTAATTGATCGTTACAGTTACGTACGCCTACGGGTTATAAATTATAATAAAATTATTTTAATACACTAAAACTTTAAGTTTAATACTTAGACTCTAATACTTTAACTTTAATACTTATACTACTTAAAGTATTTTAATATAATTTACTAAAGTTTACTTCCTTATCAAGTTATTAATATTATCAACAGAGCAAGGACAGAACACTAAAAAAAGTGTTCTGAACACACACTACTCATAACTCAACTACTGACAACACGATCCACACTAATGACACACCCACTGACACAGAATAAATTAGTATAATATTATAATGATAATCATAATGCGTAACAGATGAACCAAAAGTGCACCTGGCAGAAGAAAGTAGATGAAGCCACTTCATGGCAGATGGTTATCTAATAATCCAGTAGTCTAAATGAGCAGTGATTGCAGAAGAAGAAGAAACTATAAAAGATGCAAACCACAATTGCAATATAAATAATTGACCATCATTGATTATGTACATAGACCACGGCCTACGCTTTTCGATTTATAACTGCCAAGGGATTTGCTTGACACTGAACACAGGAGTCCGATCTCACTACCCAGAGCTCAAAAGAATTTTTTACCAGAAAATCCAAGTGTAAAAAATCTTCATCTCCGCCGTGGTTTGAACCCACGACCTCCAGCACCCGAGGCGACACCTTACCTCGAGACCACTGGCTCCTTGGGTTGACTCAGCCTAAAAAAAATGGGTACCAAAGTAAACTGGGAAAGTAAAGGTTGGCCACATCACCTCTAGTGTGCCGTTAGTCAGTGCGATGGTGACCACATCACCTCTAGTGTGCCGTTAGTCAGTGCGATGTTGACCACATCACCTCTAGTGTGCCGTTAGTCAGTGCGATGTTGATCACATCACCTCTAGTGTGCCGTTAGTCAGTGCGATGTTGACCACATCACCTCTAGTGTGCCGTTAGTCAGTGCGATGTTGACCACATCACCTCTAGTGTGCCGTTAGTCAGTGCGAGGTTGACCACATCACCTCTAGTGTGCCGTTAGTCAGTGCGATGTTGACCACATCACCTCTAGTGTGCCGTTAGTCAGTGCGATGTTGACCACATCACCTCTAGTGTGCCGTTAGTCAGTGCGATGTTGACCACATCACCTCTAGTGTGCCTATAATCAAGAACAATATGGGCTTAACACCACATTCCCAATATGCCACACTGATACATGTTAAGGGCATTTAAAAAAAAATACTATGCATGTTTAACGTTACATTTTTTCTCTTTAGATTTGTTATTGAAACACACAGGTCAGGGGCACTCTACTCTTCACTCACTTGACAGTAATGCCAGAGAATTATGCGATTAATTTCAAGTCCATCCACCATGATTGTCCTGCATATGTAAAATTCATCAACAGGTAATGATGTTTGGATTACTGCAGTGTGATGGATAACAAATGTGAAGGTCTCAAACCTTGAGAGGCCTGTGTGTATTACTTGGTCATTTTAAGGTTTATGGCCCCTGGTCTCAACCGGCACCTCTGCTAACCTAATGGTCGGGGGAAGACACAGTAGGGCAAGCAAGATAGAAGCTATGGGGCTGCCGTCCAGATCTGGAAGAGGCAGTGAACTTCATCCTGGCAATGGGACTACAGATCTAGCATGACCAAGTACCTGAAGGCAAAAGAAGAAGAGGTTTGTGGCAGTAACTGGACTTGCCTTAGTCATTCCTCTTCTACCACTAGGTGGCGTCAGGGAACTGAGATGCTAGTCCGGACAGGCACAACATAATGACCAGGACATTGTGCCAGGATCAGGCACAATATACTGACCAAGATCACTATTTTTCTTCCATATAGTGTTCCCTGGAAACAGACTGTTTTCAAGCCAATCTGGCTGAAGAGATGTGGATCAACGTGATCCCCGTAGTAATGAGCGCCACACAGATGAAGTGTAGCATAGTACAACCGCCTAAGGGACCGAGGTTCACCTTTATCAGCACGCTCGGGTTGTGAGGAAAGCTACTACAACCTGCAATTTAACGCTTTTTTCAAGGCGCACAAAAGAGTAAACGTACTCTTTTGGCCATGCTATATCTGCAGGCCAGTCGCCATAATGAAGTCTGTAGTCTTTACCAGGTCGGAGTGGCTGCCCCACAGCTTTTGTCTCAGCTCCGCACCCTCTGGCCAGGTCTGGTATCTCATTTCCTCATAGGTTGGGCATTCCTGTAGAATATGTTCAGGGTTCTGGCATCCCGTTGAACATGGGCACTTATCGGTGTCTGAGATCTTCAGTCTGTATAAATGTTCTAGTAGTCTGCAGTGTCCAGTTCTCAGGTGAAATAAGGTAGTTTGTTGATTTCTTTTGAGTTGGTAAATTGGGTCTGGGTTATTGTGTTAATAGTACGGATAACTTTTGTTACATTTGTGAACCAGAAAAAAGATCATCACTCCAATAGTGAAAATGGCATATGACCTTCATTTCAGATGTAAGATTGGGGAACAGGACAATTAGTGAGCTCCACACAGATGCTGTAGTATGTGTGCAATAAATCTTCAGAAGTGGCTGAAAGGTGAAAAAGTGGCTATGCCTTTTGTATGTTCCTGTGGTATGGAGAGAATTACTTCTGCATGGTTCCAACTGTTTCTGCAGGCATCACCAGTAAAAAGAAGTGAACAATAGTATGCCTGACTTGGCTTGGCTTCATTCGTTCTCAATCTCCCGCTACCAAACCCTGAAAAGTAGCAGAATGTAGTCTAGAGAACGGAATGCGTGGTGTCGTAGTTTACAGCTTGACTGCGATATTTGCACCTTTTGGTTCAACACATCCGACTTTAGTAGGCATTTTTTTAGTACCTGGTTAGTCTTCCCTCTTCGATCCCTTCTCCTTAGCCAGTCTACTCTGTTGCAGCCTGTTATCCAGGATCATCCGTAGATGTGTAGAAGTGTCTTGGCAGCTCTGGTTCGCTGACCCTGACACTAGTAGTCAGCTATGGGTCACTGACCGCCGCAGCCCATGCGCTGCTCAGCATCTTGGGTCAGTACTGATCAGGGTCGTAGGTTTACTATTTCGTTCCAGCCGCAGCACCACTCCCTCTGCCTTCGCCACCCGGTGTTTACTTGTAACTTGAAAATTCATGTTCTACCACTTGAAATCTTTAAGAAATGGCTACTTTTATCTCAGAGCCATGACTTTTATCAGCATTTATTGTCTAGTGCAGTGGTGGCCAAGTGAAGGTTGGCCGCGGGCCAGATTATGGTAGAGGGTAACACCAGAGGGCCAGACCTATAACATCTTTAAAAATTAACTGAGACTGTTTTCGTCTGTCCCACGTGACGATCAGAGATTTCGTTTTGTTGAGGGAGGGAGGGAGGGAGGGAGATGTTGATTGTACAGATTGGATCTTTTTTGTTTCTGGTGCCTGAGCGTGCAATTTTGTAAAAAAATTTTCAGCTCAGTGGCCGGAGTACACAGTAATTTTAAATCGACAATAAGAGGCCGGTCAAAATTTGTTGTCGGGCCGGGTCTGCATAATTTGGCCACCTCTGGTCTAGTGTATTCATTGATGAAAGGAGAGTTACCCTGCCACAAACTATATCCTTGCATGAAAAGCTATATGGCAGTGTCAAGAGTTGTTGGTGTGGATATCAAATGGTTGGTGTGGATATCAAATGGTTGGTGTGGATATCAAATGGTTGGTGTGGATATCAAATGATGAACAATAAAGAAGACAAATAATACAGTTTGTAATTTCTGCTTATTTCAGGACGAACTTCCCAGTAGACATTGCTTGGGTGAATTACAGTGGCAACCTGATAAGGTATCGCACAAAACTCGATCCTGGAGGGCACCACTTTCAGAACACATACACGACTCATCCTTGGGTGGCGTGGAACTCTAACACTCAAGACAAGCTTATTGTTGGTGGACAGCTTGTGTACGAACCCACGCCATGGAGAGGAGAGGATCATCGGACCGTGATATACATAGACCGTCCAGGTATAGTTTATATGACCAGGCATATTCTTTCTAATTAATAGAAGGAAATAATAGAATTTATGCAATATGTCTGGATTGAATTAGGAATATATTCCTTTCTAGGTGAACTAGGGGAACTGAGATGCTAGTCTAGTCACGCTTAAAATACTGACCAGGATGTTGCGTCACGGTCAATACACTGACCACAATCTCTCTTCCATGTAGCATTCCCTGGTAACAGGCTGTTTTCAAGGCAGTCTGGCTGACGAGATGTGGATTGATGTGGTCCTACTAGTAGTGAGCGCCATGCAGATGAAGCCAAGCATAGCACAACCGCCTGGAGGGTCACGGTCCACCTTCATCAGCTTGCTTGGTTGGTATGTGAGGAAAGCTACTACAACCGGCCATTTAGCATCCTTTTCAAGGCGCACAAAAGAGTAAACTTACTCAATAAACAGCAACAACAACAATTACTTACTTAGTCGCACCTCTTCTACCCTGGGGTGTAGAGTCTTCTACCTTACTTACTTAACCACTCCTCTTCTATCCTGGGGTGTAGAGTCTTCTACCTTACCTACTTAACTGCTCTTGTTCTACCCTGGAGTGTAGAGTCTTCTACCTTACTTACTTAGTCTCCCCTCTTCTACAGCTCTGTTATAAAATGGATGTAGCCGGTAGAAAGGTTTCCTGCTTAGCGGGCTAGGCTTGAGCAGTTGAATACTCCACTGCGTTGGGACAAGCGCTTACGGAGGGTGGTTGACTGATGTGCGAGTCCTTCTTAATAGATTCAAACACAAGAGCAAAGTAGACCTGCAGCCTGTTAGCTGGCATCTATACTGCTATAAACAAGCCACCTAAACTGGGCCGGTGTTATGCCATGTTACACAGATAGTCACCTCTTACGACATGCTCTCTGTGAGACAGTGGTGCTATTCTTGTCCTTATCACATACAAAGACCCCCGCAGACCACTCTAGTAACACACCTTCATACCTTTTGTCATATATTGCGATCCCAGCAAACTTTGGTTGTCCTGGGGATCTGGGTTCTTGTCTCTTTGTTTCCCTGACTGACATGCTAACCGTTCTTCTTCTATTCTGCAGACAGGGCTAAACAGAAGTTGAGGTATTGCCCCACTAGATTCTGCAAGGGCTGGATTTCAAGATCAGACCACATTGTTCGATTGCAGACCTTGTCTCTTCTTGTTGCTTGGACAACCTTTCTTAGATTTCTCATTTTTGACATTTGGAGCTGGCTTTTCTTGGTTGTGGCCATTGCCCATGATTCACGTTCATAGGTCAAAACTGGTACGAAGAGCGCTCAGAAAGTAATGTCTCATATTTTATTCCATGAAAACCATAACAGATAAATAGAGCACAATAACACTATTTGATAGAGTAATGTCTTGCCTTTAAAAAATTATTTTTAAACATAGTTACCAACCTTGATTATACATTTTCTCCAACAATGAACAAGAGCATACATGCAGTGCTCGTAAAAATCTGTACCAGCAGAGGTAACCCACAGCTTCACAGCTGCTATGACGGCATAATTGCTAGGAAAATGTTGTATATGCATTCCACTTTCATTGGCCGAACAGATGAAAGTGCAGAAGGCGCCAAATCTGGACTATACAGTGGGTGTTGTAGGACAGTCCAGCCAAGACTGACAATGTGCTCAACGATCTTCAAACTGGTATGGGGCTTGGCGTTATCGTGTTGTAAAAGACAGGTTGTCTTATTCTCTGGCCATACTCTGGAAATTTGAGCCTTCAGTATAGTCAACGGCGCAATGTAACGTTCAGAATTGATGGTTTGTCCAGGTTCCACGAAACAAGAATGATTTACACCTTTCCTATCCCAAAAGACAGTGCACATCACTTTAACTGCTGAGGGCTGCATCTTGAACTTTTTCCTTGATGGGGAATTCACATGTTGCCACTCCATGTACTGCCGTTTTGGATCGGGATCGTAGCGGTGGCACCACATCTCATCACGAGTGATGATACGATCCAGGAAACTGTCACGTTCGTCCTGGTAATGGTTCAAGAGGTCCTGACAAACTTGCATGTGATGTTCTTTCTGTTCATGTGTAAGCATTCGTGAGACCCACATGGCACAAACTTTGTGAAGTTCCAACGTTACCACCATTGTTTCCCAATGCACTGAAGCCGATATCCAGCTCTGTAGATAGCTCCCTGGTCGTAATCCTCCAATTTGCGCGGATAAGCTGATCGAGACGTTCTTCATTGCTTGGTGTGACAGCTATGCATGGCTATCCGGAACGGGGCTTGTCCTTCATGTCACTTTCGCCACTGCTGAAACACACAACCAACCGCCACACTGGGCTAACATTCACTGTGTGGTCTCCGTAAACGTTCAGCAAGTGTTTATAAATGTCAATTGGTGCAACTTCTTTCGCATGGAGGAATTCAATAACGCACCTCTGTTTATAATGCACTTCCATGACAGACGCCATTTAGTCAGACTGCTCTTCCAGTGTCATCTGTCGGACGGAAACAAAATTTTACAGATATTAAGAAGGTTTAACACATTACTGCCATTCTGCCCAAATCCACCTCTGACGTCATGGGACATCATAATAAAATAGGTGCAATTACTTTAGGAACGCGGGGGAGGAAGACTAACGTCTAGTCAGGCAAAATATACTGATCAGACATGTTAGTCAGGGTCAGGCAAAAAATACTGGCCAAAACCCTCACATCAGCTTCCTAGTAGCCCTCCCTGGAAGAGGGCTGTTTTCGTGGCAGCCTGGTTAACGAGGTGAAGGATCGACGTGATCCCCATAGTGGTGAGTAACACGTAGATGAAGCCAAGTATAGCACAAAACCGCCTGGAGGACCCTGGTTTACCTTCATCAGTACGCTCTGGATGTGAGGAAAGCTACTGCAACCCGCCATTTAACATCCTTTTCAGGGCGCTCAAAAGAATAAACATGCTCATTGTTGACATTAAACAACAACAATAACAAAAGGACTAGACCCTGGTCTCATCTACTTTGAGATCAGGGAATGCTTGAATCCACGAGGATTCAAATATCCCACCGTTTAATGCTTTCGTCTGTTTCTTGAGAGGCAAACGCCTTAGCGTTCAGCTATAGTAGACTCCAAGGTAGAACGCAGCAGCTATAAAAGTCTGGGGTTCTCTCAAGGTACAAGACAGCAGTTATAAAAGTCTGAGGTTCTCTCAAGGTAGAAGAGAGCAGATATAAAAGTCTGGGGTTCTCTCAAGGTAGAAAGCAGCAGCTATAAAAGTCTGGGATTCTCTCAAGGTAGAAGCCAGCAGATATAAAAGTCTGGGGTTCTCTCAAGGTAGAAGACAGCAGTTAATAAAGTCTGAGGTTCTCTCAAGGTAGAAGGCAGCAGATATAAAAGTCTGGGGTTCTCTCAAGGTAGAAGGCAGCAGATATAAAAGTCTAGGGTTCTCTTAGAGTAGAAGATCAGTGTCTAATCAAATAAGTGTGCCCACAAAGGAGACAGTTCACTTCACATGTCCATTAACTTTTATTTACAGTGCAGTCGCTGCTGAAGCTCTGTGTACAGAAAATTCGTTCGCTGGTCGGAGTTGACGAGGTGGAGGATCTGGAGATCCCCAAGGAATTGTTCCAAAAGCTTAAGAAGAGACAAAGAGTTCAGTTTCAGGATTGCCATATCCAACAGAGACGCTGAGAGTTGCCAGCTTGTTTTTGTCCTAGTCAGTATTCAGCTTTATTTGGCATTTCATTGGTTAGATTAGGGAGTAGAAGGAATGGTATGATAAGATCAACATTTCGGGGATGGCGTGGGCTAGTGGTTTAGTGACACGACTCATAATTCGAAGGTGCTGGGTTCGATCCCATCACAGCACCAGCCATTACCCCGGGGAAGCAAACCCAAAGAAAATGCAGGAGGAAGCAGACCCTTACATAAAATGCAAGCTGAAGTCAGATGCACTGGGCCGACAGGCGCAAAATAAAAACCACAGTGTAACAAACACCGCCTTGAGGGAATAGAGAAATAAGGCGAATGCAAAACAAAACCAAAACATTTTAATGGTAGTGACTGCATAGTTGAAGGTAAACCTATAGCGGAAAATGCTGTTAGAGAATGAAGTGTTAGAGACTTCATTGAATGTAGCCGCAGCTTCAATGCTGCGCAGTGGGACATCAGGCTTGGGCTTCTCGTTTAGAGTGAGAGGACAGATTGTTGCTGAGTGTAGTAGGGAATACATGGAGATGGAAGCTGTGACCTCACCGCTGAGATGGATATCTGAGACTTCAATAGCAAGGGCAGTCATCATGACAGACACGCAAGCCGTGCTTCAGAACGTACAGACGTTAGGTATGAGTGGATAGCAGCTGTTGAGGCCACAAACCTCTAGGAGTTGACATGGATCTACTGTCCTGGTCATGCTGGGGTTCAGGGCAATGAAAGAGCTGATATCTTGGCTTCACCAGACAGATATCAATGGGACATAATGTGAGAAGAAGTCACTGGTCTTGGCACATTAAGGATACTGAAACAGTTCCCGCCGGAGCAGAGAGTTTAGGACAGGGGTGATGTGGTTGCTGATAATAAATGTACCTGAATGCGTGTCAAGGTCACTCACCGTCTCAACAAAGGAGAACAGAGTTGGGGCAAAGAATGTGGACAGGTAGGAGCTGACCACTGGCCTTCCGATTTGGGTAGGGAGAGAATGATTGACAGACGGATTGGCAGCGGGGCTTGCTGCGAGAGAATGAGTGACAGGTGTGCAAAGTGTTTTGTTCCAATAAGACTGAATATAGCCATCCCCTGAGATCCATTGGTCAAGCTCTGACTTTGCTTGAGTGTCTATAACTCGAGACAAAGTTTAGCTCAGGAGGCTGGATGAAGAGGAGGGATAGAGAGATGAGAGCGAGAGAGAGAGAGACTGAATTTAGATGGTATGTTTAACTCACCGACTTAGATAGAGGAGCGATTGATAGACTGTTGCACGAATGTTAGTGATAGAACAGGATCGCTCAAGTAGGTGTGTGAGTTTTGTATTAAGTGATAATCTGAACGTTGTGTTGTAAGCAGGACACATTTTGTGAACTAGGTATGTCCAGATCACCCGCATGAGGGGATTTGAGTGAGGAAGAGTAGTTGATAAGGTGTGTTGAGGACACAGTTAAGGCGAGGTGTGTGTGATGTAATTGCAAGGCAATAGAACTAGGTTTTAGATAGTTGGGAATTCCATCAAGAGCTAATGCTTAAAATTTCCACTTTAGTTAAAATGTATATTAACATATATATAATAATAGAATACTTAGTTAAGATAATATGTATTGTATTGTGTTTGTAATTCCACTACTCATTTTTCTGGTATGAGTATTATGTGATAAATTTGCCATCTGATGTGTGCTATATTATTTGCAGTGTGTGGTCATGATGAGGTGGATGAGTGTGAGAATGTTCTGAGTTAGAATAATGGCCAGGGCAAACAGTGAGATCTGTCTGTTGCAATACCAGCAGATAGCGTTACATAACAGCCTCTGTTCTGGAATCAACAAAGCAAGAGAAGTAGAGGCAGACCAAAACACAGAGACAAACATAAAGGAAATGATGAAGGCATGGAATGAACTGGAACGGATGTTTCAGGACAGGACTTAACGTGTATTTTTTAAAGCCATTTGCTTCACAGGGAGCTAAAAGATTTTGAAGATGATGGTTGCTAAGTGGCAGAACAGTTAGAGTGCTTGTTTCTTGTGATGAAGGGACAGAGTTTAGTCCTGTGTCTTTGAACACTCCAGTAGTCGTAAATGTAAATCTGACTATGTGTTGAGAAAGGCTAAACAGCGATCAAAGGAACTGTTCACCGCACCTCAACAACAAACTGAAGCCTAGGACAGTGAAGTCTCTAACAATTCGCCACTGATGACAGTGTCAGAATGTTTGCAATTAAACCGTCTTTGTCTTGTACATTAAGGTTTTTGGTTTAATTCTTCTGCCCTCCGAACTCCCTTACACTGCTTCTAACTCCCTCCAACTCAGACAAGGAGCCCCAGAATGAATCAATCAATACCTTTATCCAGACCACAAGGAAAGTTGACTAAACGAGAGACAACTATCACTGCCTTGATCAAAGCAGGATGTAGTCTGGAGAATGGAATGTGTAGTGTCGTGGTTTACCGCTTGACTGCGATATTTGCACATTTTGGTCCGACACATCCGACTTCAGCAGGATTCTCCAAGCTTCTTAACGATATAGTGGCCTCAACTTTACATTACTCTACAAATTTTAATGTTTGCCCCTAAATTTCCATAATACTTACTTATTTTCAGTGTCCGGCAACCTCACATAGTCTTCGCCCAAAATCCAGCCACCATCAGTCCTCTTTCATCTGCCACCATCAGGTCCTCCACTGTATAGGTTTCCTACATACTGAGACATATAATCAGGTGTTCCGGGTCCTGGACGGCTCTACATTTGCAATATTCATCGTCTGCATAACCTCACTTTTTCAGGTTAGACCCACATCTGGACACACCTTTTCTTAACCTGTACAGAGCTATCTACGTAGTATATTGGCAAACCATATCCTGGTGAAATTTCTTATTTAATCTTCATCCAACCTTCACCGTTCTTTTGGCACCACTTTTCTATGCGGTTTATCTCTGAGGTTATGATCTGAGGGCTGTACAGTAGACAGAAAACCTTTCCTTGATTTCAGTCGTATTCTTTCTGGTGTATGTCCAAAAAGAGGGTGTCTCTGGTCACAGGACTGCGTTTGTCTCTCAACTTCAGATGCAATATATCTTCTAATATCCGTATACTATTGTCTAATTTCCATAATGTCTTCAAGGCAGAAATAGCTTTTTCTGCCATCTGGATATTTAATTTGATATAATGTGTTTCCTTCCAATGTGTCAATATTGCTGCCCTAATAGAGGAACGAATGTGCTTCTTGAAAGAGATTCTGTAGTTAATGTAATATGACCATTGTCATTGGTTTAATCTCATAATTTTGGTTTTTCTCTGTGAATTTTCAGCCCAAACTTCCGGAACCATTCGGCGAGCCCATTTATCTTTCTCTGTAGCTAATCTCGGGTTTGGGACAAAAGAACCAGGTCATCTTTAAAGTCCAGATCTTCCACCTGTTATATATTTGTCACCAGAATGCATTTGAGGAAATACTGTATATAAATATATATATACAAGTCAGTAAGTAGGTCGCAAACTGATATGGGAAAGCTGAAAAATGTAGATGGTAGTTTCTTAAGGTGTCATTAGGTTGTAGCAACATGCAGCCTTGTGATTACTGTAGGTAGCAGACGCTAGGTGTTAGATGCATGTACACTGCTCAGATACATAATGGTGTCCCTTCTCTCAGAGTGTTGTTGTTTAATGCCCACAATGAGTAAGGTTACTCTTTTGTGTGCCCTGAAAAAGACTTTAAGTGGCAGGTTGTAGTAGCTTTCCTCACATCCTGAGCTTGCTGATGAAGGTAGGCCGCGGTCATCCAGGTGGTTGTGCTATGCTTGGCTACATCTGCATGGCACTCACTACTACAGGGATCACATCGATCTACATCTTGTCAGTCGACTGCCTTTAAAACAGCCTGTTTCCAGGGAGCGCTACATGAAAGAGAGATTGTGGTCCTGGTCAGTGTATTGTGTCTGACCCTGACGTGACGTCCTGGTCAGTGTATTGTGTCTGACCCTGACATGACGTCCTGGTCAGTGTATTGTGTCTGACCCTGACGTGACGTCCTGGTCAGTGTATTGTGTCTGACCCTGACGTGACGTCCTGGTCAGTGTATTGTGCCTGACCCTGACGTGACGTCCTGGTCAGTGTATTGTGCCTGACCCTGACGTGACGTCCTGGTCAGTGTATTGTGCCTGACCCTGACACGATGTCCTGGTCAGTAAGTTATTCCTGACTGGACAAGTGTCTCAGTTCCCCCTCTCAGAGTATACAATAACAAAACAGCTTGTTGTGCTGTTTTTTTGGGGGGAGGGGGGTGAGGCCAAAAGACTTTCTGATATTCAACAGGAAGTGCTTCCTATTTTTGGTGAGGAGTGTTTGCTGCATAAAGCCATAAAGCGGTGCATAATTAGTTTGATAAATTTTCTCGCACAAAAATTGTTGATGAAGCACGACCCGGTCGTCCTGTTCAGATTGCAACAGACACATCTGTGTGGCGGGTTGGGGAAAATGATTCGAACTGACAGTTTAGCAACTGCAGTAGGGGTGTTCACATGGTTTAACCTACAGCATAATCCCACCGTGGCAGGAGACGTTTCACGAATGATGAAGGGGTTGAACGTGAAGTGTAAATAGGACTAAGATAGCAGGAGAAAAACTTGTATGCTGCAGGTTTTGGTGCACTGATAAAGCTGTAGGATAAGTGTATCATTGTTGGTGGAAATTATGTCGAAAAAATAAGGGGGCAACATAATTGCAATAATAAATGGTTTTCAAACTCCAATCCAATTTAGTTTTAAAAAAAAGAATTGCAGATTCTGACCTATTTACTGACTTTCACTAATATGTATGTGTGTTTGTGTACATGTGTGCGATATATATAAATACATATACTTCATCATCATTGGTTTTTCTTTCATCTTGTCAGAAGATAGTAATTGTGCTTTTAGCACAAAGCCCGGGCAGAAATATAGAGACCATGTGTTGCCCATGCAGTATGGTTCCTTTCTCCGTCTGCATTGTTTGCTCCAAGGGACAGGTGATACCAATTCATTTTGAATAAGGCAAGCTGCAGAAGCTGTTGGATCAGCAGAGCAATGCTCTATCTGTTCGCCTTTTGGGGCTTACCTCTTAGACCAACCACCAACCAAGGCTAAGAGCCTGGTTTACCCTGCCACAACACTCAGCTGAGGTTGCCTTTCCTCGCTCTAGGATAAGTTATTGTATCCTCTTGCGTGTGCCGCTTCGTACATCGTCAGTTGTCAGGCTTGGTAGACGCTGACCAACTTTCAGAGTTATCAGAAAACAGGTTGCACAGCCATATCTGACAAAACCCGACAAGATACGCCAGTATCTTATCTGCAAGGCTTCAGATGGTTTGAAATCCTAGTTTTCCTTTTCCTAGATGAACTGCCTTTCTAGGTTTTTGAGCCCCATCTGCCTGAAACTACTGGTTTTAAGGCACCAGTGGCTCGCCTTCCGCCCCTTTTCCTCTTAGTCAAAACAGTTCTGCCGCGCGAGGGCCAGGAGATGGACTTTGTTGTGAGAGGCTATATGAGACGCACGCCATGGGAGCATTTAGTTGGTGTTGAGAATTTATCCTCAACACCAGCCCAGGCTTTAACAACATTTAGAACCATTTATATACTTACTATTTTAATATATCATATGTCTCATTGGGAATATCTACACTGTATCATGTAAAATATTAAAGATATATTATTACATTTTATGCTTCTGCATTTGTCCTGGAAAGGACTTTGTGTTGTAGTTTTCAGTGAGGCTGTCTTCTTCT
Source organism: Ariolimax columbianus (assembly GCA_036924085.1). NCBI lineage: Eukaryota > Metazoa > Mollusca > Gastropoda > Stylommatophora > Arionidae > Ariolimax > Ariolimax columbianus. Next base: position 79,473,188 of record JAVGWX010000004.1, on the reverse strand, counting down.
TCGTCTTCTTCATCTTTCGCGCTCAAATAATTGCATCTATCTCCATCATTAACCCAGCGGTCCTTCTCAGGCTTGTCTCATCGCCATACAGTTTATCTCGCGATTGGGTTGGGGAGAGCTGTGTAATCACTCTGCTCTTTTCATGGAGCCGGCAAGCCTGCAGAACATGTTCCATTGTTTGTTTGTTCTCCCCACATGGGCACATGTATGTGTGTCCAGTGTTTAATTTTTTGAACATAAGATTTTTCAGTCAGCAGGGACCCATTCAGAGTCTGGATATTGTAACTTCTACTCTTCTTGGCGAAGAGTAGTATGCTTATGTTATATCAGATCCTGGGCGTTGTCTGTCTTTGAAGTTAAACGTTATCATTGTCTCAAGTTCTTCATCTGTAGCTCTGTCGTTAGTTTGGGGTTTGACGCCTCCCTCTTTTGCTAGTCTATCTGCCTCCAAATTTCTGCGTATCTTACAGTGTGCAGGGATCCACTGAATTTTCTAGAAATTTTGGCTTACATTCATGAGTGCAAGGAATCTTATCTCTCACACGGTTCTTGTTTTCCATGATGGCTGACAGGGAATAAGGAAGACTATCTTGTCTCTATGGTTCTTTTTTTCCACGATGGCTGACAGGGAATCTGTAAGGAAGACTATCTTGTCTCTGACACGGTTCTTGTTTTCCACGATGGCTGACAGGGAATCTGTAAGGAAGACTATCTTGTCTCTGACACGGTTCTTGTTTTCTATGATGACTGACAGGGAATCTGTAAGGAAGACTATCTTGTCTCTGACATGGTTCTTGTTTTCTATGATGACTGACAGGAATCTGTAAGGAAGACTATCTTGTCTCTGACATGGTTCTTGTTTTCCACAATGGCTATTGCAGCTATTTTTAGTGCCTCAGCCTCAGCTCTCAAGACGTTTGATAATTTTCCAGAAGCCACTAAGATATGAATTTCCTGTCCATTATTTAATTTTGTGTAAACGCCTCCTCCTCCATTTTTTAAATAGATCTCATTGCTGATTCATCTGTATATATGCTGGTCCATTCTGTGGCTGGATATGCTTCCTGAATATAATCTAAAGCGAGGCTGTGATATCTATGCCTTATGTTTTGACACATCCGGTTTCAGCTGGTATTTTTTGGGTGCAGGGTTTGTCTTCCCACTGCTATCTCTATCCTATTAATCAGACTGCACTAGTGCAACCTGTTTCCAGAACCGCCATTTGGAGAGCGGAATAATTGCTGCCAGCTTATTCAGTGTGTTGCATCTTCAGCCCTATTAATACACTATTAGACAATGTAACATGATAATTGAATATATATTTTAAAAATAGGAAACTTGTGTATTCAAACAGGTAGCTGAAGACTTTGGCTATACGTAGAAGGTATTTTAAAAACTTCTTCCTAGGCCTGGGGGTAAAAGGCCGCTGTCTATCGTAGACGATGATGGCATAATTAATTTTTCTAGCGCTATTTTTAGTAAGGATTAACTGCGCTACTTTTTATCCTCACTCTCTCGTCTCGGGCTGCCCGTCCCCAGTGGCAAGTCAAGGACAAGACGATTAGGGAGCGACTATGAGATGCAGGGGACTCCGCATCAAGCACCTGTGAAAAAGATAGCGGAGTCCGGAGTCGAACCCACACCACCTGATCATGAGGCCGACGGCTGAACCACTTCGCCACGGAATCCCCCAGACCTGGGGGAAGGTGCAAATAATTTGGGTAGATTTTTAGGTAACATTTTTTAATGTTGTCAGGCAGCGGCCGTTAAGCCTACTCTTTTTGATTTCTAACTGCCAAAGGATTTTCAACGTGCTCAACACTGAACACGGGAGTCTGAAGAATATCTAGACGATCCACGTGAAAAAGAATCTCGGTCTCCACCGCGCCCTTCGGCACCCAGCGTTTATGAGGGAGATAGATGCGATTATTTGAACGCAAATGATGAAGAAGACAGCCTCAGTGTACACCTTACCTCGAGACCACTGAGCCACCGCCCGCTCCCCCAATAGTTTCTCAACATTGATATTAGCACAGCTGGATAGCTCTTGAGTGATGCAATTCTTTGTCTTTGTTCATTTTCAATCTGCTACCACCAAGCCCTGAAAAGGGCTTTGCAAGTAGCAGGATGTAATTCGGAGAACGGAATGCGCTGTGTCGTAGTTTACAGCTTGACTGCGATATTTGCACCTTTCAGTCTGACTCATCTGACTTTAGCTGGCATTTGTGAGTACCAGGTTGCCTTCCCTCTTCGATCCTTTCTCCTTAGCCAGTCTGCTCTATTGCGGCCTGTTATTCAGGATCACCGCGTGGAAATGTAGAATGGGTCTTGATGGCTCTAGTTCGCTGACCGTGATGCTAGTAGTCAGCTATGGGTCACTGACCGCTGCAGCTCATGTGTAAAACGTTCCAAATGTCCTTTTCAGAACAAACACTGAAGAAGATCCATCATTTACAGTTCACTTCTTACAACTGAAGCACACAATATTAAAGGCAGGACATAATATAAACACCTGGATCATCATTGTATCAAACACAAGACATCAATACTGACAATAACAACATCATGCAAGTGAAATATGAAAATCCACCCAGTAAAATGTGTACGATTGGGATCAATGATTTTTTGGTCGTCTTGAGATTCTGGAGGATCACATGGGTCATGTCAGCATAGGTGGTCGTACACTCACCAATCTCCGGTTTGCTGATGACATTACTGGGCCGGCTGGAACGGAGCTAGAACTTGCGAGTCTAACTTAACTTAACTTACTGTGTTTATAATGGTTTAGAAGACTCTGCAGAGTTTGTATAAAACCAGTTTCATTTACATTACCTTGCTCTAAAAGCTATGTGTATTCAATCTATTCTTAAATGCATTAATTGTCCCTGCCTCCACTACTTCCTGTGGCAATGCATTCCAAGCATTCACCACTCTCTGACTAAAAAAATATTTCCTAATATCTAATCTTGGCATTTCTTTAGTTAATTTGTAGCTATGCCCTCTTGTTCTTGTCGGTGGTTGTATTTTGAAAAAAACTTGTTATAGTCTAATTTATCCGTTCCTCTGATTATCTTATAAGCCTGTATTAAGTCACCTCAAATTCTTCTCTTTTCTAGACACCGTAGGCTGGTATTTCTGAGTCTTTCCTCTAATCTCAAACTTTGACAATGTTGCTCAAAAGTTGGGAATGGAAATTAGTGCAGAGAAGAGTAAAATCATGGTCAATGTCCCAGAGGGCCTAACACATCCGATTACGATCAAAGGCGAACCATTGCAAATTGTTAAACAGTTCAAATACCTAGGAGCACTGATGGATGCAGAAGGTTCTAGAACTGACCAAACTGAGGCCGCTATGGAGGGACAAAAGCATCAACCTGAAATCCAAGTTAGAGTTTAACTCTTAAAGGCCATAATTTTGTAACTAGTTTTGCCATAATTATTTTTTAAATAAAAGCAGTCTCTTCATAAAACTTGACTTTTATTAATTATTTCACAAGGAAGACAAACATATTATATATCAAATTAAAGGAAAATGAATGTGCAGTAAGAATATGACAAATGTTTTCCAACTTTGAATTTCCACACAAAGCACATCACTGCTTTTACAAAATGATACATAAATATAAAAGTTACTTCCCTTACTATGTAATGTCAATTAAAATCTAGAAACACTGACAAAAAAACTAAACAAATTTAGTTCAATGTGCTGTTAACGAAATGAATGTTTTTCTGGCATCAAGCGGACGCCAGGAAGAATGCTGGCAGCGTTCTTATGGTCTTTAAGAGTTAATGTATGCACTTGTCACTTCTGTGTACCTTTACGCGTGTGAAACTTAGACTTGTTACATCAGTTCTAGAGCGAAGAATTTGTACAATGGAGATGAGATGTCTGCGTCGAATTCTCGGCATTTCGTATCTATACCACATCACGATTAAGGCAGTTCGGGATACCATTATGAGAGAAGTCAGCCAATATAAAGACCTATTGGCTATGGTTAAAGCACACAAGCTCACATGGTATGGGCATGTTTCAAGATTGTCTGAGTTGACCAAGATGATCCTACAAGGTACTGTGCCTGGGAAGCGTAAGAGAGGGAGGCAGAAAAAGAGATGGGAAGACAACATCAGAGAGTGGACGGGAATGTCCATAGCTAGAACAAATATCCTGGCACAAAAACCGAGTGGAGTGGCGTGAACTGGTCCAAAAATCTGTAGTATTGGTGCCCCAATGACCTTTCAGGTTACAGGACTGATGATGATGAAATTCTGTGTGAACCAGCGCAGAAACCAGTATCTTACACCTTATTGAAGGATCAACTTAACATGTTTCTGAATGATTCATGTGTGCTGACATGAGCCAATGTTGTGGTGACAGAACAACGCTAACAGGTTGCCTGTTCTCTGCTCCTGTCCACAACAATACCTTGCAGTGCCTTCAGCAAGTGTCCCAAGTGAACATCTGTTCAACACTGCTGGCAACACATTTTTAGACAACTTAACTAAGCTATTGGCAGAGAATGTTGAGAGACTCGTATTTTTCAAAGCGAATGCATGTTTAATTCGACAGCAACTTTGAAACCAACCTGTAAAAGAGTTTAGTGATGAATTGATATCAATTGAAGAGATTTGTCTTATTTTTGTAATAATGTTCCACTTTGAAATATCATGTTTTTGTTAATTACTGTATAATTATATGAAATATCATCAGATGCATTGTACACAACTTTTTATGCCAAATATTCACTATCTATAACTTTGTTTGTGTATGACCAAATAGTTAAAGTCCTCTTCATATTTGGCAGAATTTAGATTCTAGTTGGTAGTTTATCTGGCAATTATTTGCTCATAGCAGCTTCCATTAGAGCACAATCTCAGTAACAAACCTTGTTGACTTCTTCGTGCGGTGCGCAACATAAGTAGGATAAACAATATAAAAAGTAAAAAAAGAAAGGACATTATTGTTGGAAGCTACTTAACATTTCTTTGGCAGCAGGTTAGTGGGCCTTCTTACATCCTTTCCATGACAAAAAAACATCGCGGACCATTCTTTGATGTGTGCCCCGCCATACTTGTTATTTCCGGAAATGTGTTTACTGTGTAGGCCTCACTATATAATCACCAACAAATTTGCACACACCCATATATATTGGTGTCGCGAATTCAAAGGGTTAATGAATTCACAATGAATCTAGTTGTTGCTTTATGCCTACAATTAGTAAGCTTACTGTTTTTGGCACCCTGAAAAGGGTGTTAAGTGGCGGATTGTAGTAGCTTTCCTCATGGTTTGCTTCCCCGGGACCGCTGCTGTGATGGGGATCAAACCCAGCACCTACAGTTTGTGAGTCGTGTCACTTAACTACTATCTCACGCCGTCCCCGTTGATATAGATGAATCGGCAATCCACAGACTGCAAAGTTTCGACATCAAACAAGTTTCAAGCAGAGTGGGGCGCATGACAGGATGGAGCGGGAGAGTGTGCAACCACCGAGCTACATGGACCATCAGCATCCAGACCCTGCACCATTTGCTGATAGAGACTTCGGCACCTATAGGTATGCCGGTGTGCAGTGATGTCGATTCTTAAAAACAGAAAGCAAGTATTCCATCCAAACTGCAGACCTTCACCAAACAGAGGTCTTACTTCACATTACCCTCACCTCGACTTGCTCAACCGTCACTGACTGCCAGCTCATGATGACTTCATAACAATATGTGGAACTATGCAGCTCTCATCAATATTGCCCCACATGTTAAATGTAGCCTAGCTGACACTGAGCTGGCTTGCTAAGACTGGGATGACACCGTGCCAGAGTTCGGAATCACAGACGTCCAGAAACAAAATTGCGGACATAGTTCGTTCCTGGTACGACAGCTCCTCCAGCCGACCCAGCTGTAAACAGGTACCTGATGTATGAGTTGGAGAAGGTATAAACAGTAAGGAAGGGAACTGGCCACCCACCTCACATAGGCTGCGACTTAGTCCATTAAGTTATCTTCATCCCAGACGGCAGTTGTTGCCATGGGACCCACCTTTACCTTTTAAATTCTCAAGCACCCCCCACCCCAAAAAAATGTTCAAATCCTAAAGATATGCAGTACATGATATACCAACATTGGTCATCGACCTGCATTTTCAAATTGTTTAGTGGATAGTTCGAAGCATTGAATAGAATCAACTTATTTGTATATTTTTGTTCCGTTGTGTTTTTGTTGTTGATGTCATTAATACAAGTATTAGTAACCTTAATTAACACAGCTTATTATACCATGTGTTCATTCATTGTTGTATTTATATTTCGTTGAATAGATAAATCTTCTATTCATGTTTGATTAAATCCTCTATTCATATTTGGCTAGATCCTCTATTCACATTTGGCTAGATCCTCTATTCATATTTGGCTAGATTCTCTATTCATATTTGGCTAGATCCTCTATTCATATTTGGCTAGATCCTCTATTCATATTTGCCTAGATCCTCTTCATATCTAGCCAAATAGTTATATACCTCTATTCGTTTTTAAGCAAATAGTTACACACCTCTATTCATATTTAGCCAAATATTTATATCCTTGGACACAAGTAGCAAGAAAGAAAATTGGGACGTTTGAAACAGGATGTTACAGAGGAGTCCTAAGGATTCCTTGGATGGGGAAGGTGACAAGCAGAACCATCCTGGGAGACCTGGGTGTTGGGGAAGGCTAGCTCATGTGCAGTGTTATGTTTTGGAAATTGAATTTTTCCTGCCACGTCGGTTGTCATTACGGACTGGAAAGAACGGTCGTGGAGGGCATGGTACATGGAAGGCGACGCAGTGGTCGACCAATGCATTGGTGGATACAAGATACAAATAGTAATCTAATCAAGAACATGGAGCAGGCGGGTAGATTGACTACAGACCGAGATTCATGTCGGATGACTGTGATGAGAATGACGTTGTACAAAAGATGCTACATGATGATGATGTGTTATATACCTCTATTCATATTTAGCCAAATAGTTATATACCTCTATTCAACTTTAGCCAAATAAGTGTATACATCTATTCAAATTTAGCCAAATAGCTACACACCGCTATTCATATTTAGCCAAATAGCCACATACATCTTTTTATATTTAGCCAAATAGCTACATACCTCTATTCATATTTAGCCAAATAGTTATATACCTCTGTTCAGCTTTAGCCAAATAGTTATATACCTCTATTCATATTTAGCCAAATAGGTATATACCTCTGTTCATATTTAGCCAAATAGATACATACTTCTATTCGTATTTAGCCAAATAGTTATATATCTCTATTAATATTTAGCCAAATAGTGATATACCTCTATTCATATTTAACCAAATAGTTATATACCTCTGTTCATGTTTAACCAAATAGTTATATAACTCTATTCATATTTAACGAAATAGAGATATACCTCCATTCATATTTAACCAAATAGTTATATATCTCTGTTCATATTTAGCCAAATAGTTATATACCTCTGTTCATATTTAGCCAAATAGTTTAATACCTGTATTCATTTTTAATCAAATAGTTATATACCTCTGTTTATATTTAGTTGAATGGTTTTAAGAAAACATAAGTGAAAAAAATCATATATAAGTATGGTCAGATACCTTACTGAGATAAGAACACAAACTAGACCTACATTGGAACAAATAGACCTTCATCAGCGACAACGAACAACAACTACAATAATCAATTGGTTAACCATAGAAGTAGGGAAGAATGCATAAATTATGTGGGATGCCAATATATAAGGCGAAAATTGGGTACTTAACTTAGAAATTGTCACATGATACCTCTCAGGTTGGGGGCACTATCACCACACACATATCTGTTGATGCACACAGGTGAACTTCAGGAGATTGGCGCCCTTCGCCCTGTTTGCTGATAGTGCTGGTATTGGCGTGGATTGGAAAAGTATGTACAGGCAAATAATGGACACTTACATCACCCAGGGGATATTCGACCTTGACCCGGTTAGCACCATGCACTTGACACATAGCTCACGCGCTGAGTTATGCTCCTATGCCGTCTTAGGTGACTGACGGGGAAGACAAGACAAGTCAATGTGTAGAAGAAATTGGTTGTCCACAGACTCTGCAGAGCCTTCTAAACCATTATTACTTAATTTTTTTGTACTGGTTTAGAAGACTCTGCAGAGTCTGTATACAACCAGTTGCATTTACATTTCATTGCTCTAAAAGCTATGCGCATCCAATCTATTCTTAAATGCATTAATTGTCCCTTCCTCTATTACTTCCCGTGGCAATGCATTTCACACATTCACCACTCTCTGACTAAAAAATATTTCCTATATCTAATCTGGACCTCTCTTTAGTTAATTTGTACTTATGCCCTCGTGTACTTTATAGGTGGTTCTATTTTGAATAAAAATATAGTCTAATTTATCCGTTCCTTTGATTATCTTATAAACCTGTATTGTCACCTCAAATTCTTCTCTTTTCTAGACACTAGGCCGGTTTTTCCTCACAACTGTAATTCTGGAATCCCACTATCATCTTTGTCGCTGTACTTTGTATTCTTTCCAGCATGTTTATATCCCCTCTATGATAAGGACTCCACACCTGTACACAGTACTCCAATCTAGGTCTAACTAATGCTTTATACAGTTTGACTATACTTGCTCCTATGTTTAATATTTCTTTTGATCATACCTAACATTGCATTTGCCATTTTCACTGCTACCTGGACTTGCTCACTCACTTTACTTGTATGATATATTATTACCCCTAGGTCCCTTTCACTGTCTATCTTTCTAACATTGTTCTCTCCCATTCTGTAATTATGTTCCATATTGGATCTACCCATGTGGATGGCTGTACATTTATCTATATTAAACTCCATTTGCCAGCTTACAGACCATTGTCGAATTTTATTTAAATTCGATCTCAATATATCCACTTCTGCTTTAGATGAGACACTTCTGCATAGTTTTGTAATGTCAAGCATTACTTAAACGCTGGGATAAGTGCATACACGTTGCAAGAGATTATATGGTAAAATAAATGACATTTTGACTACTTCAAATTTTAAAAAAAAAGAAAAAAGTCCATGTTTGACTTGAACGTGCCTCCTAAACAACCCGCCACATGACTTACTTTTCAGGGCCCACAAAAGAGTAAACTTATTCATTATGCGTATTCAACAACAACGGATTGGTAAACCTGGTCTCCCAATACCACACACGGGGCCATGAAATGAACAGAAAATATCTGACTACAATAGACCGAAGCTTTGTTTTACCACCATATTCTGAGGAAGTGTCAGTCTATTCCGTAAAATCACATTTACTTTATTCACTCGAAGAGATCCTATAACGACAAGTTGACGTGTTCTGGGCAGTCTGTGGGTTTTTATTAATAATTTCTAGCGTCTCGGTTGTTCTGTGCGATGAAGAAGTGTTAGGGAAATGTCTGGTTTGTTTAAAGGAAAATATGTGAGATGTCAAGATGCAGGTGTAGAAGAAGTAGAAGAGGAGAAAGAAGAAGAAGGTTGAAAAGAAGAAGGAAGAGGAGGAGGAGAAAAAGAAAAAAAGACGAATAAGAAAAAGAAGAAGAGGAAAGAAAAGAAGAAGAAGAAAAAGAAAAATGCAGGAGGAGGAGAAGGATAAGAAGAAGAAGAAGAGGAGGAAAGAAAAGAAGAAGAAGAAGAAAAAGAAAAAAGAAGTAGAAGAAGAAGAAAAAGAAGAAGAAGAAGAAGCATGAAATGGAGGAGGAGGAAGAAAAGAAGAAGAAGAAGAAGAGAAAGAAGAAGAAGAAGTAGAAAAAAGAAGAAGAAGTATGAAATGGAGGAGGAGGAAGAAAAGAAGAAGAAGAAGAAGAGAAAGAAGAAGAAGAAGTAGAAAAAAGAAGAAGAAGAAAGAAAATAAGAAGAAAAAGAAGATAAGAAGAAAGAAGAAAAGGAAGAAGCATGAAATGAAGGAGGAGGAGATGAAAAATGAGAAGAAGATGAAGTAGATGAATCTTAATTTTTGTTCCTGTACCATCTACTAGTTTGGTCAGTATTTTTTACCTTTGTTAAGGAATATTTTTGATAGGACGTTTCTCTGTAACTCTTGTCTTGTTTAGTACTATAATTGTTGCTAACACATTACTCGTCACTTCCAAAGTAATTGTATAATTTTCAGATAACAATCACATACTTATTTTATAGTCTCGCATATTATGTCGAAAATTACAAACCCTAATCACAAGAATCGTCTCGGGAGATACTGATATCGTGCTCTGTCTGCGATACCTTCAGTTAAGGGTAATACGTTGTGTGGAAGCAGAAGAAGAAGTCGAGAGAAGTGGAGCGAGCGAAAGGGAAGAATGAGAAGAGAAAAGACGGAGGGAAAGTAGATAGGTCTGCCCAAAGTTGGTCAACGACCGTCTATTGAAAGAAGTCACTGCAGTTCATGAACCAGAAATACACAGATTGTCGGATTTATAAATTATACGTGGGTCCAGGAATGGGCGCATGAGAGGACTGATCAGGTGTGTGTACAAACAGGAACCATTAGTATCTACACTCTTCGCCGTGTGCAGAGAGCGACAGAGCCCGTTGGTCAGTCTTAGATGCAGTGATACCAATTCTTAACAGAACAGAATATTTGAAAAGTCTCATTTCAATTTGTAAAAATAACATCTTTATAACAAGTCGCATTAAAAAAAAACGCTACCATTAAATGGTAAACGACCAGAAAGAAGGCATTATGGAAATGATGGCTACTCGAAGAGCAGCAACTGACACATTGATCCATGTCATTAAAAGAGGATTAGTCTATATATCTATCTCCAGTCACTTGTGTTGTTAGCGCGGGGAGGTGTGACCGCCCTTACTTCCTATTTTTTGACAGGCGAAAATAATTCTTTGGTGATTTGCCAGTTCAATCCCAGCATATGGCTGGTAGCCCCTGGAATATACGATCACTTTTTGGGGGGCTGGTGGAAGTGTAAATTAGAGCAAAGTAGACCCGCAGCCTGTCAGGCCCCCATCTATGTCGCTCCGCTAACTACATAACCAAGACCTGATGTTATAGCCACACAGTCAGTTTTTTGCGACATATTCTCTGTCGGGTTAGAATCCTTAGAATAATTGTGAGTAGATTTTTAACATGAATTTTGCCCGTGCATCGACCGTTAAGCCTACTCTTTTCTCTTTCCAACTGCCAAGGGATTTTTAACGTGCGCGCCAGTGCACACGGGTGTCTGATCTTAATACTCCGTGATTTGAGTCCGCGACCGTCAGCACACTAGGCGAACACCTTTCCTCGAGACCAATAGGCCCCTTAAAAGAGAATTAGTAGAAGATAAATTTTAATGAACTCCAAAATGGTTGTAAACCACTCCATATTTCCACAGATTTGGAATTAAGTTTTAGAATCGAAGACAATGACCATATCCCATAAAAGCCAGATCCAAGCTTCTAAAATGGGATTTCTGTAGGGTGGTGCAAGAAGAGAGAATATCCGCAATCAAGCAATATGGCGCAATCTAGAAACAAGATACAAGTACTACACAAATCGTTCCTCAGCGCCAAAAGTCCTTCCCCGATCGGCTGGAGGCGCAGAAGATGCCATCTCCGCACAGTATAGTTTCAGCAAATAGGAACACGCCCCCCCCCCCTCTTTCCGCTCTGGACGAGACCTGGAACAACGACAACCGTAATGACAATATAAAATAGTATATAAGATACTGAGTACTAGACTGGAGGCAGCGCAAGAGGAAGAAAGTGGATGGAACAGTAGGTGTTCTTTCTGGCGAACCTCTACACCCAAGGGTAGAAGAGGAGCAACTAAATAAATAAAGTAGAATTTATACGCCATCGTAGAAGAGGAGCAACTAAGTAAATAAAGTAGAATTTATACGCCATCGTAGAAGAGGAGCAACTAAGTAAATAAAGTAGACGATTATATGCACCATCGTAGAAGAGGAGCAACTAAATAAATAAAGTAGAATTTATACGCCATCGTAGAAGAGGAGCAACTAAGTAAATAAAGTAGACGATTATTTACACCATCGTAGAAGAGGAGCAACTAAGTAAATAAAGTAGACGATTATCTACACCATCGTAGAAGAAATGCGACTAAATAAGTAGGTTAGAAGACTAGGGTAGAACAGGAGCGACTAAATAGTGTAGAAGGCACAACATAACATGGTAGAAGAGGAGCGATTAAAAAACTAGGTAGAAGACTCTACACCCCAGAATATAAGCGGAGCGACTAATTATAATAATAGTTGCCCATCGCAAGTAAAAACATGGCGACAGCATCAAACTGTTGTGAAATGTGTTCTCTGATGGCTATAAAGACAAATCCTGGAACGGCATACCCTGCCACATTCAGGGCACACATGTGGGGAGCCGGATGTGGAAACGTTGCGCGTTCTGTTTTTGTGGGTAGCACACTTTCGCTGAGCCTCCGTGATGGCTATACTCTCTGTGATCTGAGCACCATCGGTGGTACTAGCGCGTCAGGGTGTACGGTGTTGTGCAAGGATCTCCCAGGAGGTGGCATCAATATTGAAGCTTTTCAGAGACATTTTCAAGGAGTCTGTAGTGTTTCTTCTGCCTCTCCCCCACACCTCACGGGAAGCGTCTGCGTGCTATGAACTAATCGTAAAACAGCTTCTTGGAGATGCGCTCATCTGGCATGCGAACTACGTCTCCGATCTACCTTAGCTGAGATATTCTCAGAAGTGTATAGATGCTCAACATGTTAGTTTAGCCAAGTTTCTTAGAGTTTGGCCCCCTTGTCCTGCCACACGATCCTGAGCAACCTACGCAGACAGCTCAACAGAAATGTATAGATGCTCAGCATGTTAGTTTAGCCAAGTTTCTTAGAGTTTGGCCGCCTTGTCCTGCCACACGATCCTGAGCAACATACGCAGACAGCTCAAGTGAAAACGATTAAGTTGTCTGGCTTATCTGCTATACACTGTCCATGCCTCACATGCATGGATCAAAGTGGACAATATCACATCACGATACACCTTAACCTTGGTGACGACACCTTACGATTTACGACTTACAAAGCAGGCTAACCTCTTTAGGCCCGCAGAATATGCGCCATTTACTATGTTCATGTGATCAATTCCTGAGTGGCCCGCCTGGTTCTTTATGTATCACACGGGCAAGAACAGCACTACTGCCCCACAGAGAGCATGTTGTAAGAGACGACTAACTGTGTGACATTACATAACACCACCGGTCATGGTGTATAGAAGAAATTCACTGTAACCTACAAAGCACGTTATAAAAGGCTATTAGAGAAGGTTATGCTTGGGGTTAAGCAACATTATGAATCGAATATTGCTTCAGAAATCATAATTGTACGAGCACACGAAAGCTATCTGAGTCAGGCTTCATGAAAGCTGCAATTGTGGCCACTGCTTCAGATGGAGCGGGAGGGAGACTAGACTAAACTAGGCCCCAATTCAAGCACATCCGGGATCCACTCGCATCGTGTTGACTCATATGATCGATAATGTTTACGACGCTCAAATCGACGTCTGCAGCTCTGCCACTCTGAATAAATCGCCACGGCTTCCTGCTACAGGTCATTGGCAATCTTAGCGGTTCTTAAACTAAAATAGTTGGGGCGCCATATTAGGCGTTCTGTAAAATGGGAGTGACTAGTCTTCTTCTTCTACATCTTCTTCTTCTACATCTTCTTCTTCTACATCTTCTTCTTCTTCTTCTTCTTCTACATATTCTTCTTCATCTTCTTCTAAATCTTCTTCTTCTACATCTTCTTCTTCTTCTTCTACATATTCTTCTTCATCTTCTTCTAAATCTTCTTCTTCTACATCTTCTTCTTTATTTTCTTCTTCTACATCTTATTCAACATCTTCTTCTTGTTCTTCTCTTTCTTTATTCTTCTTCTTCAGAATCTTCTTCTACATCTTCTTCTTCTTCGTCATTATAGTCTGCTTCTTCTTCTTCTTCTTCTTTTCTTCTTCTTCTTCTTCTTCTTCTTCTTCTTCTTTTCTTCTTCCTTCTTCTTCTTCTTCTTCTTCTTCTTCTTCTTCTTCTTCTTCTTCTTCTTCTTCTTCTTCTCCCTTGTACATATTCTTCTACATCGTCATCTACATCTTCTTCTGCTTCTTCTTCTTCTTCTTCTTCTTCTTCTACATCTTCATATTCTTATTATTCTACTTCTTTTTCATCATCATCTTCTTCTACATCTTCTTCTACATCTTCTTCTTCATCTTCTTCTTCTTCTCCTTCTTCTTTATTTTTCTTCTTCATCATCTTCTTGTACATATTCTTTTAAAATTTCTTCTTCTTCTTCTTCTTCTTCTTCTTCTTTTTCTTCTTCTTCTTCTTCTTTTTCTTTTTCTACTACATCTTCTTCTACATCTTCTTTTACATCTTCTTCTTCTTCTGCTTCTTCTTCTTCTTCTTCTTCTTCTTCTTCTTCTTCTTGTTCTTCTACATCTTTTTCTTCTTGTTCTTCTTCTTCCTCTTCTTCTTCTTTTTCGTCTTCTTCTTTTCCTCCAACTCCTCCTTATTCTTCTTATTCACTTCTTTTCTGATCCTCCTACTTCTGCTTTGTCTTCTTCTTCTTTTTTTTCTTTTTTTTCTTAATCTTCTCTCTTTTGTTCTTTTTTTCTTCATTTTCCTTCTCCTATTTCTTTTTCATTCCCTTTTTTCTTCTGTTTCTTCTTCGTCTTCACTTTCTTGTTTATTTTTTTCTTCTACTTTATCTTCTTTTTCGATTTTTCTTCAACTTTTTTTCTTGTCTTCTTTTTCTTAATTTCTCTTCTTCTTTTTCTTCTCCTCCTCTTCCTCATTTTCCTTCTTGTTTTCTTCCTCATTTTTCATCTTTTTCTTCATCCTCTTCTTTTTCCTCTTCGTGCATTCACTGGGTTGACATTAAAGACTTCGTCAGGATTGGGTGAAACATACTGATCAAGACACCTCACCCCCCCCCCTCCTCCCGCGCCCAACTTCTTCCCTCTCCACCTCTCCTGTGTCACAGTAGTTTGGCTAAAGATTTGTGGATCGAAATTGTTATCCTCATGTTAGTGAACTTATTGAAAAGCTTATCACTGCGCTACAGCCCAGATGGGCCAGGTTCGCGTCCTCGAGTAAGTCTCGGCATTTTGGAATGTTGTTGTTGTCGTTGTAGTTTAATGCCCACAATGAGTAAAGTTTACTTTTTTGTGCGTCCTGAAAAGGACGTTAAGTGGCGGGTTGAAGTAGTATTTCGAACATCCCGAGCGTGCTAATACGTTAGAGAGACTGTCTTGAAAACATAATGTTTCCACGGAACGCTACATGACAGAGAGATAGGGGTCTTGGGCAGTATGTTGTGCCTGACGCGTCTAACTGGTTTGTATGTTGTGCCTGGCTCTGACGCGACTAACTGGTCAATATGTTGTGTCTGACTCTGACCCGACTAACTGGTCAGTATGTTGTGCCTGACACTGACCCGACTAACTGGTCAGTATGTTGTGCCTGACTCTGACCCGACTAACTGGTCAGTATGTTGTGCCTGACATTTCCCCGACTAACTGGTCAGTATGTTGTGCCTGACACTGACGTTACTAACTGGTCAGTGTGTTATGCCTGACCGGACAAGCGCCTCACGTACTCGTAGTTTGGAATAGCCATTCTAATGCGTTACGAAAGAAACGTTAAATGAACTGAGCATGAGTGGCGTCTGATTAGAGCACTCGTTTTAACTGCAGATGTTCAACTCTCGTTACTAACACGCTTCCATTGACTCAGCTGTAAATTGGTACATGCCTTTCTGTTTATGGAGGACATTACAATATGTTAGAGTCCCATCGCCGTCTTGCTGTGGCTAATAAAGGAACTTCGCTGTGACACCAATGTGTGGTAGTCCAATTGGTACCTTACTGGTAATAATAAAGGAACTCTGCTGTGACACCAATGTATGAGAGGTCAATTGCCACCTTCAATCAATCAATCAATCAATCAATCAATCAAAGCCCGTTGCTCCTCTCGGTGCATAGGCCAACGACAACATCTCGTCGGCGTACACGGTCATGGGCTGCTTTTTTTACCTCTCTCCAGGTCTCATTATTTCATCTTAGCCTCTTCTCACATTCTCTTCTTCGCGTATTTTTGGGTCTACCTCTCTATCTTTTGTCCCGAGGATTCCATGTAAGAGCCAGTCTTGCTATGCTAGACTGTGCATTTCGAAGCGTATGTCCTATCCAGCCCCATTTTCTTAGCTTAATTTGTTGTTCCAATAGCTGTTGTTGGCGCCTTTCCTGCAAGTTTTCATTCCTCATCATGTCCTGCCACTTTATGCCCATTATCCTTCGCAAGCATCTGTTAATGAAGGACTGGAGTCTTTGTTGTATGACCTTGGTCGTTCTCCATGTCTCCGCTCCATTTTGGTGTGAATCTTGATATCTCTGGATCTCCATATATCCTTTAGTGTCAGGAATGCCCCTCGTGCCTTTCAAATTCTGATCCTTATATCTGCATCTGTACCTCCTGATGTTTCTATTGTCCTGCCTAAATAGGTAAAGGTATCCACTTCCTCCAACTGCTCTCCCTCCAGCATGATTGGCTCTTTGCTGTTAGTGTTTAGTTTAAGGAGCTTGGTTTTCTTCATGTTGATATTCAGTCTCAGTTTGACCGATTGTTCTTTCACCCTATCAAGTTTCTCTTACATTTGACTATGACTGTGTGACAACAATACCAGATCATCTGCGTAGTCCAGGTCCTCCAGTAGTGACACTAGTGTCCACTGAATACCCGTTTTTTCCCCTTCGATTGACGTCTTTATTATCCAATCTATAGCCAACAAGATCAGGAAAGGTGAGAGCAAACATCCCTGTCTCACTCCTGTTTGCACACCGAAGCTGTCAGTCAGTACATTTCATGAACAACCCTACTAACTGAGTCTCTGTACATATTCTGGATGAGGGATGTGTAATTCTGTGGTATCTCATAGTGTCTCAACAGTTATCATAAAGTACTTCGATCCACACTGTCAAACGCCTTTTCATAGTCTAAAAAAATTGCGTATAGGGACGAATGTCCATTCAATGCTATGTTCTACTACGATGCATAGCGTAGCTATATGATCTGTGCATGATCTTCCCTGGCGAAATCCTGCCTGTTCCTCTCTTAGCTTTTTGTTTACTACAGTTTTTAATATGTCCAAGATGATTCTGTTGAATACCTTGCCTGGCACCGACAGCAATGGAATCCCCCTATAATTGCTGCAATCTGCCAGGTCCCACTTCTTAGGCAGTTTAATCAGATGTTTTTCTTTCCATTCTGTTGGCACTCTCTCCTCTTCCCATATCTTCTTGAATACTTCTTGCTGTGTATTAGTGACCTTATATATCTGCCATTATGTCTTATACTGCTATTCCATCTGGTCCTGCCGCTTTCCCTTTCTTGAGTTTGGATATGGCCCTTTGGATTTCTATCTTACCTGGTAGGTTGCCGTCCAAGTTCAGGGTCTCCTCTGCTAGTAGGATCTTTGGTGTTTCTTGTGGTTGAAGTGTATTTAGACTTTCTTTGAAATACTCAACCCATCATTTCTGTTGTTCCTCTGATGATGTTAATATCCCGCCTTCTCTATCTTTGATTGGTTTGTCTGTCTGTATATATCTATTTGCCATTTTCTTTGTTAATGAGTAGAATCTCATATTTCCTCTCTCTGCTGCCTCTTCTGCCTCCTGTGCCAGCTTGCCAATATATTCCCTTTTATTTTTCCTTGTACATGTCTTGACCTCTTTGTCTGCAACAGTATACTTACTCTGTGCTTCTGCTTTTGGTGGCTCGGGTTCGGCAATTGTTGAGTATAGTTTTCTTCTTTTTCCTTTTTTCCATTTTATGTAATGTCTCTGTTGTGATCAATTCCATGTTTTAGTTTCTCTTGAATCCCACAGTTTCTTCACATGTATTATTCCACATCTCTTTAGTCTGGTCCCACATACTATTAATGTCCATTTCTTCATCCTCATATAGCTCTTTTAGCACTCGGTATATGTTATTAAGTTTTACGCTGAATTTTGTCTTCTTCTCCTGGTGTTGCAATAAGTGTACGTTATGTCGTATTCTCCTTGCGCCCTGTACTTGGTACTTTTTTAGTTTGAGCTGCAAATTCCCCAGCAACATGTGGTGCTCAGATGCAACATCTGCGTCTCGCTTTATTGTTACATCTTGTAGTGTATTTCTGAACGCTTGACCGACACAGATGTGATCAATCTGATTTTCCGTTACATGGTCTGGTGATCTCCATGTGGCCTTATGTATCTTTTTATGGGGAAACATGCTTCCTCCAATTATCAGTATGTGTAGGGCACATAACTCTGCAAACATTTCTCCTGTTTCGTTCATCTGTCCCATTCCTTGTCTTCCCATAATCTGTTCGTAACCTAGGTTGTCTGCTCCCACTTTAGCATTGAAGTCTCCCATTAAACTTAAGAGATCTTTCTTTTTCTGCATGTCAAGGACCTCTTCCAGCTTGTTGTAGAACTCTTGCTTTTTATCATCGTCAGCCTCGTTAGTTGGGGTATATCACTGAATGATGTTTACATTGATGTGTTTGTTCCTCGTTCTAAAGCTTGAGCTCATAATTCGGTTGGTAATTGCCTCCCACTTTATGAGCGCCCGCTGTACTTCTCTTAAGAGCATCAGTGCCACTACCTCTGTATGTTGGGCATCAGATCTTTCGTTTCCAAAATAAATTATCATTTTCCCAGTAGTCAGTCTCATCTTTCCTGATTGTGTCCATCTTGTTTCGTATAGTCCTAGCATTGCCAATTTGTGATTTCTCTTCTCTTTAGCTATCTGGGCTGTTTTACCTGCCTAGTACATTGTTCTAACATTCCATGTCGCTATTTTTGTTTTCTTCTTGGTATTCAGTGGGCCAGTCAGACTGAAAGCGTCCTTGCGGCTTTCACTCCACTGCGTCATTCTTCTCGTTTCCCAAGGCCTTTTGCTTTTGCATTATTATCAAAGTTTTCGTAACCCAATTTAATAAAAATAGATTTGGGTGGTCGGTCCTAACCCAATCTATTATTCTCTAGGTAAGTTGTCCGTGTTTAGGTGGTCGGCCCTAACCTAATCTATTATTCTCTAGGTGAGTTGTCCGTGTTTAGGTGGTCGGCCCTAACCTAATCTATTATTCTCTAGGTAAGTTGTCCGTGTTTAGGTGGTCGGCCCTAACCTAATCTATTATTCTCTAGGTGAGTTATCCGTGTTTGGGTGGTCGGCCCTAACCTAACCTATTATTCTCTAGGTAAGTTGTCCGTGTTTAGGTGGTCGGCCCTAACCTAATCTATTATTCTCTAGGTAAGTTGTCCGTGTTTAGGTGGTCGGCCCTAACCTAATCTATTATTCTCTAGGTGAGTTGTCCGTGTTTGGGTGGTCGGCCCTAACCTAACCTATTATTCTCTAGGTAAGTTGTCCGTGTTTAGGTGGTCGGCCCTAACCTAATCTATTATTCTCTAGGTGAGTTGTCCGTGTTTAGGTGGTCGGCCCTAACCTAATCTATTATTCTCTAGGTAAGTTGTCCGTGTTTAGGTGGTCGGCCCTAACCTAATCTATTATTCTCTAGGTGAGTTGTCCGTGTTTGGGTGGTCGGCCCTAACCTAACCTATTATTCTCTAGGTAAGTTGTCCGTGTTTGGGTGGTCGGCCCTAACCTAATCTATTATTCTCTAGGTAAGTTGTCCATGTTTAGGTGGTCGGCCCTAACCTAATCTATTATTCTCTAGGTGAGTTGTCCGTGTTTAGTCTGTTCCCTCCCCGATGACCTATCCAATTTGGATGACCCTTCTGGAAGCTTTCACTTCTGTTGGCTTAGCTGATGATTGAGACATGCAGTAGAGGAGCTTGTGGACCGGGGTTTCCAGTCCTACCGTTTCAACATGACCGAACAAAGAAACTCGGCGTCAGTCAACTGTTTCTGAGATTGAGTGGAGACCTGTTTTGGCAGAGACCTCTACGTTGTGGATGTAGTCATGCCATCGGATGCGCTGGTTGCGCATGTGGAAGGCTTCCAGTCTGGACAATGTTCTTGTTTCCGGGCCGTAAAGCAGGACTGGGACGACGTAAGACTGATAAATGCGGATTTTTGTCCCAAAAGAGATCTTGTCATTACTCCACACACGACAGAGGTCGTTCATTGCAGACGCAGCTAGTCTGATCCACCTCGACATATCGGGACCGCTGCTCCCATCGGATGATATCATGCTACCGAGATAGATGAGTTCGTTGGTGCCCTCTTCAGTGTGACCTTGAGTTTCAATACCCTGGGATGCTGAGTCGGAAATGAGGTTCTGATCTTTTCTCAGAATCAATCCACAGATACCGCGAAAGGCTACTGCGCAAAGTTGTCATTGGGGACTAGCAACATCATAGCGTAAAACAAATTGCTGCAGTGAAAATAACTGATTAAGAGAGGACACCACTTCGGTTCAGATGAAGAAGAAGAAAATGAATGAGAGTTGTTCATGGTGCTGGGAACTCCTTTGTATAACAAGAATTGCTACAGAAGCAAGCGTTGCAAGGACGTACGTAGGTGATTCGAATTATACAATGCAGACATATGAAGGTGAAGGTCTGGATAATATACTATTAGCTGCTTGCTACGTTTCTAAGCCTGGGATTCTCAACTTGGGGGAGTCCCTACCTTTTTGGGGAAATGTAATGGTAAAGGTTGTCCCACGTCTGACACTGCAGTCGGGGAGTAAGTGCTGATGTATTAGGTGTCAACTATTTATGGGGGGGGGGGGGAGTGGGGTAGCCGGTTTCCTTCAACACTGCACTTTATTCTATAGCCCGAAGTCATTTAGAATTTTACATCTTGATCGACTGGAGCGTGTCAATAACGGGATTTGAATTAAAGTATCTTTGTTTTGAGAAGCAAGCGCTCTGTCACTTAACAGATGCCCCATTTGGGGCGCATGAGGAACCAAAGAGTGGAGGTATTGGAAACCAAATAGTAAAGGCGATGGGAATCAAACAAAAGAGGCACACATAATCAAATAATAAAGATTTAAAGAACCAAATAATTGAGATAATGATAACCTCATAGGGGAGGTGAGGTGAACCAAACTGTGGAAGTATGGGGAACCAAACAGGAGAAGTATAGGGAACCAAATAATGTAAGTATGGGAAACCAAATAGGAGAGGTATGGGGAACCAAATAATGGAAGTATAGGAAACCAAATAGAAGAGGTATGGGGAACCAAATAATGGAAGCATGGAGAACCAAATAGGAGAGGTATGTGGAACCAAATAATGGAGGTCTTGGAAATAAATGATAGAGGTATGGAAAACCAAAAAGTGAGTGTATTAGAAACTAAAGAGTGAATGTTTGGGCAACCAAATAGTTGAAGCATTGGGAACTAAATAGAAGAGGTATGTGGAACCAAATAGTGGAGGAATGGAGAACCAAATAGTAAAGGTATGGAAAACCAAATAGTAGAGGTATGGGGAACCAAATAGTAGAGGTATGGAGAACCAAATCGTAGAGGTATGGGGAACCAAATAGTAGAGGTATGAGGAACTAAATAGTGGAGATATGGAGAACCAAACAATGAAGGCAAGGCAAATCAAATAACTGAGATAAGGAAAACCAAATAATGAAGGTATGAGGAACAGAATTATGGAGGTATGGGAAACCAAATAGTGGAAGTATAGGAAACAGAATAGTGGAGATCGTAGAACCATATAGTACGGGTATGGGAAACCATATAGTGGAGGTATAGGAAACCAACTAGTGGAGGTATGGGAAACCACATGGTGGAGGTATGGAAAACCACCTAGTGGAGGTATGGGAAACCACATGGTGGAGGTATGGAAAACCACCTAGTGGAGGTATGGGAAATCAACTAGTGGAGGTATGGGAAACCACCTAGTGGAGGTATGGGAAACCAAATAGTAGAGATCTTAGGACCATATAGTAGAGGTATCAACAAACAAAAATGCAATATGCAAATACCCATAGCTAACTGTTTGAATCAGGGTCAGTGACTCATAGCGGACTGTTTGCATCAGGGTCAGTGACTCATAGCGGACTGTTTGCATCAGGGTCAGTGACTCATAGCTAACTGTTTGCATCAGGGTCAGTGACTCATAGCGGACTGTTTGCATCATGGTCAGTGACTCATAGCGGACTGTTTGGATCAGGGTCAGTGACCCATAGCTAACTGTTTGCATCAGGGTCAGAGACCCATATTGATTAATACCCTATTCTGCCTGCAAGGGGGGTCCATAGAAACAGGCTGCACTAGTGTAGTCTGGCTAAGAGAAGAGGGAGACTCCACCGCGGGGAATCGGATGTGTTGTACCGGAACTTATCGCAGGCTCGTTGTAAACTACGACACAATGTCATTAACGTTCTTTATAGGACGAACAATAAATAAGAAGAAGGAGAGAAGTGAAGAAGAGGAAATAAGAAGAAGAAGAGTGGAGAAGAAGAAGAAGAGGTAATCATAATGAGAAGAAAATGAAGAGAAGATAAGAAGAAAAAGCCGAGTGAAGAAGAGGAAGAAGAAAAAGGAGAAAAAGAAGAAGAAGAAAAAGAGAAAAGAAGAATACGAAGAAAAAGAGAAAAGAGGATATAAGAATAATAAAAAGAAGAAAAATAAAAAGAAGAGTAGAGAAGAAGAAGAAGAGGCAGCAAAAATAGGAAGAGGAAGAAGAGAAGAGAAGAAGAAGAAGAAGAAGAAGAATAAGAGGAGGAAGAAGAAGAAGAAGAGCAGAGAAGAAGAAGAAGAAGAAGAAGAAGAAGAAGAAGAAGAAGAAGAAGAAGAAGAAGAAGACCCACAAAATGCAGATAACAGGAGAGAAAAACTGAGAACTAATGAATGAAGATATTGCAAAATTCATTGCGGGGTCTATAATCGTGCAAAGGTTTAAGAACCGCTTCTCTGAGCTATATATGAGAATCATTACCATATATATATCGCAGCCTCACTTTCTTAATGTGATCTGATCTTTTAGAGTTTATCAATCAATAGCCGGCCGCTTGTCAGATATTGACAATCGAGAAATAGCTGTGCCCAGACTGACAAAATTTTGAAATCATGCGTGTGTTGCTATAGAGAGCAGAGCGGAGATGTGTAGAACCAGCGAGCTAGATGCAGTATACTCAATAGTTAATACAGAGAAGGTATACACAGTTATGTATTAATCTCTGAATTCGGGGATGAAGTGTTAGAGACTTCATTGTAGTAGGTCTCAGATTATTATTACTAAGCGTGGGTGGGGAAGTGCGGTGTAGGGGTGGTGGTGGAAAGGGGGGGGGGGCATTTCCCATCCCTCTATGCCTTTTTTTCATTAAGAGTAAATCATGCATCTATTTACAGCTGGGTTTTTTTTAAATTTTTTGGGGAAAATTCTTTATTGCACGTAATAAATTATTACAATTTTCAAATTTGAACAACAAATTTCAAATAAAATTTGTACATGATGTGAAGTGAAATGAAATGATAATTTCCCATGAGATGAAACATGGGATGGTGGTAGTTACATTTTGTGAAGTGAGTGGTGACATCAATTTAAAATAATTTAAATTTTCAAAAAGTTAGTAATGTACATTTTTGTTTCTTTGAGATATTTGTAAAGGCAATATGCTTACCCATGTGTACCTCTATCCATACATACATATTCACTTCTACACGCATACCTATTTTTTTTATACACACACGTGCATATTCATTTATACACAGTTACATATGTTTCTTTATCCACACACATATTCATTTATACACACACAAGCATATATTCATTTATTCGCATACAAAAACAAAAACAAAACGTACATGCATGTACATATAGCTACTTCCACACACATGTATATAAGTACAGCTGGGTTAACTAGAAGGTGTCAATAGGGATTCGAACGTGGTTTCTTTGACACGAGAAAGAGTGGTCTGACTTTTTTTTTTTTTGTTTGTTGCTTAGATGTTTGCCTCACTAGTTTCTATTGGCGTAGGCGCGCCCTTTGCCACCCCAGACCGTAGTCCATTGGGCGATATCAGGACGCATAAACCAGTCCTTGGATGAATGTGTGCATCTGTATGTACCTATGCTAGGTTTGTGCGCCCTCAGAAGCTAGCCCAACCAAAGTGCAATGGAAGGGCCTTACCCTGAGGGCGCGTGTGAAAGTTGTGCAAGAGTGTGACTGTGGGACAGAGTCAAATGAAACAGAGTGAGGTAAGAAGAGAGAGAAAGGGAAGAGTTGCCCCCCAGGGTGAGATCCTTCCTGTCCCCTCGTGGTCTGACTACCCAGGTACGGGAAATATGGCTCAATGGCGTTCGCGCTTTTGGTTATCATTTTTTTTGAAAATGTAAATAATGAAACATTTTACCAAGATCAACAAGCCGCTGTCCAAGTAGCTGGGCAAACATCAGATTGGTTTGCAGTACAAAAGGGAGTCCGACAGGGATGTATCCTCTCACCTTATCTGTACAACATATATGCGGAATGTATAATGAGAAATGTACGAGAAGATGAGAACATTGAAAGTTTCGACCCATTACGATTGGGGGGTACGAGATTCCAGAGTTACGATACGCAGATGACACAGTGATACTATCAAGAAGTGCGGAAGGGCTTGAGCAGCTACTTTCAGCCGTTAATGGACATAGTAAAGATCAAAATCTGTTCATAAACATAAACAAAACAAAGATAATGACCACCGATAAAACACAATGTCAGCATAAATTTAGAGTGGGTGGTGAGGAAATAGATCAGGTTACACATTTTGAATATCTGGGCTCCAGAATTGACAAAAATGGTGATCAGAAAAGAAATCAGAAGAAGACTAGCTATGGCAATGCAGAGACTGAACAGTCTGAAGAAATTATGGCAGGGCACCAACAAAACGATAAAAGTAAAAGTCTTGAGAGCCTGTGTTTTTCCTGTGGCAGCTTATGGCTGTGAAGCATGGACGATTACCAAAACTTCTAGACAAAGAATCGAATCCTTCGAGTCAAAATGTTACAGAAAGATCCTCAGAATACCCTGGACAGAGAAAAGAACAAATGTAGACATTCGGCAAGAGCTGAGCATAGAGGAGAACTGGTTTATCAATTCCATTTTGGCTAGAAAATGCAAATACTTTGGTCACATCAAGAGACACAACGGTCTTGAGAGAACGGTGATGGAAGGTATGGTGCCAGGCAAAAGAGGAAGGGGTAGACCAAGAAGACGATGGCACCAAGATATCCAGGAATGCCTGAGTATGACAGTGGCGGAAGCTGGTGTTTTGGCAAGAGAACGAGTATCTTTCAGACAGACTGTGATGGGAGCGACGTTCTACAAAGGACATGCTACATGATGATGATATAATGAAGACGGTCTCCCAGTCCGTTGATATAGCGTTGTACTTGACCACTTCTATTGTTGTGCCATCCAACTGCTTTACCTATTTTTGGTTTTCTCCCTTGCTTCATTTAGCCTTCCATTGTGATGTACGGACCATCATTGATTTCCTCCGCTGTATCACATTATCGCTCTTGAAACTTGGTCTTTCTCTGCACAGAAACTTCTTTGAGAAATAGTCTTTACACCTATCAATTATCTCCCTCCGAGTGGTAAGTGTGTGTTCTTTAGAAATTTCAATGTCTCTGTTTTTCCTTCATCGTGTTCTATAGGGTCATGTAGAACAATCAATGAATCAATCAATCGATCAGCCAACATCATTGAACTCCTTTGCGGACTATAAGTCCTCAACAAATATTCGCCAAATCTTCCTGTCATGCGCCATAATTTTCAGACCCCCCACCTCGCTGTCTCCACCCCCCACATCTATCCTGCCGTGTTTAGTTTTGTCTCGACTTCCCTATCGCCATGTTTGCTTAGATATGCCGCCGCACACTCCCCCCCACCCCCCTCCCCCTTTTCTTGTCCTGAGAGTTTCAGAACAGGCCCTGCCTTCTAATACTACCAGCTGGTTTCTGTAATGTAGGTCCTATCCATCACCAACGTCTTCTCTTTACGTCGTCTCACTGGCATCTGTTCGGTTATTTCCAACAGTTCTGTATTAGTGACTTCATCACACCATTTTATTCCCTCATTTCGGCGCAAGCAGCCATTGGTGAAAGCCTGTACCTTTTTAGTTGTACTTTTCCTTGTTCCCCACACCACTGAGCCATACAATAGGACGGACTTGACATCGGAGTTGTTCCCCACGTCACAAAGCCATACAATAGGACGGACTTGACATTAGAGGTGTAGCTAACGTCACGGAGCCATATAATAGGACGGACTTGACATCGGAGTTGTTTCCCCCGTCACGGAATCATA
Organism: Ariolimax columbianus; assembly: GCA_036924085.1. Taxonomy (NCBI): domain Eukaryota; kingdom Metazoa; phylum Mollusca; class Gastropoda; order Stylommatophora; family Arionidae; genus Ariolimax; species Ariolimax columbianus. The sequence goes on along the minus strand of JAVGWX010000004.1, from coordinate 79,446,913 downwards.
TAATAGGACGGACTTGACATCGGAGTTGTTCCCCACGTCACAGATCCATACAATAGTACGGACTTGACATCGGAGCTGTTCCCCACGTCACAGAGCCATACAATAGGACGGACTTGACATCGGAGTTGTTCCCCACGTCACAGGGCCATACAATAGGACGGACTTGACATTGAAGATCTGAATTTTTGTATCATACTTAATTTTTTTCGATTTCCATAATTTCCTTAAAGCTATAAAAATTCCCTCTCGCGTTTTGCATTCTTAATCTGATTTCTCTATCGCTCCGATCTTCTATATTACAACAATACACACGAATGATTATATTGTACCTCTGGCAGTACTGTCTCTCACAGCGCAATCTGATTGTCAATAGATGCTTAAATTGATATAATCTGCGTTCTTTATCTGTATACCCTCAAACTTAATTTCAGTGTCAATTCAGTACGTTATATTTAATTTAATTTAATTATGTAATGAGCAGCAAATATGGCGCAGTAACTGGCTGCGGGTCTACATTGCTCTGTTGATTTAGTTCATTATAGATGCCACCAGACCATGGATTTTTCGGGAATTCACACTAGTCGACGACTTACACTTGTGTTCATGAAAACATGTTGTTGTTTTCAATTTGGAGTGGTTAATTCGTTAGTTTTGTGTGTTTTTTTCTGTCCAATTATCCCGGAATGGACATTGGCTTTATGAATAGTACTTCGCTTAAACATATGTTATATTTCACGGTCTAGTTCACACAGCTGAACTTCACGAGATTGGCGTCCTTCGCCCTAGCTGAAGAGAGTGTCAGCTTTGTTGTATGACATTTAAACACAACTGTAATAAACTGCCATCTGGAGAGAGATGGGCTCCGTCAGGTGTGTAGCGGCCCAAGACTCACCGCTGTTGTATGACGGTAGCTGGTACGACAAACTGCAATAACGGTGCCTCAACAGCCTTCTAGGTTATAGGACTGATGATGATGACACTATTTAATTTATGTTGCGTGTGGTTGTAGTTGTAAAACAGAAGAGGCAAGTCACCAGTAAAGTTTTGATCATCAAAGCAGTTTCGCCAAAAGCCGTTGAATTCCATTTTCGAATGTAGAAGTCATGTTCTTCACAATCCGGTCAACAGAAAAAGGAATTGTGGTAAGACAGCTCCATCTTACTACAGTTCTTATTTCAAAGAACTTAATCATGTAGAACTCTACACTTCATATTTTCCAACATTTTCTTAATTATGTTAGTGAACGTCAGGGCCGCTCCAAAGTGGCTGAGTAATTTCCAGAGTGATTCCCTGTCCAAACTGTCAACTGTCTTCTCGTAATCCACGAGCCATGTATCAAACGGGACCGTCCCATTCTCCACATTGCTCTACAATTATCTGCAGTGTAGCTTTCTCATATACACATTATCCATTTTGTCGAAAGCCCGCCATTTCGTCTCTCAACTTTTGATCTATAACCTCTTTCAATCTTTCTAGTATTATCATGTTCAATATCTTCCCATGGCACGGATAACAGCATTCTTCTTTTCACTGGTTACCCTGCTTGTCCCTTCCAGAGTCAGGTTCTGAAGAGGTTTCTTGTCCGGACCCTAGTATGTGCTTCGTACACGGAAAGCTTTACTGCTTCTGTTATTTCTGTTATCCATATTTTGCGTGGTCGCCCCTTGGCTTTATATCCATTTCTGTTTCTGTTTCTAAGAATCGATGTCACTGCACTCCAGGCATACCCATAGGTGCTCATCTTTCTCATCAAATGGCCTAAGGTATGAATGCTAATGGTCCCTGTAGCTTGCTGGTTTTACACTCTCCTGCTCCGTCCTCTCATGCGTCCCACTCCGCTCGAACCTCGTTTAATGTCGAAACTTTGCAGTCTGTGGATTGCTGCTTCATCTATTGCGGTGTCCTCATCCAGCAGGCGGTCATTGATTGATTTCAAAACGTCACTTCTATTCATCACTAATGTGCCCATGATGGGAGCTTGTGAAGCCAAGATGTCAGATCTTTCATTGCCCTGAACCCCGGCATGAGAAGGATAGTAGATCCATGTCAACGTCTGGAGGTTTGAGGCCTCAACAGCTGCTTTCCACTCGTACCTAAGTCACCACTTCTGTACCTTCTGAAGTACGGAAGTACTTTCTGAAGACTTCGTTTTTTATTCTATCTATTATTATAACTCCAAGCATTCTGTGCAGGCATTTTATATCTGTTGTTACGGGATCAAGATGCTGAGCAGTGCATGAGCTGCAGTGGTCAGCGACCCATAGCTGACTGCTAGCGTCAGGGCCAGCGAACCAGAGCTGCCAAGACCCTTCTACACCTCCACGCGGTGATCCTGGATAACAGGCTGCATCAGGGCAGACTGGCTAAGGAGATAGGATCGAAGAGGGAACGCTAACCCGGTACTCAAAAAATGCTTGCTGAAGTCGGATGTGTTGGACCGAAAGATAAAAACTATAAGCCCTACTGGAATGATGAGTTACAGAAAGTGGAAGATGCAGTAACAAATGCTAGGAACATGGCAGAACGAGAAAAATCCATGGAGGCAAACATCGCCCTCAAAGCCGCCGCGGCGAAGTACAAACACACTCTCAAGCAAACAGCAAGAGAAAGTTGGAAAAATAAAACGGAAAGTCTGAACCTGGACAAAGAAGGGAACAAGCTATGGAAGCTAGTCAGAGCCATGAATGACGAAACCCCGTCAAATAAACAAATTACTATCAAGCAGGGCGAGAACTTGATCACAGGTAAGAAAGCCGCAAACGCCTTTGTCGATCACTATGCCAGAGCAAACCACATCGAGGTCCCTGCAGATAAGCATACAGACATTAGCGAAGAGCTAAAGGGACACGAAAACATAAATACGGCTCCTGAAGAGCACATGATGGCCAAACTAACAATGCGCGAAATGGAAGAGGCTATGAGAACACTAAAGAAAAGGAAATCTCCCGGAAAAGATGGGATAACAAACGAAATGCTGATGGGGCTGGGCCAAACAGCGAAGAAGAAACTACTATCAGTCCTGAACCAAAGCTGGAAAAGGGGTATTGTACCCCAGGCATGGAAAGATGCAATACTGGTACCAGTACCAAAAACAGGCAAGGACAAAACAGATCCAAATGGATACAGGCCCATAAGCCTACTGAACTGTGTCGGCAAGCTGATGGAACGGATGATAAACACCAGACTGATGTGGCATCTGGAAGAAAAACGAATACTAATTCCACAGCAAGCCGGCTTTAGACAGCACAGATCCACTGAGGACCAGGTCATCCTCATAGCCCAGGAGATAGAAGATGCCTACCAGGCACAGAAACACACAGTAGCTGTTTGGGTGGATCTGGAAAAGGCATTTGACAAAGTCTGGAAGGATGGACTTAGAGTCAAGCTAAGAAGAAGTGATGTCTGTGGGAAGATGTACAAGTGGATCAACCACTACCTCAAACAAAGAACGGCCAGAGTCCAAGTACAAGGGCAGATGAGCAAAAAGGTGACACTCGAGCAGGGAGTACCCCAAGGGGGAGTATTGTCACCCACACTCTTCCTGGTATATATAAACGATATTACAGAGAATATACCAAGAAGAGTCCATAGCTCAATGTTTGCAGACGATCTGGCTATGTGGACCTCTGAAAAGAATCTCACCATAGCAAGAAATCGGATGCAGACGGCCCTAACATCGCTGGAAGAGTGGGCGAACTCATGGCTGGTCAAAATAAACGAGGAGAAAACCACGTGCACAATATTCTCGCTCTCATTAAAACCCCAAAGTACCAAATTAAGTCTGAATGGCAAAATCCTGCAGCCAAACGACAACCCAACCTATCTGGGAGTCACATTTGATCGGCGCATGACATGGAAAAGTCAGATTGAGAGAAACCGAATGAAAGCCAGAGAAAGAATGGCGATCATGAGGAAACTTGCTGGCACAAGCTGGGGAGCAGACGAAGGCATACTAAAGAAACTGTACACTGGAAGAGTGAGACCAGTTCTCGAGTATGGCATTGCGGCATGGACAACCGCAGCGAAGGCGAACTTCGATAAAGTTAACAAACTTCAAAACCAAGCCATGAGAATTATAACAGGTGGCATGAAGTCAACGCCAATTGTAGAACTTGAAAAGATTACAAAATTGCAATCCATGACCGATAGAAGAGACTGCAGAGCCCAGCTGCAGTCAGAGAAACTCAGAAGACTGACGGACCATCCAATGTACCAGAGACTAAACAATTTGGGAAATGGGAAACTAAAGCGGAGAAACTTTGCAGAAATAGCCAAAGCAAAGATGCACGAAGATCCCATAAACGCACTAACAACACCAAAACCCATCACTACTGTACGAAAACCTACTTGGAGGCAGGATATATTTCCAGAGGTGGTAGAAAATATACCAGGTATTGCAAACAAAAACTGCCAGAGTGAAAAAGAAAGGAGAGACACTACCCTAAGCTTCATATCGAAAAGCTACCCAAGCATGGACTGGACCCATGCATACACCGACGGTTCTGTAACAAACACTACACAGAACGGAGGGGCAGGAGCATTCCTGAACCTACCAAATGGCAGAACAATAACACTGTCATTCGCTACTGGTAAGTACACAAGCAATTTCAGAGCAGAGGCAGAGGCACTGAGGGCGGCAGTGGAAGAAATGGTAACACACAGTGAAAATGAGAGCCATATAGTCCTGCTGACAGATGCTCTCGAAGTAGTCACAGCGCTAAAAAGCCAGAAAAACACTGAGCTTAATGACTTAAGAGCAGCACTCTGCAAACTGTGCCAGCAGTCCGCACCAAAAAGGGTAGTGGTACAGTGGGTTCCGTCACACTGCAACATCCAAGGCAACGAGGAGGCAGACAGACTGGCAAAAGAAGGTGCAAGGCTACCACAAACAGATACCAGTATGACGTACGAAGAGTCAAAACGGCTTATCAAAGCCAGATACATGACCAAATTGGAAACCGAACATACTGGTTACACCAAAAACGATGCCTATTACCAGTTGAACCGAAGAGAGCAGGTCGTTGTCTTCAGACTTCGCACTGGCCACAACAGACTGAGGTACCACCTATTCAACAAATTGAAGATAGGGTGTACCGACGAATGCCCGTGCGGTACTGGTAAAATGACCACTGAACATCTGCTGCAGAACTGCCCGACATACGAGGATCAGAGAGAGCAGATGTGGCCATTGCCAGTGGAACTGCAAGACAAGCTCTATGGTAGTGGCGAGAGTCTCAGGATGACCGCCGCTTTTTTCGAGAAAATAATGGTTACTGTCTGACTGTGTACGCAGAAGAAGAAGAAGGACCGAAAGATGCAAATATCGCAGCCCTGACTAACATATATGTTCAGTATATTTTGCCTGACCAGACATTAGTCTTCCTCCTCAATAGATCGCGTAGATTTTAAAAATAATTTGGATTTTGCCCGGGCAGCGGCCGTTAAGCCTACTCTGCCGAGGGATTATTAACGTACCCAACACTGCACACGGGTATCCGATCAGAGATTCGGAGATACATCAGAAAGTTTACCTGAAAAAAATGTCGATCTCCACTGTGATTTGAACCCGCGACCTCCAGCACCCGAGGCAGACTTCTTACATCGACACCACTCAGTCCCCGATGTTTTCTTTATTGTCACGAGGTAGTGGTCACTTCAGATTATAAATCTTTTCCCAAGATGGAATAATCAATGATGGATTATTCTCTCCCCCCCCCCCCTCCCTTGTCGTCTCACATCCAGTGTATTGTAGACGCTCGTGAGAGCATTTTGTGTTTGTAATGAACAAGTTTCTGCTCGCTTCAGAATCTGAGGAGTCACCTTCCATTGTCATCTAAAACATCTTCCCCGTCTCATGGCTTGGCTTCGTTCGTTCTCCATTTCCCCCGCAACCAAACCATGGAAAGGGCTTAAGTAGAAGAATGTAGTCCAGAGAACGGGAAGCGTTGTGTCGTAGTTTACAGCTTGACTGCGATATTTGCACCTTTCGGTCCAACACATCTGACTTCAGCAAGCATTATGTGAGTACCGGCTTAGCATTCCCTCTTCGATCCCTTCTCCTGTTGCAGTCCGTTTTCCATAATCACCGCGTGGAGATGTAGAAGGGTCTTGGCAGCTCTGGTTCGCTGACCATGACGCTAGTAGTCAGCTATTGGTAGCTGACTGCTGCAGCTCATGCGCTGCTCAGCATCTCCTGCCCCGCTTCTGACAACCACTACATTCCATATTGAACAGGGTTTGTCGTGCTTTTTATACTTGGCGCCCACTTTCATAACTTTCGCTAGGCTAAATTTGTCTTTACTGTCCACTAAAATCTTTGTTGAAGAAAATTTCGCGATCGTCCAATCTAAAAAGTAACCCATAGTATTACTGCCGTAGGGGTGTTTGATGTTACCGATATCACATTTCAAAGGCTCGGCTACATTAGGGTGGTAGCCATCTCCCCTCCCTCGCCGCTTTTACTTCCCAGACTAAACCGGTACCCATTTAAGGCTGGGTCGACCCAGCGGTCTGAAAAAAACATTTCCGCCTCAACTGGGGGAATGAACCCAGGACCACTCAGATGCGAAGCCAGTGCGCTAACCACTGCGCTTCGTGGCTCCCATACGTCCAACGAGTATGTGTATTTTGGATGTTTTTTTATAAATCATCATCATGTGACGTATTTTGCAGAACGTCTCTTCCATCACAGCATGTGTTAAAGAAAAGCTCGGTCTCTCGCCTGCATGAGAGTCACGCCCAAGCAGTCTTTGACATCTTGATGCTTTCTCTTTGTCTTTCTGCTGCCTCTCTTGACCTTCACCTTACCTCCATTACCGTTCTCTCAAGATCGCTGTGTCTTTTGTTGCGGTGAAAGTATTTCAATTTTTCTGTTCATGAATAATTTATGAACCAACTCTTCTTCACATTCAACTCTTGCCGAATGTTTGCATTTTTCTTAATTTTTGATCCATGGAATTATGATAATCTTTCTAAAACATTTCGACTCGAATAACTCGATTTTTTTTCTTGAAGTTTGGGTAACTATTCATGTTTCGCAGCCGTAGACTGCCACGGGAAAACACAGGTTCTCAAAACTGTTTATGTTGCTGTTTTGCTGTAATTCTGCAACAGTTTCATCAAAATATCTATCCTCTGCAATACCATAATAATAACAATAATACTGTTTTTAATATGCAATGTAATTATTCTGCTACCACCCGCATGTAAGCTAAGTTCGTCCACTTGTTGGCGGTAGCGACCAGGTTAAAGGGGCACTGATCTAGAATAACCTTCTCCAACTCTGACATTGAAATCCACAAGGAGGATACTTTCTTTATAACAATGGCCCACTTTCGTTTCAGGCAGTTTAAAAAGTTCGTCATTGTCATTTGTTCTATCCCTCTTTTGGGGCATAAACAACGACAATTTTTACTAACTTACCGTGTTCTCTAAGTTCCAATACCATAATACGTTCTTAATGCGGTCCTTTTCTTCTTCTTCTTCTTCTTCTTCTTCTTCTTCTTCTTCTTCTTCTTCTTCTTCTTCTTCGTCTTCTTATCTTTCTTCTTCTTCTTCTTCTCACTTCTCTTATTCTTCTTCAATTTCTTTCTTTTCTTCTTCTTCCTTCTCTTCTTCTTCTTTTTCTTCTTCTCTTCTTCATTTTCTTCGTCTCCTTCTTTTTCTTCTTCCTTTTCTTCGTCTTCTTATTTTTCTTCCTTATCTTCTTCTTCTTCTTCTTCCTTCTCTTCTTCTTCTTCGTCTTCCTTCTCTTCTTCTTCTTCTTCCTTCTCTTTTTTCATCTTCGTCTTATTATTCTTATTCCTTCTCTTTTTCTTCCTTTTCTTCTTCTTCTTCTTCCTTCTCTTCTTCTTCCTTCTCTTCTTCTTCTTCTTCTTCTTCTTCTTCCTTCTCTTCTTATTCTTAATCTTCTTTTTCTTTTCGCTTATCCTGTTTTGCATTTTAGCGTCAGGTTATGAAGAGATCTATAGAATGAGCCCTACTTTGTTCACATGCACAGTGGCATTCACAGCTTCAGATATTTCCGTAAGCCATCAATTGCGTGGTCTGCCTTTGATCTGGAATCCGTTAAATTTAAATAACATTGCTTGTTGGGGGTGGGGTGGGGGTGGGGGGGGTGGGTGCTATGTGTGGTGGTATCCTTGCTAATGGTCAAACCATTTTAGTTGCTGTCTTTTGATGTAGTCTAATACTGGTGTTGTTCTCACTAGTCTCCTGGTGTTATCGTTTCTGATCCTGTCTCTCGTTGTTATACTCACTATTTTTCGAAAGCATTTCGTTTATGTTGTTACGATTTGTCGTTTTAAAATTATATCTGTGCCCCGTTTTGACATTGGTAGCACAGTGTCGGGAGAAAAATAGTGTTGCATAAAGCTCTGTTGATAGTTATTGTCACGTGATTGTAATTAAGTATTGGTGTTAATTGTCCAATGATCTTCTTCTTCTTCTTCTTCTTCTGCGTACACAGTCAGACAGTAACCATTATTTTTTCGAAAAAAGCGGCGGTCATCCTGAGGCTCTCGCCACTGCCATAGAGCTTGTCTTGCAGTTCCACTGGTGATGGCCACATCTGCTCTCTCTGATCCTCGTATGTCGGGCAGTTCTGCAGCAGATGTTCAGCGGTCATTTTACCAGTACCGCACGGGCATTCGTCGGTACACCCTATCTTCAATTTGTTGAATAGGTGGTACCTCAGTCTGTTGTGGCCAGTGCGAAGTCTGAAGACAACGACCTGCTCTCTTCTGTTCAACTGGTAATAGGCATCGTTTTTGGTGTAACCAGTATGTTCGGTTTCCCATTTGTTCATGTATCTGGCTTTGATAAGCCGTTTTGACTCTTCGTACGTCATACTAGTATCTGTTTGTGGTGTCCAATGATCTGATTTGCCGTATTGCATCTTTGTTGGATTTCCGCTGGAATTCTTCCGTCTGCTGATATCGTTCTCCCTATGTGTGTGCTATATTTCACCTGTTTGATTTGGTTCTCTGCAAGGAAGACATTTATTTTTCCTGCTTGTCTAAATATTGTCAAGCTCTGTTTTTTTTTCTACGTTGATTTTCAGAATGCGTTCGGAGACACAACTGCATCTCTTTGTATTGTCCCTTTGACTTCTGAACACAATACCACGCTGAGCAACGCATGAGCTGAAGCGGTCAGCGAATCATAGCCCACTGCTAGCGTCAGGGCCAGAGAACCAGACCTCCCAAAACCTTTCAACACCTTCACGCGGTGATCCTAGATAACAGGCTGCAACAGAGCAGGCTGGCTGAGTATAGAAGGGATCGAATAGGGAAGGCAACCCAGTACTCAACAATACCAGGGAATGAGCACACATGGGGACTCAAGTGTAATGTAAGGGAATGGGCACACATGGGAGCTCAAGTGTAATGTAAGGGAATGAGCAGTCATGGGAGCTCAAGTGTGACGAAAGGGAATGAGCAGTCATGGGAGCTCAAGTGTGACGAAAGGGAATGGGCACACATGGGAGCTCAAGTGTGACGAAAGGGAATGAGCACACATTGGGACTCTCAAGTAATGAGCACACATGGGGGCTCACGTGTAATGAAAGGTAATGAGCACACATGGGGGCTCACGTGTAATGAAAGGGAATGAGCACCCTTGGGGCTCACGTGTAATGAAAGGGAATGAGCACACATTGGGACTCTCAAGTAATGAGCACACATGGGGGCTCACGTGTAATGAAAGGGAATGAGCACACATGGGGACGTTCAAGTGTAATGAAGTCAGTTCTGTTAACCATTTGTTCCATTTATTTTCCTGCGTAAGATTATGGCGATTCTGTGATAATCTGCCACTTTGTGACCAATGAGTACCCATTCTTCTCCCTTGACCACCGCCTTTGGTAGTCACATGTCTATGCGTTTATTTCACGATGGGGAACTGAGACGCTAGTCCAGTCAGGCACAACATGCTGGCGTCGCGTCACGGTCAGGCACAATATACTGACCAAGACCAGCATCTCTCGTTCATGTAGCCTTCTCTAGAAACAGGATGTTTTCAAGACAGCCTGACTGACACGATGTGGATCGATGGGATCTCCGTAGTAGTGAGCGCCACACAGATGAAGCCAACCATCGCATAACCGCCTGGAGGATCGCGGTCCACTTTTATTCGCATGCTCGGGATGTGAGGACAGCTATTCCAACCCTCCTCCTGTTCAGGGCGCACAAAAGAGTAAACTTACTAATTGTGGTCATTAAACAACAACCAACCAACAACAACAACAACAACAACAACAACAACAACAACAACAACAACAACAACAACAACAACAACAACAACAACAACAACAACAACAACAACAACAACAACAACAACAACAACAACAACAACAACAACAACAACAACAACAACAACAACAACAACAACAACAACAACAACAACAACAACAACAACAACAACAACAACAACAACAACAACAACAACAACAACAACAACAACAACAACAACAACAACAACAACAACAACAACAACAACAACAACAACAACAACAACAACAACAACAACAACAACAACAACAACAACAACAACAACAACACCACCACCACCACCACCACCACCACCACCACCACCACCACCACCACCACCACCACCACCACCACCACCACCAACAACAACAACAACAACAACAACAACAACAACAACAACAACAACCTTTCACACCATTCCTCTCTTGATCATTGTTCTTTTGATGTCTTGTGGCAAGACACTTCCGATACTTGGAGGTTCAGTGTTTGAATTCTGGGCTGTCTATTTCTGTGTTTTCTTTTCTGTTGTCCGTTGTGTAATGCTTTCGAGAACAAGAATCTGCTTCCATGAGCCGACAGCAGCCAGTGACTCAGCTGGCTGCTTCCATCAGGGTCAGTTAAACAGAGTCGACCATAATCCTATTCTGTCTCTTCGGCGGCCATGAGAACAGGCTGCACTAGCGTAGATTGGCCAAGGGATTGGGATTACAGTAAAAAGTCAAACCTTGTAATAAAAAAGCGAGGTCACATCGGATGTGTTGGGCTGAAAGGCGCGAATATCGCAGCCTTTCTATAAACTGCAACACACATTCTTTTTCAGGACGAATGCAGAAGCAGATGAAGAGAAATGTTTCAAAGTGCAGAGAAATATTTGTCTTGTGATCGCTGTCACTAACACAAATTCGTCTTATAATGTCTCAGGTCTTATTGTTCAGCGATTGCATCTTGTTTGCGATAACTCGCACGTAGACTTTGGCATGTGAGAATTCATGTCTGGCTGTCACAATTCGCTTGAGACCAACACAAGGAAAATAGGTAAGACATGGACAGAATGTAGCGGATGGTCCAGGCCAGGAGGACTTGGTGTGAATTTGTTGAAGACATGTGCTCCACGGGGAGCTCACTAATGAGCTTTCCGTGTCTGGCAATCTCACAAAGTTGTGGACCAAAAATCAGCTGCTCTGGAAACTCTTTCATCTGTTGTCGCAAGATCTCTCCAGTCCTGGTTCTTGCATTCTTGGGTAGTTATACAGATGTTCTGGGTCCTGAATGGTTCAGCATTCTTGGGCAGTTATACAGATGTTCGGGGTCCTGAATGGTTCAGCATTCTTGGGCAGTTATACAGATGTTCGGGGTCTTGAATGGTTCAGCATTCTTGGGCAGTTATACAGATGTTCGGGGTCTTGAATGGTTCAGCATTCTTGGGCAGTTATACAGATGTTCGGGGTCTGGAATGGTTCAGCATTCTTGGGCAGTTATACAGATGTTCGGGGTCTTGAATGGTTCAGCATTCTTGGGCAGTTATACAGATGTTCGGGGTCCTGAATGGTTCAGCATTCTTGGGCAGTTATACAGATGTTCGGGGTCTTGAATGGTTCAGCATTCTTGGGCAGTTATACAGATGTTCGGGGTCTTGAATGGTTCCGCATTTGCAGACATCGTCGTCTGCCAATCCCAATTTTTCCAAGTTCGACCTGTACCCTCCGGTTCGTAATCCACACGTTACATATTATGTCCACTTACAAGTTATTTAATCTCCATTCATCCCTCACCATATCTGTGACGCGATTTTTCGGCGCGGTTTTGCTCAGGTTGCTGGTCTGTTAACTGTACAAAAAGGGGGTATCTCTGATCACAGCACTGCTTTTTTCCTTTCGACTTCTAACAGAACATATCCCCTGATTTCAGGGTCAGTGATTGCATAAACGTGTCCCTTTAGACAATTAAAATTGTTGTTTGTCCATCGTTTCCGAAGAGCACCACACTGTCATCTGTCAATCCTGAAGTGGGTTCGTAGGTGGCTGATCAAACCAATCCCAGCCAGAAAGCGGCTGTCACACTGAGGGCAGAAAAATACTGTCTGACCGTCAGACGGAGGCAACTTGTCTCTTGCCTTTCGTGTCGCTGGTCTCCGTGCAGCTTCTTTGGTTATTGCCTGCTCCATACGTGTCGTGCCAGAAGAGATTATTACGCCAGGTAGAGCGATCAGCAGCAATGTTCTCCAAATTATCAGGGTCAATGTGACAGTTCTTCAGTGAGGTTTTCAGAGTGTCTTTGTAACGTTTTATTTGGCCATCACGAGCTCGCTTACCTAATTCAAGCTGCCAAATAATATTTTCTTTGGAAGCCGCTCATCTGACATACAGACACCATGGCCAGTCCACCTAAGCTGCGATTTGCACAGTTGTGTGGATGCTTGTCATGCCAGCCCGCGAAAAAACTTCTACATTTGTGATCTTATCTTGCCATTTTATGTTCAGCAGTTTCCCTAGGCAGCCTAGATGAAAGTGGTCACGCTTCGTTCCCTGTCGACTGTACACAGTCCAGGTTTCTATTACAATGCGACATGCCTCATTCGCTACTACATTGACGTGTGTCATGTGTGTTGACTCCTTCCATTCTGGCGCGGCGTATTCTGCTGCGGAGATGCACAATGCGAGGGTCGAGGTGCGCAACACCGTTGGTGATTCTCCCCTCGCCGTCTTTGTTAGCTTGCCCGGTTTGTTATTTCTGAAGGAGTCTGAAAGGTTTTGATGATGGAGCAAACAAAATAGTCGGGATTCAGGTTTCACTTCTTAACGTCTCTAAAAGCATTTCGCTCTGATAAAGAAGCTGCAGTCCGTCAAACCGACAAGTATACACATCTCCACAGTTTTCTTTTGTCTCCAGTGTGGATTTAAGAGTAATCAGGGTCGAAGGAGAAATACTGATGAAGATGGAAGCGACGAATAGTCATGGTCGGGGAAACATACTTGTAGCAGAGAGAACAGGGCCTTGCTCTAATCTGCACACCTTATCCTGAATAAATCTAACACAGGAGAAACTCCGGTAAACAAATCATTTATTTCACACTAAACGATCACTCTTCTCTTCCTGGCACACTACCTTCAATACAGGGATAGTCTAACCTAACCAATCTATACTCCTAACCCTGAGCTACTGACAATAGTCATCTTTCTCGTGCTTGGCCGGTCGTGACGTCTTGCGTGTCCGAGTTGTGGCCGGAACAGCGCCGGTTGGTACCTCCCGTCGTGACCTCAACTCAAGTGGATCGTCCTTTGGTCTCGAAAACCCAAATCAGCCGCAGGTATGAACTTGCCTGTGTTGAACCGGGGCCGACTGACCACGTGATGGAGTGACCCGAGGACAACGTTTACAAGTCTTCTCAATTCGTGCAGTCTCCGCTCTGTGTTCCCCCAATCGGGTATCGTAGAGAAGACAGTCCCCTGCTGCAAGTGGGGTAGCGTTCGTCTGCACGTCTTCTCAATTCGTACGTTCTGCGTTCCCCCAATCGGGTATGGTAGAGAAGACCCCAGAGCTCCGCTTCCTTCTCTTTTCCCCCTTGCTCCTGGCCCGCCAGACTTTTTATACTCCGAGACTATTTTCTCAGCCCGGGACTACAGGCAAGATGGCGTCGCTATTACTCCGCCATCCTGAGCGGTACTCACCGACTGAATGTTCAGCTCCCGGTGGGAAGTCCGTGGGGAGTGTTTCCCCAGACTAAATCTGTCACATACTGATGAAGGTGGGAGAGAATAGTAATCAGCGTCTGGGTAAACATACTGATGAAGGTGGGAGCGAATAGTAATCAAGGTGAGGTGAACGATATTGATCAAGGCCTCATACTTCACGTCTTCGTCCATGCTACTGGAAACAGGCTGTGTCACGACATCCTGGTGAACGAGGTAGTTCATTGGCACTGTAATGCCTATAGTGGTGAATTTACTAAGGAGCCTAGCATTGCACTACAGCCAAGAGGAAACCAGACCACCTTCTCAAGTTTGATTCACGATGTAAGAAGAGCTATTTGGGCCCGAAGTTGCAACACAGCGAATGAGCTGGCAGCATAACTGGTTGTTTGTATCATAACTGATTGTTTGTATTATGGTCAGCGAAACAGAGCTGACTCAGAACCTAACCTGAAACAAAGCGACGGCCCTGGAAACAGACTACACTAGTGTAAATCTTTTTGTTGTTTTCCATAGCAGCTGAGCAAGCCTGCTTCTGGCAGCCCAATGCCATTCTTATACAGATGCAGGACTTCTTCAGTTGTTTCACTGCTCCGAACAATGTGTTTTCAATTGTCGGCAGTGCTTGTAAGAATATTTTCCTCATGTCCGCAAGCGCCTTGCACTCAATGAGTTGATGTCGAACTGAGGATGAGAGCAAACTCTGCACAAGGGCAGGTGCTGGGGGTTGATGCGGTTCAAGCGGCTATTCACTCTGGTGTGAGACTTTGATCTCTTCTGTGTAGTATATTTATGTTCTGCACTAGTGTAGTCTGACTAAGAGAATGGGTATCGTAGTGGGTTAGCAGACTTGGTACCTCGAAAAGCTAATTGGCTTAGCTTGGCTTCGTTCGTTCTCAATCTCCCACTATCAAACCCTGAAAGGGCTTATGTAGCAGAATGTAGTCCAGTGAACGGAATGAGTTGTGTCGTAGTTTACAGCTTGACTGCGATATTTGCACCTTTCAGTCCAACACATTCGACTTCAGCAAGAATTTTGTGAGTATCGGGTTAGCATTCCCTCTTCGATCCCTTCTCCTTAGCCAGTCTGCCTTGCTGCAACCTGTTATCCAGGATCACCGCGTGGAGGTGTAGAAGGGTCTTGGCAGCTCTGGTTCGCTGGCCCTGACGCTAGCAGTCACCTATGGGTCGCTATCCACTGCAGCTCATGCGCTGCTCAGCATCTTGATCCCGAAAAGCTCATTAAAATCGAACATGTTGGTCCTAAATGTGCTGATTTCTAAGCACCCCTGTAAACTACGACATTACGTCATAACGTCCTCTCCAGGATGAACGTTGAAGAAGACAAAGAAGAAGAAGAGCAGTGTAACCCGTTACTAGAGAGACATCAAGAGTTAACTCATCACAAGCAGCATCAACCTCGACGGACACTACTGAAAAGGTCCGCAGTTCGAACAAACCACGCGCCTCAAAGCCTTCACATAGACCCATAGCTCAATTGAAACATTTGAGTTCATCGATCCGGGATAGCAACGTAAGAGCAGAAACCGGCCAAGAGAAATGGCCGCTCCAAGGCTTTGCATCGATTTGGCAAACTGTGGGTCCACACGAAAAGGAATGTGTGAGGTGAATTCGGCGGGGCAAAGACATAGGCGTACCCAGTGTTTTCAATGCTTGAGGCGTGCGGTGAAAATGACCCACGTTATGGGTTATCTGATATTTATAAAAAAAACACAGTTAGTGAGAAAACATTTGAAAAGCAGTAAAGCTAGTTAGTTTTCTTTCCACTTTTGCCGTTAAGCGGCCTGGGGAGCTTAAGTAGTCTGTCCTGCGCCAAGTGCGATGCGTCTTAACTTAACTTCATTGTACTGACTTAGAAGGCTCCACAGAGTCTGTATACAACCAGTTTATTCAACTCCACCGATACTGAAAATACTGTGAGCATCCAATCTATTTTTGAATGCATTAACTGACTCTGCTTCCACTACATCCTGCTGCAATACATTCCAAGAATTCACCACTCTCTGACTAAATAAAATAATTCCTTATATCCAATCTGGACCAGTTTTTAAACAATTTGTAGCTGTGCCCTCTTGTTCTTGTAGCCGGTCGTACTTTGAAAAACTTGGTATTGTCTAATGTATCATTTCCATTTATTAATTGAAATAAGAGCGTTAGTCAATGTGAGCCCGTACCGCTGCACAATCACTCTAATATCATCTATCTATCTGGCTTGCGGCCGCCCCCTTGCTCTGTAGTGAAATCTACTAACACTGTAAGCCATCATAGGAAGTTGATGAGAGCGCATTCTCATGAGATGACCAAACAAACGGGTATTGTCTCTGGAAATGTATTCTTCACAAAACGAGGTACCGACCATACTTCGAATGTCGTCATTTAGTATTCTGTCTTTCCTGGTGACATCGATAACCTTCCTCAAATACTTCATTTCACGCGACGAAATTATGTTCTCACTTACTTGCCCACAGTCGGCATTAATATAATGTTTATTAGCTGTTGCTTTGTTGTCAAATTAATGCTCGGGTGCATAAGTAGTGGTTACGGCTGATAAGTCATCGCAGATGCTTTCTGACACCTAGTCTCGATTTTCCTGTCGATCCTACCTCTGCCGAAAAAATACTGCCCAAATACCTGAACTCATGGTCTGTTGAAGAGCAATATCATTTACACTTATATTGTGTGGCTCATGTGTTCTACTGATCGTCATAGTTTCTGTTTTCTTCTCGTTTATTTGTATATTGTATTTATCACATATTGTAAAATATTATTGAAAGTAGAACAGTTCATATAGACCATCAAAAATAAGCATCACAACAAGTCAATGTCAGCATGTTGTATTCCTTAAACAAGCAATGTCAGGTCTGCAAACCTTCAAGAATGATAGACGTCTCAGAATGCCTATCATAATATAAGAAGGCAAAAGCAGATTGTCAAACTGCGCCTCAGAAAGGGACACAACCGACTCCGCAGCCACATGTATACACACTTTAGGATTGGCAGCTCAAGTATGTGTACATGTGGATAAGCACCCCAGACTGCGGAGCATGTACTTCAGGACTGCCAAGAGTATGAGATACTGAGGCGGACATACTGGCCAAGAGGAACAACACTGGAAGGGAAACTATATGGACCTATATGTGAGCTGCAGAAGACAATGAGGTTCATACAAGAGACAACTTTATAGATGTAGACATACTCCAAGCTAACGAAAGAAGAAGGGGACTGACATAGCTTGGAAAAGCCCCCGGCAAGCTAGCGTCAAACGTTGTTGAGTGCTACTGTGAATACCATCACACTGTGGCATACAGGGAAACGATAGAGCAGACAGGCTAGCAAAGGATGGAGCAACACGAGAACAAAAAAAACAAAAAAAAAGATCCCTATCCAAGTTATTCGGAATGTAAGAATGTAAATAGCGTGTCGTTTACAGAACGTCGCTTCTTATAACCGCGAACTTATTTGTCGGTTATACGTTTCTTGGCAGGTAGTTTGTCATTCCTTTTCGAACGCGAAGGAGCGATCACACCGGGATATAAAAAAAAACACCTTGTCTGACAAACTGGACATGGTGGGATTCGAACTCCGTGCTTTGGGATTGTGAAACGGTTGCTACACGCCCACGGGAGTGCAGAGAAGTCATCAAATGAGGAGGCAACACCGGAATAAAAAGCAGATCGTTGTTCAAGCCATAAGAAAAGTCGACTAAACAATAGACAACTACCACTGCATTGATCGAGTGGAATATGTGAGCTTGTATCGCATGAGAACAGTACATAATCGATTTAATGTCCACTTATACTAAAATTGATTATACGGCTTGGCTTCGCTCGTTCTCAATCTCCCGCTACTAAACCCTGAAACGGCTTTAAGTAGCAAAATGTAGTCCAGAGAATGGAATGCATTGTGTCGCAATTTACACATCCGACTTCAGCAGGCTATTTTTGAGTACCGAGTTAGCCTTCCCTCTTCGATCCCTTCTCCTTAGCTAGTCTGCTCTGCTGCAGCCTGTTATCCAGGATCACCGCGTGGAGGTGTAGAAGGGTCTTGGCAGCTATGGTTCGCTGGCCCTGACGCTAGCAGTCAGCTATGGTTCGCTGGCCCTGACGCTAGCAGTCGGCTATGGTTCGCTGGCCCTGACGCTAGCAGTCAGCTATGGTTCGCTGGCCCTGACGCTAGCAGTCAGCTATGGGTCGCTGGCCCTGACGCTAGCAGTCAGCTATGGGTCACTGATCACTGCAACTCATGCGCTGCTCAGGGTCTTGATCCCAAATTGACCATATCACACAAAAAGGTGTTCACAGACAAGCAGCCCAGATAGCCGAAAATATTCTTCACGTCCATGATATTCTGAGGCAACTGCGTACTGAGCACTGGCACGGAGACGACCCTATTTAGAAACTTTGAAGAATTATCCATAACTGCAGCCTTTACCCAAAGAACTAGTCCACATGTACCTATAATAAACAGAAACAAAGAAGAAGAAGAGAACTGTCTGTATGTCAATCAAGCAATCAAAATAGTGTCAGTTCCTCGTGACACAGAGGTTTTCAACAAATACAACTCTAAATCATCAATCTGTATTATCATCATCATCAGTCCTAGAAGGTCGTTGAGGCACCGTTATTGCAGTTTGTTGAACAAGTTCCCGCTATACGTCTCGATTTTTAGTCAGGGCATTAGTTTCAGCTATAGACCTTCCCGTCCACTCTTTTATATTGTCCTCCCATATCTGTTTTGGTCTTCCTCTCCCACGCTTTTCGGGCACAGTACCACGCAGGACGGTCTTGGTCAGCCCCACCGATCGTGATATGTGTCCATATCATAAACATTTTCTTTAATGTATACAATGGTCACCTCGGTATATATCTAGGCGTGTGAGACTTGGACTCTGATGGCTGCACCAGAACGTAAAATTTGCAAATTGGAAATGAGATATTTGCGAAGAAATCTTGGCATTTCATATCTGGATCGTGTTACAAACAAGTGTTCTTGAAATTGTTAGGAAGGTGTTAGGCCAGTATAAAAACCTATTGACTATAGTTAAAATGCGAAAATTGACAATCTATATATGAAGGGTCTAAAAGTAAGCTGTTATTAATAGAACAGGCAAAATGAAGTTATTTTTGTCTCACTTTCGTATAATTTTCATTTTAACAAGTAAAACTATCATTGCGTAGAGTATTCTCATTGTCAGGGTCAGGGTCAGGGTCAGCAAAGACCAGTTAAAGAGCTGAGGAAAGACTTCGCCACGCAGTGTGCGGATTATTATAATTTTTCTTCTGATTAAAAAAAAATGTAGGCAACGCCGAGGTTTAGAACCCGTGTCCCTTGAGCAGGGAGTACCCCAAGGGGGAGTACTGTCTGCCACACTCTTCCTGGTGTATATAAATAACATAACAGAGAATATACCAAGAAGAGTCCATAGCTCAATGTTTGCAGACGATCTGGCTATGTGGACCTCTGAAAAGAATCTCACCATATCAAGAAATCGGATGCAGCAGGCCCTAACATCGCGGGAAGAGTGGGCGAACTCATGGCTGGTAAAAATAAACGAGGAAAAAACGACATGTACAATATTCTCGCTATCAAACAAACCCCAAAACACCAAATTAAGTCTTAACGGCAAATACCTGCAGCCAAACGACAACTCAAACTACCTGGGAGTCACATTTGATCGGCGCATGACATGGAAAAGTCAGATCGAGAGAAACCGAATGAGAGCCACACAATAATGACAATCATGGAGGAAACTTGCCGGCACAAGCTGGGGAGCAGACGAAAGTATACTCAAGAAACTGTACACTGGAAGAGTGAGACCAGTTCTCGAGAATGGCATTGCGGCATGGACAACAGCAGCAAAGGCGAACTTCGATAACATTAGCAAACTTCAAAACCAAGCCATGAGAGTTATAACAGGAGGCATGAAGTCAACGCCAATTGTAGAACTTGAAAAGATTACAAAACTGCAATCCATGACCGACAGAAGAGACTGCAGAGCCCAGTTGCAATCAGAGAAACTCATTAGACTGACTGACCATCCAATGCACCAAAGACTAAACAATTTCGGAAATGGGAAACTAAAGCGGCGAAACTTCGCAGAAATAGCCAAAGCAAAGATGCACGAAGACCCCATGAACGCACTAACAACACCAAAGCCCATCCCTACTGTACGAAAACCTACCTGGAGACAGCATATATTTCAAGAGGTGGTAGAAAATATACCAGGTATTGGAAACAAAAACTGCCAGACTGAAAAAGAAAGAAGAGATACTACCCTGAGCTACATAACGAAAAACTACCTAAGCATGGACTGGACCCATGCATACACCGACGGTTCTGTAACAAACACATCATAGAACGGAGGGGCAGGAGCATTTCTGAACCTACCAAATGGCAGAAAAATAACACTGTCATTCGCTACTGGAAAATACAAAAGCAATTTCAGAGCGGAGGCAGAGGCACTGAGGGCGGCAGTGGAAGAAATGGTGACAGGTAAAAGGAATGAAAGCCAAATAATCCTGCTTACAGATGCCTTGGCGGTAGTCACAGCACTAAAAAGCCAGAAAAATACTGAACTTAATGATTTAAGAGCAATACTCTGTCAACTATGCCAGCAGTCCGCACCAAAAAGGATAGTGGTACAGTGGGTTCCATCCCACTGCAACATCCAAGGCAACGAGGAGGCAGACAGATTGGCAAAAGAAGGTGCAAGACTACCACAACCAGATACTAGTATGACATACGAAGAGTCAAAACGGCTCATTAGAGCTAGATACATGACCAAATGGGAAACCTAACATACTGGCTACACCAAAAACGATGTTTATTACCAGTTGAACAGAAGAGAGCAGGTCGTGGTCTTCAGACTTCGCACTGACCACAATAGACTGAGGTACCACCTATTCAACAAATTGAAGATAGGTGGCACTGACGAATGGCCGTGTGGTATAGGGAAAATGACCCCTGAGCATTTGCTGCAAAACTGCCCGACTTACGAGGATCAGAGAGAGCAGATGTGGCCATCACCAGTGGCAAAACTAGACAAGATCTATGGCAGTGTCGACAGCCTCAGGATGACCGCTGTTTTTTTCGAAAAATAAAGGTTGAAGTCTGACTGCGTACGATGAAGAAGAAGAAGAAGAACCAGTGTCCCACTGGTACATAGATTATTGTTCTAATCAGTAAGCCACCCACTCTTATTCTTAGTTGAACTGTACTTCTACATGGATATACGCTCCTGTGCATGTTCCATCTCTGGTGTGAGCTGGATGTAGCCAGGAGAAGGATTGCCTGCTTAGTGAGCTAGGCTCGAGCAGTTTATTACTCCACTATGGAGGGTGGTTAACCGATCTGCGAGTCCATCTTATTAGACTAAAACACTAGAGCAAAGTAGACCCGCAACCTGTTAGGCGCCATCTATGCTGCTCTTAACAAACCACCTAACCATGGCCGGTGTTATGCCATGTCACTCAGTTAATCACCTCCTACGACATGCTCTCTGTGAGGCTGTGGTGCTATTCTTGTCCGTGTCATACACATAGACTCCGGCAAACCACATGGGATAAGTCCGCCACTTACCAGACCTATTTTGTTGTCGTCATTGATGTTGTTGTTGTTTAATGCCCGCGAGGAGCATGTTGTTTTTCCATGTCCCTTGAAAAGGACGTTAAGTGGCGAGTTACAGTAGTTTTCCTCACATCCACAACGTGCTGATGAAGGTAGACTGGGGTCCTCTAGGCTGTTGTGCTATGCTTGACTTTATCTGCGTATTGCTCACTATTGCGGGGATCACGTAGATTCCCCACCGCGATAGCCAGGCTGCCATGAAAACAGCCTGTTTCCAAGATGAGCAGCATGGAAGAACAGCCTGTTTCCAAGATGAACAGCATGGAAAACAGCCTGTTTCCAAGATGAACAGCATGGAAGTGAAGTCTGATCTTGGTCACATATATTTCCCCTTACCATCGCAAAAATTGTTTGGTCAGTATGTTTCACCTTGACAGGACCTTAGTTTCTCCACCCCCCCCCCCCTATATTGTTGTGAATTGTTACGTCATTGACTGCTGTATGCCACTGAGACCTAGTCAACTATCGCCTTGCCGTCAATATTACTTGCATTTACTCTCTACAGTCTGTTTTCATGTATGTATCATGATGGAAATCTTGGACAATCATCCAGCGTCCTCATTAGGGTACTTCTCAAGGGGCAGCCAATTTACAGGTAAACACCAAAGGGTAGAGGTAGACAGTGGAGGCAGACGGTGGAGGCAGACGGTGGAGGCAAATGGTGGAGGCAGACGGTGTGGTATGCAGCCGGGCGGAAATAGTTAAACCAACGACCCTGACCAGTATGGCCCTATGACCAATGACAGCTCCAGATCAATCAGCCCAGACCCTTACGAGTGCCAGCACGACAGCGCTGGGGAGACTTCGGGGGGGGGGGAGGGGGGGAGGGGGTGGCATGGATATTATAATCGTCCGCTGGTCACTTTATGACGAATCTACACGACTGGTATGAGAAACTCGTTGTCTACAGAATCTGCATAGCCTTCTTGGGGTCGCTGTGGTCGAGAGATAAGGCACTCCCCTCTCAACGCTATGAACTGAAACGGTGGGCGATCGAATCCCGCAAATTGTCTTTCGAACTATTGTCTCAAGATAGGTGCGACGAGAGTGCCTGCATCCTGACTTACCTCCAGACGTCTTGACTTATATTTTGCTACTGGTCCAAGGTAGCTTGGGTCAAGAGAGTGAGGTTGATGACCAGCGCAGTTTCTTCCTCACTGTAATCCAAATACAGTGCAAGTTACATCATAAAGACAACCGTCTGATAATGTCACCATTGCGATTGCCAACTAACTAACTAACTAACTGATTAACTAATTAACTAATTTCAGTTATTCTTTAGGATGGTCACTTTAGCTGGAAGATTAAATCATTGCTCCCTAAAAATGCTAAACAATTTTGTTTAAGCTAGCAATTATTTTATCTTTCTCCTCTCTAGTGGCTCGCGTAACATTTTTGCAATTTTAATGCAGGTCTCGTTTGCGTCGTCTGTCCACCTTTTCCTTCGTCTACCTTTCGCCCTTCGTCCTCATGTTCTCCTGTAGAAGGCTGCATGAACAATGTGATCTGGTTGTATTCTCACAATGGAGCTAAACCAATATATAAGAATAACATTTTAAAATCTATTTAGTAAAAAAATCGGTGTATGTGTGAGAGGAAAGGAGGTAACTCCCTGCTCTGATGAAAATTCTTGAACTGATTTAATGCTTAGGACATAAATGGTTAAAGCGCTCGCCTTCTTAAAATACAAACGAAAAGGGAGAACCGTCGAATTCGAATCTCGCAAGTTTCAAGCGTCCTCCGGTCTCAACGGAAGAGATCTTCGTTTAGTCCTATTAGAGATGAACGATAAATTAGGATGTTCCGTGTACACTAGGAGCATGTAAAAGAGCTACTGACCGTTGAACATCGAACAGAGTAAGTTGTTAGCCGCTGTTCAAGCAATAATGGTTGGTAACGAAATTTCTACCAAATAGAGAGCTGCGTGGAAGTCAAAATGAGTTGATCCGGCTAGCATACAATGACACTACAGACCAGTCATGTCTGCACACTTGACTCCATGTATATAAAAAAAAAGGATCTTTACTCCCTAGAGGTAGAAGTGGATCGACTAAGGGAGTTTTGTTTTGTGTCCCTAACGAAGACATTGTAGCCGTAATGGCTTGATTCCATTTGTTTTGTTGTTGTTGTGGGACAGTGTAATTATCAATATTTGACCTTCAGCACCGACAAAAACTTCTGGCATGGGAGGTGTCTAAGAAGGTTTGGTCATAATGCTGGTTAACTCATCCTATAAAAATTTAGAGCACGAAAACTTCAACAAATATGGGCAAGTCAACTAACCAGGATAAATAACTCAGTCAACCAAGACATACGATGACTAATGACATTCGATGCAGAGAAGGCGTCAATGAGTCTGCATCGCTGGAAAGTTTTGTTTAGACAAAGAACAGCTCAAAAACACTTGCAGATGCTACAACATGATATTCGACCAAAGGGCAGGGGCCGACAGGTCGCTGGATCAATAACCAACAGACCATGGCTTTCCGGCTAGGAAATCCACTTCTTCTTCTTCGTACACTTTCAAACGTAAACTTGAAAGTCTCTAAAGAAAGCAGTGGCCCGTGGGAGGTCATCGCTTGCTCCATAGAGCAAGTCTTGGATTGGGGCAGTAGATGGCCAAATGTGCCTTCTCTGTAACTTGTAAGTTGGACACTGTTGCAGCTGAGGATCGGCAGGTATTATTATCAATGTGTCCATCGGTATGATCTAATTTGAACTTGTTGAATAAATGGTAGGGATCAAGAGGCTGAGCAGCGCATAAGCTCTGTGGTCAGCGACCCATAGCTGACTGCTAGCGTCAGGACCAGCGAACCAGAGCTGCCAAGACCATTCTACACCTCCACGCGGTGATCCTGGATAACAGGCTGCAGCAGGGCAGACTGGCTAAGGAGAAGGGATCGAAGAGGGAATGCTAACCCGGTACTCAAAAAATGTTTGCTGAAGACGGATGTGTTGGACCGAAAGGTGCAAATATCGCAGTCAGGCTGTAAACTACAACACAACGAATTCCGTTCTCTGGACTACATTCTGCTACTTAAGCCCTTTTAGGGTTTTGTAGCGGGGAGATTGAGAACGAACGAAGAAGAAGAAGAAGAATAAATGGTATCGTAACCTGTTGTGGCCTGTGCGGAGTCTGGACATCATCATCTGATTGATCCTGTAGTGAGCTCATTTTATTCTCGTCCTGGATGCTCCGCTAACCACTTGTTCTTGTACCTGCACACGATAAACCTGCTGGCATCTTCATAAGTTATACATGTTAGGTTGAGACAGCTTTCTGCCTTTTCTAGCCAGTATGTCAGTTCCCTGATTGCCAAGTATGTTGCAATAAGTAGGGATCCACTGAATCACCACTTTTCTGAATCGGGAACATAGTTTAGAGAGCACCACACAGAGTTCTTTTAGATCTGATTTTTTTTCAAGGGTTTAGAGAACACCACACAGAGTTCTTTTAGATCTGATTTTTTTCAGAGTTTAGAGAACACCACAGAGTTCTTTTAGATCTGATTTTTTTCCACAGTTTAGAGAGCACCACACATTCTTTTAGATCTGATTTTTTTTCAGAGTTTAGAGAACACCACAGAGTTCTTTTAGATCTGATTTTTTTTCAGAGTTTAGAGAACACCACAGAGTTCTTTTAGATCTGATTTTTTTCCAGCTTCAAAGTGATGCCACCACAAATACTGCATCTGTGAAAATTACCACGGTTTCTGTTTTCATTCATCATAAGTACTTTTGTTGCAGTTTTCAAGGACTCTACTGTGAAGTCAATGCTCCAACAGGGGAAAGTCTGTACTTGCGGGGATGAAAAACTTCACAAAATTGATATAATTGGACTGGTTTGAAACGAATCGATAGCATTACAAGACGCGCACTGTTCTGGAAGGTTCAAGGCAAGAGAAGTAGTCAGACCAAACAGACACGCGGAGAAGAGACCTCGATGAGAACATCAAGAATACAAGAAGACGTGGATAGAACGGGAATGAATGACCTAGTACATAAGGAATTAGTGTGTCTTTATTGAAGACTTGTTCTCCATAGGGAACTGAAAGGTTTGAAATGATTAATTGATGAGTTTTTTGCCGTTTTTAATCAAACTAAGTAGAACAGGCCCAGGCTTTCATTGCAATTGTATCGAGTTTGAATCCGACAAAATAAGTAGCATTTGGCAACAGCCAGAGTCCTTCCAGCAGTTGGGAGATGCATGGGGATTCGAGCCGACTGCTGCCTTCGTTAGAGGAAATAAAGTCGAGGTCTCAAGACGAACGAGGAAGTAGAAAAAGAATTATGTTAACGGCACGCTATAGCCAACTTAGTGTAAATTGATCCATGGCTCTCCGTTAGGGTTGGAATGGCAACAAAGAAGGGACCTGGTCAGCCCACATCAAATGCAATCAGTGATCTTGCACAATCGGCGAAACGAAAATCCAAACTACCTGGGAGTCACATTTGATCGGCGCATGACATGGAAAAGTCAGATCGAGAGAAACCGAATGAGAGCCAGAGAAAGAATGGCAATCATGAGGAAACTTGCTGGCACGAGCTGGGGAGCAGACGAAAGTATACTCAAGAAACTGTACACTGGAAGAGTGAGACCAGTTCTCGAGTATGGCATTGCGGCATGGACTACAGCAGTAAAGGCGGACTTTGACAAAATTAGCAAACTCCAAAACCAAGCCATGAGAATTATAACAGAAGGCATGAAGTCAACGCCAATTGTAGAATTTGAAAAGATTGCAAATCTGCAATCCACGACTGACAGAAGAGACTGCAGAGCCAAGCAGCAAGCAGAGAAACTCAGAAGACTGACTGACCACCCAATGCATCAGAGACTAAATAATTTTGGAAATGGGAAACTAAAGCGGAGAAACTTTGCAGAAATAACCAAAGCAAAGATGAGCGAAGACCCTACGAACGCATTAACAACACCAAAGCCCATCCCTACTGTACGCAAACCTACCTGGAGGCAGCATATATTTCCAGAGGTGGTAGAAAATATACCAGGTATTGGAAAAAAGAACAGCCAGACTGAAAAAGAAAGAAGAGACATAACCCTGAGGTACATAACGAAAAACTACTAAAGCATGGACTGGACCCATGCATACACTGACGGTTCTGTAACAGACACAAAACAGAACTGAGGGGCAGGGGTATTCCTGAGCCTACCAAATGGTAAAAAAATAACACTGTCAGTTGCAACTGGAAAATACTCAAGCAATTTCAGAGCAAAGGCACTGAAGGCTGTAGTAAAAGAAATGGTGACAGGTAAAAGAAATGAAAGCCAGATAGTCCTGTTTACAGATGCCCTGGCCGTAGTCACAGCACTCAAAAGCCAGAAAAATACTGAACTTAATGATTTAAGAGCAGTACTCTGTCAACTATGCCAGCAGTCCGAACCAAAAAGAGTAGTGGTACAGTGGGTTCCATCTCACTGTAACATCCAAGGCAACGAGGAGGCAGACAGACTGGCAAAAGAAGGTGCAAGACTACCACAACCAGATTCTAGTGTGACCTACGAAGAGTACAAAAGGCTTATTAGGGCCAGATACATGGCCAAATGGGAAACAGAACATACTGGCTACACAAAAAAGATGCCTATTTCCAGCTAAACAGAAGAGAGCAGGTCGTGGTCTTCAGACTTCGCACAGGCCACAATAGACTGAGGTACCACATTTTCAATAAATTGAAGATAGGTGGCACTGACGAATGGTACCGGGAAAATGACCGCTGAACATCTGCTGCAAAACTGCCCGACATACGAGGATCAGAAAAAGCAGAAATGGCCATCATCAGTGGCAACACTAGACAAGCTCTATAGCAGTGTCGACAGCCGCAGGATGACCGCTGCTTTTTTTCGAAAAAATACCGGTTGACGTCTTACAGCGTACAAAGAAGAAGAAGAAAGAAGATCTTGCACAATGAGGCCTCTTACGCTTCATCCCCGATATCAGGGGACGGCGTGGCCTAGTGGTTAAGTGGCACGCTCACAATCCGAAGGTGCTGGGTTCGATCCCCACCACAGCACCGGCCGTTATCCCGGGGAAGCAAACCCTTGGAAAATGCAGGAGGAAGCAGACCGTTACATAAAATGCATGCTGAAGTCGGATGTACTGGGCCGACAGACGCAAAATAAAAACACAGTGCAACGCACACCGCCTTGGGGATTAGAAAAATAAGGCGAACACAACAAAAAAAAACCCAAAAATAAACCACATCCCCGACATCAGTGTCTGTTAAGGGACTGTGTGTACGTTTCCCACTAGATTCGCTACTATGGAGATCACAGCGTTGATCCCCACCTCGCGGACCAGACTTGTGTATTACAGTATATTCCAGAAGCGGAACGAGGGGGAGAGGTGTAGTCATGATCAGTGTGTTTGTCCTTATCCTGATGTAAGTCTTGTCTCCCGACGACGTGGCCTCCATAGGGATGAACCAACTGAGAGTCTCCGTTCGCAATACAGCCAAGAAAGCTCATTCCAATCATTCAGTATTCCTTGCAGCCCTTAGATCATCAACATCTTCATTGTAGCCCTTAGACCATCACAATCATCTTCATACAGGCTTTAGACAATCAAAATCATCTTCATGCATCCCTTTAACATCAGTACATGGTACAGGTCATCCCATAACCGGTGATGTCGTTGGGGCACACATGAAAACATCCTCACAACACCACGCCACCCTTCTCTGTCAGCGTCCGCTACCTTCGACTCTTCTGGTCGGAGATTGGTCCATTATTTTATGTTGTCCTCCCATCTCTTTGTGGGACGGCCTCTTCATCGTCTGCCATGCACCTTTTCGTAGATGATTGTATTTGCAAGACCATTTGATCTCGATAGGTGACCGTAACAAGCGAATTTCCTTCTTTTGACAGTTGCCAAGAGGTCTTCAAAAGGGCCTATTGCTGTTGTAATTCTATCTCGTATTTCCTCATTTGTAACTCGATCTTTGTACGTGACGTTTAAAAGTCTATGGAAACATCTCATCTCCAAGGTCTGTATCCTTCGTTGAAGGTCAGTTGTAACTGCCCATGTCTCACAAGCATAGAGGAATATTGACAGGACCAGTGTACGCATTAATCTGATTTTCGTGCATAGTGCTAATCGTTTATCTTGCCAGATTTTGTTAAGCCGTGCAAGCGCCGCTTTTGTCTGTGCAATTCTGGCCACCACCTCACATTTTGATCCTTCATCACTGACAATCGACCCAAGATATTTAAAACGGTCAACCACTTCGAGTTCCTGACCGTTAGCTTTTATCCTGCTGTTAAAGCCCTTGGAGTTGTTGATCATTAATTTTCTCTTTCCAGCGTTTATCTCCATACTATATCAAAATCAATAGTATAGGTTTGGTTAATACTGAGCAATTCCGCTGTTGTCATTCGTAAGATTTCTCCACCCCTATGCTAGTCATTTCTTTCTCCAGATCAATGTTCCTTCTTCTTCTTCGTACGCAGTCAGACAGTAACCATTATTTTTTTCGAAAAAAGCGGCGGTCATCCTGAGGCTGTCGCCACTGCCATAGAGCTTGTCTTGCAGTTCCACTGGTGATGGCCACATCTGCTCTCTCTGATCCTCGTATGTCGGGCAATTCTGCAGCAGATGTTCAGCGGTCATTTTCCCGGTACCGCACGGGCTTTCGTCGGTACCACCTATCTTCAATTTGTTGAATAGGTGGTACCTCAGTCTATTGTGGCCAGTGCGAAGTCTGAAGACCACGACCTACTCTCTTCGGTTCAACTGGTAATAGGCATCGTTTTTTGTGTAACCAGTATGTTCGGTTTCCCATTTGGTCATGTATCTGGCTTTGGATCAATGTTCCAATTCCTATTTCACATATGCTCATATCCTAGCAGCTGTGTCTATTGTTAGTCAAATTATTTTTGGGAAATCCTTTCATTCGCAATCAACATATACTTTATTTATATATTTTCGATACAGATTGACCTTTGACACCTTGTCTCGGATATTCTGTCCTGTAACCTAGGTGGTCGGAAGGTCATCAAGCATCAGTACATAATGAAGTATCCGTCGCAAACTCACTTAATCCATTGCAAGCGTTGTAGATCCTTCTTCTTCGTTCATCCTCAGATCAAGGTCCTGGTTTCTCTTACAAAGGCCACCGTTGTTTGCAAGACTGTTTTTATCTCCACACATTATTTGCCTCACTTCTGTCTCGCGAGGCTAGTACTATTCTCTCTTTTCCCGTGTAGCATGTAGCTTAGTAGGATCTGTTCTACGGTCATGACATGCTCCCCACATGGACACCTGTCATCTGTCCTGAATTTGTTGTAAAGATTACCATTGAGTCTGTTATGTCCAGTTCTCAGACTAAAGACGATGTCTTGCTCTTCTCCAGTTAAATTAAAGTAGCCGTCTTTAATCAATGCCATACCCGTCCCCTTGCCAATGCAATCTGTCCAGCGCATTTCAGGGTGACCTCTCATTCACTTGCAAGAACTGTTCCCTAGAGTATCACATTGCGTAAACCATGAGAATATCTCACATTGCGAAAACTGCGAGAATGTATCACATTGGGCAAACTGTGAGAATGTATCACATTGAGCAAACCATGAGAATGTATCACATTGGGCAAACCATGAGAATGTATCACATTGGGCAAATAATGAGAATGTATCATATTGGACAAACTATGAGAATGTATCACATACTCGAACCAACATCGTTTTCATAGTTTTACAATTGAAAGGAGGTTTGGATAGGGCCTGATAGACTATCGTAATATGGAGAATAACCTGGAACCTGAACTGACAAGACGTCGCCGCACGGGTTGGGCAGCCTTCTCGTCTATTAACACTGACATGTCATGACCAAGACATGCCAACCTCCCTCTTCAATTCCCCTGTACTCACTGCGATGTGCTACGGTGCCAAGACGTGGACACTAACAAAATTACTAGAGGACAAATTGAGAGTTACCCAGGCGTCCCCCCCCCCCCTTCCTCCCCTGAGAGACGCTTTGCAAGATCTCCCCAATTCTGACATAAGACGATTGTCCCTGGTGATGGATGCGGTAATCCATGCAGACAAGGCAAAACATAGATGGGCAGGTCACATTTTGCGACGAAACGATAGACGATGGAGCACAACGACAGAAGTCTGGTACCCCCGAGATAAGAAGAGGCCGCGGGGAAGACCTCCAATGCGTTGGTCAGACTTTCTCGATGTACTCTGCAACATCCGAGATGCCTCTAGAAGAGCACTAACCACGCACTGGACTTCCGTGGCCCAAGACAAGGTCCACTGGAGACGAAGTTGGGACCCGCAGCTACTCTGAGGAACGGGTCATCAAAGTTAAGATCAAGATTTTTTGTCATAAGTGTTTCTTCTCGGAAATCTGTCTAGCTAGCCTTTCCGACCTGAAAAGTAGCATTACAATGGAGCATACAGTAGATTGATACTGATACCTTGGGAAGTGGGGGTGGTGATCTCTACTGTCACTAGTTTATGAGACAAAATATATACAGCAACTGGTAATAACAGGTTTCTAGCAAGACGGATTTATGCCTTTGTCATTACTTTCCTGCAACATTTGATATGAACATAACGATTGTGTGGATTTAACGGTTGTCTACTGTAACGCTGATTACCTTGTCTGTGATACATGCCATTCTTATATCGTGTGACATTTCATAGACAAGGTGGCGCAAATGGATTACCAGCAACAATCTATTAGTTATTCAGTTGTCATTACCATTGATAAAATTGTTGTGACTTGTATCTTTGGTTGGCGCACATTATCACAATTTGACTGGATTACCTCCGCTGCCTTCTGTAGGTTTCATGGAGACTGGAATAATCATAGTGCGTCTGTCACTATGTGTGTGGCTTTGACTCTCACTCGGTAACAACACTTTGTGATTATCTAAAACAGTATTTGGTACTTACAGTTTCCTATGACATTTGTTATGAATATAGAGATTTAGTCCTGGGCATTTTACATTCCCAACCTATTGGATGTCATACCCAGGCTGCCTTGTGGGAAAGACTTCGGAAGTAACTCCTGAGGAAAAATCTGCATCCTGTGCTATCTCCAGTCATCTCGATAATGTCTTGCCACTGGCAAAGGTAGCTCACTCATGACCAGAGAGTGAGGTTGACAAATGACGCAGTTTCTTCCTGACTTTAATACAAATCACCTCGCAATTTGCCCATTTCATCGGACAGAGCAGAAGGAAAAGATTGTCAACACTGCTAAACAGATAGAGTGGTTTTCATTTCATGCGATTTCATCAGTTTCTGAGAGAGATGAGTACCGTCAGGGTCAGGTGAGAGATACTGATCAAGACTCAAACTGGGGCCGAAGATGCTGCACAGTAAATGATAGCAGCCAGTAATTCATAGCAACTCGTTGCTGGTTGCTCGAATCAGGGTCAGCGTACCAGAGCTGACTGCTCGCATCAGAGTCACGAACCAGAGCTGATTGCTCGCTTCAGGGTCAGCGAACCATAGCTGGCTGCTCGCATCAGGGTCAGCGTACCAGAGCTGACTGCTCGCATCAGAGTCACGAACCAGAGCTGACTGCTCGCTTCAGGGTCAGCGAACCATAGCTGGCTGCTCGCATCAGGGTCAGCGTACCAGAGCTGACTGCTCGCATCAGAGTCACGAACCAGAACTGACTGATCGCTACAGTGTGAGCCAACCAGAGCTGACCAATACCATATTCCGCCTCATAGCGGTGGACCTGTAAACAAGCTCCACTAGTGTATTTTGGATGAGGAAAATGATCGCAGATGGAAGAAAAACTATGTACACCAAATGCCCAACTGTGTCGGCCTGAAACGCGCTGATATCGCAACCTCGCTGTAAATTATGTCACATTGGGCTTTTTCCGGACGTACGCAGAAGCAGAAGAAGAAGAAGAAGAAGAAGAATATGAAGAAGAAGAAGACGAATTTGACGAAAACGACCCCATCTAACTTTTTCAGATGGTTTCTGGAAACAGGATGTGTCGCAGAAATCTGACCAACAAAGTGGAGGTTCAATACTGTAATCCCTATAAAACTGGCCGTACTCAGGAGCCTTGCGCTGCACTACAGCCATTAGGACCCTGGTCCGCCTCCTCAAGTACACATCGAGTTGTTAGAAGCGCAACTCCAACCAGCCACCAAAGAGAGGTCATCAAATGACATGAACTCAGTACGAGTGACTTTCAACAAGATCAGAACATTATAGCTTCTAGAGGTCATACGATTGGCTAAATAGTTTGAAGGTAGACCTAGGGTTTGCTCTTCTTCTTATTATTATTATTATTTTCGTTCGTTCTCAATCGCCCGCTACCAAGTCCCGAATACGACTTTACAAGTAACAGGATGTTGTCCGGAAAATGGAATCCGTTGTGTTTTAGACGTATTGTTTGAACCACTGGTAAACATAAAAAATAAATACTTACCAACTACATGAAACAAAAATGCCCCCTAACAGCCTGGTCACATCCCTATACGGATGACTCAGCCAAATGTGTCAATATAAACGGGGAAGGAAACATCATTATAAAACTGAAGAAGTAAATTCAGCAGCATCTGCCACTGGGAGACGCTGCAGCAACTTCAATGTTGAGGCCAGAGCCCTGAGACGAGCAGCTGAAACCATTATAGACCCCAAAGAACAGGCATAAAAGCAAATGGTCATTCTCACAGACACCATCTCAGAGAGAGAGAGAGAGAGAGAGAGAGAGAGAGAGAGAGAGAGAGAGAGAGAGAGGGACCATGCAGAATAGTAATACAGCTACCACATACGATAAGATAAAAGCAGCCAAAAGGACAACGTACAGAGCAAAATTGACAAAAGACCAACCCGGCTACATAGAAAATGATGCCTACTAAAAACTCTATAGGCAAGATCAGGTGATCAATATCCGGCTACGCACAGGACACAACATACTGAGATGTCATTTATGCCTGGGTTTCCCAACCTTTTTATACTTGTGGACAGGGAAGGGAGACTAACAGGTTCAGGCAAAATATACTGATCAGGTTCAGGTAAAACATACTGGACAAGTCCCTCGCCTTGGCTTCCTTGTAGCCCTTCCTGAAAACGGGCTGTTTTCATGGCAGCCTGGCTAACAAGGTGAGGTATCGACGTGATCACTGTAGTAGTGAGCGACACGCAGATGAAGCCAAGCATAGCACAACCGCCTGGAGGACCACGGTCTGCCTTCATCTGCACACTCGGGATGTGAGAACACTACTGCAACCCGCCACTTAACGTCCTTTTCAGAGCCCACAAAAGAACATTCTCATTGTGGGCATGCGCAAAACAAAAAAAAACAAAAAAACAACAACAACACTTGTGGACCAGTGAAAATAAGAAAGAAAATTTCACGGACCATTGCAATAGGAAGGAACAGACAGAAAAAAACAAATCAATCCAGTTATTTACATAATATTGTGAGAATTAGTTGTTAAATATAATATTATACAATGAAAATTCTATAGCTATTTAAAATAACTAGATTTCGAGCAGTAAATAAATAAAGGGTTCAGCAGCAATGTTCTTTCTTCGTGGAACGTCAGAACATTTCTGCGGACCGGCAGCGGTCTATGGACCGGCGGTTGGGAAACAATGATCTATACAATACGTTCAAGATTGACACTACGGACCTTTGTACTTACGGCACCCAATTACATTACCGCAGAACATGTTTTGCAGTCTTGTCCATCGTATACCGACATAAGGAATAGCATTTGGCAACAAGCAGTGTCCTTCCAGGAGAAGGTGAACGGAAGTAAACGGAGCCCTCAAGTCAACTGCTGCCTTCGTTACAGTCATTGAAGTCGAGGTCTGAAAACGAGCGGGGAAGAAGAAGAGGAAGAATAATCGCTGCTACAAGTGTAAACGTGCAACAGCTGTCCTCCGTAAATACCTTCCCTCTTTGTTAGTTCGTATCCGATTACAAATTCATCATTTGTGATATCAAAACTAAAGTTCTCTCTAGAGATTTTCCTCAATGCAAAGAAGCATTAGACTACTGATGTATTTCTGCCCCGTATCCATTTAAGTGCTCCTTTCACACGTGCCCGAGGAGTCCGCCCATCACTGTCTATATCTCGCTACGCCACTGAGCAGAGTCAGTGAGCGATAGCCGGGTCAGTGTGATATTTATTACACGCGTATGATAACCGCATTCACGCGTTGTGCTCTAATCTGGATTGTGTTTCAAGAAGGGATTTGAGACTCCCGTTACGGTGAGCGGACATTTTGTTGCCTGATTTTTTTTTCCTCTCATAAGCTTAACATGATTAATTTGACCGTTTCTTATTATTTATGTTTTCTTTTCGCTGTACCTTTTATATCAGCTCTGTAACAAGGCATGTATGTGCACTATTGTAGTCAGTGATTTATGTAGCAAACGACGAGATTGCTAGCCACGCGAACTACGCGTTTCAATAGTCTTTTACTACATGCTGGGACGTTATAGTGGTTGTGTTCGTTTCTCCTTGGATTCTGCTAGGGTGAATATTCGAGTTTTATTGTTTTAATTTTCGTGATGCTAATTATTCTTTGACTGCAACGACCCAGTAGGGGCACAGTAGTAAACGATATCTGAAAATTGTGCGTTGTCTTGAGGTTGTTAAAAACTGTTTACTTGCTCATTTTAGAATATATACGCGCGAGTTCTTAATTCTTGACGGATTTATCCGGTAGTTTCTCTTCATATGTCTCAAGGCGTATTGAAGAAGGTGGGTATCGGATCTACCGGCTGTAATGCAGGAGCCAAGACTAGAGTCAGGATCTGGTAAAATATGCTGACCAAGACCCCATATCACGTCAGAGCGAGGTGAAATATATTGACCAAAACCAAATCTCGTGTCAGGGTCAGGTGAAATATACTGACCAAGACTCCATCTCGCGTCAAAGTGACGTGAGATATACTGACAAAGATCCCATCTCATGTCAGGGTCAGGTGAAATATACTGACTAAGACCCCATCTAACGATCAGGGTCAGGTGAAATATACTGAACAAGATCCCAATCTCCCAATCAGGGTCAGGTGAAATACACTTACCCTTGCTGATCCTTGTCTGATAGGAGCGACTGTCCGACGGGTTTGAATGTCAGCCTTCTAACCACGATGATATGCGTTCAAATCATCAGTAAGACATTTGAGTTGTTTTCTATCGAATCTGAAATACATTACTAGTCTGCACTGTGCGCAGCAACTGCAAGTGCAAATCACCTTTATTTCTCAGTCATATAAATCTTCCCAATAGGTCTCAACAATGGGGATACATGCAGTGATGATACCATGTCGTGTGAGTAAATATGTCACAAATGATTGTTTAATAAAGTAAATGAGATACGAACTTGAGAACTATTTATTGTTGCACTTACATTGTCTCTTATGTCTCAACGTAATTACCACCAACATTGGTACACTTATCTAATCGTTTTAACAGTGCATCACAATCTGCAGCATATACGTCTTTGATGGGAAAATGCACTATGCTGTAGGCTAAACCATACGAACACTCTATTGCAGCAGCCACACTGTCTATCCTTACTCGCCTGTCCGCTCAAATCATCTCCCCCACCCGGTGCACAGACGTTTTATGTTGCAGCCTGAGCAGGGCGACCAGTTCAGTCTTCAGTAATTTTGAGCGACCTTGACCCAGTTATATACTACTTTACACCACAAACACTTCCCATCATAAACACGACGAAGCGTTTCCTTGTGCATTTTCTGTGCAAAAGGCTTTTTGTTCCAAAAATAACTAACAACAACGCGATGTTCTTTGACTGAATACTCTGGAAGCAGGATACCATTTTGTATATGAGCTGCGCATGTACATGCGACACCTAGCGTCTGCTGCCTCCAGAAATCACAAAGCTGGATGTTAATGCCCCACAAAAAACACATTTAGAAACTACCAACTACATTTCTAACTATCCCCTATCAGTTTGTGACCTACTTACTGACTTTCTCTTGTGTCCTTATCTGATTAGAATTATCAATAAAATCCCGACCTGTGACGCATTTTTTGCTGGCCCAAAGACACCGCTTCTTGAGCGGCGTGATTAAGGCCTCTCGCCTAGTCTATAAACACTCCATG
Source organism: Ariolimax columbianus (assembly GCA_036924085.1). Classification (NCBI taxonomy): domain Eukaryota; kingdom Metazoa; phylum Mollusca; class Gastropoda; order Stylommatophora; family Arionidae; genus Ariolimax; species Ariolimax columbianus. The sequence continues at coordinate 79,410,231 of JAVGWX010000004.1, read as the reverse complement.
CCCTATCTGTCTCTCCTAGAACCCTTCCTGTCGGCGTATTTGGGAAAACTTGCGCACTGGTGTGAACATAATAGGATTAGATTTTCACACACTGAATGGCTTCTGACTTTTACAAGGTGTAACACGAAAACGCTGATTAAGCTCAATACAAACTTGGAATATCGTCCAATATATATTACCGATGGCCAAATGGGGAGTAACGAATAGTAGGACTGTACAAGGGCCGATCGATTTGATGGAGTTCTGTCGCAGACGGTATAGGAGTCTGCTCTATTCTATTGCACTATAAACAAATTCAAGTAACACTAAATATAAATACAATACAACAGATTATTTATTCAAGTAACGCTGCCAACTATAAACTCTCTAACAACTTAAATTCTTTCTCTCACACGCTTATCTAACACACTTCTACCGCCAAAACCTAACCTTAACGATATTGTTATTTCCCGGTTGTTTCTCCTCTCCTAACCTGGTCTGTTGCGATCAAACTTTGTTGCGGATTGCCTCTGATGGTAAAGTTCGTAGGTTCTAAGCCCAAATTTGACATTCGTGGGCTTGTTCCTCTTTGTCGGTGGTAGATAAAAGTGGTCTTAACGTGGTCAGGATAGACTGCACCAAATATGATCCATGGGATCACTGGAAAACTGCCTCTAGCTGCGACACTGACGACTTACATTGACGTGATCAAGGTGATGTCGACGTGGTCAGTAGAACTGCGTCAATATGATGAATGGAATGACTGGAAGACTGCCCATATAAGCTACTGACGACTTGCCATTACAACCACTACATAATATAAGGGTAGTTACCTTGCTTGCTCCGTGTCTATCTCAACTGCCTCTCTCATTCGCCTAAATCTCAACTCAAATCCGCCTCAACTGCACATCTTCGTTGCCTGCCTTTCACTGAGCGTCTCTTTCCAATGTACCTCTGTCTCTGAAGTGAAATTTTCTCTCTCGTGTCTCTTAAGTGAAATGTTCTCACTCCATCTCTGAAGTGAAATGTTCTTTCTCTGTGGTACTCAACTCAAATCTGCCTCAACTGCATATTTCCGTCGCCTGCCCTCCACTAAGTGTCTCTTTCCAAAGTACCTCCGTCTCTGAAATGAAATGTTCTCACTCTGTCTCTCAACTCAAATCTGCCTCACTCCGTCGCCTGCCCTCCCCTCAGCGTCTCTTTCGAAAGTGTTCTCATGTTATGTCCCTCACGTCTCTCTACCGGACTTTTTATTCGATCTCCATCCCAGATCATGTGATTTCGAAAACGGCGCGCGTTTTTGTCCGTCTGCTTGCCACCCTGTTCGCGTGGTTTCTAGACGACGCGGGTTTGTCAGCAGCAACAACTCTACCCGCCTGTAACTTACGTCATGTTACGTATGTTTACCACAAACTCCCACTTGCGCGGCTCGAGATAAAGCGTGCGTGGTACGTTTTGGTTACTAAAATTCTGAGAGGACTGCGTTCAGCTGCACTGACTCAAATCCCACGACAAAGAAAGAAAAAAGATGGTTGTCTAAGCTCTTTCTATCTTCTTCCCAACTGTTACATGTTAAAACATGTCTAAGCTCCTACCTATATATTGTCTCTTCAGCTGAGATCTGTTACAGGACTAGCTTACCAAATTCACCGTTTTGACTTTGTGGCATCTCATTGGGGAAGAAAGACTACGTCAACTATTCACGTAATAAATTGAGACAAATAAGAGTTGTGCATGGCGCTTGCAATATCCTACTTATTACAGCAGTACTTAGAATGTTTAGTCTCTTGCATATGTTTCAAACAATCAATAATATTTCAACTCCCAGAGTGGCATACGCCGTTAACAAACAACTGCCAAAGTGTCATATCATGAAAAAATCGTATTAGCTCATCCGACGATTTCCCCATTTTCACAATGTTCTGATGTTCGTTCATCGCTTGTGATGAAGACCAGTCTCTTGTGTAGCCGCGAGGACAATCTTTTCTTTTCCTGTGCCAGCTGAAATGGGTGAATTGCGCGGTGATTTTGATTAAAGTGAGGAAGAAACCGTGCATTTTGTCAACCTCACTCTCTGTTCCTGCGATTACTTTGGCCAGTGACAAGATTTAATGGAGGCAACTGGAGATAGCCCATGATGTATTTTTTCCCTCAGGGTTTACTTCCGAAGCCTTTCCTGTAAACAAGTATGCCGCAAGGCAGCGGAGGGGGATGACATATATTGTTGTGTGTCATGTCTTTCCCATAACCGTAAGACGTCTTAGGGACATCTATCCCGGGCCGTGTTCTGGTCCATTTTAGTCGTGTCTAAATTTCAGTCACATCAAAACCGACGCTGTCTGCAGCTAGGGCGAAGGACACCACTATCGTGAAGTCCAGCCGTGTAAACAATAAGTGAAAATACAACACAGGTTTAAGCGTTGTACTAATTCATTTAATCGATGTCCAGGCCAGAATAATCGGAGAAAAGAAAACACACAAAAACGAACGAATTAACCAGTCCAAATGGAGGACAACGACACGTTTCGGTGAACACAAGTGTAAGTCGTCGACTAGTGTAAATTCCAGGCAAATCGGTGACCTGGTGGCTAGTTCTGACGCTTGCAATCAGCTCTGGTTCGCTAGTTCTGACGCTTGCAATTAGATTTGAGTCGATGACCGCTACAGCTCATGCGCTGTTCAACATCTTGATCCCTTGATTGGGGGCATTAGCATCACCAAAATATTAAAATCCAAAATCTTCAATTTGGAATTAGAACAAGTCTCAGCGGTTGCCACAAAGGCCCTAACGAAATGATAACCTCCCTTGCTTTTTTTGTGTGGTGATCCTAAGGTCAATATCCCTTTACGTAACAACCAGCTTGGCAATATTGCTCCCCAGATCAATGAGCGACTCCACATATTGTATCAAATCATTTCTCAGGAAAATCCGATATCTCATCTTGTCAAACGTGATGGTTTTTTTAACTTCCAAAAATGGAAAAAAGATTGTAATATATTTTAAAAATGTAAAATCAAACTGCCCTACAACATTTTCTCAATTGCTGGGTGGGTGGGGTGGGGTGTTTGGGGTGAATGGGGGGGGGGGGGGGGGGTTAAAGATGAGGATTGCAGGCCGCTTTGCCAGTGCTGTAGAAGAGGCGGTCATACCATGAAAAAGCCCTGGACATGTCCGGTCTGTCAATCTGAAAAGAACGACATTCGAACCCCTTTGTCAACTGGGATTGTCAACTAAGCTCCTACCCCATTGACCACCAAATCACTTGTAAAATATAATATGTCATGCATAAACGACATAAATGCACACCGGGTATACTACATGTGTTCAATCTCACTTACCAAACGAAATAGTGCATTTATATTAATAGTTTCTGTAGTTCGCTTGTTGTACATACCCGTGTTCCCTTCAAATATTTACCCCCCACCTCTCCGACCCCGCCCCCACTCCAGCGAACGTTTGATTTCAAAAGAATGCGACATGTGTGTTGTTGGTTTATTGTTTGAACTATCACCACAGGGGGGGGGGGCGCGACGGAGGAACCAGATCTCTTACCAGAAGCGTTAGCTGGGTGGTGGATAGTTAAATGGTCTCTAAATTCAGAGGCTAACTGTTAATACCAAATAAACAGCCGTGAAACAAATAACGGCGTACTGCATGAAGGTCAAAAGAAGGCAGCCCCTCCACCATGCAGAGACATAACTGGGCAGCCGTCTGTATGTCTACCAACCCGATCATAGGTCAACAAAGGGGAAAACAGAACAGACCAGAAAGATGACCGAAATACTGACTACGATGTTTGCAACATGGAATATTACAAGTATAAATGGAAAGAAAATGAACTGATGAAAGAAATGAACACATTCTAATTATAAATTCTGGCTCTCACAACAACTAAGAAAAAATTGCAGGGCGTCATGGATCTTGTGTATAATATGGTTCTCTGCAGCGGAGTCCCCAATACCAACAGTATCAATGTAGAGGTGAGTTGAATTGTGTCCAGGAGAAAGAGGGACAACATCAAAGGATGGAAATGTGTCTCCAAATACATTACGGTATTGGGCCTTAAAGAAGAAAGCAAGTTAGCCATCATCGTCATTGTTAATGCCCCGAATGACGAGGACAGATTAGATAATAAAAAACGAGTTCTTTGAATTGCTTGACAAGACAGTGGACGATTGTCATAACGAAACAGTTTTCTATTGAGATTTTATAGTGAAAAAGAACATTCTAGATGGGATGGAATTATTAGGAGATAAGGTGGAGATGTTTTAAATGACAATAAAAAATGACTCCTGAGGATCTACAGCGTGAGCAAACCTGGTCAACACTAGCATAAAGTTCTCTCACAAACATATACATTCACTCGATGTGAACCAACAAGTAGCCGTCATGCCATAATAAAAACCCCGAAGTGCCCGTCTTGACAGACTGAGCTCAACGATGTTCGAACCTGGTACATTGGGATTGTAAACCAAGCTCACAACGTCTGAGACATCGGATCTCTACATTGATCATGAATGATTTCATCAAAGCCTGTAATGAGGTGACCAAAAATCCCTCAGTGCGGTTCTTGAACCATATCATATAAGCATATAATGAAAGGACCAACAAGTTCTCAGTGTGGTTCTTGAAGATGAGACCATGTCATCAAAACCTGTTTGGAGAGAACCAAAAAGTCATCAGTGGGAAACTGGAAGATGAGACCAGTCTATATATTGGAGCTGAAGTGTGCCAATGATATGGTCATGACTAGAGAATCAGATGAATATCTCCCGAGAATGGGTCTCTGAGACCCATTCTATGGAGGTGTTCCTTGAGTCTACAATGTCCAGTTTTGAGTCTGCAAATTTTTGTCTGCCCATCTCTGTTGAGTTTGACTATGCTGTAATTTTCTGGATCGTATTCTTTGTGATGGTCTCTCCATTCTGTCCTCATAGATCGTTTGATGAGTGTCTTCTCTTCTTTATAGCTCTGTGGATGGGGAGTCTGCGTGCCACCAGGTCCGGCTTTTGCGAGCACATCTACTTTCTCGTTTCCAGTGATCCCACAGTTTATTCCATATGAGAGTCTATCTTGTTTGGAGCTTGAGATGGCTTGGAGTACACTCCTGAAGTCTGGTATAAAGACCGTTTTCCTTGTAGGTAAGTTTTGGCAGATAGGAATCTTGGTTGCTGCACGAACAGCGCTTGTTTCAGCTCGCAGCAACTGGTAAACTTTTCATGCAATGAATAAAGGATTCCAATATATCAGCTCAACGATTGTATAAGAAAATTTCCTGGCCGGTATATCGTCTCTATGGGTTGAATCAGTTAAACGCGACACGTCATAAATCGTCTGCTAAATAAACAGAACGGAAAAAGATGAGAACGAGGCACAAAGTAGATTATCTGCACTATCAGGTGAGCGTTGCGTATCTGTGTGTGCCCACGCGCGAAATCCATACGCGCCTTTTCCAATGTTATATTCACTTGAAAAGTACATTAATATGTCAAGATGATTGCTGATCGATTACTTGATTGATTAATTGATTGACTGATTACGTAGTGTCACGTTACCCAATTACATCTGGGAAAGAGAGACATCTTAGAAATGTAATGGCAGAATTCAGACTACATGTCTCAAACTTAAACTTTGGTGCGGCCAGCATGATGCCAAGTTAATTAATTTCATCAAGGATCCCATTAGTTACTGGACAAGGGTAGGATATAAAAAATCAAGTTACTGGACAAAGGTGGGACATGAAGTCAAGTTATTAGACAAAGGCACGGCATTAAATCAAGTTACTGAACAAAGGCAGGGCATGCAAAAATGTTACTGGACAAAGACAGGGCATGAAATCAAGTTACTGGGCAAAGGTTGTACATGAAATCAAGTTACTGGCCAAAGGTAGGATATACAATTAAGTTACTGGACCGAAGGCCACATGAAGTCAAGTTACTGCACCAAGGGCCACATACAGTCAAGTTGTTGAGCCAGGGATCACATAGAGTCAAGTTACTGGACAAATGGTCACATGTAGTAAAAGTTACTGGACAAATGACCACATGGAGTTAAAGTTTCTAGACAAATGGCCACGTAGAGTTAAAATTACCGAACAAATGTCACACAGAGTTAAAAGTTGTTGCACAAATGGTTACATGGAGTTAGTTATTAGACAAATGGCCACGTAGAGTTAAAATTACCGAACAAATGTCATACAGAGTTAAAAGTTCTTGGACAAATGGTCACATGGAGTTACAGATACTGGACAAATGTCCACATTGAGCTACTGGACAAATATCTACATGGTGTTAAAGTTACTGGTTACGTGTTTAAATGGAGTTAAAGTTACTGGACAAAAGTCCACATGAAGTCGTTACTTGACAAATGTGCACATAGATTCAAGTTACTGGACAAATGTTCACATGGAGTTAAAGTTACCGGACAAATGTTCACTTGGAGTTAAAGTTACTGGACAAATGTTCACATGGAGTTAAAGTTACTGGACAAAAGTCCACATGAAGTTAAAGTTACTGGACAAATGTTCACATGGAGTTAAAGTTTCTGGACAAAGGTCCACATGGAGTTAAAGTTACTGGGCATGTGTCCACATGGAGTTAAAGTTACTGGACAAATGTCCACATGGAGTTAAAGTTACTGGACAAATGTTCACATGGAGTTAAAGTTACTGGACAAAGGTCCACATGGAGTTACAGTTACTTGACCAAGAACCATATAAAGTATTTGTATTTTGTAACCAATTCCCAAATTCCTCCCCGATAGTGACCTCTCCAACATGTAAAAACAGAACAGACCAATCACCTGTTTGTCTGCGCGCTCGGTTGTAAGTATATACCAATAACCTTTAACCCTGTAATACCTGACGCCCCTTTTATAATTTTCGTGAAAGCCAATTGTCCTTACCGCTCATTAAAATCTAAATTGGAAAAAAAAAAATGTCGATCGTCCAACGAGTCTGTCTATTTTGGATATTCTAAATCGTAATGTGGCATGCCCTTTGCAGAACGTCGCTCAAAACACAGCCGATCTAAAAGAAACTCGATCTCTTACCTTTTTCTTCTTCGCTCGCTCTCAAGTTCCGGCTACCAAACCCTGAAAAGGACTTTGTAAGTAGCAGGATGTAGTCCGGAGAACGGAATGCGTTGTGTCGTAGTTTGAAGCTTGACTGCAATATTTCCACCTTTCAGTCCAATATATCCGACTTCAACACGCATTTTTTAGGACTAATTCTTCAGCCTGCTCCAGAGTCATACCCTAGTATTTTGTTTACATCTTGGTGCTATCACCTTCTTGATCTGCCTTTGCCTCTCCTTCCCAGCCCCATACTTATCGTTACCGTTCTCTCAAAACCTCTGTGTCTTTTGATGTGATTAAACAAAGTATATTCATTTTCTGTGTATGATGAAATTTGTGAATCAGTTCTGCTTTACGCTAAACTCTTGTCGAATGTCTGCATTCTTCTTTTTTTCGGTCCGCTGTATTCTGAAGACCTTTCTTTTGACATTTCGACTCGAATAACTCTAGGTCTGGATAACCGTCCGTTTCACATACGACTGCTGCCACATGAAAAACACAGGTTCTCAAAATGGGCACTCTTGTTGATTTGCTGTTATTCTGGCCTACTTTCCTCACGTTATGTTTTTAATACAGCGTGTCATTATTCTGCCACCGCCTACCTGAAAGCTAAACTTGTGGCGGTAACGCCCAGGTTGAGGAGCACTGGTATATACAAATAAAAGTCGTATACACCCAACGGAATAGAAGAGAAGTGATTTAGAGAGAGAGAATTAATTTTTTTTTAATCGAATTTCGAGTGGGTTGAACTTCGTCTGGTTAACAACTGGCTAAGACACAGCTGTCACTTGCATATCGTGCCAACAAGCGATACACCGTTGCTATGCATATATTGAAGGAGCTTTCAGGAATTGATCTCGCCAGATCACGGACTGGTTGCGGTACGAGACTACGAATTTACATCCCGGCCAGAGCAGGGACGTTACATTTTAGTGGGCTTGGTGACAAGATACATGAGCTGATAGATTTTATTGGGCACTGAGGTAAGATATTTTAGGGCTCATATATAAGTGAAAGAAATTTGGTCAAAGATCTTCAGACGTCAATTTAAATTTTTCGAAGAAAGCAGCGGTCATCCTGTGGCTGTCGACACTGAGCTTGTCTAGTATTGCCACTGGTGATGGCCACATGTGCTTTCTCTGGTCCTCGTATGTCGGGCAATTTTGCAGAAGATGTTCAGCGGTCATTTTCCCTGTACCACAGGTGCATTCGTCAGTACCACTATCTTCAATTTATTGAATAGATGGTACCTCAATCTATTGTGGCCTATGCGGAGTCTGAAGACCACGACCTGCTCTCTTCTGTTCAACTGGTAATAGGCATCACTTTTTGTGTAGCCAGTATGTTCTCTGTTTCCCATTTGGCCATGTATCTGGCCCTAATAAACCTTTTGGACTCTTCGTAGGTCACATTAGAATCTGGTTGTGGTAACCTTGCACCTTCTTTTGTCAGTCTGTCTGCCTCCTCGTTGCCTTGAATGTTACAGTGGGATAGAACCCACTGTACCACTACTCTTTTGTGTGTGGACTGCTGGCATAGTTGACAGAATACTGCTCTTGAGTCATTGTTCTGCATTTTTCTGACTTTTTAGTGCTGTAACCACGGACAGGGCATCTGTAAACAGAAATATCTGGCTTTCATTGCTTTCGTCTGTCAGCATTGTTTCTACTGCAGCCTTCAATGTTTCTGTCTCCGCTCTGAAATTGCTGGTCAGAGATCAAAACTAGCTATAAAAAAAAGACCTATGGAAATTATGAGTTAAATATTTGGGCAGCATTTGTTTCAGTAGATGTTAGACTGTACAGGGAAATCGAAACTTAATGTCAGAAAGCGTTTGCATTAGTTTTACAACAATTCAACAGCCTATAAACAGTATATTTATGCCGACTCTGATCTGCCAGGACCAAAAATGATCCCTGTCCAAGGCGCATGAGAGCAAAATTTCGACGTGTGAAATAAAGTGTTAGAGGAAGGTCATCCGTGTTAACAGAAAAGACATTGACCACATTATCACTTCAAAATAGTTCTGCAGTGGATCCCTGGACACGCAAATACATCTGGCAATGACAAGACAGGCAGACTAGCAAAGGGGGGATCAAGACAAGAACAGCCACACACAGCAACAACTTTATAAACATCAAAGCAGCTCATAAGAACAGCAAACAAAGACATTTGGCTGAACAGATGGGCCATGGGGAACACGAGGAGGGAGGTCTACAGACATATGGCAAGCCCCAGTCCAAATGACAGTGTAAATCAACTCACAAGGAAAGATCAGAGCCCCATTTTCCGACTGAGAAATCAACACATTCCACTTAACAAGCACCTAAACAGAATCCAGCCACAACCCACTCCAGAGTGCCAGCTGTGTTCACATTTACATTAAACCGTTGATCATCATATCGTTGATCGCTCAGTGCTCAACTGTTTTAGGAAAATGCTTCTTTCTCCGCAACCATATACAATGAACACTTGGTATAGCACTGGCCAGCAACTGATAAACAAGTGCAGATGCCATTACATGGCATTGAGCCGAAGGGCGAGAGCCCGGATGATGCTAGATCTGTAGCAATATAACAGCCAGAAAAGACAGACTACGAAATACAAACATTCGATTGTGACGGAAACCTCAAGACAATTGGATCGCCAATTCCTAGGCCACTGTGCCTTTACGCATGGCCTCGATTGTCACGGTATAGCGATTGTTGGTTCTCTTTTCCTAGATCTGTTCAGTACGACGATGACTCCTTTCTAACCACAGAGGAAGAATTTGGCACTGTTGGGCAGAGTTTGTTTTTACAAAAAATATCTAGGTATATCGGGAATATACGATCTCCTATTTTTGGGACTGGTAGACCAAGGTAGACTTGCAGCCTGTGAGGTGACATCTATGCAGCTCCGCTAACCACATAACCAGGACCTGGTGTTATAGACACAGCTCCGATTTTGCGACATATTCTCCGTGGGGCGAATATCCCTAGGATAATTTTAGTATATTTTTAACTTGCATTTTGCCCAAGCAGCTTCCGTTATGCCTATTTTTCTCGATTTCCAACTGCTAAGGTGTTTTAAACGTGCGCGCCACTGCACACGGGTGTCTGATCTAACTACTCAGAGATCAGGGGAAATATTTACCGAGTGATCCACGTGAAAAAATCTCGATCTCCACCATGATTTGAAAACGCAACATCCAGCACTCAAGGTGAACACCTTACCTTGAGACCACTGGGTCCCCCAATCTTTGAGTATAAGATGTTATCTAGATATAAGGGACGATCAGGCTAACGCCTGGTCAGGTAAAACACACTGATCAGACAATGTTAGCTAGGATCAGGAAAGATATACCGGCCAAGACCCACATCTGACCTCCTCGTTGGTCGTCCTCGAAACAGGCTGTTGTCGAGGACGATAGTCTGGCTAACTAGGTGAGGTTCGGCGTGATCGCCCAGATGACCCTGGTCCACCTTGATCCGCATGCTCGGGATGTGAGGAAAGCTACTGCAACCCACCACTTAACGCCCTTTTCAGGGCGCACAAAAACGTAACCTTCTCATTGTGGGCATTTGCAAACAACAACATCTAGATATAACATATAGAGTATGAGATTATATCTAGACCAATAAACAAACATCGCAATGGTTGTTTCTTTCATGAAGAAAAATAACGGTCTCTGATGTGCCAGGGTTGTCACGACCGAAGTTCATACCACAGCCTACTTTAGATACAGGCCTTCTGACTCACGGAGAAATCCATTTGACACGTCACATTCCACGACTGACCAAATAACGAAACTTGCCCGTGTCAACTATCAGATCAACTACAAAGGGTGTTCGGGAAACAAAGATGGATGCAGTTGGTTTCAGGGCAGGATTCTGTGAAAAGATCACTCTCAACAGTGATGTGTTGTGTTTTATTTATATATGTGGAGCATGGATTGAATATAAACCTTGGCACAATGGGAGTCCGTTATTTAGTCCGCGGTGAAATGTGACTTTTCAAATGGTTTTCCCGGTGAGTCAGACGGCTTATCTAAAGTAGGCCATGGGCATACCCACTCTCTGTATGGCTTGGCTTGGCTTGGCTTCGTTCGTCCTCAATCTCCCACTACCAAACCCTGAAAGGGCTTAAGTAGCAGAATGTAATCCAGAGAACGCAATGCGTTGTGTCGTAGTTTACAGCCTGACTGCGATATTTGCACCTTTCGGTCCAACACATCCGACTTCAGCAAGCATTTTTTGAGTATCGGGTTAGCATTCCCTCTTCGATCCCTTCTCTTTGCCAGTCTGCCCTGCTGCAGCCTGTTATCCAGGATCACCGCGTGGAGGTGCACAAGGGTCTTGGCAGCTCTGGTTCGCTGGCCCTAACGCTAGCAGTCAGCTATGGGTCGCTTACTGCTGCAGCTCATGCGCTGCTCAGCATCTTGATCCCTTACCCACTCTTTCTGTATCATAGTCTACTTTAGCTACAGACCTTCTGACATGTGGAAATCCCTTTGAAACATCACATTTCTAGGCCGACTAAATAACAGAATGCATGTGTCAATTATAATAGCGAGTTTGAGAAACAAAGAAATGCAGTTGGCATCAGGGCAGGACTCTGTGATAGGATCACTCTCAACAGTGATTTGTAGTTTTTTGTGCCATGAATTTGTGTTATTTCTCTGTGTGGAGCATGGATTGATTATAAACCTTGGCACAATATGAGTTCTGTTATTTAGTTGGAAAAGGAATGGGACGTTTCAGCGGGATTTCCCCGTGAGTCAGAATTCCTGTTCCTGAAAGTAGGCTTTGACCTGTATCACAGACTTTGTCCCAAAACATTTTTCAGATAAGATGACGTAGAAATGACGTCACAAATTGATTACATATTAATAGGACAATGGCCTCAAAATAAAGTATAATCGATTCCAGTCATTCCCAATATCAATATAGTTACTGATCATTGGCTGGTAGTATTGACACTTCTTGTTCGTCGATGTATCTCAAAGGAGGTGTAGAAGGGTCTTGACAGCTCTTGGTTACTACTGCTCAGCATCTTTATTTCATTGACACTAACACTTTCACCGAGGAAAACTCGGAAAAGAGAGAAGTTAATTAAGATTCCATATCCAGAACCATTTTAGTGCGTAGAATTTGTACAGTGGAGATGAGATTTCTGCGTCGAATCCTGGAGATTTCGTACCTAGAACACGTCACGAATAAGGCATTACCTGACACCGTTAAGGTAGAGAGGTCAGAAAATCGATATCGAAAATAAAGCCCTGGGGCGTTGTACCAAATACATAGAAATTGGGTAAGACGATTTGTTAGAATCAAAGATGATATTAAAATAACGACAGGCGTAAGGAGAGGGGACTGTGCTTTCTCCATTGCTGTTCAACGCTTACATGGACCAAAAAAACACCCAAATTAGCTAGCCACATTGTAACACCGGAGATGCAAGCTAGGGGACAAGTAAAACTACTTCTTGCAGACGACCAAAGACTTTTGTACGAAAAGCTGCAGAATAATATTAATGCGTTTCACGGAGCCAGTAATCGATATTTTATGAAGATTAGTGTATCGAAGACATAAACTCTGAGAATGATTGTATCAAGGAAATTACATATGAGAACATATGAATAAAAACATAAATTAGGACAATTTGTGTATTAAAACATAAAATATGAGAATTAGTATATCAAAGACATAAATTATGAGAATTAGTATATCAAAAACACAAATTATGAGAATTAGTGTAACAAAAACATAAATTTTGAGAATTAGTGTATCAACAGGGGCGATCACGATCAGGCGCGTCCACAGGTGGCGGATAGTGGAACGAAACCCAGATATGCTGTGTCAGCAGCGAAATAAGCCAATTATTGGACGAATAAGCAGTCGTGGACCAAACGGCGATATATCCCAACAGGACGGGGCGGGGCAACAGATGGCACTGCTGTCCCCACTGAAATATCCCCTGAGTCCTAAGACGGGTATATCAATCAAGCGAATAAGAGATGCTATAAGCTCTAGCCACCGAGGAAGGACACCGCGGCAAACAAACAAACCTGCTGCCTCGCAGGTATCACCGGTAGATGAAGCGACTACGGGAGACAAACCAAAGGAGAAAAAAACACAACCTGAAGAAGACGGAGTGTGTCAGCTAAGGCGCAGATACCAGGGAAGATTAGGGCACACACGCACTTACGGGTTATGACCATGAGACAATCCAACCCAAACTAACGTTATGGTGTCGCTCCTATCATTCACAACCAAGGAGGAGCGGTGCCGGAACTTCAGCCTCGAATGTACCCACCCAAGCAACCGGTGCCTCTGCTAACCTGTTGGTCAGGCCAAGGCAGAGTTTGTTTGTTTGTTTGTAATTTTAAAAAAAAAATTTTTAGGGGGGAGGGGGGGGGGGGGGCATTATTTCTCTAATCCTCAATGCAGTGTGCGTTGCACTGTGGTTTTTATTTTGTGCCTGTCGGCCCAGTGCATCCGACCTCAGCATGCATTTTATGTCAGGGTCCGCTTCCTACCTGCATTTTCTAAGGGGTTGCTTCCCCGGGGTAACGGCCGGTGCTGTGATTGGGATCGAACTGAGCAACTTCTTCTCGTTGTGAGCTGTGCCACTTAACCACCCAGAGTAGTGTTACTGGCCAAACAAACCAGAGCCACATAGTGGCTCAATGGAATGCAGAAGGAGTGAGGAAGAAAAAACAAAGATATAAGAGTTCCCCAAGAAAAACAACATTGACATCATCTGCATTCAAGAAACACGCCTAGATGACACACACAGATTCTCTATACGGGGATATAAATCATTCAGACAAGATAGACAGACAAGAATAAAATATAAAACTATAATCCCAATTGTAGAGATAAACAGATCAGAGGAGGATGAGTTCGAACATCTAACTATCAAATTACTTTTACCGGAGAGAAACATGACAATCACAAACTGTTACAGCCCCCCAGCCACAATTTTAGACATAAATAAGGTGAAACCCATTGAGAAAAGTCCCATCATACTGGGCGATTTCAACAGCTACTCACCAAGCTGAGGATATACGACAATGGATACAAGAATGGAAGAGATTGAAGACTGGATGATGGAAGACTGGATGATTGAAGACTGGATGATTGATTACTGCATGATTGCAAACTGGATGATCGAAGACTGGATGATCGAAGACGATGATTGAAGACTGGATGATTGAAGACTGGATGATTGAAAATAAACTCGTTCTCATAAACCAGCCAAAAGACAGGCCAACATACTACCCAAGAGCATGGATAAAAGTGAGTACACCAGCACTCTGGAGTATGTTCTGGTTGGATTCTGTTCAATTGGCTGTTAAGTTGTATGTATTGAATGCGAAGTCGGAAAATGGTGCTTTGGTCTTTCCTTTTCAGGAGGCTGATGTTGTGTTTGAGATTTGGGATAGCCATACCTTTGTAGAACGGCAGTCGGTATACTCTCACGCTATTGGTCGGCAGTATATTCGTACCAACACTCTGTTATCAGTGTCAAACGTGAACATTAAGAAAGACCCAGGAGAGAAAGACCTGTGTGGGGAGATGCTTGAGAAAACCACCATCGTTCTTAGGAAAGACAGAATGGGAAATAATGACAACGACAAATTCGTTACCTGTTCTATTTCCACACCCACGAATTTGAATTTATGTTTACTAATTGCTTTGTCAGTGGTCATTATCTTTGTTTTGGTTATGTTTGCAAAGAGATTTTGATCTTTGCTGCATCTACTTACGGCTGCTCTAACCCATGTGCGCTGTTTGATGGTATCACTGTGTCGTCTGCGTATCTTAGCTTTGGCATTTTGTATCCGCCAATTGCAAAGGGATCATAATTGTCATTATTCTCATCCATATGTATGTATAAGAGATCAAATAGAAATTATGACACTAGAAACATGGACGAAATAACCCTTGTGATGAATATCTTTCAAGACAGAAAAATCAGATAATTCTGTCATCTCACGTGAACGGTTTGCGACATGATCACTTCCGTCTACAAGCTTAGATCACAAGGCAATCTGTCCACACGACACGAGGATGGTCGGGAGACACGCCGATAAATGAGATTGGAGTAATCTGACAAGGACACGTCCTTTCAACGGTGGACGTAACACACTGAAGAAAGGCTCCCCAAGTCCATGAGCGTCACGAGTTGACGTGCAAATTAAGTAAACTGTCTTAACTTGACTTAACTTAACGTCTTTATGCTGGTTTAGAAAACTGCAGTCTGTATGCTACCAGTTTCTTTGTGGGTCGTTAACAGATGTGCGATTCCATCTTCATAGACACAAACACTAGAGCAAAGTAGACCCGCAGCATGTTAGGCGCCATCTGTGCTGCTGTTAACAAACAACCCAACCATTTGGAAGGCACTTGCAGTTAAGCAAAACAGTGCGCTTTGCTTCGATGATCGGGGTAAAATAACTTTTTTTGTGTGCTTCGAACCAATTATTGGTTTTTGCTGTGCTTCTTCCAAAAATAGCACGCTCAGTACTGTGGATGTTGGATCGAAGTTTTTTCAAGGTTTCTGTAACCACGAAGCTACGCTGTGTCATTATTATAGTTTCCTTGAAGGCGTTTTTTAAAGCGAATGATCAGTGCAGGGTCTGCCATTTTGCTCGTGTCGATGCGTGGCTTACCTTCGTGTCTGGTGTGATACAACTTTCTTGGTTGTAATTTGATTTTACATCGAACCAGTGCATGGTCTGTGTCAGCAGTCTGCGCTATAGTAGGAGCGCGTGAGGAATACAGATTTTAGAAGAGACCCTCTCACACGAATTAGATATTTTTCCACGATGTTTTTATATTCCAATTTTCTTACCTTAGCATTTATTTCGACAATAAAAATTAGTATATCTTTTACACTACTAGAGTAATGATCATTCTCTGACTTGCAAACGTAACTTCCTCACAAATGTAACAAACGTTATCTACGCTATTAATTTATTTACGAGGTATCAACACTGCTGGCTTTAAAATGCATGGGTCACCTGTGTTGTACGTATGACAAAAGGGTAGATTAGAATCGCTCAAATAACTGTCTGTGCTTACAGCTAACGACTGCATCATTGTCGTCAGTGATCATAACGCCGCGATGTCATTACTCAGCTACTTTGCAACATAAAATTATGCAATACCATCGTGGTCTTGTGTGTATGACGGGCTGATGCAATTAGGAGATAGAAAAAAAATCATCGCGAAATGGTTATTTATGTATTAAATGCTGACCGTGTCGTTTATACATTAAATTATTTGTCTCCAAAACAAAAACCAAACGACTAATTTGTATTTTCATTTTCGTATTCAGAGCAAAAAAAAATGGTAAAGATATCATTTGTTTTTCCTTTTCATTTCTTTGTGTGTTGTTCATTGTTATTTTTATATTAATATTTCGATTATATCTGCTTTAAAATATGATCATTGGAGATGGAAGATGCAACAGTACCTAGTGGTTCGCAGGAGCCTTTGTGTTTGACAAGGACAAGAATAGCACCACTGCTCCACAGGGAGCATGTCATAAGAGGTGACTAACTGTGTGACATGAAGTAACACCGGCCATGGTTAGGTGATTTGTTTAGAGCAGCATAGATGGCGCCTAACAGACTGCGGGCGTACATTGCTCTAGCGTTTGATGGACTCGCATATCTGTTTACCACCCTACGCGGCACTTGTTCCAACGCTACGTAGTATTAAGCTGCTCGAGCCTAGCCGGCTAAGCAAGAAATCCTTTCCCCGGATATATCCAGCTCCTACCAGAGCTGGGACCTGAGCTGGGGCATCCGCCTCAGAAGAAGTGCAGGTCGACTAAGAGCTAAGAGTTAAGATGCAAAATGGAAGTTAAGAAGAAAATAGAGATGACACATCTATTTTCAACACAAAGAGCCATATATCGACATTTAAACAAATCACTTGAAGATTAAAAATGAAAGTGATCAGGTGTTATGTGTATTGTTCATTTACGTCGATCTATCTATCATCAGTCCACTTATGTCGTCAGACGTCGTGGGGAGGTGTAACATTTTTTGTATCATATTTTTTGGCAGGTGAAAATCTACTAGTGACTTGCCAGGTTAATCCCAGCATCTGTTAACCCCTTGAATATACCATCGCCTTTTTTTAAAGACTGGTGGAGGTTGAAGCGTAAATTAGAGCAAGGTAAACCCGCAGCCTGTCAGGCACCATCTGTGCCGCTCTGCCTACAACATAACTAAGACATAGCCACACGATCCCTTTTTTCCCGACATATTCTCCGTGGGGCAAATATTCCTAGCATAATTTGAGTAGATGTTTAACTTGAACTTTGCTCGAGCAGCGACCATTAGGCCTACTCTTTTCGATTTCCAACTGCTACGGTATTTTTAACGTGCATGCCACTGCACACGGGTGTCTGATCTCACTACTCAGAGATCAGGGAAATATTTACAGGATGATCCACGTGAAAAATTCCCGGTCTCCACCGTGATTTGAACCCACGACCTCCAGCACACGAGGCGAACACTTTACATCGAGACCATTTTATATATGGTGTCGAAATATGGACAATTATCACACAATTGGAGTGGAAAATGTATGATTTTGTAATGTTGATATAATGAAAGGAAAATTAAATGAATCTCCCGCTATCAAACCCTAAAAGGGCTTAAGCAGCAGAATGTAGTTCAGAGAACGGAATGCGATGTGTAGTAGTTAACAGCTTGACTGCGATATTTTCACCTTTCGGTCAAACACATGCGACTTCAGGAAGCATTTTTTAAGTACCAGGTTAGCATTCCCTCTTCGATTCCTTCTCCTTAGCCAGTCTACCCTGCTGCAGCCTGTTATCCAAGATCACCGCATGGAGGTGTAGAAGGGTCTTGGCAGCTGTTTCGCAGGCAGTGAGACTAGCAGTCAGCTATGGGTCGCTGACCACTGCAGCTCATGCGTTGCTCAGCATCTTGATCCCTCATTTCGAAATTTGATATACAGAAGATTGATGGGCATCACATGAAAAGAAAATTAAATAAATACAGAATTCTTGGATGAATTAGGGATGATAAGATAGTTGATGAACAAAATAAGAGTCTGCCGGTTAAGATGTTCAGTTTTAATTAACAGAAGACATGACACTTTGCTAAAAACAATACATGATGGAATAGTGAAGGGCGAACGTGCCATGCCATAAATGGGAGAATTAACAACACAATATGGAATAGGAAAAGATTTGTAAATTTGTGCCATCGTGACAAGAGACAGAGGACGTTGGAGATCGAATGCATTCGACCTTACATGTGGAGATTGGGACAGACCATGACCTACTTTATATTACAGTTAGTCATGGATATATTAACGTGTGGTCAGCCAAAACATAATGATTGGACAATGTTAGTCAGGGTCAGGAAAAATATATTGACCAAGACTCGCAACTCCCTTCCATGAAGGCCACTTTGTAAATAGACTGTTTAGTGGCATTCTGGCTAACGAGGTGGGTGATCGGTGTGATCTCTGTAGTAGTGAGCGACGCGCAGATGAAGCCAAGTATAGCACAACCGCCTGGAGGACCCACATCCACCTTTATCAGCACGCTCAGGCTGAAACGAAAGCTACTGCAACCTTCGATTAAACATCCTTTCCAGGACACACAACAGAGTAAAGTTACTCATCGTTGGCATTTAACAACAACAACAACAATAATAATAATAATAATAATAATAACAACAACATATGAAGATGACATTTTAACTGAACTGAACTACTTTGATGTTTCTTTTCTGTTTATGACCAATGCAATTCTTGTTTTCTGCAACATGCCAATAAACAATTAGATTAATATCTATATTTTTCTCTTTTATTTGTAAACATACACAGGTGTCGCCATCATCTCGTCACTATCCATGCCTGCTTTCATCTACTGAAATTGCGACCTACGGTTCTCTTCCATGACTCAAGATGGTGGTGTGCAGTTCGAGTACACAACTGTTAAAGAGTTCATCCACTGAATGTCAGATGGTCCAGCTAACGCTATAAACTCGTCTTTGGTTGGTCAGGGATTCTCACCATCTAAACGCAAACCTTCCCAGAAACGTTAGACTTTTAGTCAATCGCCCTAGCCCTTACTAAACCTTTTCTAGAATCACTACGCTGTTCTCATACGTTCCCATAAAACCCTAGGCTTCTAGTAAACCTTCCCATCTATGAGTAAACCTTCCCATCTATGAGTAAACCTTCCCATCTATTACTAAACCTTCCCATTTATTAGTAAACTTTCCCAACCATTAAGCAATTTTTCATACTATTAATGAACCGATCCAGATGTTAGTAAGCATTCCCATCAGTCATAGGCATTAACATCTCATATGTTCGAGACTTTCAGTAAATCTTTCAGGCTATTGGTACACCTCATCTCAAGATTTTCCAGCTGTTATTTAACATCCCCAGCTGTTAGTAAACCTTGTCAGATATTAGTAAACATTCACAGCTACTAGTAAACATTCCTGTGGACGCTAGGCTTTTAAAAAATCTTCCCATAAGTATTAGGTTTTTAGGTAACCGTCCCGGCTTTTAGTAAATGTTTCCATAAGCCCTCTGCTTTTTGTAAACTTTCCAGTACACCCTTAGCATTTATTACACTTCCCAGTACCACAGTGACATTAACGTGCCTTACAGGGCTCTACTGACATTTAGTAAACTTCCCAGTATTACACTAACGTTAGCGAACTTTCCAGTACCATTTTGGCGTTTATTAAAATTTCCACTACCGCATTGACATTATCGAACCTTCCAGTTGCCCATTGACATTATCGAACCTTCCAGTAGCCCATTGACATTAGCGAACATTTCAGTAGCCGATTGACATTAGCGAACATTTCAGTACCCCATTGACATTAGCGAATCTGGCAGCAGCCCATTGACATTGGCGTATCTGGCAGCAGCCCATTGACATTATCGAATCTGGCAATAGCCCATTGACATTAGCAAACCTTCCAGTAGCCCATTGACATTAGCAAACCTTCCAGTAGCCCATTGACATTAGCAAACCTTCCAGTACCCTATTGACATTAGCGAACCTTCCAGTACCCCTTTGACATTAGCGAATCGTCCAGTACTCCTTTGACATTAGCGAATCTTCCAGTACCCCTGTGCCATTAAAAAAAACATTCCAGTACCCAATTCGTTTTTAGCAAACTTCTTAGTTTATAATACAACCACTCCCCCCCCCCCACCCCCAGTACTCCCCAGGCTTTTAATCTGTCTCCTCGCTCGGGTTTTGCCATCTTTAGACTATGCAATACAGCTTAAACGTATCAGAAACTGGTCTGCACTTTAATAGCTTTATATAAACCTTATAATGCTAAATTGGCTATCAGAAAACCTTCTCCTACCAACCTTGGAACATTCTAGTACCATTTTTGGCTTTCAGTGTACCTTTATGTATCGCAGTAGCTTATAAACATTTTATAACACCCGTACTCTCTTACTAAACTTCTCGTCCCACTTAGAAATCGTTTTGAACCCATTGGTAAACCTCTCACATCCCCTTATCAAAGAGTCCTCATAACCTCACCAATTGGGTTCACGTATGCCCAGGTTTGAGAATCCCTGGTTTACGCGACTCAACTGGGCAGAAAATGGCCACGCCAAGCGACACACGGTTGACAGACGCTACTAAAAAGCAACAATCGACGTTTGCTAAACCTGAAGAAGCTTCAGAAATTCCTAAAATCATTGTAGACGAAAGAAAGCAGGCTTCATCTTCTCTACCGTCGTCTTTTCAAACATCGGTGTATTCGAGCGCATTACCAACATTTGGAAATACCGATACTCCATGTAATACCAAAGATAATGGTATCGCCCACGTCGAAATGTTTCACTCGAGTCCAGCCACGAGCTCCAACAAACCGATACGATCCTCGTCCGACATTGGACTTCCTACGGGGAACATGGCCTACCTTGTGCCCAGCGAAGGCACAAGTAGCAGCGAGAACAATCTGGACGTGTTCTGTTCTCCTAGAACATTCAGGAGGTCTGTTGATTATCAGATAAGTTCAAAGGAGCATGCATTTCGCCATGGCGCATGGCTGCAGAATCTAGACTCTTCCAATAATTGTCTCCGAGTTCTAACCTCATCCAGTCGGTCGGGCAGTGCGTTTTCTTTAAACAGCGAGTGCACAGCTAGAAGTATTGGGCTACTCTCCAATGATTCAGATTCTGATAAAGATATTTCTCTGACCGATTCAGAAAGCATGCGGTTCAAGTCCTCGCAGATAAGACGGTTCATGTCGTATCCAGATGACAGCTCGTCGCCTGAACTCTGCGCGAGATCGTCCCAATCTTTGAGTGACATCAACGCGATGAACACCCAAGGGGAACATTTAGATCTAGGACCTGGAATCATGCATGAAGTTCTGGACTCCTCAAGTGCAGTAGCTACGAAATTGAAACCAGTAGGTGTGCCAATATCCGACGGGACTTTCGGTGTTTCTGGGCGCCCCGGTTTTCAGGAGGGATTTGATTCTCAAAATAGAGACTTGATCACGAATAACAACAGGGGCGTTGTACGCCTGCCCAGCAACATGTTATCATACAAATGTGACAACCACGATGATATGCGGGACAGTCGGATACGCCAATGGCTTCAAGACATGGACTCTCATCATTAGAATGCTGATGTTAATTTATTAAGTAGTCCAAAAGTCTCCATCTACATATACGTGATTAACTTAACTTAACGTCATTATACTGGTTAATAAGACTATACAGAGTTTGTTTACAACCAGTTTCTTCTACGCATTGTCTTGTCTGGTCTTGTCTTTTCTTGTCTAGCTTTTTCTTGCCTTGCCTTGTCTTATCTGGTCTGGTCATGACTTGTCTGGTCTTATCTTGTCTTGTCTGGTCTTGTCTTTTCTTGTCTAGCTTTTTCTTGCCTTGCCTTGTCTTATCTGGTCTGGTCATGACTTGTCTGGTCTTATCTTGTCTTGCCTTGTCTAGCATTGTCGTGTCTTGCCTTGTCTAGCTTTGCCTTGCATTGTCGTGTCTTGTCTGGTCTTGTCCTGTCTTGCTGTCTTGTCTTGCCTTGTCTTGTCTTGTCCGGTCTTGTACTGTCTTGTCTTGTACTGTCTTGTCTTGTTCTGTCTTGCCTTGCCTTGTCTTGACGGGCCTGGTTTTGTCGTGTCTTCTCTTGTTTTGTCTTGCCTTGTCTTGTCTGGTGTGTCCTTGTCTTGTCTTGTCTTGCCTTGTCTGTTCTTGTCTTGTCTTGTCTGGTCTTGTTTTGTCTGGTCTTGTCTTATTTTGTCTTGTCTCGTCTGGTCATGTCTTTCCTGTAACCCCAAAAGGAAGTAGAGGCATCGCTCAGCGTGAGAGCGATGTAACTTGGCCAATCTCTCCAGGGCGACGTATTAGTCCATTATTAGCCTATGAGTACATTTCCTAACCAAACCAAACGGATTGTCAGCAAACAGGGCTAAAGGGCCAATCCTGTGAAGTCCGACCATGTGCACTGGACAGTGGAAATACGATACAGTGTAACCGAAATACTATTACAAATAGCCGATGACTATGCCAGGATAATCGCGGGGAAAAACACCATAATATGAACGAACAAACTATTTCCAAACGGACAACAGCAAGAATTTTCGTGGATACAAGTGTAAGTCGTCGACTATTGAGAATCCCAGCCAAACCCGTGACCTGTCGGCCTTTATGATGGACTAAAACACGAGAGCAAAATAAGATCCCCGTCCTGTTAGGCGCCATCTTTGCTGCGTCCCCTGATACACTGGATAAACACCGCATGCTCTATCTGGCTGTCATTATTTTCAGTATTTTCAGTATGTATAGAAGTCATTTTTAAAAAATTAGCATCCATTTTGTTCAAATGTTAATTTTACACTGAGAAGGGACTGACCGTGTAATTCAGACGTCGGTCGGCTGGGCTCAATGACATGCTTTCAAAAGACATGTCCTTTTTTCTGTCGTAATTAAAATAAAAGTCAAGATTGTGATCTGAGTTGTGTTGGACTTCGAGAATAAGCGGCATTTATTCCTCAGTCCTATGAATCCTCCAGGAAGATCTCATAGATGGAAAAATACCGTTTAGCGATAGTTTCTTAACATGTTGAATTCCATTACAGGCATGCTCTTAGATCACATACACACACGCACACACACAGCACACACACACACATACAAACAAACATGCACACACACATGCACACACACACACAGCACACGCGCACAAACACAGCACACACACACACGCAAACACACACACACGCACATACACGCACACACACACACGCACACAGACGAATATGCACACACACACACACATGCACACACACACGCACACACACAGCACACACGTGCAACAAACACATCACACACACACGCACGCCCATACACGCACACACATACACACACACGCACACATACGAACATGCACACACACACGCACACACACACACAGCACACACACGCAAACGCACACACACGCGCACATGCATACACACACACGAACACACGTACGCATATATATATATATAATCATAATAATAATATTTCGTCCTTCGTGGTCGATGAGGACCACCAACATCATCAGATGTCATAACGCAACCTTGAGTTTATGTGCTCGCTCGTAACTGATCAAGTCAATTCAAGCCTGTATTGCCTCTGCTCTGGACTACCTGATAACACGCCTATCCTGAGCTGCCTGGATACGGGGACCCTCACCACGTTAAGCGATTGTGAGCCAGGTTCTCCCAAGTGTTAATGTCTATTTGACAGCACTTAAGGGACTCTTTCCGACTGTTCTTGAAACCCTTTTCATGACGTCTTTGTGATCGTTCTCATTCACTCAGTTCGCTATAATTAATATATATATACACGAAAAAGTCCTTTTTTTTTTTTTTTTTTTTTTTTTTTCTTTGTTTTGTTTGGCGTAGCCTTATTTCTCAATTCCCACAAAAGGGTGTGCGTTGCACCGTGGTTTTTATTTTGCGCCTGTCGACCCAGTTCATCCGACTTCAGCATGCATTTTATGTAAGGGTCTGCTTCCTCCTGCATTTTCTAAGGGTTTGCGGGGTAACGGCCGGTGCTGTGATGGGGATCGAACCCAGCACCTTCGGCTGGTGAGCCGTGCCACTCAACCACTAGGCCAAGCCGTCCCCGAAAAAAGTAACTTACCAGGTATTGTTTTTCATCAAAGTATATTCATTTGTCATCAAAATACAACGAAATTTGGGGAGGAGAAACTGTATTCCATAGTTCGAAACTGAAACAACTGGAAAGGCATTTTTGTGTCACGTGTGGTTGTCGCCGTGGTGTCTGGGAGCATGGAGGTAATTATTTTTAAAATGACAACGCTTAGGACCGCATATGTCCATTACGTGAAGTTATCTCATGGATCGAATGCAGTGACTCGGTAAATGCTTTGAATCGCTGGCTACTGTCAGCTCGTTTACTGCTGCACATTCGGCCTCCATCCTCCACACAGGAAGCCACCTGTAAGTTTAAACTGATCTGTTTTTTGTTTACTACCAAGGTCTTGTTTATTATCTCGGTGGTGGACATCCAGATGGTCGATTAAAGGGCCACCATGACGCCACTTTACATTTCCATCTTATCTTAATGTAACTTCTTTATACTGATTAAGAAGACTCAACTCTGCACGAGTCTATATGCAACCAGCTTCTTCTACTCCACTTGATCTAAACGAACGAGGTGCATCAAATGAGTTCTTGAATCCACTAATTGACCACGCCTCCAATATTTTCTGTGGCAATGCATTCCAAGGATTCACCCCTCAACGACTATAAAAAAAGTATGTCATCAGGCAAGCTTATCAACTGATCAGCCCACCTTCACCCTACTTACCAACGCCGTATCTATGACGCTATTGAAGAAAATAACACTCTTGGTGACGGTAAAATGTTTATGTACAGTTCAGCAAGTTAGTATTTTACAATATAATAATAATGTATTTGTAACAGTAGTAGGCTTATATTACATGATTTTGCTATCTCCACGCACATCCCTCTTTAGTCGAATATTAGGACATACGTTCTCTCAACAGAACTTGCCGCGCTCTCGCAGAGAGTACCCTGCTCTATACCAGCGAAACGTGGACCACGTATGTGACCTGAATTGGATTAACGTGAGGAACAAAACTGCGCCTTTTGTCAACCTCACTCTCTGGTCCTGAGCTACCTTTGGCCAGTGGCAAGATATTTATCGAGACGACTAGAGATGGCACAGGATGCAAATTTTTCTCATGGTTTTCTCCAGAAGCCTTTCCCGTAAACAGGTATCCTGCAAGGCTGCGGAGGGGGGTGACATCTAACGTTGTGTGTCGTGTCTCTTCCATAACCACAAGAGGTCGTAGGGATATCACGCAGGGTGTGAGTGAGTCTGGCATCTTTCCCTGACTGTGTTCAGTTCATTATGGTAATGTTTAAATTTCTCACACAACAATTTCCTGAAGTTCATTTGTATGAACTAGGCCGTGAAATACGACAAGGTTTAAGCGTAGTGCCATTCATATAGCCGATGTCCAGACTGGGATAATCGGACAGGAAGAAATCACAAAAAACCAACGAATTAACCAGTCCAAACGAAAAACAACAAAATGTTTCCGTGAACACAAGTGTAAGTCGTCGACTAGTGTGAATTTTAGACAAATCCATGGTTTGGCGGCATCCACAATGAGCCAAAACAGTAGAGAAATGTAGACAAGCAGCCAGTTACGGCATCATCTTTATTGCCACGATACACATCTCAAAGATATATATATTTATATTTCAAGCTGGTCAATAATCTTTTATACAAACAACTTCTTTATCACTGTCAATGTTTCTACACCTGGACCGTAATGGTGAGTAACGTAGCAGTTGATAACTAACATTTATCATTTGTGAGTCATCTATTTGGCTTGGCTTCGTTCATTCTCAATCTCCCACTACCAAACACTGAAAGGGCTTAATTAAGTAGCAGAATGTAGTCTAGAGGAAGAAATGCGTTGTGTCGTAGTTTACAGCTTGACTGCGATATTTGCACCTTTCGGTCCAACACATCCGACCTCAGCAAGAATTTCTTTAGTACCGGGTTAGCATTCCCTCTTTGATCTCATCTCCTTAGCCAGTCTGCCCTGCTGCAGCTTGTAATCCAGGATCACTGCGTGGAGATGTAGAAGGGTCTTGGTAGCTTTGGTTCGCTGGCCCTGACGCTAGCAGTCAGCTATGGGTCGCTGACCACTGCAGCTCATGCGCTGCTCAGCATCTTAATCCCAGTCATCTATTTCACTACCATCAAGCAAAAAATGTTCAGGTAGCAGTGAAAAAGGCAAATGCAGTGTTAAGTATGATAAAAAGAAATATTAAACATAGGAGCAAAGAAGTTATAGTCAAACTGTAAAAGGCATTATTTAGACCTAGATTGGAGTACTGTGTACAGGTGTGGAGTCCTTATCATAGAGAAGGTATAAGCACGCTGGAGAGGATACACAAAAGAGCGACAAAGCTGATAGCGGGATTACAGAATTAAAATTACGTGGAAAGACTCACAAAAACCGGCCTACAGTGTCTAGAAAAGAGAAGAATTCCAAGTGACTAATACAGGTTTATAAGATAATCAAAGAAACTGATAAATGAGACAATAACAAGTTTATAAAAAAAAACAACCACCTATAAGAACAAGAGAGCATAGTTTCAAATGAACTAAAAAAAAACACGTCCATATTACATATTAGGAAATATTTTTTTTAGTCAGAGAGGGAGGAATGCTTGAAATGTATTGCCACAGCAAGTAGTGAAGGCAAGAACAATTAATGCATTTAAGAATAGATTGGATGGGCATAACTTTTAGAGCAAGGAAATGTAAATGAAACTGGCTGTATTCTTAACTTCTTCTAAACCAGTATAAAGTTGTTAAGTTTTGTCAGATGTGACATCCCGAGTGGGCTGCCAGGGTCTTCGTGTATGACAAAGGCAAGAATAGAACCACTGCCCCACAGAGAACGTATCGAAAGAGGCGACTGTGTGACATGGCATACCACCGGTTTAATGCTACTGGTGGCCCCCTACCTCCGTGCCGTGGAGCTAGGGCACGGACAGCTAAGGAAACCACTACTGACCAAAACACAAAGAGAAGGACTCTAATATTATCCCAATGGAATGCAGAGGGTGTCCTAAACAAGAACCTACCGGACGCTCACAACTCCATAAGGACAGGCCTTTGTTCCTGCGGCACAACTCCCATGAAGGCAGACCATATTTTGCAGTCCTGTCCACAGCATACCGACAAAAGAAGTAGTATTTGGCAACAGCCAGTGTCCTTCCACAAGAAACTGTATGGAAGTGTACAGAGCCTTGAGCCGACTGCCGCCTTCGTTATTGAAGTTGAGTCATTGAAGTTGAAGTCTGAAGACGAAAGAGGAAGAAGAAGGATGACGCTTCTCTGCTCGGATTTGTCTTACGAATCACATTCGTTATCGTCATGTACTGTAATTACATCCCTTTATTCAAAGCACAACTTACTGACAAGACGAAAGAGCCAATGATGATGATGGCAATGATATTAACTGCATTCTTGTATTTGTTTTTGTTGTTGCTGTTGTTTTTATTTTTGTTGCTGTTTTTGTTTATGCTGTTGTTTTTGTTGCTGTTTTTGTTGATGCTGTTGTTTTTGTTTTTGTTGCTGTTTTTGTTGCTGTTTTTGTTGATGCTGTTGTTTTTGTTGCTGTGTTTGTTGCTGTTTTTGTTGCTGTTTTTGTTGATGCTGTTGTTTTTGTTGCTGTGTTTGTTGCTGTTTTTGTTGCTGTTTTTGTTGATGCTGTTGTTTTTGTTTTTGTTGCTGTTTTTGTTGATGTTTTTGTTGATGCTGTTGTTTTTGTTGCTGTTTTTGTTGCTGTTTTTGTTGATGCTGTTATTTTTGTTTTTGTTGCTGTTTTTGTTGATGCTGTAGTTTTTGTTGCTGTTTTGTTGCTGTGTTTGTTGCTGTTTTTGTGGATGCTGTTGTTTTTGTTGCTGTTTTGTTGCTGTTTTTGTTGCTGTTTTTGTTGATGTTTTTGTTGATGCTGTTGTTTTTGTTGCTGTTTTTGTTGATGTTTTTGTTGATGCTGTTGTTTTTGTTGCTGTTTTGTTGCTGTGTTTGTTGCTGTTTTTGTTGATGCTGTTGTTTTTGTTTTTGTTGCTGTTTTTGTTGCTGTTTTTGTTAATGCTGTTGTTTTTGTTTTTGTTTGTTCGAAGATGACTATTGATAACGTTTCTTTAAAAGCGGGATACAGTGGCTATTCTTACATCTCGAACAGTACTTTATAAGGTTAACCGTGATCCTCCTGGATGTAGTGCAGTGCAAGGATCATTATTAAGCCCGCCACTATGGGGATTACAGTGGTTATCCCCCACCATGTTGGCCAGACTTCTGTGACACAGCCTGTTTCTAGGAACACAAACGAAGACTTGTTCAGTTTTTCACCTGGCCTTGATCACACTTCGCTCCCTCTTTAACTTAATACACTGCACATAGAATTATCCTAAAAAAACACATCGTTCAGAAAAAAACCTTAAAAGTGGGATTGAAATGAGAAAACACATTACTTTGTGTTGAAATGTGTTAATTTGGTTGCTAAGGATGTCAAGAGTGTCCTGCACGTGTCATTACGGTGCAGGCGAGCAACATGATATCATAATTGCAATCCAAATATGGCCGCCATACCATTGGCATGCACCAATGAGGAGTGGCGTTCTGTTATCCGTTATTTGAGCAGTGAAGGAGGGAAACCTTTATAAAATCATCGACGAATGAAGGTCCAGTACGGTGAAAGGAATTAAGCTGGCCACCCCACCTCACATAGACTGCGGCTTAGCACATAAAGAATAATCTTCAACCCCGACAGACATTGTTGCAATGCGACTGACCTTTTGACTAAGCCGTGGTTTGTGTGCGAACAGGGAGCTTGGATACTGATACGTCTTTTTTGTGTGTACATTGGCTCCGAGGAATTCCTAACAAACAAAACAATTAGAGAAATCCCCAACCAACAATATGTTTCATCCCCCATTAGGAAACGATGGTCATACATCGGACACGTTCTTAGAATGGACATCAACAGATTCTTTCTTCCAACATGTACGTGGTCCCCGTCTGAAAGCAGGAAAAGAGGAAGACCGAAGTAAACTCTCAGCAGAACAATCGTCAGAGAGGGCCCCACTATAGACCTGAGCATCAAACATGAACTAAAAAGAGTGGCGTCACACAGATCAAATTGGAGAGCACTTTTTATGTGGCCTTATGTGGCATGTATAGCACCTCAAGAACATTGATTGATTGATTTATTGTTGAGCTTGTAAATTCATTAAACAACGAATTGCACGGGGGAAAAACAACAATGCAATTTTAAGCAGGAGAAAAGATTTTATAATTTGTATGAAAGTCTCCATATTGGAACCAGGAAGAGTTAAAAACAAGATAGCCATCTTTCAAAATCTAGACATTTTTGAAGATTGTGAAGATCTTTGAAACATTAAGTGGTCGGTCACAATGCATCTGACCAACCTCAAAAAGATGTTCTCTGATTACTTTTCAGAGCTTGATTCATTCAGTCAGTTGTGTTGTAAATCCCGTTGATACTCATTTGTTAATCTGCCTTGAGAGCATGTACGGTTAACATAGGCACTGCTTGAGCGTGTGTCAACAGTGAAGCACGCATGGAATTTCAGGGAAAAAAACATATCTCTCATCTTTTTGGATTTCAAAAACTGCGATGGCTTTTAAATTGCCGATGTGGAAACCACAAAAGTGCTGCTTCTTATTGTAACAACCTACTTTTGCGAGAAAGGATTTTCTACCCATTTGAGCTTGAAAACCAATTACAGAAATCGATTGAAACCTCGACGTTGGTACATACGTTGCGCTGCCATAACGAAAAGCTCTGATTTGGGCGTTCTTTTAAACAAAATAATACAGCGCCATTTTTTTCCACATGCGCGGTTTTTAAGTATGTTATTAGTTATTGCTGTATTAGTGTCACACTAACAATAGTAACACTATAAACAAAGACGCAATCGTGCTAGAGAGAGAGAGAGAGAGAGAGAGAGAGAGAGAGAGAGCCCTTGGAAGAAATGGATGCATTGACCTATTTCCACAGCACAACTGACACACCAGGAGGTACAGATGCAGATGTCAGGACCAGAATTGGGAGGGCAGGAGGGACATTTCTGACATTAACTAACATATGGAGATCCAAAGAAATCAAAATTCACACCAAAATTAAAATATTCAACGCCAGTGTCACGTCAGTGCTGCTGTATGGAGAGGAGACATGGAGAGCGACAAAGGCCATACAACATAATACTCCAGTCCTTCCTTAACAGATGTCTATGGAGAATAATGGGCATAAAGGTACATGACATGGTGAGGAAGGAAGACCTATGGGAAAGAAGCCAACAACAGCCACTGGAACAACAAATTAAGAGAAGAAAATGGGCCCGGATACAACATTGTCTAAGAATGGCATCGTCCAACATGGCCAGACGGACTCTGACATTGGATCCTCAAAGGAAGAGAGAGAGTGAGAGAGAGAGAGAGAGAGAGAGAGAGGGAGAGGGTGGGGAGTGGGAAGGTAAATAGTAAAATACAGGGAGAAGAGAACCTGTAAAGAAAATTAGATGAAATCATTACCAACTAGAGAGAAGCAGACAGAAACGCCACTGGACCATGTGTGCTGACGGGATGTTGTCAATGGTCTATGCATCAAAAGGAGCGAGGGGCCTGATTGAATGATTGATCGGCTGATTGATTAATTGATTGGTTGGTTAATTAACTGATTGACTGATTGATTGATTAGTTCTTGATTTTGAGAGCAGTTTCTACTTCATATTATGAGCAATTAGCTTGTATTTGTTTACTTTGAAGTCGGACGGTGAGGGAATGTGATGGAGGTGTACGGGGTTGAGGAAACGGGTGTTGGAGAAACACATTTTAACAGAGGGGAGAAGACACTAACGTTTGGTCAGGCAAAACATACTGATCAGTCAATGTTAGTCAGGGTCAGGCAAAAATATACTGACCAAGACCCCACACCTCACTCCCATGCGGATCTATATGGAAACTGTTTTATGGCAGTCTGGCTAACGAGGTGGCAAATTAACGTGATCTACGTAGTAATGAGCGACACGTTGATTATGCTAAGCATATCATAACTACCTGGAGAACTCCAATCCACATTCTTCATCACGCTCGGGATGTCAGGAAAACTACAGCAACTCACCGCCTAACGCCATTTGCAAAGCACAGAAAAGGAGTAAACATGCTCTTTGTGGGTATTCAACAACAACAACAACAACAACAACAACAACAACATCGTTTAGTAGAAATATATTTTGAGTTGTCGTTGTTGTTTAATGATCACAATTGGGACGGCGTGGGCTAGTGGTTAAATGACATGGCTCACAACACTGAAGGTGCTGGGTTCGATTCCCATCACAGCACCGGCTTCCCCGGGGAAGCAAACCCTTAGAAAATGCAGAAGAAAGCACACCCTTACATAAAATGCATGCTGAAGTCGGTCGGATACACAGGCGCAAAATAAAAACCACAGTGCAACGTACACCGCCTTGGGGAATAGAGAGATAAAAATAACCCATACTTTATGAGGGCGTAGCCATCTTCTCTCCCTCGCCGCCCCTACTTCCCATTTAAGGCTGGGTCGACCCGGGAGCCATTGCGGTCTGAAAAAAACTTTACCGCCTCAACTGGGGAATGAACCCAAGACCACTCAGATGCGAAGCCAGCGCGCTAACCACTGCGCTACGCGGCTCCACAAGAGATAAGGCAAACGCAAAAAAAATCTTCAAATATACCCACAATGAGTAAGATTCCCCATTGCTTTAGTTTGACGGGATGCAGCAGCTTTCATCCCATCCCGAGCATGCTGATGAAGTTGGACCACGGTCCTCCAGGCAGTTATGCTATGTTTTGCTCCTTCTGCGTGACACTCATTACTACGGGAATCACATCAATACACATCTAGTCAGCCAGGCTGCCTTGATAGCAGTCTGTTTCGAGGGAACACTACATGGAAGAGACATAGTGGTCGTGGTCAGTATATTGTGCCTAACTCTGACGCGACGTCCGGGCCAGTACATTGTACCGACTCTGACGCGACGTCCGGGCCAGTATATTGTACCGACTCTAACGCAACGTCCTGGCCAGTATATTGTACCGACTCTAACGCGACGTCCTGGCCAGTATATTGTGCCTGACTGACGCGACGTCCTGGTCAGTATATTATGCCTGTCCGGGCAAGCATATTAGTTTCACCCAATATTTTCAGTAATACTCAATAAAGGTTCACGACCGTTGCTCTAGAGTGAGCTGAAACACTCGTTGATTGATTGATTAATTGGTGTTTTGAAAGTCAATAGTTAATGTGTTAATTAACTCTAACATTTTACTCCGTTTCCAGCAATGCATATCATTCTAAATTCCAAAAACAGACAGTGCTTTGCATTGTCTTGTCGCCATATGTCGATATACTTAAAACAGGAAAGTAATCATTTATGTGGAAATAAATGTCAAGTTCAGATTGTTTAACTTCAATATCAAGTCGGTGTTCTTGTGCGTAGCCGAAACTTGGAGAACGACACAGGCAAAAAGGCAAAGGCCGCCTTCCATCGTAGACGATGATGGCATAATTTATTTTGCTAGCGGTATTTTTAGTAAGGATTAACTGCGCTGCTTTTTATCCTCACTCTCTCGTCTCGAGCCGCCCGACCCCGGTGGCAAGACGACTAGGGGGCGACTACGAGATCCAGAGGACTCCGGGAAAGCAACCGTGAAAAAGACGGCGGAGTCCAGAGTCGAACCATACCACCTGATCACGAGGCCGACGGATTAACCACTTCGCCACGGAATCTTCGACACAAGCAATACAGAGGATATTTCAGTCATTCGTCAATAAATGTTAACTAGGGATAAGGGATCAAGATGCTGAGCAGTGCATGAGCTGCATCGGTCAGCGACCCAAAGCTGAATGCTAGCGTCAAGGCCAGCAAACCAGAGCTGCAAAGACCATTCTACACCTCCACCTGATGATCCTGGATAACATGATGCAACAGAGCAGACTGGCTAAGGATAAGGGATTGAAAAGGAAAGGCTTACCCGGTACTCAGAAATGCTTGCTGAAGTCGGATGTGTCGGACCGAACAGTGCACATATCGCAGTCAAGCTGTAAACAACGACATTATGCATTCCGTTCTCTGAACAACATCCTACTACTTGTAAATCCATTTTCGGGGATTGGTAGCGGGAGATTGAAAACGAACGACGACGAAGAAGAAGAAGAAGAGGAAGAAGAAGAAGAAAGAAGAAGAAGAAGAAGAAGAAGAACCAGTGATGATGGGCGTGGACTAGGCTGGCAAGACATAGTGAGGAGTGAAGTCTTATTGGACAGGAGTCAACAGCGACCAACTGAACAACAGATAAAAAGGCAGAAATGGGGTTGGATAAGACACACACTTCGGAAATCCCATTCAAGCGTGGCTAGGCAGACATGGAATCCACAGCGGAAGAGGACGAGAGGAAGACCAAGACACGCCTGGAGTAAAGTCCGTGAAAATGACCTTCGATCCCAGGACTTCAACCTGAGAAAGGCAGAAAGGGTTGCTCAAGATCGAACTTGCTGGATGAAGGTTCCTAAGGGCACATGCCTTGAACATTGATTAAGTGAATTGTGAGTTTTGCTGGTCAAACTATATAACTCACTTCTTTATTGAAACATTATGCTTCGTTCGGTGTAGGTCCGTGGTTCGAACTGTGAGCGCCTATTACTAAACCTTCTGCTCTGTTATTTTTGTATTTTTGTATATTTGTATTCAAAGTGCCAAAAAAAACACACAAAAAACAACAGATTTGATGATCGATGTTGCTAGAGAAAGTATTAAAGATTAACTCCCCTGCAAGTGACCTAGCCTGATTTACACTACTATTTGCAATGTCTGAAACATGTAGTAGATGCCACCAACTCCTTGCATTATAAACTGGCAGCTGTGCACCAATTCATATACCTGGTATCACTTATCACAACTTCCATAAGAGAGACAACTCTGACCATAAACAACTGCTGCCTTGCAGATAGGCTGGGGACAGCCAAAGGCTAAGGAGGGCATCCCTACAGAAACGCCTGTTGAAAACGGATGCACGGGGCCGCAAGCCTAACAAAACAGTGCAACGTAAATCGCAGCATGATGACAGTACAACCGATTAGAAAAACGCATGGCGCTCATCCTGCGGAGTCCCGCCAGGCAGCGATAGTGCCGGGCCTCACGCCTCGAAGGGGCCCACCCTTGACTACTGGTGGTCACCCGTGGAGTCAAGACACATGGCTATGGGGCAACCTTTATTGACCAAAATCTCAAGACCCTCAAAATACTACAGTGGAATGCTACAGAGTCATTAACAAAAAACTTTCCCTAACACATCACCTGCATGAAGGTAAGATTGACGTGGCATGTATCCAGGAAACGCACCTCAACAATAATCATAAATTCTCAATCAGAGGATACCAGACTCGATAGAGAAGGCCACAAAGGAGGCACAATACTAATTCCACAGCAAGCCGGCTTTAGACAGCACAGATCCACTGAGGACCAGGTCATCCTCATAGCCCAGGAGATAGAAGATGCCTACCAGGCACAGAAACACACAGTAGCTGTTTGGGTGGATCTGGAAAAGGCATTTGACAAAGTCTGGAAAGACGGACTTAGAGTCAAGCTAAGAAGAAGTGATGTTTGTGGGAAAATGTACAAGTGGATCAACCACTACCTCAAACAAAGAACGGCCAGAGTCCAAGTACAAGGGCAGATGAGCAAAAAGGTGACACTCGAGCAGGAAGTACCCCAAGGGGGAGTACTGTCACCCACACTCTTCCTGGTATATATAAACGATATTACAAAGAATATACCAAGAAGAGTCCATAGCTCAATGTTTGCAGACGATCTGGCTATGTGGACCTCTGAAAAGAATCTCACCATAGCAAGAAATCGGATGCAAACGGCCCTAACATCGCTGGAAGAGTGGGCGAACTCATGGCTGGTCAAAATAAACGAGGAGAAAACCACATGCACAATATTCTCGCTTTCATTAAAACCCCCAAAATACCAAATTAAGTCTAAATGGCAAATTCCTGCAGCCAAACGACAACCCAACCTATCTGGGAGTCACATTTGATCGGCGCATGACATGGAAAAGTCAGATTGAGAGAAACCGAATGAGTACCAGAGAAAGAATGGCAATCACGAGGAAACTTGCTGGCACAAGCTGGGGAGCAGACGAAGGCATACTAAAGAAACTGTACACTGGAAGAGTGAGACCAGTTCTCGAGTATGTCATTGCGACATGGACAACAGCAACGAAGGCGAACTTCGATAAAGTTAGCAAACTTCAAAACCAAGCCATGAGAATTATAACAGGAGGCATGAAGTCAACGCCAATTGTAGAACTTGAAAAGATTACAAAACTGCAATCCATGACCGATAGAAGAGACTGCAGAGCCCAGCTGCAGTC
Organism: Ariolimax columbianus; assembly: GCA_036924085.1. NCBI lineage: Eukaryota > Metazoa > Mollusca > Gastropoda > Stylommatophora > Arionidae > Ariolimax > Ariolimax columbianus. The sequence goes on along the minus strand of JAVGWX010000004.1, from coordinate 79,374,624 downwards.
AGAGAAACTCCGAAGACTGACCGACCATCCAATGCACCAGAGACTAAGCAATTTGGGAAATGGGAAACTAAAGCGAAGAAACTTTGCAGAAATAGCCAAAGCAGAGATGCACGAAGATCCCATAAACGCACTAACAACACCAAAACCCATCACTACTGTACGAAAACCTACCTGGAGGCAGGATATATTTCCAGAGGTGGTAGAAAATATACCAGGTATTGGAAACAAAAACTGCCAGACTGAAAAAGAAAGGAGAGATACTACCCTAAGCTTCATATCGAAAAGCTACCCAAGCATGGACTGGACCCATGCATACACCGACGGTTCTGTAACAAACACTACACAGAACGGAGGGGCAGGAGCATTCCTGAACCTACCAAATGGCAGAAAAATAACACTGTCATTCGCTACTGGTAAGTACACAAGCAATTTCAGAGCGGAGGCAGAGGCACTGAGGGCGGCAGTGGAAGAAATGGTGACACACAATGAAAATGAAAGCCATATAGTCCTGCTTACAGATGCTCTCGCCGTAGTCACAGCGCTAAAAAGCCAGAAAAACACTGAGCTTAATGATATAAGAGCAGCACTCTGCAAACTGTGCCAGCAGTCCGCACCAAAAAGGGTAGTGGTACAGTGGGTCCCATCACACTGCAACATCCAAGGCAACGAGGAGGCAGACAGACTGGCAAAAGAAGGTGCAAGACTACCACAAACAGATACTAGTATGACGTACGAAGAGTCAAAACGGCTTATCAAAGCCAGATACATGACCAAATGGGAAACCGAACATACTGGTTACACCAAAAACGATGCCTATTACCAGTTGAACCGAATAGAGCAGGTCGTTGTCTTCAGACTTCGCACTGGCCACAATAGACTGAGGTACCACCTATTCAACAAATTGAAGATAGGTGGTACCGACGAATGCCTGTGTGGTACTGGTAAAATGACCGCTGAACATCTGCTGCAGAACTGCCCGACATACGAGGATCAGAGAGAGCAGATGTGGCCATCACCAGTGGAACTGCAAGACAAGCTCTATGGCAGTGGCGACAGCCTCAGGATGACCGCCACTTTTTTCGAAAAAAATAATGGTTACTGTCTGACTGCGTACGAAGAAAAAGAAGAAGTATCATTTATCAACGACAAGCTCTCTCTAGACCCAGAAATAGACTGTCGCATTAGCAAAGCTGCTGCTACATTTGCTTGCCACACAACCCGCGGTTTTGGAGAAAAAAATCTTTACTGACAATTAAAAACAAGTCCACTGTGTACAATGTATGTGTTTGCCAGCACACTCGTATATGGCAGACTTTGACAACCTGTGCCAAACAAGAACACCGGCGTAACACCTTAGATCTGTGGCTACTGCGATCCATTCCTGAAATTACATGGAGGGACAGAGTGACAAACGCAGGGGTGCACTCTCGCACCGGTCTCCTAAGCATATATACTCTCCTTACGCAGCGAATACTACGACGACTTGGTCATGTTTGTCTTATGGAAGATGGTCGCATTCCCAAAGATGTCCTTTATGGAAAGTTAGCGGATGGTAAAATTAAAGCCGTCCGACCAAAGATGAGGTTCTAAGATGTATGCAAGCGTGATATGAAGGCCCTGGACATGAGTCTGACTTCCTGAGAAGTCGAAGCTGCAGACCGATCCAAGTGAAGACTTATCCTGAAGTGCCACCTCACTATTGGTGAAGAGAAACTCTTGCAACACAGAGAAGTAAAAAGACAACACCGCAAGGAGAAAGAAAAGAAAAGCTAAATATATACTTTCTTGTTTTACTCCAGATCATATAATTCTACAGTCAGTAATGACTGAAAGGGTCTACTTTACAACATGAAATACATCCGGGTTGCCTAGTATTGAACACCGTGCCTGCTTCAGGCAGTAATGACATCTATCTCCAACAACTCTGGCGCTCCGGGAGCCAGACATTTCAGTATAGTCTTAAAACCAGGATACGGTTGACGTCATAGTCAGTCTGGTCTTCATTGTTCAACTTCGGTTTGAGCTTTAGAATAGTTTGAACTTCCTTATGGGATGTCTTAAACCTCAGGGTTTAATTCAATGTTATTTCAAGAATGGATTGCAGGGACCACAGATAACTGAGTGGTCTCGATGTAAGATGTTGGTCTCTGGTGCTGGAGGTCGCGGGTTCAATCACGGTGGAAACCGGGATTTTTTCACGTAGACTTTCTGGTATTTCCCCGAATCGCTGGATAGTAGAGATTGGACTCCTGTGTGCACTTTTGCGCACGTTAAAAATCCCTCGGTAGTTGGAAATCGAAAAGAGAAGGCTTAAAGGCACTGGCGGACACAATTAAAAATGTTATTCCTGCTAGAAGTTGCATTTATTTATTTAAAAAATAAACATTTAAAAAAAATAAAAAAATTCGTACTTGGAATACGTCATGATAATGTGTACAACTTTATACGTTCTGCGAGGGGAACTGAGACGCTAGTCCGGTCAGGCACAACATACTGACGAGAACGCCGCGTCAAGGTCAGGCACAAAATGGTGATCAACACCACTATCGCTCTTCCATGTAACCTTCCCTGGAAACAGGCTGTTTTCAAGACATTCTGGCTGTCTAGATATAGATCGACGTCATCCTCGTAGTAGTGAGCGTCACACAGATGAAATCAAGCATAGCGTAACCGTCTGGTCCACTTTCATCTTCACGCTCGGCATGGGAGGAAAGCTACTACAACCCGTCACTTAAATTCCTTTTCAGGATGCACAATAGAATAGGCTTACTTGACTGCCGTAAAGTGCAAATATCGTAGTCAATCTGTAAACTAGCTACACAACGCATTCCGTTCTCTGGATTACATCCTGCTACTTGCAAAGCCCTGTGCATGGCTTGGTAGCGGAACATTCAGTACGAACACAGAAAAAAAAAGAAGAAGAAGATGAAGAAGAAGACTTACTTTTTGTGGGAACTCAACAACAACAATGCATTTTGCGATGGTCATCCCAGCGACAGCATCAAGTGGCACCCACTGCACATGGGCATTGAAGATATCAAGGGTAAAATAATCAGGAGATGGATGTCATGTATGGCACAGACAGCGAGAACAATTGGTTAGGTAACCATAGTAAAGACGATAAACAAAGGAGTAGAATGGATTCACACTGGAGATAAAATGGCAGACTACCACTTGGTCATTATCAACCTGGAGTGAGAATACAGAGACTGGTGTAGTGGGAAAGCGGTTCTCGAAGTTAAACAACTAATAAGTAAAAATGGCCAGAATTATTATGCTGTCTATATACCGACGGATCTGTGCTACATTGTAAGAAAGCCGATTGGAGCTTCTCTGCTAGAGTGAGAGGCATGGTCGTTGCTGAGATGATGTGCAGATTGTTGCCCAGCTGACTTGCTAGACTGGGATTACAGCGTGCCAGGGTTCGAATTCACGGACGTACCCCCCCCCCCCCCCCCAAAAAAAAACCGAGGCATGGTTCGTGCCTAGTACGACAGCTTCTCCAGTCGACCCATCTGTAAATGGGTACTTGATGTCTGAGTTGGGGAAGGCAAAAACAGCAAGGAAGGGAATTAGCCACCCCACTTCACATAGGCTGTGGCTTAGTACATGCTCCGTGGGACTGACCTTTACCAGTATCAGAATGGAGATCGAGGCAGTGACTTCGGCTCTGAGATGTATATCTGAAACCACTGTAATAGGGCCCATAATCATCTCTGACTTTCAATCCTTGCTGCGGAAGTTGCCAAAGGGCTGGCTGCGAAATGAGTAAACATGGAGAAATTTAAAACCTCCATGAACATGTGCTGTCCTGACCATCCTGGGGGTTGCAGGAATAAAAGAGCCGGCATCTTGGCCTTATGGGCGCCCGCAGTGAGGACATTGACAATGGATAAGAGGCGGCATTTTAAAGTTGATCCACAACCGCCTCTTGGATAAAGACACTGCAGTCGATGAACCAGCAGTGTACAGATTGCAAGATTCTCACATCTTTAGCAGGCTGAGATTGTGGAGCAGAAATGTGTACAGCCCTGCGAGTTATAGGAATAATCAGTATCTTCACTTTATCTAAGAGGGACTGAGCACCCATGTATATTTCAGGAGTGCAATCACGTCGATTCTCAACAAAAGGGAATAGAAACATTTTGTTGTTGTCAATAATTACTTATTTGTGACAAAAATACATATTTTAAGGACAGTATAGTCCTTACTCCATAGTCGACCTGTACTTCTACAGAGGCAGATGCCCATGTGCAGGTCCCAGCTCTAGTATGAGCTGGATGTAGCCGGGTGGGGAATTTCCTGCTTAGCGGGCTAGGCTCGAGCAGATTATTACTCCGCTGTGTTAAGACAAGTGCCGCGGAGGGTGGTTAACCAATATGCAAGTTCATCTTAAAAGACTCAAACACTAGAGCAAAGTAGACCGGCAGCCTGTTATTGCTTCTCTTAACAAACCACCTAACCATGGCTGGTGTTATGCCACGTCACACAGTTAGTCGCCTGTTACGGCATGCTCTCTGTGGGGGCAGTGGTGTTATTCTTGTCCTTGTCATACACAAATACTCGGGACAATATAAGCACTCATGAATCATATATATAAGACCACAGATAACATGTAGTGAAAACAGCCTTCGACCCACCGACCGTGTGACGCATTGGCCTTACTTCAAAGAAAGACGGGATAATGCAATGGTTCTCAAATTGGTGGTCCTTAGACTTCGAGTGGATTCTTCAATAATTCTGTCTTTTTCAAGGTTTCAATACCGCTGTAAATTTTCTCCTCAATGGGAGTCGGTGTGAAGCCACGTCCTTCACTTCAGATCTGTGTGAGAAATCAAGATGCTGAGCAGCGCATGGTCTGCATCGGTTAGCGTCAGATCAGCGATACAGAGCTACCAAGACCCTTCTCCACCTCCACACGGTGATCATGGATACCATGCTGCAACCGATCGGACTGGCTAAGGAGTAGAGATCGAAAAGGAAAGGCTAACGCGGTACTAAAAAATGCCGCTGCAGTCTGATGTGTCTGACCGAAATGTGAAAATATCGCAGTCAAACTGTAAACTACGACGCAACGCATTCCGTTCTCAGAACAACATCCTGCTACTTGCAAAGCCATTGTCAAGACTTGTTAGCGGGAGATTGAGAACGATCAAGACTTGTTAGCGGGAGATTGAGAACGATCAGGGCTTGTTAGCGGGAGATTGAGAACGATCAAGACTTGTTAGCGGGAGATTGAGAACGATCGCAGAAGAAAAAGATATGTGCTCTGGTGACAGTCTTGGAGTTCATGTCCATACAGACCACATAAGGGATCAAAACTAAACACAAACTCCGGACTGTGGAGCTCGAGAACCCGGTAGGACAGGACATCTAAGAACACTATCACCTAACAGAAACAACACGCTGCCTTGTAGGACGGTTGGGGACAACCAATACGCTAAGGAAGGCATACCCGAAAAAAGGCAACATTTATGTTGGATGCGGATGCACTTGCCTAGAATATATATATATATATAAACAAATAAAACTCTTTTAATATATAAACGACAAGCTGTAGTACCCGGAGTTGCTAATGATGGTTATGTAAGTATTACACTTTTAGGGTCCCTTCACTACACTTCTTCTTTCCATCTACTCTTTCCCATCCCTACTTCGTTCCATAATGTGTGCCATTTAACATGATATCTCAAGTAATGCCCATGTGTCTGTCCCCTCCTGTCAATCATTTTCTTGCTATCTTTTCTCGCCCTCAAACTTTTAAAAATTCATATTTGTAGAACGGTTTAGAATTATATAAGGAATGAACAACGTGTCCAAAAAAACGAAAATTAAGACCTTCAGTTTTATACATATATATATATATTCACGAGGTAGCTTCATAAAGCTCCCGGATCTAGTGAATTGAATAGCAATAAGTTACAATAGAATTATGTTCACCACATTTCCTTCAAAGTAGTCCCCTTCGGCAACTACACACTTTTGCCAACGTGCATACAGCTGCTGAAAACATTCGTGGAACCCTTTCTTTGACCCCTCTCTCAGCTGTCTTGTCGCTTTGGTGATAACGCCACTAGCAACATTGAATCGCTGTCCTTTCAAGGCCGATTTCAGTCGAGAGAACAAGAAAAAATCAGCCGGTACCAGGTCGGGAGAATATGGAGGATGTTCCAAGGTAATCACATTGTGCTTTGCGAGGTACTGCTTCACCAGTAGAGAGCAATGTGCTGGTGCATTGTCATGCAGCATAACTCAACTGTTTTTTCTCCATTTTTCTGGTCGTTTTTTTCTGATTGCATCTCTTATACGACAAATGATATCAGCGTACATTTCCTTGTTAACCGTTCGGCCTTCAGGAATGAAATCATGGTAGACAATACCCTGGGAATAAAAGACTTCTCGAACAAAACACAGAATTTAACATTTGTACTTTGTTAAATCAAGGACATGATCAACTCCGACGTGGCTACGAGCACAACAACACACACACAATTATGTAACTTCTGTTCGAGAGTATATGTGAAGGTCACTTCTGCCATGTCATTTCATCAAGGTCACTACCAACTTAAATATATATTATCAATAAAAATCATCTTTCATACAAACACGAGTCGACTATTCCGGGAACTTTTTTAATCTGCCTCATATATATACGCTCAGTACCGGCTTGCGATTCCAAGATGAGATCGTGAGGAGCCACATCGCGCCTTTTGTGCTGAACCATGCCATGTACCAGGCCTTGCACTTCAGCAGGACAATGCCCGTCCTCGTGCTACCAGAGGCCTGTAGGATGAACTCATCGCCAGAAACATTGAAATCATGCCCTGGCCAGCCTTTCACCAAACCGTCACCAATTGAGCATGTCTGAGACGAGCTGAAACATCTACTTCAGAGGCGACATCCTTCACTGTAGACACCGGTCCGGCAACTTCGTCAAGAAGTCGTTCAGGAGTGTCAGTACATTCCTCAGGATTTACTGAGGCGATGCATTTTTTTTTTTTTTTTGCGTTCGCCTAATTTTTCTAATCCTCAAGGCGGTGTGCGTTGCACTGTGTTTTATTTTGCGCCTGTCGGCCCAGTGCATACGACTTCAGCATGCATTTTATGTAAGGGTCTGCTTCCTCCTGCATTTTCTAAGGGTTTGCTTCCCCGGGATAACGGTCGGTGCTGTGATGGGGATCGAACCCAGCACCTTCGGGTTGTGAGCCGTGCCACTCAACCACTAGGCTAAGGCGCTGCATTCGATTCATGAGGGGTAGATGTCAAGCCTTTGATCAACGCACTTAGTGAACACACCCGGTTACTGAGCGTTGTCATTTTTAGAAGAACATACCCCCAAGCTCGCAGACGGTGTCGAGACAACCACACGTAACACGAGCATGTCTTTATAATTGTTTCAGTTTCTTCTACTTATTCTTTTTCTTCTTCTTCTTCGTTCATCCTCGGATCAAGGTTCCATTTTCTTTTACAAAGGACGCCGTTGTTTGTAAGGCTGTTTCATCTCCATACAGCTTTTGTCTTATATCTGTCTCACGAGGCCAGTATTGTTCTCTATTTTCCTGCGTGAGCGTGCAGCTTTGCAGGATGTGTTCCACGGTCATGATATGCTCATCTGTCCCAACCCTCATTTTGTTGTAGAGATGACCCTTGAGTCTGTTATGTCCAGCTCTCAGTCTGAAGATGATGACCTGCTCTTCTCTAGTTAAGCTAAAGTAGCTGTCTTCTTTTCGGAAGTCAGGGTGTTGATCAGCCCATTTTACCCTGAAGTTGGCTTTAATGATGGTCTTGGCCTCATTATATGTGATACTCAGGTCTGTTTGTGGGGATGCTCCTCCACTCTTTGCTAGTTTGTCTGCAGCTTCATTAATGCAATGGGATGGTATCCACTTATGACCAACCTTGGGTGTTCTGCTGAGAGCTGTGTCAGGAGAACATGCATTGCTCGAGATCTTCATCTTGTTGTTGTTTTAGCGCTGCTAATGCTGACGCGGAATCAGTCAGGAATACTATATTTTCTTATTGGATATCTTTATTTTGGATTACAAGCTCAGCTGCGGCCTTCAGGGCCTCTGCTTCTGCGCGGAAATTATTGGAATATGTCCCCGTTGTTAATACTCGAATTTTTTCTTCTCCGTTCCTTAGTCTGTAATAGACCCCTCTACCTCCATTGAATGTGGATTTGTTAGATGAGCCATCTGCATAAACGTGTATCCATGTTTTTGGTGGGTAAACTCTCCTAAGATATTCTTCTGTGACAAATTTCCTTTCGTTTCAGTTTCGAACAATGGAAAACAGTTTCTTCTCCCCAAAATTCGTTGTGCTTTATGATAAAATAAAATTATATTATGAAAAACGTTACCTGGTAAGTTACTTTCTTTGTTGAGTGTATATAAAAAGTTGAAACTTCAAATTGCGAATCCCGTGAGATTTTAATTATATATTGCATCCGCGTGAAACTGCTACCATTATATAGTTGTTGTTGCTGAATGTCCACATTGAGTAGGATTACTCTTTTGAGCGCACTAAAAAGGACGTTAAGTAGCGGGTTGTCGTAGCTTACCTTACATACAGACCGTGATAAGGATAGTGGACCGTGATCCTCCAGGCGGCTGTGCTATGCTTGGCTTTATCTGCGTGTCGCTCATTACTGCGGGGATCACCTCGATCAATCACCTTGTTAGCCAGGTTGCCATGAAAACAGCCCGTTTCCATGAAGGGCTAAGAGGAAGCCAAGGTGAGGGTCTTGTCCAGTATGTTTTGCCTGAACCTGACTAACATGTCTGATCAGTATATTTTGCCTGACCAGACGTTAGTCTTCCTTCCCACCATTAGATGGTAAAAGTCATAGAAAATATATAAACAAATTTGAATACAAGTTAACTCATTCACTACTAACATTTGTCTGTCCATACATATTTTGTTATTGTAGAACTCCCGATATGAAGTATTGGTACATTTGTCAATTTGGAGAAAGTTGTTATTGAGATACTTTTAAATGACGTTCGTCCATCACGTGTGATGAAGACCTTTCTCTTTGTTCCGTCGTGTGGACAGTCTGAAATACGTGACTTGCGCGGTGATTTGAATTAAAGTGAGGAAGAAACTGTGCTATGTGTCAACCTTATTCTTTCATCCTGAACTACCTTTGGCCAGTGACAATACATTATTGAGACGACTGTAGAGATAGCACATGATGCTAATTTTTCCTCAGGGTTAACTCGGGTAGCGTTTCCCGTAAACAGGTATCACGCAAGGCAGCGGAGGTGGGAGTGAGTAGGGGAGGTAACATTTTTCGTTTCGTGTCTTGCCTTTCTTATAACCAAAAGAGGTCGTAGGGACATCACTCATACGATGAGTGATGTATTGGGCATCTCTTCCGAGCCTTGCTCTAGTCCATTATAGTCATGTGTCTACATTTCACAGTCACGCCAAAATCGATACTGTCTGCATCTAGGGCGAAGAGCGCCAATCTCGTGAAGTTCACCAGTGTACACTAGACCGTGAAAATATAACACAGGTTTAACCGCAGTACTAATTCATATAGCCGATAACCATGCCAGGATAATCGGAAGGAAGAGAACCCAAACAATGAACGAATTAACCAGTCAAACTTGTCGTCGACAAGTGTGAATTGCAGGCAAATTCGTTGCTGTTGGTATCCATAATGAACTAAGACACCAGAGCAATGTTAGACCCGCCGCCGGTACTGTACTATCTTTGCTTCCGATCTCCAACTTGCAAATATGAGTATGGTAATATTTACAGTCCATATATCGGCATTGTAAGAACGTTTACATGCCGATATATCTGCTCTACGGAATAAATCAGTTACATTTGGCAACGGTCCATGCTCAAACAGATACATCGTTTGTCGATCGGCCACACTGACACGTTTGGGAAGCACTGAGCAAGAGGATTATGCTAACTAGATGCCCCCAATAGGGTGCATTATTAACCTAGCCTATCCCGTAGCAATCAATGGACATTGTTATGCGTGTATCGCCGACACAAGCCTGGTAGCTACGTGCGTGTAATCTACTCGTTTGCTTGATGATAGACAAGTTAGCAAGTAATAGTTTCTGAATATTGGCCTAGGTCTATGCGAATTTATATAACTTACAAGACTAAGGTCTGGAGTACAAAGCGCCGTGCCTTCGCCAGTAGAATCCAGAAAGGCAAACTATTGAACAAAATTGGGTCTATATTTCATTTGGTTGGTGTCATGTCGTCATCAGAAACATTCAGCTCAATCTAGAGCATAGGTCTTCAACAAATATACGTCTCTGTCGTCGTCTTCTTCTTCGGCTATTTATTCTTATTATTCCTCTATTTCTTCATAATCTTCGTCTTTATCCTTTATATTATTATTCTACTTCCGCTTCTTTTTCATCATCTTCTTCATAATCTTCTTCGTCTTAATCTTCTTTTAATATTCCACTTCTTCTTTGTTATCTTCATCTTATTCTTCTTTCTCATCTTGTCTTCTTAATTTTCTTCTTCATCATCGTCTTCTGCATTTGTCCTGAAAAATGACAAATACGACTGTGTCGTAGTTTCCAGATAGGCTGGGATACCTGTGCCTTTCGGCCCAACAGATCCGTTTCTAGCTGGCCGTTTGTCTATTGTTGTTTTGTTGGGGGTAGGTGTGTGTACTGGATTTGCCTTTCCACTGTAATCCATATTCTCTTAGCTAGACTATACTAGTGCAGCCTGTTTCCTGGCCTGAAATGGTCCTGGAAAGCTCTGATATTCCAGCAATCAGCTACGAGGCGCTGGTTGACGTTAGCTCATTCACTGTACTGTGTCCTCGGCAACCGTCCTGTACCTTCTGAACCAGCTTTGCCTTCATCTTCTCTGCTGCCTTTAACTTTGTCTCTAGCTCTCTTAGCTGGGCGTGTCTTGCCTCGTCTCTACTTCTCTTGCCTTAGTTGATTTCAGAATAGAGACTGTTTTGTAATGCCTTCAACTGATTTCTTGAAATACATGTGTGTGTCCTACCCTTCATCTTCAATCAACTGATGCTACACTTCTAGCCCTGTGAGATTCACGAAGGAATTCACGTTTCGGGCCTTCACAGTTTTTTCGAGCAGGGTTGCTCTCCGAGGTAAGACTGTCTCTCTTTGGTCTGCATACATGTTCCTGCAGGATATGTTCTGGTGTTTGCTTGGATGCTCCACAATTGCATGTGGCGTTGCCTCTAAGATCCCTTCTGTGGGGTTAGGTGGTACGGGTAGAGGATACGTGGATGGTCTTACACCCTAGCTCATGTCTTTCTTTACAACAAAGCACTTCTGTAAATTGGAAGCCTGCGGTTTAAATCCAGTTTGTTTGTTACTGCATCACACTTTCTTTTCTGTTGCCTTGTGAACATGTTTTCTCTGGTGTGATGTATATGTTCTCTGTTGTTGTATAGTTGCATTGGTCTCGAGGTAAGGTGTCCGTCTTGGGTGCTGGATGTCGTGGGTTCAAATCGCAGTAGATTTCTATACCTTTGTTTTCTTCACTCCAAAAGTTTTATATTAATAATATTGAATGTCTATAACTTTGCTTTCTTCACTCCCAATATTTTATATCAATAAGATCAGATTTCTATACCTCTCCTTTCCTCACTCCCTCCCAATATTTGATATAAATAAGATCAGATTTCTATACCTTTCCTCACTCCCTCCCAATATTTGATATCAATAAGATAAGACTTTAACAGGGGGGGGGGGGGGGGGGGGGGGGGGGGCCCAGCCCAGCTTCAAATGAAAACCTTAAATTTTAATTTTGAAATAAATTTATTCTAAAAAAGTGAAACACAACTGTGTCATTTTTCAACATAGTCACTAATTGTGTTTGATACAAGCGCCCCCCCCCCCCCCCATAAATTCCTGTAGAGAAAAACAAATAACTCTCTTAGTCATGCACCTTCTGCTGGACCTTTTCACCGTACCTGAAATCCAACTATCAGTTTTGTCACTTTTCTTTGTATCCTTTCCAGCATGTTTATATCCCCTCTACGATAAGGGATCCACACCTGTGTACAGTACTCCAATCCAGGTCTAACTAATGCTTTATACAGTTTGACTATCACTTCCTTGCTCCTATGTTTAATATTTCTTGTTAATCATACCTAACATTGCATTTTCCTTTTTCACTGCGTTCTGATGACACACACTGTAAATCATGGCCTAGGTTTTAAATGTAAGTTCCACGGGACGGCGTGGCCTAGTGGTTAAGTGGCACGGCTCACAACCAGAAGGTGCTGGGTTCGATCCCCATCTCAGCACCGGCCGTTACCCCGGGGAAGCAAACCCTTAGAAAATGCAGGAGGAAGCAGACCCTTACATAAAATGCATGCTGAAGTCGGATGCACTGGGCCGACAGGCGCAAAATAAAAACCACAGTGTAACGCACACACGCCTTGGGGAATAGATAAATAAGGCGAACGCAAAAAAAAAATAAAAAAATGTAAGTTCCTGGTTTTCTCAAACACACATTGTGAGATGAGCAAATGTAGTAGCAGCTTTGCCGATGCACCTGTCCATTTCTAGGCCAAGAGAGAACCTGGGTACGTGAATTGGTGTACAACTGTAAATTAATCATTGTCTGTGTTAATAGTTGTATCTACTTCTTGTTCCAGTATATGTGTTTTGTTGACTTATTTTCAAACCTGAGGGGTTAGTGTGGGCTAGTGGTTAAGTGACATGTCTCACAACCCGAATGTGCAGTGTTCATTACTCATCACAGCACCGGCCGGTACATCAGGGAAGCAAACCCTTACATAAAATGCATGCCAAAGTCAGATGCACTGGGCCGACCTGCACAAAATAATAACCGTAGTGCAAGCCAAACCACCTGGGGGGAATAGAGAAATAAGGTGAATGCCAACAAAAAATAAATTGCTTGAAGGACAGACATCGTGTCTGTAGAAACCACAATGTTTTGGGTCTTTAAGGAAAAGATATCAAGAACTATCCTCAGATGGTAGTGGAACAGACTCTAGTCCGGTCAGACACAATATACTAACCTATGATGACCAAGACCACTGTCTCTTCCATGTAACTTTCCCTGGACACAGGCTATTTTCAAGGCAGTCTGGCTGGCGAGATGTGCATCAATGTTATCCCCGTAGTTATGAGCGTCACACAAAAGAAACCAAGCATAGCACAACTGCCTGGAAGACCACAGTCCCCCTTCGCCCGGATGTTACTACAATCCGCCTATTAACGCTCTTTTTCAGGGCGCACAAAAGAGTAAACTTACGCATTGTTTAACAACAACATCCTCAGATGGTACAAGGCAGCTTTAAGTGCAGTGATTTCAGCTTCAAAGTTGGAGTAAACCTCCCCGCAAGCATCAGACAGTTCATCATAAGATCTGTCTGGGTATTAAACACATCATAACCTGCTTTGATGGTGGCTTTAAATGCAGATCCATCAGTATTGTTGTTTCGAAGGCCCACAATGAGTAACTCTACTCTTTTCTACTCCCTGAAAAGGACGTCAAGTGGCGGGTTGCAGTAGCTGTCCTAACATCCCGAGCGTGCTGATGAAGGTGGACCAGGATCCTCCAGATGTTTGTGCAACACTTGACTTCATCTGCGTGTCGCTGACATCGACCCCCTCACCTCATTAGCCACTGCCATGAAAACAGCCAGTTTCCAGGGAGTGCTACGAGGAAGCCAGGGTGAGAGTCTTGGTCAGTATATTTTGCCTGACCAGACATTAGTTTTCCTCCCCTTACATCAGTGTAAACATTTATCCATTCATAAGGACAAGCATCAATTGTTCTTTGAGCTGCTCGAATGAGAGTACATGGATATGAAAAGACATGACACATGATAATGATAAAGTCTCAGCTTTTCATTTTCTCACAGTGAAAATATATGCAAAAAACACATGTGCAACTAACAAATAGAACAGATATTTAATCAAGAAACCATTACATATAATAATACAGTAGATGCATTTGACAATTTGATGGACGAAACTGCATTTTAAAAAAGTAATGACAATTATTTCTGGAGCATTGGTCGCATCGGGCCCATTGGCATCATTCGCATTGGCGGGCCACCCATCGGAGGGCCACCCATTGGCGGGCCCATTGGCCGCATTCCTAAAGAGCAGAAATAGAAAAATTTTAATTTCAATTCCAAATTTAGGCAATGGGAAAACTACATAAGAAATCAAAAGAGATGTATCATCTGCCACATTCCTAGAGAACAGAAATGGAAAGACAATAATTTCAATATAACAATTTAGACAGTGGCAATGGTATATGGAAAACAGAAATAAAAGGAAGACATAGAAGTGGTCACATTCCTGAAGAGCAGTAATGGAAAAAAAAATGGAATTACAATATTCCCTTGGAATTACACATGGAAAACTACTTAACTCTTTACCATCTTATCCGATCAAAATTTGTGGCGCGGAAAACATCTGTTACAGCCCAATTCTACTAAATTTGGCAGCTAATACTTGTGTTTCACTCAGTCACATAGTGATAACGTTCAGATTTTTAGAATGACCTCAATTATGCTCGAATATCTGGAGCATGTGCATATTTCATTTAATGAAGAGTTCTTATCGATTCATCACTATTTGTTTTTGAAAATTTCTAAAATTCTGTCCTTCCTTACAATACTTTGGTCCAAGACAAAGCAGGAACCTTATGATCCATGATAAAAGCGGCAAGTGCCTTATTGAGGAAAATGACGTACTAGCACAATGGACAGAGTACTGTTCCGAGCTATACAACTATGAAGGGGGAAACAAACCTGAGAAAACAATCCCCTCAACATCAACAAATATAGAGGATAACCAACTGATAACGAAGAAAGGGGTAATTGCAGCGGTAAAGACACTGAGAAGAGGGAAGGCGGCCGGCATGGACAATATATCAGCAGAGCTCTTACAAGCAGGTGGAGAGGTAGTGGTGGAAGGCCTGACACACATCTGCAACAAAATATGGGCGACAGGAAACTGGCCGGACTTATGGACGAAATCAAGTTATACCGTTACATAAGTCTGGAAGCCTAAAGCTGTGCCAAAATTACAGAACAATAAGCCTCGTCAGCCACCCTAGCAAGGTCATGCTTAGATTAATCCTCGACCGATTGAAACCCCAAGCAGAGAACATTATTGCCGAGGAGCAAGCAGGGTTCAGACAGGGAAGAAGCACTACAGAACAGATATTTAATTTAAGGCTGCTAAGCGAGAAATATCTAGAACAGCAGCAAACACTGTATCATGTGTTTGTGGATTTTAAGAAGGCGTTTGATAGTGTATGGCATAAAGCGCTTTGGGCAACCATGAGGATGTATAATATCAACGGAAATATTATAACGGTCCTTGAACACCTGTATGACAAGGCATCTAGCGCAGTTCTTGTGAATGGGAGGCGAGCGGACTGGTTTCGCACATCAGTTGGTGTGAGACAGGGGTGTACACTATCTCCAACTCTTTTCAATATATTCCTTGAAGGAATTATGAGTGAGGCACTTGGTACTGTCAAGATAGGGAGCTGAACGATTACCAAACCTTCGTTTTGCAGATGATATCGACAGGTTGGTGGGATCAGAAGCAGAACGCCAGGAATGGGTCAGAAGGCTCGATGAAACAGCTCTTGACTATGGTATGGAGATAAACACTGGAAAGACAAAATTAATGACCAACAACGCCACGGACTTCATTAGCAGGATAAAAGCTAACGGTCAGGAACTCCAAGTGGTTGACCGTTTTAAATATCTTGGGTCGATTGTCAGTGATGAAGGATCAAAACGTGAGGTGTAAGCCAGAATAGCACAGACAAAAGCGGCGCTTGCACAGCTTAACAAAATCTGGCAAGATAAACAGTTAGCACTATGCACGAAAATCAGATTAATGCGTACACTGGTCCTATCAATATTCCTCTATGCGTGTGAGGCATGGACAGTTACAGCTGACCTTCAACGAAGGGTACAGGCCTTGGAGATGAGATGTTTCCGAAAACTTTTAAATGTCACGTACAAAGATCGAGTTACAAATGAGGAAATACGAGATAGAATTACAACAGCAATAGGGCCTTTCTAAGACCTCTTAGCAACTGTCAAAAGAAGGAAACTCACTTGGTACAGTCACATATCGAGATCAAATGGTCTTGCAAACACAATCCTCCATGGAAAGGTGCATGGCAGACGACAAAGAGGCCGGCCCAAAAAGAGATGGGAGAAAAACATGAAAGAATGAACCAGTCTCCGACCAGAAGAGTCACAGGCAGCGGCATCTGACAGAGAGGGGTGGCGTAGAGTTGTGAGGATGTCTTCATGTGTGCCCCAACGACCTCACCGGTTACGGGATGACCTGACCTTACAATGAAAATAGGACTTCAGGAGATAAGAAATTACCTTTTTGAACAGGTCCATGATCGTGCATGGATATTCAATACAAGTCCAATGAAGACTCTAGCAAGGATACAGACATCAGTTAAATGGTAATGCTATTGATAAGATGATGCAATAATACAATTACTTGTGGTGTGTAAAATAAATTGTAAAATTATGCAGCATTCATCCCCCCTTCCACATTAACTCTTTCTGAACCTACAATCACTAAAGCGGCTCTTTAGCCACTATAGCTGACAACAAGTTTCTTTGTTTCGCAGAACGGCAATTCAGGTTTTTATGTGACCGGATACTTCCCTGCAAAGACTAGAATAGTTCTTTTAGCAAAATTTTACCAAAAACGTGTGTGTTAGGTATCGCAATGGCATATCTATTTCAATTAAAATGTGTTCACTGCTTCTACGTTGATACATTTTCCATATTGTTATTGATTCTGGAGTCATTGAGACTAATGTACATAAATTCAATATTTTTGGACATAAATGCACCAAATAAACTGTATTTTGAAGGACTTTTGATTATTGTGTATAAAATTGCCAGACAAATGGATAGCAACACATTAAAACTATGGACAAATTTAGGTGAATGACAATATATTGACGTATCAAATATTTTTGTCTTTACAACCTATTTATTGTCAAATAATCAAACAAATATCAACTATTTACTGATATGTTCATTTTCCGTAACCATTTCCCTTTCCAGTGATATACAATATTAATATGTTTATCTACATTATAGTGCGAAGTAGTAACATAAAAAAAGGCATTCAATTCAGGATTCAGCGATTTGTTTTTCAAAACTGAATACTAATTTGGTCCATACCTAAAATTAATCAGGTCTTGAATGAGTTAATGACATGTCATAATAATATATATTTCGATTACGAATACTTCATGTCATAGATAATTCAACTATGAGTCTTTAGGTCGATTAATCACAATTTTAGCCCAATTTATTTAATTTTATTTATTTTGAATACAGAAAAAACCTTTGAGAAACAGAGTTGCTACCATTGCCTTGAATTGTAAAATACAAATCTGAAAACGTTAAGCTGGAAAGGGTCAAGGTGCAATCCATTGACCAAGGTTGTACTACCAAGCTCAGATCATACACCAGGGAAAAGTCTGAACAATGAGATGGGGACAAACACTGTGGTTGCCTATAGCAATGAGTCAGATGAGAATTATATCATTGCACTACAGACAGAAAGTATGCTTTGGTATGTAAAAAGAATCATTGCAGCCTGGTTCCAGAAAAAATTTAGCCATGAATGAAGAACCCAGCACAAATAAACCTATACCGCACGCGTAGCCTGGCGCCGACTGCCCACATGATAAACTTCAGTTCAATTTGTACCAAAACCCACATCATAACACCAGCATCAGCCATTGTTGCATAGCAACAAACTCTTAATGGTTAGAAGACCTAAATTATAATAAGACGTTCCGCGCATGCATAGTTTTAGTTTAACAGTGTAATCCGCAACATTAAAAATCAACTTTTCTGTTCTATGAAATTTGGACGCAAAGACCTGAGAAATATTTTATTATTTTATTAGACTAGTGACCATACATCTGGATATTCAACGCACGTCTGATTCAGACTGACTGGGACACCGAAGATAGGGGCTTTGGTAATGTTGTCGAAGGATCTAACGCAGAAATGTGTGCTTAAAAAAATGTTTTGCTATGTATTTTTCCTCCTCCCTAGCTCCATACTAATATATATTTTTATTATGAATACTTCATGTCATAGTTTAGTTATGTCTTAAGATCGTAATTTTAGCTAAATTTGTTTAATATTCATTTATTTTGAAAACACTATTTGATGTGCGACAGCGCTTGCGATGGGCTCAAAGACACAATTTGAACAAAATTAGCGTGGGCTGGAACGAGTTAAACTGATTGTTGTCATTCTCTTTACGGCTCACTGAGTTTGACAGAAGGCATCTTCAGATATAACTGATTAAAAAAAACCTGATAGAAGGCATGATCAGATATAGAGAACTTATAAAAAAAAACTGACAGAAGGTATGATCAGATTTGGAGAACTAATGAAATAAAAAAAACTGACAGAAGGTATGATCAGATATTGAAAACTAATAAATAAAAAAATTACAGAAAGTATGATCAGATATAGAGAACTAATTTAAAAAAACCTGATAGAAGGTATGGTCAGAATCAGAGAACAGATTAAAAAAGGGTACGGGTGTGATCAGCTAAAGAGAAAATAAAAATACTAATATATCAGCTATAGAAAAAAAAAATTTTTTTTTTAAACCTATACAAATTATGGGGAAACCATATTAGCTTAAATCTGTCATGCACAAACCTGGCATCATGGGCCCCATTGGACCCGGGCCCATCATTGGCATCATAGGTCCTCCTGGTCCACCGGGCCCTGACATGGGCCCACGAAGGAGCCCCATCTGTCCTGGAAGCCCTGGACCTCCAAGGATGGGCTTAGAAAGATTAGCTGGGGAAAAAAAAGAAATGTCAGACATTAGCTGGGAAAAGAGGATACGTGTCAGACATTAGCTGGGAAAGAAGAAATATGTCAGACATTAGCTGGGAAAGAAGAAATATGTCAGACATTAGCTGGGAAAGAAGAAATATGTCAGACATTAGCTGGGAAAGAAGATATGTGTCAGACATTAGCTGGGAAAGAAGAAATATGTCAGACATTAGCTGGGAAAGAAGATACGTGTCAGACATTAGCTGGGAAAGAAGAAATATGTCAGACATTAGCTGGGAAAGAAGAAATATGTCAGACATTAGCTGGGAAAGAAGAAATATGTCAGACATTAGCTGGGAAAGAAGAAATATGTCAGACATTAGCTGGGAAAGAAGAAATATGTCAGACATTAGCTGGGAAAGAAGATATGTGTCAGACATTAACTGGGATAAGAAGAAATGTGCCAGACATTAACTGAAAAAAGAAGATATGTCCGACAATAACTGGGAAAAGAGGATATGGCAGACATTAGCTGGGAAAAGAGGATATGTCAGACATTAGCTGGGAAAAGAGGATATGGCAGACATTAACTGAAAAAAGAAGATATGTCCGACAATAACTGGGAAAAGAGGATATGTCAGACATTAGCTGGGAAAAGAGGATATGGCAGACATTAGCTGGGAAAAGAGGATATGTCAGACATTAGCTGGGAAAAGAGGACATGGCAGACATTAACTGAAAAAAGAAGATATGTCCGACAATAACTGGGAAAAGAGGATATGTCAGACATTAGCTGGGAAAAGAGGATATGGCAGACATTAGTTGGGAAAAGAGGATATGTCAAACATTAGCTGGGAAAAGAGGATATATGTCACACATTAATTAGCTCAATGATGTTAGCAAAATGCTTTTTCCTCCGAGGCCAGATAAATGGAACACTTTGTATGGCCCTAGACAACAACGTGCAGATACCATTACATGGCATTGTGCCGAAGGGCGAGAGCCCGGATGCTGCTGAATCCGCAACAACATAACACGGCTTCTATCATCATCGTATTAATGTTTAGTCCTAATTATTGACTATATACACTCAAGTCTTTCAGTTTTCTCTTCAATGTGTTGGTGTAAAAGTACCAAAAATCCAATGTCGCCTGCAGATTTCGGGAAGAATTTAGGGTAAGATGATACTGACAGACATCTGGAACCCTGTAAGACTACAAGATACTTACGAGCACCGGGAGGAGGTATCATGGCATTGCCTGGAACTGGTGCACCGGGACCTGTGAATGGGTTGGTGTTGATCTTCCCAGCCTGAAACGCAGCAGCTGTGGAGAATGACCAGGTAAATGTTTCAATTGTCAAGTGAATCCTCAAAGACTATGGAAAGAAGGAAATTGTATCTAAACCTCTTGGAATGGAGTATTGTGACAATAATTAAAAGGCAATATGTTTTCGTTGCTGCTACTTCTGCCTGCCACATATATTAAAAAATGCATACACCATATGTCTTTGATAACATGCAACAACACACACCCACCCCCTTCCCCCCACCAATTTCAGGACCCGAACACACAAAATTTAATCTGATTCTAAGACGCATAAATACTTCTATAATTATCATTTTACCATGAGCAATTTCGTTATTACTATATGTTTTATCATTTTACCAAGAGCAATTTCGATATTACTATACGTTATATTATCATTTCCTTCTGAAATGAGGAGCATGTGACTGAATGGCTTCCGATGCCTGATTGCTGACAAAGACGGTAGCGGATGGAATCCCCAGTAAGGGATATCTTGTTTCTCTGCTGGGTGTGAAATAAAAAAACATAGCCAGCACACGACGTGGTAACAGCAGTGGCTTGTAGTCCTAAAACCCTTTGACGACCCCAGCTTTTTTTCTCTTTCTCAATCAGTATCAGAATCAACTTCACATTCAGATAGTGATTATTCTGAATCACTTGTAGAGTCGTTGATATTTACCTTATCCCATAATATATTGTTCTCTGAGCCCTTGACAGCTTTGTACGAAAATACAGAATTAGCCATTTCTCCTGAGACAAACATCCGCTTCACTAATGTCACATTTTCACCTGTCTCTCTTTATCCATGTTCTTAGGCATACACAATAACTGTTCTTTTCACATTCATATGAGACACCAGGGGAAGTATGAGTAAATAAGTAACTGTAATATTATTTAACTGAACACAATATGCCACATTACCGTTATTTTTATTCTCGTATTTATATATGGGAACAGGAAAGACTTGAGCAGAGCTGGAATGGGTGGTGCAAGACAGGACATGGCAAAAGATGAAATGACATGGCATGAATCTCAAGACAGAAGGACATGGCACAAGACAGAAAAACAGCACAGGTGGCTCAAGATGAAAGAACATGGCATGAATGGCACAAGACAGAAGAACATGGCACAGATGGCTCAAGGACATGAATGGATGGCTCAAGGACATGGCATGGATGGCTCAAGGACATGAATGGATGGCTCAAGGACATGGCACAGATGGCACAAGACAGAAAAACAGCACAGATGGCTCAAGATGAAAGAACATGGCATGGATGGCACAAGACAGAAGAACATTGCACAGATGGCACAGGGACATTGCACGGATGGTACACGAACATGGCATGGATGGCTCAAGATAGAAGAACATGGCACAGATGGCTCAAGACAGAAGAACATGGCACAGATGACCCAAGATTAAAGGACATGGCATGGATGACCTAAGATTAAAGAACATGGCATGGATGACCCAAGACAAAAGGACATGGTAGACATTTGTTAACACCAATACTTCACATAAAATAAACAAATATTGATTGAGAAAAAAAACCTTGCAATTCCAGAGATTTGAACACATGTACCTTGGTAGACACCTGTATTCAAACCATTCTCCTTGAATGTGATAACAAATTACGAGATTTTGAAAAGAAAACCAAAGAAGACCTACTTGTGTCATCAACCAACTTCTGTACCTGCTCCTCCAACCATTTCTGATAGTATAATCTCACATTCTCTTTATGCTTTCGGCCGCTGCAGTGTGTTTTGCGTACTGATGGCTATTGAAATTCAAATATGTGAAGATTACTACAAACTAAGCTAAAATAAATCAACGCTACAGTGGTCAATCAATCAATCAAAACATGTCAGCTCTCTATGAAGCACAGGTCTTGAACAAATACATACCAAATCTTATCGTCTTGGGCCATTCGTTCTAGCTCTGTCCATGTTTATCCTTTATATTGTCTCGAGCTATCGCTCTTCTATGCGTGTTTTGGTCTGTCACATCATCTCTTGCCTTGGGGATTTCTGTTTGTTTTTTTGTGTACAGGATCTTTGGTCATGCTATATCTGTAGGCCAGCTGCCATGATTAAGTCTGTAGCCTTCACCAGGTCGGCACGGCTGCCCCACAGCTTTTGTCTCAGCTCCGCACCCTCTGGCCAGGTCTGGTATCTCATTTCCCTATAGACTGGACATTCCTGTAGAATGTTTTCAGGATTCTGGCACCCTGTTCCACATGGGCATTCATCTGTGTGAGATCGGTACAGATGTTCTAGTAGTCTGCAGTGACCAGTTCTCTGGCGAAATAAGGTAGTTTGTTGGTTTCTTTTGAGTTGATTAATTGTTGTCAGAAGAACGAAATGCGCTGTGCTGTAGTTTACAGCTTGACTGCGATATTTGCACCTCTCGGTTCGACACATCCTACATTTTTGGGTATGGGGGCTAGCCTATCCTCTTTGATCCATACTCCTTAGACAGTCTGCTCTGTTGCAGCCTGTTATACAGGATCATCATGTTGAGGTGTAGAAGGGTCTTGGTAGCTCTGGATCGCTGCAGCTCATGCACTGCTCAGTGTCTTGATCCCAAATTTAAATGATGCTACAATATTACAGAACAGAGGACATTCAACTACCAAATTTGCACATGTATTAGGAAATGACAATACTGCTGATGTCAGACAATTTTCTTTTTATGCCGATTGTAAGACGTCATTGGTTGCAAGACAGAATATGATTTTACAGATGGAAAAAAATATGAATCTTAGAATCAAATAAGTACTTGGAATACTGGTATTCAAACAGGCATGTTAATGTCTGTTGCTAGGTAGCCGAATGGTTCGGCTATATGTAGAAATTATTTAACAACTTCCTGTAGCTTACTAGGCTTGGGGGAAGATGTAAATAATTTGGGTAGATTTTTAACTAGAATTTTTGTATGGGCAGCGTCCGTTAAGCCTACTCTTTTCGATTTCTAACTGCCAAGGGATATTTTAACTTGCTCGACACTGAACACATGAGTCCGATCTCACACTACCCAGAGATCAGGAGAATTTTTACCAGAAAATCCACAGTCTCCACCATGATTCTTCTTCTTCTTCTTACGCTGTCAGACATCGACCTTTATTTTTTCGAAAAAAGCGGCGGTCATCCTGAGGCTATCGACACTGCCATAGAGCTTGTCTAGTGTTGCCACTGGTGATGGCCACATCTGCTCTCTCTGATCCTCGTCGGTCATTTTCCCGGTACCACACGGGCATTCGTCAGTGCCACCTATCTTCAATTTGTTGAATAGGTGGTACCTCAGTCTATTGTGGCCAGTGCGAAGTCTGAAGACCACGACCTGCTCTCTTCTGTTCAACTGGTAATAGGCATCGTTTTTTGTGTAGCCAGTATGTTCGGTTTCCCATTTGGTCATGTATCTAGCTCTAATAAGCCGTTTTGACTTTGTATATCATACTAGTATCTGGTTGTGGTAGTCTTGCACCTTCTTTTGCCAGTCTGTCTCCCTCCTCGTTGCCTTGTATGTTGCAGTGGGATGGAACCCACTGTACCACTACTCTTTTTGGTGCGGACTGCTGGCATAGTTGACAGAGTACTGCTCTTAAATCGTTAAGTTTAGTATTTTTCTGGCTTTTTAGTGCTGTGACTACGGCCAGGGCATCTGTAAGCAGGACTATATGGCTTTCATTCCTTTTACCTGTCACCATTTCTTCCACAGCCGCCCTCAGTGCCTCTGCCTCCGCTCTGAAATTGCTAGTGTATTTTCCATTTGGTAGGTTCAGGAATGCCCCTGCCCCTCCGTTCTTTGTTGTTTGTTACAGAACCGTCGGTGTATGAATGGGTCCAGTCCATGCTTGGGTAGTTTTTCGTTATGTACCTCAGGGTTGTATCTTTTCTTTCTTTTTAGGTCTGGCAGTTTTTGTTTCCAATACCTGGTATATTTTCTACCACCTCTGGAGATATATGCTGCCTCCAGGTAGGTTTTCGTACAGTAGGGATGGGCTTTGGTGTTGTTAGTGCGTTCATGGGGATCTTCGTGCACACCATGATTCGAACCTGTGAGCTCCAGCACTTGAGGTGGACACCTTACCTCGAGATCTTTGAGCCCCCCCCCCCCCCCCCCCCCCCCCCCGAAATAAGTAAAGTACTAATATGCAATCATGATCATCATGTGTTGTGTCGTGTGTTTATTAATGATCAATTTGTTCCATAATCATCTATCTGCGATTTTTAGCCTTTTATGTGTTCTTTATTTGCCTACCAAATCTGTCATGCTATCCCAGATTATTGTTACAATTTTTCATGGTCTTTCATGCTCCTACACCTTCCCCATTTTGTTACATGACTTTTCAGGTCCTCATTTATCTGTACAAAAAACTTTGCATTCCATCTTTCTAATGTTGTTGTTTGCAAATTCCTACATTGGGTAGGTTATTCTTTTGTGCGCCCCGAAAAGGACGTTAAGTGGCGGTTTGCAGTAGCTTTCCTCACATCCCGAGCGTGCTGATGAAAGTGGACTGGGGTCCTCCAGACGATTGTGCTATTCTTGCCTTCATCTACTATAGGAATCATGCCGATCCTTCACCTCGTTAGCCAAGCTGCCATGAAAACAGCGTGTTTCCAGGGACGGCTATTAGGAAGCTGAGGTGAGGGTCTTGGTCAGTATGTTTTGCCTGACCCTGACTAACATGTCTGATCAGTATATTTTGCCTGACCAGACGTTACTCTTCCTCCCTTCTTTCTTATAATTTACTTTTTATTTCCAATTTTTCAAAGGTGAAAATAATTAAACATGTAAATAAAATGTAAAAATATAATATTATTACTGTTTCCCGGGGTCGCTATAGCTGACAGGTAAAGCGTTCATCATTCAAAAATAAACAAAAAGGTCAAAACAGTGGGTGGTTCAAATCCTGCGAGTTTCAAGCATGTCTTGGTCTCAACTAAGGTGAGATTGGCGCCTTGTTCTATTGGAGTTGAACTAAAAGCTAGGTGGTCCCATCTACACAATGTGCAAGCAAAAGAACAATTGAAAATTGGCAAAACCAGAATGTTAGCCATTGTCCTGTCAAAAATTCTAAAGGTAATGAAACTCCTACCTAATAGTGACCTGCATGAAGGTCACAATGAGGCAGCCCCTCCATCATGCAGAAATTCAACAGACCAATGAATCGCCTATTTGTCTGCACACTCAATTGCAAGTATAAACATGTAAATATTTTTGTAAAACTGTATTTTTCAGTACAAGCTTTTATTTATACTTAACACACGTTTTTTCAACAAAGAAAAACGGTAACCAAAGGGACACAAACCATAAAAATCTATTTTCCAGAAGGGTAAGCAGTTATATCTTTCGGGTTGGATACAGAATGGCGCCAACAAATGTTAATTAGGAAATTATATAATTGATTAACTTTTATGGTACGTTATTCGAGGATCCGTAACAATTGTACAGACTAACAGGTCACACTAGTAGAGGATGTGTACAAAATTTCAGCTCTCTAGGTTATGGGAAAGTTGGTTAAAATAGGAGAAATAGAAGTCCACGCAAATGGGCAAGTCTTGGACAACGACCACCTTCATGTCAAGTTGAATAAAAGTAAAAAAAAAAAGACCTCTTCGCCCCCACAGGGGTAGAAGAGAAGTGACTAAGTATAAAATATTTTGATATCATTTGTAATAATAATCTTTACAGGAAATCTCATGCAAAAACAGTGCACA
This sequence comes from Ariolimax columbianus, assembly GCA_036924085.1. NCBI lineage: Eukaryota > Metazoa > Mollusca > Gastropoda > Stylommatophora > Arionidae > Ariolimax > Ariolimax columbianus. The sequence continues at coordinate 79,348,776 of JAVGWX010000004.1, read as the reverse complement.
ACCGTCTTCTACATCTTTCCCACAATCTAGGATGCCATCAGTGCATCGCATCTAGTTATTATGAATTGTTTGTTTCCCCCAGCTGTCTGTCCATAGTAAGTGTTGTCTCTTGAAATGTCTTTTTTGTGTCCATTATCTGTCTCGTGCCTTCCTGTTTCTTGTTACCAGGCTGTTTTTTTTAGTATAGTATTGAGTATCCTAATCTTGATACAAGACTACTATTGGATTAGCGCGTTTTTACAAATCATTTATCTGTCTAGTGCCTTCCTGTTTCTTGTTACCAGGCTGTTTTTTTTAGTATAGTATTGAGTATCCTAATCTTGATACAAGACTACTATTGGATTAGCGCGTTTTTACAAGTCATCATTTATCTGTCTAGTTCCCACTCGAACATAGGGCTGCATCAGATGTTCTCCACCTGTTCCTTCTCTGTGCAATCTTCTTGAATTCCGACATGAGACCTTGAATGAACTGACTTCCTCCACAGCCATTCACCGCAAGATCTTCCTTGACCTTCCCACTCATCTCTTTCCCAGTGTGTTTCAATCCAGCACATGCCTGGTTATGCTGTCCGGCTTCTTTCTGAGAATGTGCCCTAACCATTCTCACTTTCTCTCCCCCAATTCTCTGCTGTATTGGTTGTTGCCTCTTTCTTTCCAACGGATCTGTATTTGCCATTTCCTCTGGCCATCCACCCCGAAGTTTTACAATTTGTTATTTCGGCAATGAACAAACCAATGTCCTCAGTTAAGCGAAATGCATAGTGGGGGTTTTGGATATGGATAGGGTTGACATACTGAGGTCAATCAACTGATGTCTGGGGACGGCGTGGCCTAGTGGTTAAGTGGCACGGCTCACAACCTCAAGGTGCTGGGTTCGATCCCCATCACAGCACCGGCCGTTACCCCGGGGAAGCAAACCCTTAGAAAATGCAGGAGGAAGCAGGCCCTTACATAAAATGCTTGCTGAAGTCGGATGCACTGGGCAGACAGGCGCAAAATAAAAACCACAGTGCAACGCACACCGCCTTGGGGAATAGAGAAATAAGGTGAACGCAAAAAAAAAACCCAAAAAAATTGACGTCTCTTGGATATTGACACTGTAATCAATAAGCTGGCAATCCATAGATTGTTTACTTACTTACGTTGCCACTCCTTTTCTACCACGAGGTGTAGTTTCTACCTAACTACTTAGTTGCTCCTTTTCTTATTCTGGGTTGAAGGTTGACTAGAAAGAGCGCCAGACTATTCTATATACTCTCTTCCTCTTGGCCTGGTTGCAGTCTAGTCTTCAGCCTCTTATAGAATGTCATTTTATCATCCCAGGTGGCTTTGGGTCATCCTGCGGATCTAGATCGTTGGCACTTTGCTTTCCATCACAAAAATGATAGCCAATCTTCTTTCCTTCTGCAGAAATGACCAAAGCTGAGATTGCTCTACTCAAGTCTGCAAGGGCTGAGTTTCTATACCCTTGCCTTGCTGTCTGATTGCAGACCTTGTCTCTTCTTGTTACTTGTATACCCTTTCTTAGATATCTCATTTAAGAACTTCAACATGTTGCCCAATGTTAAAATCAGCTGTAGATCAAGACTGAGAGGATGGGGTGGGAGTATGTACTACCAGTGAGCTAACCGACCATTGGCATCCACCCTCTGTACCACTCATTGATGAAGACTAAGCACCTATAGGTTTGCTCATAGTGCATTGATGTTAACTCTTAACAGAACAACCAAATCATTTTTATGTACAAAAGCACATAAATGTTTTAGTATAGACTTCCTGCAAGGAGGTTGCTGTCAGCAAAGAATGAATGATGAGGTAAAGGTAGTCACAAAGCAGAAACTGCTGTCAGGGATAAAGTGTTAGTTCCCATCCTAACTGTCTTCCCTTCCGTAACAGTAAACCTGGCACAAATTTTACAACTGGGTTGACTGGAGCACCTGAAAATGAAAATTGAACCCCGTATTTATGCTGTGAAAAATAGGCCCTCTAATCAAACGTTCTGATTTTAATTCAATAATTTGAAGATCTCTGAGAAAAATACTTACAGAGTCGTGTGTCAAGTAAGTGTCACAGTAATCACAATAATATCTGCAATGAAGAATAAAATTAATTAATGAACACAATTTCTTCATTTTGAAAGAACAAACAAATCAATCAAAGGCATTTCTTGGCCAAAATCTATCAATAAATAAATTGGGCCTTCTGCTTAGCACAAATGTAATAACTGGGCATCAAGATAAGCGGGGAAGGGGGGGGGGGGGGCGGCTTAGCGGCTGCTGCTCTGGCAAAATTCTAGTTAAAAACCTACTCAAATTATTCTACGGATTCTCACCCCACAGAGAATATGTTTCAAAAAGAAGAATGTGTGACTATACACCAGGTCTTGGTTATGTGGTTAGCGGAGTGGCATAGATGGTACATGACTGGCTGCGGGTCTACCTTGCTCTAATTTACGCTTCCACCCCATCAGTCCCACAAATAGGCGATTGTATATTCCAGGGGCTACCAACCTAACAGTTGGAACAGATACTGGAATTGGCCCGTGAAATAACCAGGGGATTTTCGCCTACCAAAAAATATCAAACAAAGGAGGCCATACCTCCCCATGACGTCTAATAACACAAGTGTACTGAAGATAGATAGAACAAGATATGTTACTAAGAGTATCACATTCAGACTACAGATTGGAGAGTTACGTCTAACATTCCAGGAACAGTGTCCTATTCACTCGCACAATTTCTTCCATCTAGTATATCCAGCACTGTGCCTAGCTTCTAGATTTTTTAACTGTCTCCTAGATCCTAAACAAATTTGTTTGACATACTTCACACGAGGCGGAGGCATATATAGTTCAGAGAAAAAAAAACATGGCACAACCAAATACAGCGATAAATTTAGGAAAGTGGAGATAGCTAGGACATACTCTCACACTAGTCAATAATAAGGAGTTGGTGATTCAGTGGATTGGATAACTTTCTTCTGACCAATGAAACATGGGTTCAAGACTAGGTACATTATCAATTTTTCTCTGACTATTGAGTGTGTATGTAAAATAAAAACCTGACATGAACTGCATGGAAAAGCAGCCTTTATTCTTTAACCGAACCCATCAATGTTGACATACCTACTAGAGGTAGCTGGGTGGAAAACACCCAGTAGCAAGACTTCACACAATGAAAATCTTAACAGTTACCAGCACTGCCATAGCGGAAATCTTGGTTCTTGTGCGTTAATTCACCCATTCTGAAATTTTATACCATTCAATGACCACACAGGTTTCCGTACAAAAATAATTATAAGTGTCTAGCTACAGGAGGCCAAAATTCTGCGATGTCCTGCAGAATATTGTCGAACGGGTCTAACTGGCGGACTTTATTCCGATGTCACCACAGAAACTCACATATGTAGGAATCTATCATGTGTCTGTGTGTTCCATTTTGGTTAGGGTTAGGTGCCCTCTAACCATGTGCCAGAACAAACAGGAATATCCTGCTGACATGTGCAACATCTCTAACGATCTTGGCGAACTGTGAGAGACAAAGTCATAACATGATTTTTAGCACACAGTCGGACGGTGTGTATAATTCGTCTTTCCTGCAAAAACTGCACATAATTTATTTTCTTGCGTGTCAAGTGTGACAACTGCAATAAATCCATCTTCCATGTACGGTGTTAGATCTGAGAATGACATGGACATAGGTTTACCGCGCAAATTGAAAAGTATGGTGCTTCGTGTGGCTACATTCTACTAAATTTGACCTATTATAATCCGTGGGTGAATTGATGCACAAATACCAAAATCTTATACAGTTGGGTATGCTAATTGTTAAGAGGGAAATGTGTTCATGCTGTGCACATCAGAGCTATACGTTCTCAATATCTAGTACGCCGCAGGAATGAAACCACCCACAAACTCACAACTAATCGTCAAATGAAAGCACAAATGGCAAACATGCATGGAAGAACTTGTGACACTAATAACATCATCTTCTTCTTCTGCGTTTGTTCTCATTCTCCCGCTACCAAGCCCTGAACAGGGCTTGGCAAATATCAGGATGTAGTTCGGATAACGGAATGACCGGGAATGCGTTGTGTCGCTAGTTTACAGTTAGCAACCATTTGTTTTGATTGTGATATTTGCACCTTTCTGTCCGACACATCCATCTTCGCCAGTAACAACATCATCTAATAGCCGACCAGATGTTTTTTCAGAACAAAAGGATAACTTCTGACTACATCAGGTACTGAACTGTCCGAATGAATATCAAAATCTTAGTTTTCATACTAACTAGACTACTACTAAGTAGTCTAACTGTACTGAACAGTAGTGGGATCCTCAGTGGACTCATTTCACCAGTTTAACAATTTTAACGTCCACATATTCTTTGGATCTAAACTATAATATATTAATAATCTACTGATTCGATTGATAACAATTATTAATTATATAAATTATTGGAATTACTTAAATCATTTATTAAAATGCATTCGTTGCATCATTTATAAACTTAAACTTTACAACAAGAACAAAAATTACTCTTCATTTTATCAAATCTAAAGTCTACTCAATAGTGTACAGATAAATTAAATATACTGTTACTTGTTACATACTGAATTGAATAGATCTAATCTCAGACTAATCTGAATCATTAATAATAAATAATGTCAATGATGCTGATGAGAGTGAGATACTGAACTCCGACTGGCTCGGTTAGATAAATTTGTTATTTCACCCGATACAAGGCACTAGGTGACTGAACAAAATATATGCCACACACTGGTTTTGAGCATTTTCCCCTTCATCAAGAGACTGGCTTCGAAAACGCTCGGCCACCCCTGTGCTCAGACCAAGTGACAAATGTCCGAACCGAACGTTATACCGGGCCGTCAGTCAGCGTGTTTACCGTGTAACTGTCGGTTGAGAAAATTTAAATGGTTAACATTAAATGTTAGCGATCCATAACAGTTCTTGTAGATCTGTTTTGACCACATTAATCAATTTGAAACCTGGAAAACATAAACTTACTTAGGCATTGTGTATGAAGGCTAGATGGGGTTAAAACTTTCGTAACAACATAAGTTTGAGTCATAAGAAAGAACACCCGAAGTTACAGAACGATGCAGCGGAAGTGCTCTAAATTTTAAATGGCGTCCTTTGCGGTGTAAAGGAAAATATGCACCACAGAAATAATGTTTTATTTTTCTTTGCTTGACTTTTCCATCGATGGATTGAAGGGATCGAAGAAACACTTTAAAAGTTCAACATGTCGTCAGTACAAGCCTCATACCTAGCGCAAACCAGACGTGTATGCAGACTTCCTCTCTGCAACGCTCCAAGGCTGGAAAAAAAATCAAATTCAGTCATTATAAACCAGCATAGTCTGCAAAATGTTAGTTAGTGTCAATAAACAAAGAAAACACCGTAATGCTATGCATTTGGACAAGTTTCATTTAATAAGAAAGAGTCATCATTGGTTTACCAGAGGGAGATCGTGCTTGACAAATCTATTAGAATTCATAACTTAACGTCTTTTTATGATTTAGAAGACTCCTCATGGAGAAGGCTACTAAATAGATAGATGGAAGAGAGCTGGTGGATGTTATTTATTTCGATTTTGCTAAGGTCTTAGAAAGAGTACCTCATCAAACATTGTTTAGGAAGTTAAAATCACATGGAATAGGTGGCGAAGTTGCCAAATCGATAGAAAATTGGTCACGAGAAGAAGGCAGAGAGTGGGAATAAATAAGGAGTACATCGAGTGGTGAGGTAAAAAGTGGAGTGCCATAAGGATTGGTTTTGGACCAATTGTGTTCTTGGTTGTTATATAATTTTCCACAAATATATTGAGTCCATGATTGCAACATTCACGGATGACAAAACTATGCGGGCGTGTCTCATCTCAAGCAGAGGTGGGTCTATTGTGATCGGATTTAGATCAGATTTAAGAATGGTCTGAGAGCTGGCATATGAAGTTTAATGTTGATATATGTGCAGTAATCCATGTGGGTTGATCCAATATGGAATATAATTACTGGATGGGAGTGAACAATATTAGAAAGATAGAAAAGTAAAGGGACGTAGAAGCTATAATAGCTCATTAGGAATGGTGCGTGAGAAAGTCCAGGTAGCAGAGAAAAACGGTAAATTCAATGCTAGGTATGGTAAAAGAAACATTACAAATATGAGCAAAGAAGTGATAGTCAGACCATAAGGCATCGGTGAGACCTAAATTGAAGTACTGTTCAAGCATGGAGTACTTATCATAAAGTAAATATAGACGTGCTAGAACAGATAAAAGGTGAGCAGCAAAACATAGTGAAATTCCAGAATTATAGTAATGAAGAAAGAATCAGAAAAACCGGCCTACAGTGTCTAGAAAATATAAGAATTGGAGATAACAATACATGTTTATAAGTTAAACAATGGAAATGATAAATTAGACTATAACAAGTACTTCAAAATACAGCCACCTAAAAGAACAAAGGGCGCATCTACACGTTAATTAAAGAAATGTCCAGGTACAAGAAAATATTTTTTTTTAGCCAGAGAGTGGTGAATGCTTGGAATGCATTGCCACAGACAATAATGGAGGCAGGGTCAATTAATGCTTAAAGAATAGATTGGATACACACGGTTATTTTTAAATTAAGTGGAGTAACATAAATTGGTTGTATACAGACTCTGAGGAGCCTTCTAAATCAATATAATGAAGTTTAGTAAAGTTAAGCAGTAGGACAAGAGAACAAGAAATAAAATGTAATCTGATAATATAACTCATTTTGGAACTGCTGGAAAGAACCAGGCAGATGTCATTGGGTCATGATGTGAGGAGAAGGCACTGGCGCATGATGGGGAATACATTACGGAAACCAGTTGATATTATAAAAAACAGTCTTTATTTTGGAATCCCAAGGGAAATAGGCGTTTAGGTGGAGCAATAATACATATGGAGAAGAAAGGTTGAGAAAATATATAGGAAACAGGGAAGACATAGGTAGAACTGGCACGGATGGCCCATGACAGGAGAACTTGACATTGAAGACGTGTTCTACAGGGAGCAGAACAATGTTGATCAATTAACTGATTGATTGATTACCAACAGGCTGCCAGTAACAGCGGATAAACTGTACGTGGACTGGCCATAAGCAGCACCCCCCGCCGTCTTTTAACCCAAGATTTTTTTTTAAAATTTGTATCGGAGCTTTGAATCTTGGTGTTTTTATTTTGTTTTTTGTCTTGGGTGAGAACCATGGCTTTTTCAAATGGTTTTTTTTCGGAGACTTTGAACTTGTTGAGCCGTTAGACAGTCAAATATTCGTACGTGTATCTGAACACCTGTTTGGCTTTCCGGTGTCTGGTGTGTTTTCCTCTGGGTATATACTTTATACCAGTATAAAGACGTTAAGTCAAGTTAGGTCCATGCGTTCAAGTATTTAGGCCGTATTCCTGTCATACACACCGACGGTCAGTCGTGCGCAGTGGGACATCAGGCTGGGGTTTCTCGGCTAGAGTGAGAAGCGAGGTCGTTGTTGGGCGCAGTAGGGCATACATGTCAACAACCTCCAGTATGAGAATGGAGACGGAAGCATTGAACTCAGCACTGAAATGGATATCTGAGACTTCTACAACAAGGGCAGTCATCGAGAGAGACGCGCAAGCCGTACTTCAGAAAGTACAGAAGGGATGGCTTTGGTACGAGTGGATAGCAGCTGTTGAGGCCTCAAACCTACATGGGTTGACATGAATCTACTGTCCTGCTCATGATGCGGTTCAGGGCAATGAAAGAGCTGACATCATGGCTTCACAAGCTCCCATCATTGGCACATTAGTGATGGATAGAAGTAACATTTTGAAATCAATCAATGACCGCCTGCTGGATGAGGCCACCACGATGGATGAAGCAGCAATCCACAAACTGCAAAGGTTTGAAGTTCGAGCGGAGTGGTGTGCATGAGAGGATGGCGCAGGAGAGTGTACAACCAGCGAGCTACAGGAACCATCAGCATCCATACCTTAGGTCATTTGACGAGATAGACTGAGCACCTATGGGTATGCCCGAAGTGCAGTGACGTCGATTCTTAGAAACAGAAACAGTAAAATATTGTTTACATAACAAACAATTTTTGACTAAATTGATTACTAATACTGTATTTTTTTTTTTTTTTTTTTTTTTTGCGTTCGCCTTATTTATCTAATCCCCAAGGCGGTGTGCGTTGCACTGCGTTTTTATTTTGCGCCTGTCGGCCCAGTGCATCCGACTTCAGCATGCATTTTATGTAAGGGTCTGCTTCCTCCTGCATTTTCTAAGGGTTTGCTTCCCCGGGGTAACGGCCGGTGCTGTGATGGGGATCGAACCCAGCACCTTCTGGTTGTGAGCCGTGTCACTTAACCACTAGGCCACGCCGTCCCCTTAATACTGTATTTGATATGTACTAGGATTAATCTAATTCTCTTTGTGCTCTGTTGCACATGAGGCTTCTACAAGCAGTTTCATTCCCTTCTGTCTTGTGCAACCTTTCGTGCAGTGCCTGGTGTCAGAGATGCGCAGAACAGCTTATTCTCCGTCGTGCATCTCTAAGTAGTTCTTGGCCTACGTTTCTTTCTCTTGCCGTCCGGTGCCCACGCAAATGTCCGAACTCATTCTCATGACATGCCTCCGCCATCATCATCTTGTATTTCTTATAATGATATCCATATCTTCTTGGTTGGTGCCCTGTTAGAGTTTTTCATTTGATATTTTGTCTGGCCAAAACACTTTAATAATTCTGTAAAGGCATATATGGTGAAAGGATTCTAATCTCTGGGTATCCCTCTTTGTCATCCTCCAGCATTTCGAACCATAAAGAAGTACCGGTAAGTAGATATTATTAGTTAATTAGCTGGTTTTCTTTAACGTATGTCATTGAGCATCGCGGAGAGCTTATGTTGACTGTCCTGTGCCAAGTGAGTTGACTTGGTCAATGTAAGCCATTGTTTTTGCACAATCACTCTAATGGCATATATCCACAATCTTCGTGGCCGCCCTCTGCCCTGTAGCTATATCTACCAGCATTGTAAGCCATCAGTGGAAGTTCATATGAGGGTACATTCTCGTGAGATGACCAAACCAGCGTATTTTGTGCATGGGAATGTACCCTATGTCGCCTTTTAGCATTTTTTCTTTCCTGGTAACACCGATGACTTTCCTCAAACACTTCATTTTACACGCCGAACTCTGCCGAAGACAGATGTATCGGAGCGAAAAGTGCAAATATCACAGTCTAGCTGTAAACTAGCGACACAACACATTCCGTTCTCCGAACTATATCCTGCTACTTGCAAAGCCCTATTCGGGGCTTGGTAGCGGGAGATTGAGAACTAAGACAGAAGAAGAACAACACGTCCAAAGTTTGCGGTCACGCTCGTTGGACAGAGGCCATGTTTGGCACTGGTAGCACAGAGTCGGCCTAAATATCAGCTGTTTATCAGCTGTTGCTTTGTTTCCAAACTAATGTTCGGGTGCCTAAGCAGTTGTAACAGCTGATAAGTTATAGCCGATACTTTCTGACATCTAGTCTCGATTTTCCTGTAGAAAAAAATATGGTCTAAATACTTGAGCTCATGAAACTAACTTAACGCCTTTATACTGGTTTAGAAGACTTCAGAGTCTGGATACAACCAGTTTCATTTACATTTTCTTGCTCTAAAAGCAACGACCTGTCGAAAAGCAATTGTATTTACACTTTAGTTGAGTGGCCCATGAGCTCTGCTGATCCGAATACTTTCTGTTTTCGTCTCGTTAATCCACATATTGTATTTAGCACAGATAGTGATTTTGCAGTTTATGTTCATCGTCGTAGTTCAAACACTGATCATCTGCAAAGATAAATTCGTGTATTGAATTCGATTCTACTTCCGCTGTCTCAATGTGACTGGTCTCTCGTGTGATTGTATCCATGCCGATGTTAAACAGCAGAGGGGAAAGCACACATTTTGCCACAACCTGTAGTGATTTCCAAAGCATCTGTGACACCATTATTTGTTTATTTTACGTGTTTGCCTCACTAGTTTCTACTGGCGGAGGCGCGCCTATTCCACCCCAGACTGTAGTCAATTATGTGATATTAAGATGCATAAACCAGGGCGTTGATGTATGTGTGGGTCTGTATGCATATATGCTAGGTTTGTGCGCTCTCAGAAGACAGCCCAACCAAAGTACAATGGAAGGATCTTACCCCGAAGGCGCATGTGAAAAAGTGTGATTGTAGTACAGAGTCAAATGAAATAGAGTGAGGTAAGAAGAGAGAGGAAGGAGAATCCAAAATAGAAGCCCTTCGAGTAAGTGAGAGTTACCCTGTGACACCATCAATCGTTCTGAAGACCTTTATACAGTGCTCTGACATTATCAAGTAGCTGTCCTAGTGCCCCATAATCCACCACTACTATTATATAGCTCGAGTTTAGTTTTCCTACTATATTTACTGGATTTCCAAATTGTTTTTTTTACGTGACAAAGACAATCATAGTCTTGTTAAGTGGGATTTTTATGTCCTCTTCCGTCCGTCCTCGGAGTGATACCACACTTCCGAGAGAAGTAATTGGTTCTATATTCTCCAACATTTGGTTTCCTAGCGACACTGGTTGTTGATGTGCACGATTGGTCATAATTTGGATTTTCTTTGTGTTAATCTTTAGCCCAACTTGTTTCGAAATTTTTTCTACCTTGCCACTCTTATCCTGATATTAGTAAATGTGAGCCTCCATGCAAAACTTGCTGACCCGTACGTTGGAGCTGCAAGGCGTGTTCAAATGAAAACGGACCAAACTGCACCAAGTGAACATACATACGATGCGCATGATGACGTCACTTCTGATGTAAACAGCACATACCAACCGTCAGTTTTGTACAATTTCATTATCCCCGGACTTATAGTTTCCTCAGTAGGCTGTTGAAAACCTGGCGGGTGTGATACAGAATCCGTCCAGAGTTGATCACCGAGCAGTGATTCGGTTTCTAACAGCTGAAGGATGTCGACCAGTTGACATTCATCACAGAATCATCACACAATGAAGCACAACGTGCTATGGGCAAAAACGAGGAGGTATAAAATCAATGGAAATATTATACAGGTCCTTGAACACCTATATGACAATGCATCCTGCACAGTTCTTGTGAATGGGATGCGGAGTGACTGTTTTCGCTCATCGGTCAGTTTTAGACAGGGTTATGCAAACTTTTCAACATATTCCTGAGACACTCAACTGCAGTAAGACATTTGAATGGTGTAAATGTTTTAGAGAAGGCCTTTAATCTGCGAGTGATGATCCCATCCTGCTCCTGCAAGATAACACTCGACCTCATACAGCTCACCGCACTATGTGCCATCTGCAGCAACTCGGCTGGGAGGTATTGACACATCCACCTTACAGTCCAGACCTCGCTCCAAGCGATTTCCACCTATTTGGACCACTTAAAGAATTCCTTGGAGGTCAGCACTTCAGCACTGATGACAATGTGAAACAGGCTGTCCTTAATTGGTTTAGACATACTGACAATCTATGCTTAAGCTTTTTGAGCATTACTTAAACACTAGGATAAGTGCATAAACGTTGCAGGAGATTATATACAAAAAATAGATGGCATTTAGACTACGGGTAAACATTTTTATCTTGTCATTACCAACAAAAATGTCCAGATTTGACTTGAACGCCACTCGTATATTCCATTGTGGTTGTTCCACAGCCAGCTCGATGTCTTCCCAGCTGTTTCTTCAGTCTTTCACTGCTCTTGACAGTGAATGTCTGCTCAGGTCAAATTGCTTCAGCAAGTCATATACAGATGTAGCAACATAATCTCTTGAATCCACGTCTACAGCAATGACTTTGGCTATGATCCCACTTCTCTCAAATCTGTAACCTGGTGATTATATTTCACAATTTTGAAAGAATGTTGCTAGTCTAATTTAGATTCAAATTATACAGTTAACTCAGTCATGATGAGACTTGAGTCTAGTGTCAGAGTCAGGTGAAATATACTGATTAAGGTTACATCTCATGTCCTCCTCGTGGTTTTAGGAAACTGGCTGTGTCACAGCATTATGACCATCGAGGTGGGGATCGTCACTTTAATCTTTATAGTAGTGAATTTATGGCAGAGCCTTGCACTGCACTATGGCGTAGTGAATCCTGGTTCACCTTCAAAAGTGTGCTTCGGGATATTTTTTTTGTTTTTGCATTCGTCTTATTTCTCTATTCCCCAAGGCGGGTGTGCGTTGCACTGTGGTTTTTATTTTGTGCCTGTCGGCCCAGTGCATCCGACTTCAGCATGCATTTTATGTAAGGGTCTGCTTCCTCCTGCATTTTCTAAGGGTTTGCTTCCCCGGGGTAACGGTCGGTGCTGTGATTGGGATCAAACCCAGCACCTTCGGATTGTGAGCCGTGCCACTTAACCACTAGGCCACGCCGTCCCCGCTTCGGGATATAAGAAGAGTTACTGTATTTCACTGGAGCAGTTCATACAGCTGCAGCGGCTAGCGACTCAAAGTTGACTGCTAGCATCAGGGCCAGCGACCCAGAGCTGCCAAGACCCTTCTTCACCTCCAAGTGTTGATCCTGGAAAACATACTGTAGCTGGACAGACTGGCGAAGGAGAAGGGATCGAAGAAGGAAGACTAACCCGTCTCTCAAAAATGTCTGCTGAAGTCATATGTGTTTGACCGAAAAGAGCAAATATCGCAGTCAAGCTGTAAACTATGAAACAATGAATTCCGTTCTGTAGACTGCATCCTGCCACTTGCAAAGCCCTTTTCAGGGTTTGACAGTGGGAGATTGAGAACAAATGAAGAAGAAGAAGTATTCCACCAAATAATGAGATAGGCGACTGTGGAGCAACATGAGACTCAGATCACTTGATGATCTATCCAAACCTTCTGGAAACATCTAATATGGATGCCGCAATGAAGGAGAATGACACATCATTCCACATGGCTGAACATTGGAAACATGTCGTCTTATGGGGTGCCCAGAACAAGGGAATTAAGTAAGTATCAAGAATTGAAAAAACTCAACATAGATGACAAAGTCCAGATAAACAAGTTGTTTTGTCAAATTTAATTAAATTGTTAACCATTGATCTACAACTGGGGTAGTTGTCTCGCCGCCGCGATTCAATTTCAACCAGTGTTCATAAGCGATCTCAGTCCCGCCAGGCGGAGCGATAGCGCGGGCTTGCGGAAAATGCTCGCTCGCCTTTCCCCGTAGAGCTATTGGGGTGCGGTTTTTTTTGGCGTCTCCTCCACCGAGGTGCGCTGCTCTGGTCCGTATCGAGAAACGTTGTCAGTCCGTGGTGATTTATCTAAGGCTTATAGCAGAGCTCGACAGTTCGTCTCGCTGGGGTGGTCAGACTCTCGCAAAGAGCTTGTGACCGGCAAATGGAAAGCAGGAATCGTGCCTGGAGGCCCTGTGTTCTCCCGGGGACCAACCCTCGGGAGAAGGGCAGGCCGGCAGGCCAAATTGTCTCTAGTCCCAGTGAAATTCATCGCCGAGGTCGTTGGGATCCGTTCTGCACAGAGCGCTGCCATCCCTCCTCGAGCGAGCCCGGTCGGTCGGTCGTCTGGTGCGTGTAGGGGCCCCTGTCAGGCGGTCCTAGGTCGACGGAGTGAGGGACGGGTGGAACAACCGTCCGTCCGTTCCGTCAGTCGGTCCCTGCGGCCGTCCCAGTGAGGCTTTTTACACACCCGTCCTCCGCCGACCGGTGTGTGCGCTACGTACGTCTCCGACAGATATCTGGTTGATCCTGCCAGTAATCATATGCTTGTCTCAAAGATTAAGCCATGCATGTCTAAGTTCACACTGTCTCACGGTGAAACCGCGAATGGCTCATTAAATCAGTCGAGGTTCCTTAGATGACACGATCCTACATGGATAACTGTGGCAATTCTAGAGCTAATACATGCTTACCAAGCTCCGACCCTCGCGGAAAGAGCGCTTTTATTAGTTCAAAACCAATCGTCGTTTCCCCTCGCGGGGTTGCGGCGTCCCCACTGGCGACTCTGGATAACTTTGTGCTGATCGCATGGCCTCATGTGCCGGCGACGCATCTTTCAAATGTCTGCCCTATCAAATGTCGATGGAGGGGACGGCGTGGCCTAGTGGTTAAGTGACACGGCTCACAACCAGAAGGTGCTGGGTTCGATCCCCATCTCAGCACCGGCCGTTACCCCGGGGAAGCAAACCCTTAGAAAATGCAGGAGGAAGCAGACCCTTACATAAAATGCATGCTGAAGTCGGATGCACTGGGCCGACAGGCGCAAAATAAAAACGCAGTGCAATGCACACCGCCTTGGGGATTAGAGAAATAAGGTGAACGCAAAAACAAAAAAACAAAAAAAAAAAAAAAAAAATAAAATGTCGATGGTACGTGACATGCCAACCATGTTTGTAACGGGTAACGGGGAATCAGGGTTCGATTCCGGAGAGGGAGCATGAGAAACGGCTACCACATCCAAGGAAGGCAGCAGGCGCGCAACTTACCCACTCCCGGCACGGGGAGGTACTGACGAAAAATAACAATACGGGACTCTTTCGAGGCCCCGTAATTGAAATGAGTACACTTTAAACCCTTTAACGAGGATCTATTGGAGGGCAAGTCTGGTGCCAGCAGCCGCGGTAATTCCAGCTCCAATAGCGTATATTAAAGTTGTTGCAGTTAAAAAGCTCGTAGTTGGATCTCAGGCGCAGGCGGGCGGTCCGGCTCGCGCCGGTTCACTGCCCGTTGTCTCCTGCCCTACCATCTGCCGGCTCTCTCCCACGGGTGATCTTCGCTGAGCGTCCTGGGTGGCCGGCGCGTTTACTTTGAAAAAATTAGAGTGTTCAAAGCAGGCCTCGGCTGCCTGAATAATGGTGCATGGAATAGGACCTCGGTTCTATTTTGTTGGTTTTAGGAACTGGAGGTAATGATTAACAGGGACAAACAGGGGCATTCGTATTGCGGCGTTAGAGGTGAAATTCTTGGATCGCCGCAAGACGAGCTACTGCGAAAGCATTTGTCAAGAATGTTTTCATTAATCAAGAACGAAAGTCAGAGGCGCGAAGACGATCAGATACCGTCGTAGTTCTGACCATAAACCATGCCGACTAGATCCGCAGGAGAGTTGCTTCGATGACTCTGCGGGCAGCTTCCGGGAAACCAAAGTGTTTGGGTTCCGGGGGAAGTATGGTTGCAAAGCTGAAACTTAAAGGAATTGACGGAAGGGCACCACCAGGAGTGGAGCCTGCGGCTTAATTTGACTCAACACGGCCAACACTGAAATGACTGACATGCCGAGACCACTTTCCTTGGGTCTAATATGGAACTGGTGCTGGATTTAGACCCTCAGAAATCTGGGGTTATGCCCTCTGTGGCTCGGTTGGTCTGCATCCAGTGTTTGATAAAGGAATTGACGGAAGAGCACTATCAGGAGTGGAGCCTGCGGCTTAATTTGACTCAACATGCAAACACTGTAGAACGACTGACAAATTGAGAGCACTCTCGTTGGGTCTAATAGTGAACGTGTGCTGGTATTAGACCCACGGAAGACAGGTCAGCTCTCTAACCTTCTAATGAAGGATCGCTACGGAAACCGTGTCCTAACACCGCGGAAACCGCAGGCTCCAGATACCTGGTCATGGACAAACAAAAGCCCTCGATTAATTCGTCCTGGCCAAAAAATGAACGGGTGCTGGAAATAGACCATCAGAAGACAAGTCAGTTTTACCCTACAAATGACAGGGCGTTGCTACAGAAATCCTGCTCAACTCGAGAGGAACCGCAGACATTTGGTTCACGTAGCAGGCTGATAAGCCAATGGCGCGAGGCTACCATGTGAGGGATTACGGCCGGACGCTTGTTAGGCGGAATCCCGCCCAAATTCTCAGCACCACTGCAATGGGAGGCTTCGATATGGTCGGGACCTGGTGATCGCGCATCAACCCTACCAGGTCGAGCCACAGAAAGAGGTCTCTTCCATCCGCTGATCAAAGCGGGCGAATAGCTGCTCGATATTCACCCTATACGGCGATGGGGTGCGAAACCACCAACATAAGACTTAGTTCTTGGTCGGGGTGTCGAAAACAGTAGAGCAGCCACCTCACTGTGAACTGTCGAGACTCACTCCTTGACCACGAGATATGTCCGCAAACCAGGCGAACAACATCTCCGTGACATCACCAGGCTTGTCCCCTGGTTAAATGCACTTCTGCTTCGATATCTACCTCGGTACGCTATCAGCCATACCAATGGACGCAGAAGAGATGCAGACTAGCGGACATTGCACACCTGCCCCACTGTGTCAACATCCCAGGTGGCGGGGAATGCTAGGCGTACCATCCCTGCATAGAAGCCAAGAAATTAAAGGGAGCAAAGAGATACCCCACTCACATGCAAATGCTACATTTCTGGCAGGACGTGACGATCCTGGGGTACAGACACACTGGACTGCCTCTCTTCCGGGTAAACCAGTCCATATCATATATCATCTCATATATCATCTCATATATCATCTCATATATCATCTCATATATCATCACCGCACCCTATAGACACGAGTAGTGAAGACTCGTTAGTCTGGTAAGACAACTTCCATAAGAGAGACAACTCTGATCATAAACAACTGCTGCCTTGCAGATAGGCTGGGGACTGCCAAAGGCTAAGGAGGGCATCCCTACAGAAACGCCTGTTGAAATCGGATGCACGGGGCCGCAAGCCTAACAAAACAGTGCAACGTAAATCGCAGTATGATGACAGTACAACCGATCATGGTTACTGTCTGACTGCGTACGAAGAAGAAGAAGATCTACAACAAACGGCTGCAGAAGTCATTACTGAAACAGTAAAAAAAAGCGCACTGGTACAGACTTCCTGAAAGGGGCTAAATGCAGAGGTGGCTCTACATTTTCAAGGGAACAAAAACATAGAATAGATGAAGAGTGTAAAAACAAAGAAGAGAAAAACAAAAATGAAAATAATGTGCAATGTAATATTAAGCTAATGACAAATCTACATTTTTGAACACTGTAATGCACAAAAAAGTAAAAAAAGGACCAAAGACACCAAGTTTAAAACAACTAAAAATCCAATTTGGCATATTACATGCTATAACTGATGATTGGAATGCTATTTTGTCCTCAAGCAATTTCTGCAATATTTTTGCTAAGTTTGTAATTTGCTCTCTTGTCTGTGGAAGGGGAATGAAGCAGTCTCAGAGATTTCAATAATGGACCTCCAGTTTAGTTTAGCTGAAGAATGACGTCATTGACACGGTTTAACCCATAAGTGCTCTGTTCTTCTCCATATTTTTGGAGAATCTCAGGACAAAACACGACCTCCGTATCACCGGCGAGGATCTCGTAATAGATTGAGTAGATTTTAACATAATTTTGATTTTGCCTGGGTAACGACCATTAAGCTCTTTTTGATTTTCAACTGTCGATAGATTCTTAACCTACATGACACTGCACACAAGCGATTGATCTCTGCTACCCAGAGATTCTGGGAAATATAAGAAAGTCATTGTGAAAATATTCTGGTCTCCACCGTGATTTGAACCCACGACCTCCAGCACTCGAGGTCGATGTCTTACCACGAGACCACTCAGTCCTTCCAGGTGACAGATGAATCTTGCTGTAAGAAAAGCATCAGTTAGAAAATTTGGCCAACCATCTTGCAACATGGTGCAACTGTCACCTGGAGGACTGTAGTTCGAGTCTATTATTTCACTTTTTTCTGTTGACTGCGGCTTTCTTTTTAGTGCTTCAAATATCCCTGTCTTCACATTTTGTTTAATCATTAATTTATTTTACAGTTTATTTTCCAAGAACTACTGTAGAATTTTAATCTGTTCTTAAACCAATCGGAAAGCAAATATATCTTTATCTGAAACACAATCATATGGAACAAACAATAAACAAAATAAAAAGATCATACCACCTAAGGGGGAAATGATGTTGGAGATCTTTATACTGGCAATCGAATGTGCAGACAAACAGATGGTTGGCTTAGGTGCATCCCTACATTTGGCTTATCCTAGCCAGCTTTTAGGAAAACGTGATTCCAGCCATTTGTTGAAGGTTCAACAATGCATTTGGCTTACTTTAATCAGCTTGAAAGAAAACTTGATTCCAGCCATTTGTTGAAGGTTCAATAATGCATTAGGCTTACTTTAATCAGCTCTAAAGAAAACTTGATTCCAGCCATTTGTTGAAGCGAAGGTCCAAACAATGCATTTGGCTTACTTTAATCAGCTCTAAAGAAAACTTGATTCCAGCCATTTGTTGAAGCGAAGGTCCAACAATGCATTTGGCTTACTTTAATCAGCTCTAAAGAAAACTTGATGCCAACAATTTTTATATGATGAGTTTGTCTGTCCAAGCCCCATAGACAACCCTCTTTAGTTTACTTCCTACAGCATGCAATGAATGAAAATAGTAGACATATTTTTTTTTGCCTTGGGCAATTACTTGGGTGTCTAATTGGTATACTATATTATGATTTGTGATTGAGATAAAAGCAACCAAATGATAAATAAATTTTTAATAAACTTTTTCAATTATATTCTGGACATTACCCTTAATTCTCTGAATGAACAATTCATGCTTCTGGAAACCCATAGCAAAAATTTTAAGTTTTTATATGACATTTTAAAACTCAAGAACATAGATGACAAAACGCTAGAAAATTATTGTACCAGTCTCCAGTCAATACTTTAGGTCGAAAATGAATCAGATATAAATGTAAATGATCTTCAAGAAGAATTACGTGATGTATCCTGAATGCTACCATATTCTATGAAACCTTTGAATGTTGTAAATTATGTATGCCAAAATAATTTAATTATTTTGTATCTGAATACTGTTGTAGCTCTGAGAATTTCTCCCTGTCTCTGTAGCTAGTGAAGAAAGAAGTTTTTTTCAAAATTAAAGTTAATAAAACACTTCTTAAGAAGTTCAATAAGCCAAACAAAACTTAGAAATCTGTCATTAATTTCTATTGAATCTACATTGGCTGCTACTGTAGACTACACATCCCTAATTAACTAATTTGCTAAAGTTAAAGTTACAAGGGTAAAACTGCAATAGATTGTTGTAGTTGATTATTGATATCATTATTTTAAAGTAATTTATATTTTCAAAATAAAAATAGTATTTGTACATTTTGTGCTGTTTTAAAAAAAAAAAATCGAAGATTATTTTTTTAAAGAAAAAAACATTTAAGGGGCGGCATTTCGGAGACTTGCATCATACTGAGAAAATCTGCCACACGGCCCTGCCTTCCATTACCGTTCTCTCAAGACAGCAAATAAAGACAACATATATTTCATTTGTACATACTCCACAAACTTGGGAAGGAAGACTAACAACTGGCCAAAAATATCTCATCAGACATGTTAGTCAGGTTCAGGCAAAATATACTGGCCAAGACCCTCACCCCGGGTTCCTCGTAGCCCTCCCTGGAAACGGGTTGTTTTCATGGCAGCATGGTTAACGAGGTGATGGATTCATGTGATCCTCATAGAAGTGAGTGACACGCAGATGAAGTCAAGCATTGCACAATCGCCTGGAGGGCCCTGGTCCACTTTCATCAGCACGCTCAGAATGTGAGGAAAGCTACTGCAACCTGTCACTTAACATCCTTTTCAGTGTGCACATAAGAGCAACCTACTCATTGTGGGCATTCACAAACAACAACTCCACAAACTTAAATATTTTTTATGTAGGTGGAAAAATGATAACATTAGAACAAACAAAGAGATATGAAATCAAGTAGGTCGCCATTGCTTTACAAATTAAACAAATAATAATACACTGCCGCATATAATACTTAAGTTCTTTATACTGGTTTAGAAGTCTCTGTAGAGTCTGTATACAACCAGTTTCTTTCCCACAGTTTAATTTAAAACTAATTAAGTGCAACCAATCTTTTTTTGAATGCATTAACTGACCATGTCCCCATTTTTTTCTATAACAATGCATTTGGTTTTTATTCATTTCTTCTAAAACTTCATTATCCGTTCTCTGTAGCAATTTTCATCGAACGCAATTCAACCTTCACCGATCTTTTTGCACCACTTGTCTATGCCATTTCTCTTGGGATTCTGTTTTGAGGGCTGTAAGTTTAACTTGATTGATGCAATATCACTAAAAAAAAACACATTTGTAAAAAAACACTTTCTATTTATTCAAATATTTTTAAAAATCCAGTTAAGTAAGCATCAATTCATGCATCCCTAATGATCAAAAACACTTAAAAACAAAAACATAAAATTACTACTAGAAAGAATACAACACAACTGTCATACACTGTTCACTCAAAAGACCCTAACTCTATCGTAATTGACAAACAAAAACAACAATGTAATCCTTTAATCCTGTCTGTTTCTGTGCTATTATGCACACATAAAAACCCCAAACAAGAAAGATATCTCCAATGTTGCAACAAATATCCTCATGAAATATAACTGCAATTATTATTAATTCGTTTCTGGTAATATCTCTTCCTCAATTTATCAGAAACATTTCTGACAACTAAGGGCTTGGTGTTTATGATGTGAATACTTATCTTCCTTACTTAGTCCCTCCTCTTCTACCCTGTGGTGTAGACGTGTGAATACTTATAAAAATAAAATTTTTTTTGCATTTTAGTTAGTTTTCTTTCCATTTGTGCCGTTGAGCATCGTGGGGAGCTTAAGTCGTCTATCCTGCACCAAGTGCGTTGCGTCGGTCAAATTTGACCTCTGTTGTTGCGCAATCACTCTGTCATCTATCCACCTGCCCCACGGCCACCCCCTTGCCCTGTAGCCAGATCTACCAGCGTTGTAAGCCATCAGTGAAAGTTGATGAGGGTGCATTCTCATGAGATGACCAAACCAACTTATTTTCTGCCTGGAAATGTATTCTGCACACGATGTAGTGTCGACCATACTTCGAATGGTGTCGTTCCACATTCTGTCTCTCCTGGTAACACCGATGACCTTCCTCAAACACTTGCATTATATATACATAAAAGGTACATTAATAAAATATTATCCCGTTACCATATGGGTTCGTGTGAATGTACTGCCCTGTTCCTGCTTTGTTTAATGGCAATAATAAATGAGGTGACGATCTAGCCTTTAAGGATACATATAGTAGGGACTTTGAATATGGTTGGGAGTGACATTCTGAGGTACACCAATGATCACCTCTTGAATGTGGACACCGCAGTTGATGAACTGGCAATTCTTGAGCACTATTATTGCTTTAACCAATAATGTGTGTAGAAGAGAGGGAGGCCTGAGAGGAAATAATAATGGTCGTGTAGGCATCAAAGGCCTGTTGAGTTGATCACCCACTACCATGTCAAACTGCAGAGCTGTGTTCATGCCTAGTGTGTTGACCGAAATCCCTACGGACTACCCAGGTAGAGCTGTGTACTCCGTAGCTTTAGGATGAGGGCCGCGAGGAGTGTGTTAGACCAATGTTTGTGTCAGGCTTTCTGTGTTTGTCCATGTTAAACTCCCTGTTTTTCCGCGTCCCACCACCGAGGCCTCTGATTGTGTTCACCTTTTGGTCAGCGTGACCCTTGGCTGTGCTGAGAATTCGAGGTTGGGAGAGGTATCGTGTAATCTCCGGTGGAGGGAGGCACAGGCAGGAGGAAGAAACAGGGTGTGAGAGAAACAACAAGGCAATCCATGTGGCAGAACATTGGAAACACGCTAGATGTGTTGCCTCAGACATAGAGAGTAAGTATATAAGTAGTAAAGAAACATGGTCAAGAGTTGAATCAACCCAGTAGACGTGGCTTCCACGACAACAATCATCATTGTCCAGATCAAGTACCATGTTTTATCACTGGGAAAGCCAAAATTGAAATACTGATTGGCTCTTAACTCTGTACAGTCCCAGGTCTACTAAGCCGCAGAAAGTTTAAAATACCTTCTAAGGCTAGCCTTTGGCTACCTGGAAAAGAGATTAACAACATGCCTGTTTGAATAACAGGATTAGGGGGGAACGGCGTGGACTATGACACAGCTCAGAATCCGAAGGTGCTGGGTTAGATTCCTATCACAGCACAGGTCATTACCCCGGCGAAGCAAACCTTTAGAAAATTCAGGAGGAAGCAGATCCTTACATAAAATGCATGCTGAAGTCAGATGCATTGGGCTGACAGGTACAAAATAAAAACCACAGTGCAACGCACATCGCCTTGATGATTAGAGAAATATGGCGAAGCCAAAAACATTTGAAAAAATAACAGGATTCTAAGTAAGTACAGCAGTCCCATTTGATTAGGAATTTGTGGCACACAAATAATCCATTATATTCTGATATGGTAAAAACTGGTATTGAACACTTGTTTTGCTGTTTAGTTTAGCCACTAAGTTTATGTATTTAGACTGACCTCAAGTATAGCAGAATATCCGGCGTACGTGCAACTTTTATTTCATCTATAGTTATTTCCACCATGGCTGCATTTACAAATGTGGTAAATTGTTTTACTTGTTGCATTCTGTAAGATGGAATCAGGACCTGAGAAAGTACTTATTTGATCAGGTCAATGATCATGCATCTGGATTACACATGCATATTTAATACAAGTCCAATTCAATTCAGACTTTGACTGGGACACAGAGGAAGTGTCTGTGGCTGCACTATTCATTGATGAAAGTCAGAAATACAACTAACGTAGTGAGTATAAAAAAAAAGTTATGTTTTCCCCTCCACATTAATGACAAAGCGATGTACAGAAATGGTGGCCAATCAAATCCTGCAAGTTTTAAAGTGACCCTTGGTCTCATGTGAGGTGGGACCAGAGTGCCTGCATCCTGAGTTGCCTCCAGTCATCTTGATTTATGTCTTGCTACTGGTCCAAGGTAGCCCAGGACAAGAGAGTGAGGTCGATGACCAGCGCAGTTTTTTCCCCGCACTATAATCCAAATGCAGCACAAATTACATCATCAAGACAAAATACCATCTGCTGATGTCGTCATCATCACTTGCTATGAGCAACTAACTAAAGAAATTTAAAGCTTCATAATATTATATATTTTTATTATGAGTATTTCATTGTCATAGATTTAATTATGTTTCACTAGATCATAATTTTAGATCAATTTGTTTAATATTAATTAATTTTCTGTTGATAAATACCATCTGACATACAGAGTTGCGGCACATGACTCTTAGATCATTAAATACAAATCTGTCAAATTCAAATTAGGCTGGACTGATTAAAAACTACTAAATAATTTACATAAACTTTTCATGGGCCAAAAATTCATTTACAATGTTCCAATAAATAAACATCAAAATACATACACTTCTGATAACCACAGAGGAAGTAGAGCATTAGAGTGCAATAAAAGACAATGCTATGTGGGAGGATAATATCTAGAGACACCTAAGCGTAACCTGGTTGTTTCTTCTCTCTTTTGTTTGTTTTCCTAAAGTGGAATGTGTTATACTTGATTTAACGCATTAGGGCAAGTGCTTCTAAATTCAGCACACACTTTTTTTTTTAATGGGCTCACTGCCCATTGGGTCATGGCCATGTTGGTTGATGAATCCGAACATGTACAAGTTTGTTGTGTGTGCCGTGCCATGTGTAACCTTCAAAGAATATCATAAAAGATGATTAAAGAGAGTTGTGCATAGGGCTATCAACCTCCTCATTCAAAACTACTGCTATTGAAACTGTCACTGCAAAGCTCCGGCACAGGTTTCCTTTAAAGAGGCTAGATGCAGTCTTATGCTTCCCTCGGGATGAAAAAAAATGGATAAATATCATGAGATGGATAGAAACAATGATGTCAGATTACAACATCAAGGTATAAGATAAAGAACATTAGAAATCCATTGCAACTGGTCTATAATGGAACGTGTAGATAGTATGATCAGATCTAGAAAATAAAAAAACTTTGTTTCCGTATCAACAGAAGATCCTATTATTCAGCTTGAGATTCAGACATTAAAAGGCATTATTATGTAGGCAGGCCGCTATAAACGATTCAGATGGTAAAAGGTTCATTCTATTTTTGGCAATACACATTATTTTCTATATTTCTTGATGTTTTTGATTGAGGATATGTTATTTATTTAGTGAACAAGAAAACATTGAAATCAAATACTTTGAGAAAAAGAGTTATCAAGGCTGTCAGAAGAAAATAGCCAATCAAACAATGACTATCACACCCTTGACTGGCAGGGACAGATCACCATTCTTTGCTTTAATACAGAACACACTTAGTGAACAGACACATGTTCAAGCTCTGCCTGTCTGCTTCACCACTGTGCACATGTGGACTAAACAAACAAACTGCTGAACTATGTTCCAGAACTTTCCCCTGTATTGCCAGTTAAGGAAGATACACTGTCCCAACGATTCAACGCTAAACTCAAAACTGTATAGAGTTAAAGAGCTACAAACAACATTCGAGTTCAACACAGGCACATGTCTGACGATGTGAACATCAAAGATGTGATCAGACGAAGAAGAAGAAGAAGGAGAAGGAGAAGAAGAATAAGTGATTGTACATCTCGTATTAACTAATTCACAACATGCACATCCTCCTCGATATCAATCTCCATTTTGAATGTGTTCTTTTCTGACTTGCGAACTCCGAACTGCAGCGGGTCCCTGTAGTTAGGCACCCTTGGGATCTTCTTGCTGGCACGGGCAGAAGGATTTTTAGTAAAAGCAAACCCCACACGGTCATTGCCCATATCAAACTCGGTGTAGTAAGGTCCGATAAACACATCTCCAAGAATCCATAATGGCCCCAAAGGTGGTGGGACATCCAGACCGATGAAACCGCTGATACACTGAGATTGCCCCATTATCGTGATCTGGAAGAGAAAAAACAAAAACAAGATGGTGTTAATATGCACTGTACCCCACATGGATTCTGGGGCCTCTAAACTCTATTTAGTCTCAATTGATGGGTATCAACGATATGCAAAATAGCAGTTAAAGTCTGATCGATTAAAACCAACATCTGCTGTCATTGAATGCCCACTTTGAGTAAGATTACTCTTTTGTGCATCCTGAAAAGGGTGTTAGGTGGCGGGTTGCAATAGTTTTCCTCACACTTCAGACGTGCTAACAAAGGTGGTATGAGGTCCTCCAGGTGAAGTACTATGCTTGGTTTCAGCTGTCTGATGCTCACTACTATCATGTCGTTCCCCACCTGATTAGTATTACGTGGTATTGTTTTCCATTTAGAATGGTTAATTCATTCGTTTTTGTGTGATTTCTTCCTGTCCAATTATCCTGGTCTGGACATCGGCTATATGAATGGCACAGCGCTTAAACCTGTGTCATATTTCACGGCCTAGTTCACACGGCTGAACTTCACGAAATTGTCGTGTGAAAAATTTAGACACTACTATAATGAACTGAACACAGCCGGGGAGAGATGTCAGACTCGATCATACGCTGAGTGATGTCCCTACGACCTCTTGTGGTTATGGAAAAGGCACGACATACAGTGTTAGATGTCATCCCCCCCCCTCCTCTCAGCTGCCTTGCTGGATACATGTTTACAGGAAAGGCTTCATGAGCAAACCGTGAGGAAAAATCTGCATCCTATGCTATCTCCAGTTGTCTCGATAAATATCTTGCCACTGGCCAAAGGTAGCTCAAGACCAGAGAGTGAGGTTGACAAAAGGTGCAGATTCTTCCTCACTTGAATCCAAATCACAGCGCAGGTCACCCATTTCAGCGGACACAGCAAGAGAAAAGACTGTTTACACGAACAAAGAGAGTGGTCTTCATCACTTGTGATGGACGAACGAACATGACTGAAATAGTGTGTTTCCAGGAAGAACTGGTGCGGTCTTGGTCAGTATGTTTACCTGACCCTGATAAAATTATCTGGTGGGTATGTTTTGCGTGACCAGACAGTCTCCTCTCCTCAAACCATGGTGTACAATTATGTATATCCGTGTTGAATGCCAGGTAACCAAAAGCTATCTATTTGTTCTGCAATTCCATCTGGTCCGCCCTTAGAAAGTGCCATCTTGTGTCCTTCCTGGTTTGCCCTTCAGATTTTCATTTGGGTTTTAGTAGTAAGTTAGTAGGTGGTTTCTGTGGCCTACTAGGTTTGGGGATGGTGCGGCTCTGGGGTTCCCAGCCTGCAGGCTTTTTCTTGTTGACATTTATACCCAGCAGTATAGTTCTATTACACGGCTCTGAAATATGGATTTTTTTCTTTCCTTTCGCCTTATTTCTCAATTCTTCAAGGCGGTGTGCATTTTTATGTAAGGGTCTGTTTCCTCCTGCATTTTCAAAGGGTTTGCTTCCCCGGGATAATGGCCGGTGCTGTGATGGGGATTGAACCCAGTACCTTCAGTTGTGAGCCATGTCACTTAACCATTAGCCCATGCTGTCCCCACAGGAAGAAGATGATCAATACCAATAGCACAGACCCCTACCGCACCAGCATGACAGCGCAGAGAGGAGGGGAGTGGGCCAGCAGGGAGAGACACAACTTCAGTGGGCATGAAAAATCCAATCATTTTGTGACTTAACTACGTGACTTGAGACAAGGTTAGGACTCGTTAACTACCTAGTTGAGGAATGGGTCGCTTATGAATTATGACCTCACCTTCTCATCAACCAGCCTCTTGCTCCGATGCTCCATCCCCAGTCATTATACACCTGCAAGGGCAGTTGATCAGGGAGCATACTCATGAGATGACCAAAAGGCCAGCACACCCCCCCCCCCCCCCCCCCCCCCAAAAAAAAAATTATTCGACACAAGATGTAGCTGACAATTTTGCGAATGTCCTTATTTTTCATCCTATGTCTCCTGGTGATACCTGTGATCATTCACGGACATCTCATTTCTCAGGCTATCAGTGTGTTCTCATGTTTTGCTCTGGCAGCACAGCACGGGTTTGCTAGGGAGATACTGCGTTCTGATTCATCACTAGACTAATGTGAGAGTAGTGGAGCTAGACAGTATAGAATGAATAACTTGTTTTCCCAAGGAATTGAAGAAGAAAAAAAAGGTGACATATCATATATCTGAGCCATACAGCAGAACTAATTTTATAGTCTAACCTGGGGCAAAGAGTGGTGAAGTGGTCAGTGGCACAATCCACAACCCAAATGTGTTTGTGTTCAGATTCACGAAACAGCAAGATTATAGGAATGAACCATTTTAAAAAAAAATTGGTGCTGAAGGCAGATGCACTGGGCCATTAAGGGCAAAAGACAGTACAATGCACTTAGGTGACATAAATAATAATAATTTAAAGTGTAAATCCCCCGACCCAAAAAAAAAAAAAAAAAGCTTATCATATCTACCTGGGAGTATCATGCACTAACCAAAAAAATGAACTAACCTTGAGAACATACTCTGAAGCTGTCAGGGAAAATGCAGTACCTCCGATAGTGATGGTCACATTTGGCATTTTTGGAATGCTGGCACAATCAACAAGGTACTGTATAAAACAACAAAGTAATTTTAATGTAAACTCTTTTATTTGTTTGTTTGGGGCTGTGTGTGTGTGTGTCGTGTGTGTGTGAGAGAGGCAGTAAAGCTTTGTGTTAGTCAGGTGCATCATACTGACCAAGACATCATCTCCTGTCATACTAACCAAGTTCCTACCTCATTCCCTCATCTGAGGGTCTGGTGAACACACTGACCAAGATCCCTGCGAAAGTCATAGCCAGTTATTTGTACTCACAGTGGCTGTATGGGAAGGCTGTAATCCATCACCGGTCATACATAACCAAGGTATATAGTTGCAGAAAAGTTTGTTTATCAGCTCCCCAAGTCTTTTGATTAAGTTTTAATGCTTGGTTGCTTTACTTCTAACATTGCAGATGTGGCTGCCAAATTTCAACTGTCTTCCCAGTGTTACTCCCAGATAAACTGAGTTATCCTCTTTCACTAGTAATTCCCCATTCATTTTGATGTTAATGGATCTCTTTGTTTCTTTATATCTGTGGGAGAAGATGGTGTATATTGTTTTCTGTGTATTTATCTTCAGTTTCCACAGTTTGCAGTATACTAAAATTGTTAGTAGGGCTCTGTTGATCTTGGCTTTTGCCAAAATGGGATATTTCTCGGTGGTCCAAATGGCGAGATCATCAACAAACAATGCCTTTGACACGTTTATATGTCTAGTGAGGTCATTTATATAGAGGAGGAAAAGGGTGCAGCTTAGAGGAGAGCCCTGTGCCCCTAACATTCTTTTACTTGATGTTGCATCTATGGTTCTGTTGGTCAGGAAGGCCTGTATCCATTTGATCATCTTTCCTTCTATTCCCATTTTCATCAAAAGGCCCTTCCTCCAGATCCTGTGATATGCCTGCTGTAGATCAATAAACACTGCTAGTATGCTTTTTCGATCTTGGAATCCATCCATCACATGCTGTGTAAACCTGAAGAGGGGATCATCAGCGCGGTGTCCACGCCTGAACTCTGCCTGGTGCAAATATCGCACTCAAGCTGCAAACTATGCCACAATGCATTCCATTCTCCGGACAACATCCTGCTACTTGCAAATCCCTTTAAGGGCTTGGTGGCGGGGGTTTGAGAATGAACGACGAAGAAAAGAAAATCTTAATTTGGTATTAGTCTATGCGTCCCTAGATTTTCATCTATTATTTATTAACAGGAATAATGTACCCATCTTTCCAATTCTAGCCCTCACACCTGCCTCTGCCCCGTGAAGCATCAAAGGTGCTGTCCAAATATGTAAAGGTCTGAGTGTGTACAATTACATATTTGTTGAACAGACAGAAAGAAACAATATACACACACAAAGACTTACCTCGCCTTCTACAAATTTTTTAGCCCCAATCTGGGCATTCAGCTTCTCAATCTCGCTGCTGGGCCCCGCTAGAAGAGAGGTGCCGGTGTCTGCAATGGCCTTGCAGCCTCCGTTACAGTATTTCGTAGAGCCAACAGTCAAGCTGAAGCGGTGAGAAAATCATGGAGAACTATTTATGTTAGAAGCACAAATAAATATAGGAGATGATTTCATATATGTTGATAGTCAGGTCATAAAGATTAAATGTCAGATAATAAAGATTGCTGATCAGATCATAGAAATTGATAGTGATATGAACATACATAATTCTTGCCAAAACAGAAACCAAACATTGGATTTAGTACCAAATATGTCATACAAAGGAAATAATATAAGCAACTTTCGCAGGGTTAAATATTTTATTTGTTAGCTCTCAGTGACCTGGTTTTGTTAGATATGGAACATCCCTTTTAGCAAGGTTTCTAAACATCACTATATGCATAGCAGTTGTGATGTTGGTTCACATTTCCTATATACTGGGTTCAAATCTCACCGTGCTCAGTTTAACAGAGTTAGGGAAAAATGTCAGAGCCACAGAGTTTGAGTTCTGTCACTGGAACTTTCAGCAATGACATATGAGGGCAGCCAGGTGCAATGAAAGTTGTTGTTTACTGCCCACAATGGGTAAGTTTACTCTTTTGAGCGCCCTGATAAGGACGTTATGTGACGCGCTGTATTAGGTTTCTCACATTCCAAGCATGCAGATGAAGGCAGACAGCGGTCCTCCAGGCGGTTGTGCTCTGCTTGGCTTCATCTGCGTGGTGCTTACTACTACAGGGATCACATCGACCCACATCTCGTAAACCAGTTTGCCTTGAAAATAGCCTGGTTCCAGTGAACGCTACATGGAAGAGAGATTGTGGTCTTGATAAGTGTATTGTGCCTGACCCTGACACGTCCTGGTCAGTATGTTGTGCCTGACTGGACTAGCGTCTCAGTTCCACTGGTGCAATGAAGTAATTTCTATGAACCATTTTTGAATACATGCTGACAACAATGTCATCTGAAATCGAATTTAGTATTAAATAAAGTAGTAGAAGTCATACACTTAGGCAACAAGGGCACCATCGCGTCAATCAACTTTGTTCATGATGAATAGCTTGTGGCTCAAGCTGCATGAAGCGAGGGTAAAGCCATTCCTGTGTGGCTCAGTCTAGAGGTCTGAGGGTGACCGCAGAGGTGAGGACCGCTGTCCACCCCTAATGTCCATGCCTGCTTCAAGAGCTGACGGACCAGTGCGTCTTCGGAAAATTGTGTCACATGTCCAAATAGGGACAGGCGGCAATGATGTAAATGCTGTCTAGACTTGTGTGGAGTGTGACTTCAATGTTTTGGACTCGATCATACTACTGGATGCTGAGAATGCTCCTCTGGCTCCGCAATGTAGGAAGCTTAGATGCATTTCTGGTCATGCCAAAGGATAGCCCAGTTATCTGACCCATAGAACAGGATCGGGGTGACACAGGTTTTGTAGATGTGCAGCTTGGCTACCAGTGACAGCCTCCACTGGATCCGGACTCAGTTCAGGGCTTTAAAAAAAGTGGTGTTTCTAAATTGACTTTAACAATATTTTCATAATGATCCCTTTTGAACCCGTGACACCCATATATCGGAGTGTGTGTAAATATCCCATTCCTCGAGCCACCTGTTTGCTGGATGGACCATTATTTTAAGGTGTATTTTGGGCTGTACTGCTTGGATTTTGGCTATAATATAGTGACGTCCGTCTACACATTTCCGGAAATAACAAATAAGGCAGAGCAAACATTGAAGCATGTCTTCACAATTATTTTTTTTATTGTTTTCTTATGAAAAGGGGTTTTGAAAATTCAGGACGTCCATTATAAACAACAGAATAAGTGATTGAAAGTAATTTCAAGGAATTTGAGGCTGATAAATTGGATTTAGATGGTGATTATTCTGAAAAGAATCAGTTGTTATTTGAGCGATAACATATGTGTGATTATGATTACCATTCGTCCATTGATTACAATCAAGCTAGATCTGTTCCTTGGAGGATCAGACCACGGTCCTAGGTTTAAAGTATCAAGCAAATTTGATGAATATATTTGACACTCTATTGAAGTAGGAACATTGAAGATTAGCAGGTCAGCCAATTTTAGATAGAATAACCAAATTAGAGCACATAGTTTTGCAGTAGTAAATAGCTCTTCTCAAATGTCTACATTGTGTGTATTGTCTCAGGAGCACAGGGAAATTGCATTTTACGGACTGGGTAGTCAGGGTTCAAGTTATTAAATTTCTCTTCATCAAATCAGGCTAGTACCTTCCTTCCCAGAAACCAGCAGAAAATAACATGTGGCCTTTAATCTGTAGACTTACACACAGTAAATCTAAGCAGTTTCACACAAATTATTTCCATACAAGTATGAGCAGTGATAGCTTAGTTGTTTTGAGCAAAAAGAATGTAGCGACTTGTGGCAAATCTTTTTTCTTTCAAAGTTGATAAAAATCTTTTTAAAAAATTGAATTTTAACATTTTTATTTGCATGTAGACTTTTATTGGCAAGTTATTGTCTGTGGTAAATATTGATTGTTCGATTATAAAAATTTATGAAGAAATTCACAGAAAATAGATGGTGAGATCAAAAAGGTTGCTGGCAATATGATAAAGATTAATAGTGAGATTATTAATCTTTACCACATGCAGATTAAATTGCAGCTAAGCAACGGACGCCACAAAAATTGCACAACTAAGGCCGCTGGTACTCGACCTACGATGCTGTTGCAAAGCGATGGCCATTCTAATCAAATATTATCTAACCAGTTACGTAGAAATAGTCTTAAGATACTGCTCATTTGATTGTAGAGAGTTTGACTTCTGCCTTGCCGGGTTTAAAAACAATGGCGATTTTGACATTTGTGTTATACTTTTGGAAATGATTCATGTTTTTCGCTTGATTTGAAGATTCACCCATTGTTGAGAATGGAGAAGTTAAGTTTCTGCAACATATTTCTCTGAGGTAGATCTATCTAGTTTGTTTATGTAGACACAATAATTACTTTTATAGTGGAAACTGACAAATATGACCATTACAGTAAAAATCAATTGTCCGTTTTTAAAAATTTTTTGTTTTAAACCAAGGGATGCCAAAAGCAAGTTAGTCTATATGTTTGTGCTGTTTTTCAACACTATCACCTTAATTTTCTTGTATCTCAGAAACTAACACACACACAACAAAAACATCAAGTTCTTTATTCATTTATGTCTCTACACACAAACAATGATATCTATATAATAACAACAACAAAACGTATATGCTCTCAAGTCAACAACTTAGAAAAACGTGTGAAGAAGTGAAAAATAATTAAATGGCACAGAGGAATGTGCGTAATATTTTTTATTAAGTGTGGTAAAGGTTAACAAAAATTGATGATGACAACGTGAGACAGACTGCCACATTTACAAGGGATATACAGGTGATTATTCCGGAGCAAACGACAAAGACGCTGAATTAATAAATGTGCAAAGAGATCCAGAACAATCGCATCAGTGAGCTATATTAAACTTACCTATCCATCTTGAATTCCCAATAGCCTTTGCGTGTAACTGGGGTATATGTGAAGTTGCCTTCATACAACTGCGGATCACTGCCTCCGAAGACAATCTCACCACCTTCCTTTGCAGAGGCGTCTCTGAAAGATAAAGATTAATAAATATTCATCAATAATATCATGTTTAATTAGCTTTCCTACTTCAATCCACTTGTGTCGTTAGTCATCGTGGGGAGGTGTAGTTTTCTTTCGTATGTCAGATGTACCACCAATGCTGTTGTTTCATATTTGTTCACTTTCTTTCTTACATTATCTATCCATCTTTTTCTTGGGTCCTTCTTGCTCTGCAACTTTCTTGTCTGGTGTTATAGATCAGTCTGCACAGCTGGTAGATTTAGTTGCATTCCTGTCAAGTGTCCAAACTACGTTATTGTCAATTTTCCCATGTAATCCATGCACAACATTGCACTCTTCTATTTTTTTTCATTTCGTACTCTGTCCAGCCTCGTGACCCCGACCGCTTTTCTCAAACACCTCATTTCGCATACCATGATTTTTCATATTTGTGCCTTGGTGAGAGTCAATGTCTTACACTGATAGCAGAAGTTAGTATAAAAATACAATTAATCAACTGTCACTGAAATGTGTTTGTGTCTTAATAATAGTCAGAGCTGACAGGAAACCATATTTGCTTTGATTCTTGATTCCACTTCTCTGTCCATCCTTCCACCACCTACCCAAGTATTTGAATTATCTGACCTGTCAAAATTCTGTGCTTTTCATCTGAACAATTAGTGTCTTCTCTATTCTGCTGATTTTCATTGTCTCTGTCTTTGCTGTGTTAATCTTCATATTATATCTAACGCAGGCATTGCCATTTAATTAACTTCATAACAAATAACACTTGGCAGCTGTATTTGTGTTTATCGAGTATATACTTGTGGTAAAATTCTAGAGCAGGTTTTTCAAACTCAAATCAACTGAAGGATCAGATAGGGACAAGCTTATTAACTGGAGTTCAATGATTCAAAGGATCATATGAAAACAAGATTTAAGGACATCATCAATGATACAAGGATATGAGAACAAGATCTAAGGAAAAGTGGTTTCGAGGTAAGGTGTCTGTACCAGTTGCCAGATGTCGGGGTTCGAATCACGGTGGAGACAGGGATTTTTTCATGTGTATCTTCTGGTAAAAATTACCCCGATCTCTGGGTAGTGAGATCGGACTCCCGTGTTCAATGTTGAGCACGTTAAAAATCCATTGGCAATTGGAAATAAAAAAGAGTAGACTTAACAGCCGCTGCCCTGACAAAATTCAAGTTAAAAATTAACCCAAATTATTTGTACCTTCCCCCAAGCCTAGTAAGCCGCAGAAAGTTTAAAAATACCTACTTTGGATAGCTGATAGCCTAACGTTACCTGGCAACAGACATTAACATGTCTGTTTGAACACCAGGATTCTAAGAAGTTGCCAACCCCATGCACATCCTTCATTAGCTGCTTTTTATGACATGGAAGGAAGGAAAATGGTCCTATTCTGTTTGACCCAGAAACACTGAAACGAGTTGTGGGTATGACCACATCAATATAGGTAGCTGAAATCAAAGTGGTGTGTAGTTGCAAAACTGATTGTAACTGGCTATGCCGTTGTCTGACTAGGAAACACCCTCAACAGCTGTTTGAATAGAGAGCTCATCCTTCAATTCTGTGACAGCATCCTGGAACCTTACAAACTATCAAAAAAGGGACCAAGATGCTCAGCAGTGCATGAGCTGCAGCGGATAGTGACCCAAAGCTGACTGCTAGCATCAGGGCCAGCGAACCAGAGCCTTCTACACCTATACTAGAGAAGAAAGACCAACGTCTGGTCAGGCACAACATACTGATCATGCATGTTAGTCAGGGTCAGACAAAATATACTGGCCAAGACCCTGACCATGGCTTCCTCGTAGCCCTCCCAGAAAAAAGGCTGTTTTCATGGCAGCCTGGCTAATGAGATCCCTGTAGTAGTGAGCGACACGCAGATGAAGCCAAGCATAGCACAACCGCCTGAAAGACCCTGGTCCACCTTCATCAGCATGCTCGGGGTGTCATGAAAGTTACGACAACCCACCACAACGTCCTTTTTAGGGCGCACAAAAGAGCAACTCTACTCATTATGTGCATTCAACAACAACAACACCTCCCTGAGGTGATCCAGGATAACAGGCTGAAGCAGAGCAGGCTGGCTAAGGAAAGGGAATCAAAGAAGGGAAGGCTAACCCAGTACCAACAAATGTTTGCTGAAGCCATCAGATGTGTTGGACTGAGAGGTGCAGATACCGTAGACAAGCTGTAAACTACAACAGTGCATTTTGTTCTCCAGACAACATCCTACTACTTACAACGCCCAACTTTTTCAAGGCTTCGTAGTGGGAGTTTGAGATGAACGAAGAAACTTATCAAAAGTACAACAGTATTTATCAAGTGCTCTATTTTTGTGCGCACTTGAAGTGAAACAATTTGAATTAGTCCACAACTCAAAGTTCGCTCACAACTCAAAGTTCGCTTGACAATTAGTCGATGCAACAAATTGCTTTCCTATTAATCTTGTTGATAACATATGCTCATGTTGCACAAACATGCAGATCACATGCGTGATGTGGTAATTGAAATTTGCAAGAAAAACTAATGAAACAATCAGCAATGTCACATGAGTAAAAAAAACAAATCATGTGATGCTTAATCAGGGAGACGCGTAGCGTAGCATAGTGGTTAGTGCATGGCTTCGCATCTGAGTGGTCCTTGGTTCATTCCCCAGTTGAGGAGGTAATGTTTTTTTCAGACCGCAATAGCTCCCAGGTCGACCCAGCCTTAAATAGGTACCGGTTCAGTCCGGGAAGTAAAAGCGGCGAGGGAGAGGAGATGGCTGCCGCCCTCATATAGCCGAGCCTTTGAAATGTGAGATCGCTAACACCTCGCACCCCTACGGCAGTAATGCTATGGGTTACTTTACTTTACTTAATCATCACTCTTGTTGCCTGTAACATTATCTCAGACAAATAAGGATAGTCTGATGAACACTAGTGTAAAATCAGTCCTACTATATTCATCTCAAAACAACAACAACTCTCATTTTATTCTTCCCATCTCTGCTCACTCTTCTCACATTTTTCTCTCATATCTTCTCCTGCGGAACATATTTTGCAGTCCTGTCCACTAAATACCAACAAAAGAAGTAGCATTTGGCAACAGCCAGTGTCCTTCCACGAGAAGCTGTACTGAAGTGTGCAGAGCCTTGACTCGACTGCTGCCTTCGTTAGTCATTGAAGTTGAGGTCTGAAGACGAACGAGGAAGAAGAAGAATATCTTCTCCTCACATTTTTCTTTTATCTTTTCCCATTTTACTCTCATCTATTCACATTTTTCTCTCATCTTATTCTTCACATTTTTCTCTCATCTTATTCTTCACATTTTTCTCTCATCTTATTCTTCACATTTTTCTCTCATCTTATTCTTCACATTTTTCTCTCATCTTATTCTTCACATTTTTCTCTCATCTTATTCTTCACATTTTTCTCTCATCTTATTCTTCACATTTTTCTCTCATCTTATTCTTCACATTTTTCTCTCAACTTCTCTCATCTCTTCCCATTTTTCTCTCAATTTCTCTCATCTCTTCACATTTTTCTCTCATCTTATTCTTCTCTTCTCAAACCTCTCTCATATGTTCAAACTATTCTTTCATCTGTTCTAACTCTTCTTTCATCTCTTGTCATGCTTCACTATCTCTTTTCATGTTTCTTTAATCTCTTCTCATTATTTTCTCATTTCTTCACTGAGTTTTTGTTCATCTCTTCTCACCTAAATTCAGTCTTCTTATATCTCTTCTCATTCTCAATTCAACTTATTCTTCACTTATTTCAACTGAATCTTCTCTCATCTAATTTCAATTCAGTCTTCTCATTCCTCATCTCACATCTCTTGTAATTATTCTCTCAATTCTACTCATAATAACAACAATGCTCGCTTAGGCATCTAGCGTCGATCGACCACTACCATGTCTAACTGCTGAGACTTATAGCCAAACCTCATTCAAGGCTGAAGGAGAGACTACTATCTGTCGGAGTCATGTAGAATTGGAGCTTCCCCTCCCACGCCTCCAGCCGGCCGATGGGAGAGTTGTTATACTTAGCTGACTTGGACATTATGTGGTGAGCCAGAACTTCCCAATCCAGTCAGACCATGTGACCAAACACAGACAGGCGGTGGCGGACCAAAGTGTCAGAGATGGAGGAAAGACTCGTCTTTGCAGACACCTTGACATCACAGACAAGATCGAACCACCAGATACAGAGGATGTGTCGCTGGTTGCGCATGCGAAAGGCATATAATCTTGATATGACGAGTTTAAGTATCTGAGCCACACAGGAGGACAGGAATCACACACGTCTGATAAATACGAATTTTGCATCCGAGAGTAAAGTAAAGTAACTCATAGCATTACTGCCGTAGAGGTGTGAGGTGTAAGCGATCTCACATTTCAAAGGCTCGGCTATATGAGGGCGGTAGCCATCTCCTCTCCCTCGTCGCTTTTACTTCCCGGACTGAACCGGTACCCATTTAAGGCTGGGTCGACCTGGGAGCCATTGCAGTCTAAAAAAAACATTACCACCTCAACTGGGGAATGAACCTAGGACCACTCAGATGCGAAGCCAGCGTGCTAACCACTGTGCTAAGTGGCTCCCATCTGAGAGAGAGTGCCATTAATCCACACTCAGTGAAGGTCGTTGATTGTGAAGGCAGCAAACCTGATCCGCCTTAACATGTCAGGCACACTGCGTCCATAGGATGAAAAAGAACTGTGTATGCCATTCTCGCTCTCCGGCTCCTGGCTGAGCTGCATCATGCATTCAACCGCCCCTCTGCGCTGCTGATGTGGATCTAAAGGCTGCATTCGACTCGGTCAATAAGTCTGCTCTCTGGAAAGTCCTGCAAGGCATCGACACTCCTGAACTTGATAAGGGAGCTAGCTACACATGGACACCGGCGCCAGAGTCCGCCTAGGTGGCACTCTCTCGGACAGGCTTCTACTCATCTCTTCTCCCAATTCAGTCTTCACTCCTCTTACCTCATATCAATCTCCTCCCATCTCTTCTTACTTTTGGCTCATGTCATTATTGTGTCTTCTCATTCCATCCTCATCTCATATTACTCAATCATTTCCTCAGATTTTTATTTAATTTCTACTCATTCTTTTCCATTCCTTCTAATCCTTATCACATCTATTCCCATTCTCTCGTCTCAATTCATTTTTTTTTCATCTCCAACTCATTCTTTTCTCATCTCAACTCAGATTTCTCATATTACTTTTCTCGTCTAAACTCAGACTTCCATAAACTCAATGATACAAACCAACCTGTTTAAATAGAAGGAAAAGATGGGAGCCTGGACTAATTTTGCAGCCACCATACGATAAAATGGTGGCACCACCTGATCTACAGATATTGTATCATATCCTAGTCCCAGGATTCCATCAAACTTGGCAGCGACAAAAGTAATTCCTGGCTGTGTGACGGCCTCAGCAAATGTTTGATCTTGAATGCTGATGTCAGAAATCTGGAAAGAACAATCAAATGTGTTACTAGGGCCTAAAAGGGGAGCAAAGAATAGGCACACTGTAACCTGTAAAACATGTTATGAGAGGCAAGTAAGAAAGGTTTGACATGGGGAATTTATAGAAATCAAAAAGAATTCAAATCAAATACATAAATACAATTCTTCAACTTCAATGTAAAGTCTGAAACATGAATAAAAACAAAAACAACAAAAGTGCAAGCTTTCATAAATGGATGCCTGTACAGAATACAGAAATGGTATGACAAGATTACTAATGTGCAACCATTTGAAAGAGCCAGATAAATATATCAATGGAACAAGACGTAAGACAAGGCACTGCCATTGGGTAAGATACACAATAAGGAAACCAGCTGACAACATTACAAGAAATCTGTGTTCTGGAATCCCCAAGGTAAGAGAAGCAGAGACAGACCAAAACACACATGGAGAAGAGAGCTCGAGATAAACATTAAGGATACACGAAGACTTGGACAGAGCTGGAACAGTTGACTCATAACAGAAGGACTTGGTGTGTATTTGTTGAAGACCTGTGCTTCATAGGTTACTGAAAGGTTTTGATTGAAGGTATGCAACCGTTTTCCTGGAAGGAGCCAGTAACATGAAATTGAGGGGATGGCGGGACCCATTCCTCTTTGCACTTTCTTCTTCTAGACTTCTTATTGCTCCATATGAAACAGAATCACTGCTTTAGCTGGTCCATTTCAGAACAGTACTCGTTGGTGCCCTTCCAATGGTTATGTAGCTGTCCTATGTGATACACTGCTAGGAAACACAGTGGACGATACATGAAAGAAATAATATCATCTGAAGGCAGCGCATGAGCTGCAGTGGTCAGCGACTCATAGCTGACTGCTAGCGTCAGGGCCAGCGAACCAAAGCTGCCAAGACTCTTCTACACCTTCATGCGGTGATCCTGGATAACAGGCTGCAGCAGGGCAGACTGGCTAAGGAGAAGGGATTGAAGAGGGAATGCTAACCCGGTACTAAAAAAATGCTTGCAAAAAATGCTTGCTGAAGTCGGATGTGTTGGACAGAAAGGTGCAAATATATCGCAGTCAAGCTGTAACTACGACACAACGCATTCCGTTCTCTGGACTAAATTTTGCTACTTAAGCCCTTTCAGTGTTTGGTAGTGGGAGATTGAGAATGAACAAAGCCAAGCCAAGCCAAGCCATATCATCTGAAAATTGACTGGCATGACATGAAAGTGCACAGTCACTAGTTTGGAAAAAAAAACTCTGCACCCAGGATCAGGGGGACTTGTGTATTCATTTTACATGGGCTACATAGAAAGATGAACTGTTTTGATTGAACTGAAATATTCAACAATGATGTGTGCTATCCTATTTGCTGCTCATTACATATGTAGAACACATTTGTA
This sequence comes from Ariolimax columbianus, assembly GCA_036924085.1. Lineage (NCBI taxonomy): Eukaryota > Metazoa > Mollusca > Gastropoda > Stylommatophora > Arionidae > Ariolimax > Ariolimax columbianus. Next base: position 79,309,439 of record JAVGWX010000004.1, on the reverse strand, counting down.
AAACAGCCGACCCAAATGAAGTAGCAACATTGGTGAATATTTAAATGAGCTTCTTTTCGCTGACAATCAAGCAGTTATAACTTCATAAAAACAATTGCAACGTATTAATAAACTAAATACAACATGTAAAGAATACAGCATGAAAATCAATGGGGAAAAAAAGAGGCATAAAAATATCTAGAATAGCCAGAGACATCAATATCTTCCTTGAAAACAGCAAATCAAACAAATGAAAGATTTGAAATACTTAGTGAGCACGTAATCAGCAGACAGAAGAATTACAGCAGAAATTTAACAAAGACGGAATAAGGCAAATCACATTATTGGACAATTAACGCCAATGCTTAATTGCACGCACGTGATAATAATTACCAAAAGAGCTTTATACAACACAATTTTTATCTCGACACTATGCTATCAATATCAAATTTTGACACTAACATCAAATTGAAAAAGACATCGTAACAGCAGAAATGAAACGCCTACGAGAAATATTGGGTGTAACAAGGAGAGAGATGATCAGAAACGATGACATCTGGAGACTAGTGGGAACAACACCAGTATTAGACTATTTCAAAAGACAGCAACTAAAATGGTATGGCCACGTAATAAATCTACCATCACACAGCACCCCCCAACAAGCTATGCTATTTAGATACAACGGATTCAATGCCAAAGGCAGGCCACAAAAAAGGTGGTTTACAGAAATATTTGAGGTGGTGAATGCCAATGTGCATGAGGAACACAGTCAGGGTCGTTCTAGAGTTCTCTTCATAACTTGACGCTGAAATGCATAAAGGATAAGCAAAGAGAAAGAAAAGAAAGATTAAACTTACTGTGAGCACATCAGTACTAAGGAATCCTGTCAGACTGCCTGTACCATACTCAATTGCAAAACTTGTACCATTTGCTTTGTATGTGCTGGACTTAGTGCTGTCATATTTATTGTGGAGCACTGTGGATGAGAAAGAGAGGAAGACCTACAAATACATGAAGAATAGAATGGGACAGGGAACAGCCATTAAATGGTAACCTTGAACCGAGGTAGAAAAGTAGCCCACGACAGTGTTATATGTGGTCAATGGTCTATGCTCAGAGAGGAGCAATGGGATTTGGTTGATTGATGATTGTGGGTTGAGGCAGAAGAATGTTCTGTCAAGCAGTTCCATAGCAGACACTGTTGTCGGGGATGAAGTGCTGGTAACTTTGTTGTACTAGGCTTCAACTTTTGATGAGGTGTGGTGACCAGTTCCCTTCTTTGCTGTCTTTTCCAAACTGTAGGTCTTACTTACTTACTTTCCGTGTCCAAACACCATGTCACACAGCATCCGTCCAGTAATCAGCAACTTGAGCTGCCTTGCCATTCGCCTCCATCATGTCGTTCATGTCACAGGTTTCAGGGAGGTTGGGGCAGGTCATCAGATGGTCTTGGTCCTGAACTGCGCCGCATTCACATGTGTCGACATCTGAGTATCCCCTTTTCTTCAAGTTCACTCTGCATCTTGAGACACCAGTTCTTCTTCTTCGTTCGTTCTCAATCTCCCACTACCAACCCCTGAAAGGGCTTAAGTAGAAGAATGTAGTCCAGAGAATGGAATGCGTTGTGTCGTAGTTTACAGCTTGGCTGCGATATTTGCACCTTTTGGTCCAACACATCCGACTTCAGCAAGCATTTTTTGAGTACCGGGTTAGCATTCCCTCTTCAATCCCTTCTCCTTAGCCAGTCTGCCCTGCTGCAGCCTGTTATCCAGGATCACCGCGTGGAGGTGTAGAAGGGTCTTGGCAGCTCTGGTTCGCTGGCCCTGACGCTAGCAGTCAGCTATGGGTCGCTGACCACTGCAGCTCATGCGCTGCTCAGCGTCTTGATCCTGAGACACCAGTTCGAAGTCTGTTCATTGCCTTCCACACAGCGTAGGGCAGGTGGTGTCCAGGCGCAGCCTCTTCCTTGCGCTCTATCCATGGAACCTGCATTGTTTCGCGCCACCTCTCGAAGCGTCGACCTTCCGGGATTGTCTGGATGGTCTGTCGATTTTAAGAAACTGTCTTGATTTAAGTCTTATGGCTTGTTCCTGAAGGCCAAACATCAGGTGTCTAGGGTCGTTTTCCTGTTTCCCTCGTTTGATTTCCGCAGCTACACCTCTTCATATATCAGGTGGTGCAATGCCAGTTAAGGGATATATTTTGTTTGTGGGGGTGGGTTTAAGGCACCCCGACACTATCCTGCCTATCTCGTTCACTGCTGTATCAACTTGTTTTGCATGGGCGGAGTTTTTCCAGACTTGGGCTGCATATTCCGCTGCGGAAAGGCACAGGGCAATCTCTGATGTGCGTAAGACTGATGGCTGAGCACCCCATGTTGTGCCAGTCAATTTTCGGATAATGCTTCTCGCATGTACCTTACGCTTTGTCTCCTGACAGTGTGTCATATAGGATAATGTGTGATCCAACTTTACACCCAGGTATTTGGGAGCCGGGCAGTGTTCAAGATCCTGTCCTTGCTGTCTGATCCGTGGTTCTCTGTTTGCCTCTCTGTTCTTGAGATGATAGACGCATACCTGTGTTTTGCCAGGGTTGGGTTTTAGGTGGTTTTCCCGATAATACTCTGCGAGGTCATTCAGAGAGCGTGTTAGTTTACCTTCTACCTTCCTCGAAGCCATTAGCCTGGCAACGACTGCTGTGTCATCGGCGTATATAAATTTCCTTGTGTCTATATCCATAGGTTGGTCATTGGTATAGATGTTGTATAGCATGGGAGCAAGAACACTTCCTTGAGCCAGGCCGCTGGTTTGATTTCGCCATCTGCTCTCTTTATTCCCAAAGGTTACATAGAATCGCCTATTTTGAAGTAAGCATTTGATTATGTTAGACAGACGCCAGTCTTTCGTCATGTTGTATACCTTTGCCTGCAACCTACGATGATTTACTTGATCAACCTCGAGTCTATCCAGGGAGAGATGCAGTTCAGAATCATCCTTTCAAATACCTTATATAGCTGGCATAAGAGCGACACTGGTCGAAAATTCTTTGGGTCTGTTGGAGTTTTCCCAGGCTTTAACAGGGCAACTACGTGTGCTTTCCTCCAGAATATTCAAGGATTCGACGCATATGTTCATTAGGTCTAGTACCTATTTACAGCAGGGTCAGCTAGAGCATGTCAATAACTGGGATTAAACCAGGCACTATTGAGGACCATGGTAGCTAACAATGAACGCATCTCTCAAAGTGAAAAACAGAAACGGCGGTCGATCAAATCCTCTAGTTTCAAGGGACCCTTGGTCTTAAAGGTGGTAAGACCAGAGTGTCTGCATCATGAGTTACCTACCAGTTGTCTCAAAATGGTGGTCTTTCTACTGGTCCAAAGAAGCTCGGGAAGAGAGTCTTCTTCTTAGTTGTTCGCTCTCAAATAGTCGCATCCATCTCCCTCATAAACCTGGTGGTCCTTCTTAGGCTTGTCTCATCAACATACAGTTTATCTCACAATTGGGTTGGAGAGGAGCATGTAGTCACTCTGCTTCTCTCGTGGAGCCAGCAGACTTGCAGAACATGCTACACTGTTTGTTCTCCCCATATGGGCACATGTCTGTGTGTCTAATGTTTAATTTGTTGAACGGGACGGCATGGCTCACAATCCAAAATATTCCGCTGTCTTAGGATGAGGGCCACGAGGAGTATGTGTTAGACCAATGTTTATGTCATGCTTTCTGTGTCTGTGTCAGACTCCCTCTTTTTTCGTGTTCTGCCCTCGAGACCTCTGGATTGTGTCCACCTTCAGTCAACCGTGATCCTAGCTGTGCTGAGAATACGAGGTTGGGATAGGTTATCGTCTAACCTCCGGTAAAGGGGGGCAGGAGGAAGGCACCTTCAGTCTGAGCAGGGAGGTCCTTGAGTAGTGATAACCTGGACTGAATTCTGGGTGCAGTTAAGCAGAACATTGAACACCGTCTTGGACTGGTTTCCCACGGTTTAAGCCCGGCAAAAGATGCAGCATAACAAACAGGATAACCACTTGAAAGCACATCAATTCCACAGAATAAAGTCCTTTATACCACCTGGTGAAGGAGTTGTGAATTATAATCCGAAAGGGAACCAGCAAACATCAGAAAACGACACAAACACCAAAGTGAGTCGAGATCGCAGCCATTCAGGCGCGGCCATCTTACATCAACTGTTGTGGCAATTCTATACTCCGGCTGGAGTAAAAATGGAACAAGAAGAACCCACAGCTTATGGATAACTTTACCTATTTGGGAAGCACAATTGACACCTTAGCCCATGAGCTACATGACAGATTGCCTGGTCAACACCGGAATGCCCCTTCACAACGTATGGTCCACCAAGCGCCATCCTCCTCCTAAGATATCCTGCTTCACTTGTCCCTGTCCTGCCCTCTCCGCTCTCATTTGCAAACTACTAGAAGCCTAGAATACCCCTCAGTGATTCACGATAAAGCCCTGCAATCTCTAACAATTGAGGAGAGGAAGAATAACATCTGGTCAGGCAAAATATATTGATCAGACATGTAAGTCAGGTTCACGCAAAACATACTAGCCAAGACCCTCATCTGGGCTTCCTAGTAGCCCTCCCTGGAAATGGGCTGTTTTCATGGCAGCCTAGGCTAACTAGGTGAGAGATCAACGTGATCCCCATAGTAGTGAGTGACACGCAGATGAAGCCAAGCATAGCACAACCGCCTGGAGTAAAATTTTGACACTAACATCAAATTGAAAACGACACATCGTAACAGCAGAAATGAAATGTCTACGAAAAACGCTCGGGATGTGAGGAAAGCTACTGCAACCCGCGACTTAACGTCCTTCTCAGGGCGCATAAAAGAGTAACCTACTCATTGTGGGCATTCACAAACAACAACAACTCTAACAATTGAGCCTCGCCGTCCGCCACGTTTTCACTCCACACACACTTACAGCAGGCAATATCTGACCACTTGCACTTCTTGGATGGCACCCAAAGATTAGAAGATCCTGTATCAAATACCACTTTAAAGTTCTGTTCGGGGGTGCCCAGCCCTATAACACCATAGTACTGAGCCTGAGGAAATACAAGTACATGTCTAATTTTAGAACAGGATTACATCAATCAAAATTGTGCCGTAAATTCAATCATTGTAAAACATCAAATTTTTCACGTATTCAAAAGAAATTTGATGACTTGTATATATGAGGTTTTCCGTGTAATAAAAAAAAACAGAGCGCCACAAGTTAGGAAACTTGTTTTTCCACTGACTTTACATCATTATACTGGTTTAGAAGACCAGAGTCTGTAAACCAGTTTCTTGGAGAGTGATTTTTTTAATAGATGTGCGAGTCCATCTTAATAGACTCAAACATGCGCTAAATATTGTGCTAAGTAGATCTGCAGAATTTTGTCCGGGCAGCGGCCATTAAGCCTACTTTTTTCTATTTCCAACTGCCAAGGAATTTTTAACGTGCTCGACACTGACATCCAATGTCACTACCCAGAGATCAGGGACATTTTTACCAGAAGATCCACATGAACAAAATCCCAGTAACCACCGTGATAGGAATACGCGGCCTCCGGCATACGTGGCTGACACCTTACCTCGAGACTACTGAGTCCCCACTTAGTCGGCCTCCTCTTCTACCCTGGTGGTGTAGAGATCAAATGCATCAAATACTTCCAATCCAGTGTTCAGAAAAACGGGCAATTGGCTTATTGTGTAGGTTTTGGTGTTATTTTGGCCTTCATGCAAGACATCTTTGGGAAGTAATTTAATTATCTTTAGAATTTTTGCTCAGATGATAGCTAACAGCCTGATCTTTTCAGTTGTCAACTGCCAAAAAAGTTCCGGTTAAAGCAACCCCAGAAAACTAGTTTTCATATCATTATTATAGTGCGGAATCTGTTCTACCATAGCACCTTGTCACAGTGAGGCTGGCTTGCTCATATTGTTTTAAGTTTTCTTCATATATACAACACTCTCTAATAGAAGTTTATTTTCAGTATCTTGTCCAGGTGTTTCTTGATGTACCTCTCCTCTTTTAAACATGTGGATTCCATGTCAGGGCATGTCTCACCACGTATGATGGTGATTTCTGTAGTGCGTTTCCTATCCAACTCTACTTCCTACGTTTGATCTGTTGCTCCACTGGTTGTTGTTGACTCCTTTCCCATAGGTCTTCCTTCCTCATCATGTCTTGACAGCTTATACCCATTATCCTCTGTAGACATTTATTGACAAACGACTGGAGTTTCCTTTGCATTGCCTTTAACGTTCTCCAAGTTTCTGCTCCGTACAGGAGTACTGACTTGCAACTCAGGAAACAGACTACAATGCAAGCCATTGTTCTATGTTTTTCCCTACATCAAAATCCTGGTGAACTTACCTTAGACACACTGTGTTGTACGTCCTTTTTTTATTTCCACAGCATTGCCCTTTATGTTTCTTTTTCTTTGTATTAAAATATATAAATCATTGTTGCTGAGAGCAGAGCGTGTAGCTTTAGGTGGACTCAGTAGTTTCAAGGTTAAAGTGTCCGCCTTGGGTGCCGGAAGTCGCATGTTCGAATCATGGTGGTGACCATTATTTTTTCATGTGGATCTTCTGGTAAACATTTCCCTGATCTCTGGGTAGTGAGATTAGACTCCCGTGTTCAGTGTCGAGCATGTTATAAATTCCTTGGCAGTTGGAAATTTAAAAGTGTAGGCTTAACGGATGCTGCCTGGACAAAATTCAAATTAAAAATCTACCCAAGTTATTTCTACCTTTCTGCAGGTTAAGAGCAGCTATAGATAACAACTAACTGGCCGTGAGTCTACTTAGCTCTAGTGTTTGAGTCTATTAAGATGGACTCGCACATTGGTAAAAACCACTGTCCAAGAAACTGGTTGTATACAGACTGTAGAGTCTTCTAAACCAGTATAAAGACGTAAAGTTAAGATTAAGTAAGTTGACAGTGAGCTGGCTTGCTAAGACTGGGATTACAGCACCAGAGTTCGAAATCATGGACGGACAGAAACTAATAAGAGCATGGTTCACTTGTGGTACAACTGCTCCTCCAGTTGACCCAGCTGTAAATGGGTGCCTAATGTATGAGTTGGGGAAGACATAAACAGCAAGGAAGGGAACTGGCTACCCCACCTCATATAGGCTGCGGCTTAGTACAAGAAGAGTTATTTTCATCCCAAACGGCAATTGTTGCCATGGGACTAACCTTAGCCGCAGAGGTACTGAAAGTCAATAATTGAAAAAAACATATATCTGTAAAGGCTCAGTGGATGCACTGATACAGAAATAAAACAAAATGGGGACAAATAAACTAAACTAACTAAAGAATCCCAAAACAAAGCTAACATGCACGACAATTCATAAGCGTCTCAGTCTCTGTAGAACATGCGTGTGGCGCCCTGTGAGTAGCCTCTCCAGGAAGCTGAATATGGAGACCCTGGGCTGCCCAAACTGCAGGATCCCCCTCTCTGCTTCACTGGTGTAATCCAAAGGAATGCAAAGCATGACAATTTGGCACCAGCTCAGCTGTAGGAGCTGCTGGAATGAGTTCGCAATTTTGATACCATCCGTCTTAGGTGCTACTACTCCGAATTTTCTGTCTGGGTTCACTCCAGTAACCCTACCCTCTCACGAGGTTTCCACAAGGCAGTGGAGTCGTTGCCTGCAGATGCTAGTTGCTCGAGACATCCAATGATAATCTCATCGTCCAAGGAGTAGCCATCACTCCCTGGCACTTCTGGGTTTAAAATCAGAGTTTCCCTGTCTTCTAGGCAAACTGCCTGAACAGGCTAACAAGCTACGTCTACCCAGGTTTGGAGTTTACCTTCTCTTAGATAGGCTGCCAACCAAGGCTAATGCGCCCAATCTGCCCACCCAGTTATACCGCCGGGTACTCGGTCGCGCCCCACAGCAGGCTCAGTAAGAAACAGGGCCCCCTCATGAAGGTGCTGCTGGAGACATAATAATATAGGAGAGGCCAATGGCATGAAAACTCCTGCCCGGCCAAGCCGAACAGTGAATCTAGCGGCGATCTCTACACCTGGAAAGGAGAGGCTATAACAGACTCTTCACTTTCCTTTAACTAGCGGATGTCCAGCCCAGACCTCGCTACCTCCCGATGCATGACAATGATGTCGTGTTAATATAATCTCTTTAGCTGGTAGTTCTAGACAGCCCAATGCCTCCTGGACAAAAACACATGTCTTCCTCAGTCAATGTGGTAATGTGTAGGGTGTATTGTGTAAGGTAGGTGCGAGCAGCTGGTTTTGCAGGTCAGTTATTCCAGGGCACAAGATCAGGAGGTGCTTGACCGATTACTCGTGGTCATGACAGAATTTGCAATTTGGTTCAGACAGTGGATCTATTCTGTTCAGATATTTGTTGAGTTGGGCATGGCCTGTTCTCAGCTTCAGGATCAAACTCTGGTCTCTTCTTAATTACTTGGCTGGGTCCTGGGAATCTGGTTTTGCATGTTGTCTAACGTTAATGATACAATGCAGTTTGAGTTAACACCCATTACTCAGCTAATTGACATAAGGTATGATATGTTGCATTTTACAGCTAAGCTGTGATATCTGTGGTTTTTGGAAGGACACATTCACTTTCTGTAAATCTTTTTTTCATTTGGGTTAACTCTCCATTGCCTTGGACTGTCTCCATCCTTCCTGCAAGGCAACAGATTTTGGGAACACAGTTTTCCTTCTTGATGGGCTGACTTTCAGAGTAATGGATCATAACTACCTGGGGTGTCGTTGGTTTCCTCTGGTAGCCTTTGATATACCAGTATCTCATCTGCAAGGCAGCAGGTGGTTTGAAACTAGTTTTTTTTGCCTTTCTAAGCTGATGAGTCTCATCTACCTGATGCATCTATCTGGTGTTAGGGTTCCAGAGACTCTGCCATCACCCCTTCGTCTGTTAGCAAGAATAGATCTACCAGGAGCTGGGCATTGCTGCCAGAAAATATTCTAGTGGCACTCCTTTGGAGCATTTGATTGGAGCTGAAAAGCTTATCCTAGACACCATTCCATGCTACGACAGCATTTATAACATCTTCTTCTTCTTCTTTTGTGTTCGTTCTCAATCTCCTGCTACGAAGCCCTGAACAGGACTTTGTAAGTAGCAGGATGTAGTCCGGAGAACGGAATGCGTTGTGTCGCTAATTTACAGCTAGACTATGATATTTGCACCTTTCGGTCCGACACATTTGTATTGCAGCATTTATAACATGTTATTGTTTGAAGCTATTTGAGCTGTGTTGAGTTAACTCTTGACATTTCTTTGGTAAAGGTTCACAGTGACTCTTCCTCCTTCTTCCGCTTGAAAATATGTCTACATCTGCAATGTTGTCTTTTGTATAAACTTCGCTGTATTTTGTAGTTCACATATCGGCCCATAAAGTTTCTTTTCCAACGTTGTTTTTATGGCCCAGCGGGATTTTCTCTGTATATTATATTCAGAGCAATTCTGTACTATGTGCTCTGCAGTCTGGGGTGCCTGTCTACATGTACACGCAGCTGAGTTGCCGATCCTCGAATTTGTATACATTTGGCTGCGGAGTCGGTTGTATCCTGTTCTAATGTGCAACACAACAGTTTGTTCTTGTCTGTTCATCTTATGGTAATCGTCGTGTTGTTGTTGTTGGTGGCTTTCTGATTGATTTAATCATCCTTATCTACAGTGGCTCTTCTTACATTCCAGCGCGCACTTGAAAAGGTCCCACTAGCTGCAGTGCAATTGAGAGCTCCTCAGTAAGCTCACCACTATGGGGATTAGTGTCAATTTCCCCTTTGTTGGCCAGACTATTGTGAAACAGCCTGTTTCCAAGAGCACTGTGAGGATGTAAAGTGGGATCATGATCAGCACGTTTCTCTTGACCCTGATTACTATTCGTACCCAGCCAACCAAGGTATTTGTGACATTAGCTTGGAAGACTCTAAATTTGTATGTGAGGTAATTTTAATTGACTGTCCATGATTCACTTACATATGACAGAACAGATTCTATTTAACACTTAAGATAGATCGAAAAGATAACAATAACTTGGGTTCACACTTAGTAAAGTAACCTACATCCAAGTAATTATTTAGTGGTTCATAGCCAGGTCCTCGAAGAATCCCAGAGTTTTCAGCTCTGTACTTCTCTAGTAAGTGCTGCACATTGTTGTGATGCTCCTGTAGAGTTCGCCTTGCCGTTTGCACCTTATGAAGCTTGATTCTGGAAAAGCAACATGCAATTAGAAATATTTAATATACTTATTTTGCTATTTCTTCTTTAAAAAAATTTAATTTTAAGCTGCGGCAGTAGCCCAGAAAGGGCTTAAGTAGCAGAATGTAGTCCAGAGAACGGAATGCGTTGTGTTGTAGTTTACAGCTTGACTGCGATATTTGCACCTTTCGGTTCAACACATCCGACTTCAGCAAGCATTTTTTTAGTACCAGGTTAGCATTCCCTCTTCAATCTCTTCTCCTTATCCAGTCTGCCCTGCTGCAGCCTGTTATCTAGGATCCCCGCGTGGAGGTGTAGAAGGGTCTTGGCAGCTCTGGTTTGCTAGCCCCTGACGCTAACAGTCAGCTATGGTTCGCTGACCACTGCAGCTCATGCTCTTCATTTTGCCAAGCATATCTATCTTTTCATTTCCGCTATCCACAATGGTGTGGTTCACTTTCTGGCAGCTACCTTGCTTAAATTCATTCCTTAGGTACAGGAGTTTACCACCCTTGAGGAATTGCAGTACAGATAATACTTTATGCTCCAGAACAGAGGTTGCCTTGTAATGCTATCAACTTGTTTCTTTAATGCTACATATAGAATTAAACCAAATCATTGTTGTTGTTGCTAATGCCCCCTGTACTTGAGTTAGGTACTCCTGACGAGTTTCTTTGGTGGCGGGCTACAGTGATTCTCCTACATCCCAATGCATACTTGAGAAGATGGACTTGGGTGCTCTGGCTGTAGTGCAATGAGAGTATCTATAGTAAGCTCTCCACTATAGGAATCACAGTCAATCCCCATCTCGTTAGCCAGGCGGCCATAAAAACACCAGTTTCCAATGAGAACTGCATGAAAGTGAGACGGGGGTCTTGATCAGTATATTTGACCTGACCCTGACTAACATTGTCTATGGGTGGCATTGCTGATGTAGCCTCCAAATCATTTAAAAGAACACAATTATTACATTTCCAATTTATTAATCTCACTAAATTTCCATGATCAACCATCAACCAATAAAAAACCTCTACCGTTCTAGAAAAGAGACTGCCTTGCAATGCTATCATCTTGGAATACTGGTATCATAAAAGGAAGGCTATGCCTGCTGCCAGGTAGCAAGTTATTTGTTTTGCAATGTTTACTTCCTGCGACTTACCTGGCATATGACAAGCCTGCATATTGAGTAGGAATTTCATTACTTTTTTATAATTTTTACCCAGACAGTGACTGGCAGTCAAGGGTTCTTTTACGTTCACAGCATGTAATCAGCATCTTCGAGTTCTTTGTCAACCACCATTATGCCTAGATGCGGGTCTCACTACAACCATCATTATGCTTAGATGCGGGTCTCACTACAACCACCATTATGCCTAGATGCGGGACTCACTATTCCTTGAGATCAGGGAATACTAAAAACTTTTAGAATTCGAAACTCCAGTTTTGTGGTTTCGTTTCTTGATATTCAAGTGTCTTGATCTCTCCGCTATAGCAACCCACATGCCATCAACTTGACTACTTACTGTATGGCCTATCCAATGCTAAATCCTCCTGTTCATGTCCTGTTCCACCAATATCTGTCTGGTTCTCTTCCACAGATCTTCTTCTTCTGCGATCGTTCTCAATCTCCCGCTACCAAGCAGTGAACTTGGCTTTGCAAGTAGCAGGATACAGTCCAGAGAACGGAATGCGTTGTGTTGCTATTTTACAACTTGCCTGTGATATTTGCACCTTTTGATCCGACACATCCGTCTTCGGCAGTTCCACATATCTATATCCAAGACCATATATGATATACAATTTCAATTTCGCTATATAATGGAGAAGTGTATTGAGGCCTTTGAAGACTTGGACAAGTGTCTTGCAAAGATAGGAAAACCAATAATGAGGTTTTGAAACAACTGCACGTGGAACAAATACTTCTAAAGGAAATGAAAATCAGAAAAATTTAATATTTTGATCATGTCAAATGCCATGACAGTCTGTTAAAGATTATTTTGGAGGGCAGAGTAGAGAGCAAAAGAGCTAAAGAGTGACAGAGGTACAGATGGACAGACAACATAAAGATGTAGTAATGGCACAGTTTGACCTTGTGTAGAAGCCTAGCGCGAGTCAGAGACAGATGGAGATCCGTTACCATCAACTTTTGTTATGGAGATGGCACTTGATGATGATGATTCTACACAGGCAACCATTTATGAAAGTCAGCACCTTTATTGTTATTTTGTTGTTGTTGCTGTTCCCTCAGGTTTCAGAACCAGGTCAGCTGATGACGGATGTGTCGGACCAAAAGATGCGGCCTGAAAAGGGCGTTAAGTGGCGGGTTGCATTAGTTTCCTCACATCCTAAGCATGCTGATAAAGGCTGACAGGGACTCTTTAGGCAGTTGTGCTATGTTTGACTTCATCTGCATGTCGTCCACTACTACAGGGATCAATAAAAAAGGCTATTCTGGAACTTTATTTCATTTGCTCTCTGGCTAACCCTCTCAGCTAATAGGATAGCATGCTGATATCTATGGTTATCCAATTGCAAGAAGAAATTTTAAGGGAGTGATTTATGCTTCATTTTTTAGTCCGTTAAGTAGGTAGTTATGAATATATAGAGGGGATCAAGATGCTGAGCAGTGCATGAGCTGCTGCGGTCCGCAACTTAAAGCTGACTGCTAGCATAGGGTCGGCGAAACAGCTGCCAAGACTCTTCTACACCTATACATGGTGATTCTTGATAACAAGCTTGAACCAAACAGACCGGCTAAGGAGAAGGGAATGAAGAGGTAAGGCTAACGCGATACTCAAAAATGCCTGCTGAAGTTGGGTGTGTCGGACCAAAAGATGCAAATATTGCAGTCAAGCTGTAAACTATGACACAACGCATTCCAGTCTCTGGACTACATTCTGCTAATTAAGCCCTTTCAGGGTTTGGTTGGGAGGGGATTGAGAACGAACGAAGCCAAGCCAAGCCATTCAAGTTTTAAAATCCATCAATATTTTCTATTGCTATTAAATTTGTAAAACACTATAAGAAATAATCCAAGTAAATGTATACGTACTAATATAGAAAATATAACAGATTTTCAATATTATATGCATATTATTTCGAATACATCTTTTGTGTGCGACCATCTGGGAAAGGTGGGAAATGACATTATGACATACGGTGAAAAAAAGGTTCTAGGGACACAAAACGGTTGAAGAACTGAAGACCCTTGGGCTAGCATCTACGCTGCAGGAAAGAAATCTGAAAGAATAACATGGGGTTCTCTTTGGCTAACCTCTACACACTAGTGTAGAAGACGTCCATTAGGGCAGCACAGTGTTCTCTCTGGCTAACATCCACACCCCAGGGTAGCAGCTAAACAAACACAGAAGAAAAGTCACTCTCCCGCATAATGTGTACTATTTCTTACCTGTGCAGAGCTGTGGATACATTCAGCAACAAAGCTGATCCAATAATTAGAACAGCCAGGAGATTCATCATCTTCCTTCAACGGCCAATTAGCACTGAATAAAAATACTGAGGAAAAGTCTGAAATTAAAGTCATTTAAAAAAAACAAAAAAAAACCCTAAAAAATCAACATGGGTTAAATTTACATTTAAAGTTTTAGGGGGAGAGTCTACAGAAGACGGATCTGTCGGACCGAAAGGTGCAAATATCGCAGTCAAACTGTAAACTAGCAACACACCGCATTCTGTTCTTTGGACTACATTCTGCTACTTGCAAAGCCCTATTCGGGACTTGGTAGCGGGAGATTGAGAACGAACGCAGAAGAAGAAGAAGAAGAGTGTGGCCAAGGGATTGTGAGCTTGGTTTACAAATTCAGTGTACCGGGTTTAAATCATTTTGTGCTCGGTTTGACAGATCAGTCATGTCGTGCGTTTTTTCATAGTATAGCCACTTCTCCCAGTGGATCTGGCTGTAAATGGGTACCTGATAAAGTCAAGATAAAAATTAGGAGCCGCTGCAGGAGTTAGAGATTTTTTTACTCTATTGCCAGCACTTACAGCAATGAAAGGTACTGAGCACAAATATAGACACCAAGGTGCAGTGCAAGCGGTTCTATGAGCCATTTTCCATTTTTTCCTTTCATATTTAGAGCTAATATATAGGAAATTCAGTACAGTGAGTAAACTCTCTGAACGAAGCTGGACAGTATAACCAGATTTGCACTGGATTGGAACCCACAGAGAAAGTGATGATTGAGAAAGCAAAGAAAGACCAGGTGAAGAATAGTTGAGGAAGAAAACAGTTCAGCTGTGATCTCATGAGTGGAAATGAAGAAGTAAGAGAGTAAAGTAACCCATAGCATTACTGCCGTAGGGGTGTGAGGTGTTAGCGATCTCACATTTCAAAGGCTCTGCTATATGAGGGTGGTAGCCATCTCCTCTCCCTCTTTCCGGACTGAACCGGTACCCATTTAAGGCTGGGTCGACCTGGGAGCTGTTGCGATCTGAAAAAACATTTCCGCCTCAACTGGGAAATGAACCAAGGACCACTCAGATGCAAAGCTAGCTCAATAACGATTGCGCTTCAAAATATTTTGTGGTCCTATGTTCCAGAGGGAACCAGAAGGAAAAATTATAATGATGCAGAGTACAGAATTTCTTTGTTTCGGATCTTATCATGTATCAAAATTTGTAGTATGGGCAGTTCCATTGCTCTCTTGAGTGACTCTGAGCTTCTCGGCATCTGTTTTGCACAGGTTCCACACTTCGCATCCGTAAATTATTACTGGAATGACCATGAAATTGAAAATGTGTGCTCTTGCCGTGGTGTCTTTCATCTCAACATCAAACTTTATTACAAGACATTGTGGAAGCAGTGATATCACGCAAACATCGATAGGTTGGACATGTGGTTTGAAAGCCTGACAAGACAGATGGATACGTAGAAAGTTTTGTTGCCCATATGCCTGTATACATCCATGGGGTCGCTGACCTAGGCCAGCATTGCAAAAGATTGAGACGCATATAGAATATTGTTGGCTTCCTCGCATACAGTACATCTGCCAGACTGACGCCGATGATAATGTTGTTCTTGTTGTTTCGAATGCCCACAATGAGTAGGTTACTCTAAAGTGATAAGTTGCAGTAGCTTTCCTCACATAAAATAATCATTCATCATCTGAGTGAAAGGGACTAGAGAACCCATTGCAATGGGTTTGCCTGGAATGCAGTGATGTTGTTCTGCTTAATGGACTACGATGCAATAAAAAAAAGAACCTATATACACGCCGAGTAGTGCCCTGACTACCTAGTTGAGCGACTGGGATTAGGCCCCAGTTAGTGTGGGATTTTTCCCGACCACAAAACAGCTCTCGCGGTCCACCCAGCCTAAAAAAATTGGTTACCAGAATAACCTGGAAAAGTAAAGACGTCCAGCGTGATGTTGACCAGATCACCCCTAGTGTGCCATTGGTCAAGTAAAGACGCCCGGCGTAATGTTGACCACATCACCCCTAGTGTGCCGTTGGTCAAGAAAAATATGGGCCTAACACCATATTCCCAATTTGTCACACATAAATTATTATACATATCTATTAGTCGTTTCTCTTCAAGCCTGGTGGTGTAGAATTGCTTTGTATAGACTTGTTGTTTAATGCCCACAATGAGTATGTTTACACTTTGATCACCATGAAAAGTGCGCTAAGTGACGGGTTGTAGTAGCTTTCCTCACACATCGAGCATGCTGATGAAGGTGGACACCGGCTGTTGTGCTATCCGTGGCTTCATCTGCGTGATGCTCACTTCTATAGGGATCACGTTAATTCACATCTACTCAGTCTTGAAAACATCCATTTCCAGGAAACGCTACATGGAATTGGAAGAGTTTAGAGAGATTGTGGTCTTGGTCAGTATATTGTGCCCCACCATCATGCAACATCATGGTCAGTATGTTGTGACTGACCGGACTAGCGTCTCAGTTTGTTGCGTCTTCGCATGATGATGATGATGGAGTGGCCGCTTCCTATTTGGTCTTCATGTAGGTCACTATTGGGTAGGAATTTGGATACTTACTAAAAATGTTTGCCTGAACAGCAGCCAATAGCATGCTCTTTTCAATTATCAACTGTTAATAGTTCTGTTACTTGCAGAGCGTAAAATATAGATATATCCATTTCCAAGGTTCTCGTATCAATAAATGATCATATGATCATGATGGTTTATTGATCATGATCAGACTTGGGTTAGGATCAACAGTGAACTGTACTACTACTCTAGTGTACTAGTACTGGTCTGTACTGTTCAATATGATTATGTGACCAACAAAATTAGCCATAAATCGAACCCACTTGCCCCGGCTAAACATTAATATGAACAAATACTAATTTCATGTATCTAAGTAAATATAGAAATCAGAATTATAAGCACAAACCTGTGTCAGTGTGTGTGTGTGTGAACGACAATTGACTTTCTGCGTCTGTTCTCCGGTTAAAAACTTAACTAAAATCATGTGACTTGTACCTAGATCAGGCGTGCCAGATCACAGCTGTTAAATAGTCCAAACATGGCAGTAAACAAAGCCAAGTCAATCGGCATGTTATTTTTGACAATACTGCTAGTATTTTCTTTGGTGACGGGTTACAGTATGTCTCCTCACAACCGATGTGTATTTGAGAAGGTGAACCAGGGTTCTGCTGGACGTAATGCAATGCAAGGCTCCTCAGCTAGCTCACCACTACGGGGATCACATTGCCGATCCCCACCCAGACTGCCATGAAACAGCATGCTTCCAGTGAGAACTGCTTGGAAGGGAGGTGGAGTTTTGCTCTGTATGTGTCACCTGACCCTAACATAGTCTGATCGGTATGTTTTGCGTGTCCGGGCGTAAGTCTCTTCTCTCCATTCTGTCCATACCACAGTGAGAAAGGAAATGTTTGGAAACTTCGAGGCAGCAAGTTGTAGACAAAAAATGTGTGTCCCCTGACAACGATCACAAGACAGTAATTATGTTTTGTGTGTGCAATAAAACACTTGTATTTGTGATCGCTGCAACGAACACACATTCTTAATTTCCAATAAAGTTTTAGTTATGGCAGCACATCGCATTTCTGGCAAGTCGAAACAGGTCAGACAAGGACAACAACAAGCTCTGTAATATCCTGATAAAATTGTTTTCTCGATCGCGCTTTTCTCATTTTCCCGGGCTTCCACTATCAGTCCCTCTAGACCAGTGTGTCTTTTTCATATGACTGAAAGGGACCAAAGATGCAACAGTGAATGGAATGACAACAACCAGCGACTTACTGAATATACTTAGTTAATAATTTAGTCCAATATTAGGACAATAAAAAAAGGAAAGAGACCTAGGAGTTATAATAGATCATGAGCTGCAGGGTTCAGCGACCCATAGCTGACTGCTATCGTCAGGGCCAGCTAACCAGAACTGCCAAAACCCTTCTACACCTCCACGCGGTGATCCTGCATAACAGGCTGCAACAGTGCAGACTGGCTAAGGAGAAGGGATCGAAGAGGGAATGCTAAGTCGGAAGTGTTGGACCGAAAGGTGAAAATATCGCAGTCAAGCTGTAAACTACGACACAACGCATTCCGTTCTCTGGAATACATTCTGCTACTTAAGCCCTTTTATGGTTTTGTAGCGGGAGATTGAGAACGAACGAAACCATTATATGTGAGGCTCAGGTCTGTTTGTCGACATGCTCCCCCACACATTTCTAGCTTGTCTGAAGCTTCATTGACTTTGATATTGCGGTGGGAAGGGATCCACTGAATGACCAACCTTTGGTGTTCTGTTGAGAGATGTGCCAGGAAGTATTGACATTGCTCGAGATCTTCATTCTTATGTTGGTTTAGTGCTGCTAATACTGACGTAGCATCAGTCAGGAATACTGTGTTTTCTTGGTGGACATCTTTATCCTGGATTACAAGCTTGGCAGCGGCCTTCAGTGCCTCTGCACGGAAGTTTTTGGAATACATTTCTGTTGTTAGTATCGGGAGACACTATACTAACTTATACTACTATTTAATGTAGCTTGATAGTAGTATAGACAAAGTAGGATTGAGATATCAAATTGGGAATACGACATTGTCAAGAAACAGATGCCACATTATCTCTTAATATTGATAACTATGAATTGACAGCTAGAAATGGACACAGTCTCATTGGAAAAGCTGCTGTCGGATCTGCTAGTCCGTTTGACAGCGTACGAAGAAGAAGAAGGGTCTGCTCGTCATTATTAGTTCCCCATCGCAAGCGATGATGGCCACATCAACAGACGGGTTTGTCTTGATGATGTAACTTGCGCTGTATTTGGAATATAGTGAGAAGATTCTGCGCTTGCCATCGACCCCACTCTCTGGTCCCGAGCTACATTGAGCCAGTGGCAAGACATTAGTCAAGATGACTGGTGGCACTCTGATCCCAACCAGGGATCACTTTAAAACTTGTGAGATTCGATAATCCACCGTTTCTGTTCATCGTTTCGGGAGGCGAGTACCTGACCTCTCGACAACACCGATTCCAAAAGACTGCAGAGTCTTTAGACAACCAGCGTCACATTCCAGTCGTGCAGTTTCATCACAAAGTGACCATCGGATGTTCATAAGTCAGTCACCATACCTGTACACCGAGGAGTACAACAAGGAGATGCCATATTCCCAAAACTGTTCACCGCTGCTTTTGAAAATGTTGTTAGGTCTCTAAGCTGGCAGGATCGAGGTGTCAACATAGATGGCTAGATGTTCTCATACCTACGTTTTGCGGACTACATTGTGATTTTCAGTCGCATCATTGCAGAATCTGAACAAGCCCAAACGAGCTGAATAAAGCAGGCAAGGTGGTTGACCTGAACATAAATAGAAAGAAGATTCCATTTCTAGTGCGCACCTTCTGCCTTACGGAGAAACTGCGATAGTAGGATGCGTCCATGTAGAATGCCAATGCGTATGTCTACATAGGCCAGGGAATCAACAGCGACTACAACATTGATAAGGGGATCTAACTCTGCTTCTACCGCATTTAACCGATACTCTAGCAGATGACGGACGACAAGGCCAGGACTCACACCTTTAATAGTATGGTTATTCTAGCAATGGTATAGGGGTGTGCGGTTTGGAGTATACACAGAGAGGCTCCGAAGTACAAACTTACAGGCCTTGTGATCTGCACAACTAACGATAGATACCCGAGGATGTATTTCTTTTGGTGCTGCCATGATACCCCAAGGCGAAGGACAGGCACAGATTCAAACAGCTTTAGGCTACCTGGTATCAGGCAACCTTACTTGATTGATTACTAGGATTCATGGAAAGATGCAATACTGGTACCAGTACCAAAAACAGGAAAGGATAAAACAGATCCAAATGGATACAGGCCCATCAGCCTACTGAGCTGTGTCGGCAAGCTGATGGAACGGATGATAAACACCAGACTGATGTGGCATCTGGAAGAAAAACGAATACTAATTCCACAGCAAGCCGGCTTTAGACAGCACAGATCCACTGAGGACCAGGTCATCCTCATAGCCCAGGAGATAGAAGATGCCTACCAGGCACAGAAACACACAGTAGCTGTTTGGGTGGATCTGGAAAAGGCATTTGACAAAGTCTGGAAAGATGGACTTAGAGTCAAGCTAAGAAGAAGTGATGTTTGTGGGAAAATGTACAAGTGGATCAACCACTACCTCAAACAAAGAACGGCCAGAGTCCAAGTACAAGGGCAGATGAGCAAAAAGGTGACACTCGAGCAGGGAGTACCCCAAGGGGGAGTATTGTCACCCACACTCTTTCTGGTATATATAAACGATATTACAGAGAATATACCAAGAAGAGTCCATAGCTCAATGTTTGCAGACGATCTGGCTATGTGGACCTCTGAAAAGAATCTCACCATAGCAAGAAATCGGATGCAGACGGCCCTAACATCGCTGGAAGAGTGGGCGAACTCATGGCTGGTCAAAATAAACGAGGAGAAAACCACGTGCACAATATTCTCGCTTTCATTAAAACCCCAAAGTACCAAATTAAGTCTAAATGGCAAAATCCTGCAGCCAAACGACAACCCAACCTATCTGGGAGTCACATTTGATCGGCGCATGACATGGAAAAGTCAGATTGAGAGAAACCGAATGAAAGCCAGAGAAAGAATGGCAATCATGAGGAAACTTGCTGGCACAAGCTGGGGAGCAGACGAAGGCATACTAAAGAAACTGTACACTGGAAGAGTGAGACCAGTTCTCGAGTATGGCATTGCGGCATGGACAACAGCAGCGAAGGCGAACTTCGATAAAGTTAACAAACTTCAAAACCAAGCCATGAGAATTATAACAGGTGGCATGAAGTCAACGCCAATTGTAGAACTTGAAAAGATTACAAAACTGCAATACATGACCGATAGAAGAGACTGCAGAGCCCAGCTGCAGTCAGAGAAACTCCGAAGACTGACGAACCACCCAATGTACCAAAGACTAAACAATTTGGGAAATGGGAAACTAAAGCGGAGAAACTTTGCAGAAATAGCCAAAGCAAAGATGCACGAAGATCCCATAAACGCACTAACAACACCAAAACCCATCACTACTGTACGAAAACCTACTTGGAGGCAGGATATATTTCCAGAGGTGGTAGAAAATATACCAGGTATTGCAAACAAAAACTGCCAGACTGAAAAAGAAAGGAGAGACACTACCCTAAGCTTCATAACGAAAAGCTACCCAAGCATGAACTGGACCCATGCATACACCGACGGTTCTGTAACAAACACTACACAGAACGGAGGGGCAGGAGCATTCCTGAACCTACCAAATGGCAGAAAAATAACTCTGTCATTCGCTACTGGTAAGTACACAAGCACTTTCAGAGCAGAGACAGAGGCACTGAGGGCGGCAGTGGAAGAAATGGTGACACACAGTGAAAATGAGAGCCATATAGTCCTGCTGACAGATGCTCTCGCCGTAGTCACAGCGCTAAAAAGCCAGAAAAACACTGAGCTTAATGACTTAAGAGCAGCACTCTGCAAACTGTGCCAGCAGTCCGCACCAAAAAGGGTAGTGGTACAGTGGGTCCCGGCACACTGCAACATCCAAGGCAACGAGGAGGCAGACAGACTGGCAAAAGAAGGTGCAAGACTACCACAAACAGATACCAGTATGACGTACGAAGAGTCAAAACGGCTTATCAAAGCCAGATACATGACCAAATGGGAAACCGAACATACTGGTTACACCAAAAACGATGCCTATTACCAGTTGAACCGAAGAGAGCAGGTCGTTGTCTTCAGACTTCGCACTCACCACAACAGACTGAGGTACCACCTATTCAACAAATTGAAGATAGGGAGTACCGACGAATGCCCGTGCGGTACTGGTAAAATGACCACTGAACATCTGCTGCAGAACTGCCCGACATACGAGGATCAGAGAGAGCAGATGTGGCCATTACCAGTGGAACTGCAAGACAAACTCTATGGCAGTAGCGAGAGCCTCAGGATGACCGCCGCTTTTTTCGAAAAAATAATGGTTACTGTCTGACTGTGTACGCAGAAGAAGAAGAAGAAGAAGTTTACTAGGATTCAAGTATTCAAGTAAAGGCGCGAGGGTTGGGTGGGGCTGGGGGTGGGGAAGGAAGGAAAAAACAAGAGGAAGGGATTGGTTTTCCTTGCGCTAGGGAATTTTTAGAAATACAAATCTTCAGCTGCAAGTTAAATTGCGCCTTATTGTATGGATCTGTAACACGAAGAACAACGAATACACGATAAAAAAGGTTCAAACTTTCATCAATTTGGTGCATGCTCCGAATAATGGGATTAAAATGGTATGATCTAGTCCCTAATGTGGAACTGTAAGACAGAACAGGACAGGCGTAAGGACAAGCCGCTGGCGCTGGATCGTGCGCACATTGCAGAAAACATCTGATAGCATTACAACAAATGATCTGTTTTTGAATCTCCAAGGTGAGAGAAGCTGCGGAAGACCTAAATACAAATGAAAGAGAGAGTTTGCGCCACACATAGCGGCGCATGAAAAGTGTAGAGCTAGAATGGTTGACTCGGGACATCAATGGAAGACATCACGTGTAAGTGTTGAGGGCCTTTGCTCCGCATGGAGCTGATTGATTAATTAAATTATCTCCTCATTATCACCGCTCTCTTGAAAAAAAAAACAACAGAACGTTTATTTATTGATTGACTGGACCGGAAGTTTTCCATATTGTGGAGAAGACCAACTTCAAATTATAAAGTGTGAGATTATAAAAACGGTTAGTTTGTATTTAAGACATCAGATACTATTGTAAGCATGTCAGATAATGACTACGATAATTAACCTTTGCAATAACGCTGAATTTAGACGTACGATTTCACACATTACAAATGTTTGCATGAAGAGTTAGAGTGTAGACAATTTCAGTTTCACGAGGCCGTCATGTTTTGTCACACTATGATTTAGTATGATACTGTACTCATCATACAACTCATACTAGTCATACTGATACTCATTCACATATACAACAATAAATACAATCACATTTTATTAAAACAAAATATTCACTTGAGAGCTTACATTGTAAGAAAAGTATCGCCTAGTATAACGACAAACGGACTATTTATTGTTCAAAACCGACTTGTCCAAAGTGACCAACCAAAGTGTCCAAAGCCAAAAAATGAAAATGAATAGAATAAGTATTTAAGTATTTAAAGTTACTAACTTAAACTACTACTAACTACAAATATTCGGCTCGGATTGTCATTGTTTCATCATACCACAGCTGCATTTAATTAAAAGTTTAATTTAAAGCTTAAAAAGGTTAAATTAAATTGAATTAAATTAATATAATTATTGACACCATGTAAATGTTACCATAGAAGTATTAGAAGATGTAATTTATTCATTAACTTAATTCAGAATTACATCTCAGATTTTGATTAGACAGAACTTTCTACATTTCAATTCAGACCAAGTGCTGTGTCTCTACAATAAAACTTGGCAGCAGTGTATCTTCAACGCCAACAACAACATTCATTCTGATTATCTATCACTCGCCCTGGTGGTACACACAGAAACTGTTGATCGTCCATCATTCAATATTATGATCCTACTGATAGTGCTACTTGCCCGGTGCTCGACTGCCTTAACCTTTCTTTAGTATGGCGGCTTGGCTTCGTTCGTTCTCAATCTCCCGCTACCAAACCCTGAAAGGGCTTAAGTAGCAAAATGTAGTCCAGAGAACGGAATGCGTTGTGTCATAGTTTACAGCTTGACTGCGGTCTTTGCACCTTTCGGTCCAACACATCTGGCTTCAGCAAGCATTTTTTGAGTATCGGGTTAACATTCCCTCTTCGATTCCTTCTCCTTAGCCAGTCTGCCCTACTGCAGCCTGTTATCCAGGATCACCGCGTGGAGATGTAGAAGGGTCTTGGCAGCTTTGGTTCGCTGGCTCCGACGCTAGCAGTCAGCTATGGGTCCACTGTAGCTCATGCGCTGCTCAGCATCTTGATCCCTAAAGTTGATTAAAGTTAAGTTTACTCAAAATTTTTTAATGGGTATGGTCAGATACCGCATCGTGACGAGAACACGAACAAAACCTACATGCAGCTATGGATATCATTGAGGTGTTGGCGGAAACGATAACGCAGTTCCATACCAGTTTCCCCAATGTATGTCATACCACACTGGCAGCAGATAATAGAATAGATGAGGTTACAGGAATTGCATGTGAATTCCTCTTTGATGAAGAATTCTGCTTTGGGAAAGGTAATGGAGCGAGAGAGGATGGCATGAGGGCATGTAACACAGCCATGTGTATTTTTGCACGGCCTGATGCCTGGAAGGCTATGAGGGCTGGTGTGTAGGCGACTACTGACCAGCAAGTCCCCTCAGGTTTCTGTTCCGTTTGTAGATGACAAGGGGAGGATCGGCAAAAACTTTATGAGTGGCAGGATCAGAGTGAAGAATAGGAAGATGGCAGAATAAGATATCCCGGACAGAGGTGCAATGAGGGTGATAAGTGAGAACAAGTTTCACATGGTAAGAGGGAAGACGGTGAGTGGGAGTGAGGGAGTCATGACAATAGTAATACTATCTCCTTCATACACTAGGCTAATTTATACGGGATTCAATTTCGTGGCACTTTTGGGAAATTTTACATAGCACTTGAGGGAAGGAAGACTAACGTTTGGTCAGGCAAAATAAACTGTTCAGACATGTAAGTCAGGTTCAGGCAAAACATACTGGCCAAGACCCTCACCTCGGCTTCCTCGTAGCCCTTGCTGGAAACGATATGTTTTCATGGTATTCTGGCTAACAAGGTGAGGGATTGACATGATTCCTGTAGTAGTGAGCGACACGTATATGAAGCCAAGCATAGCACAACCGCCTTGAGGAGCCCGGTCCATCTTCATCAGCATGCCCGTGGTATGAGAAAAGCTACTGCAGCCCGCCACTAAACATCGTTTTCAGGGCGCACAAAAAGAGTAAACCTACTCGTTGTGGACATTTGGAACAATAACATAGCACTTGAGAAATATTGCACCACATATGCAACATTTTGCATTACACATGTAGAAAATTTTGTGGCACATTTTGGGAATTTTTAGCACACTGGAAATATTACAGCACTCCATTCATGAACCACTGTATCTGAATTTTGAACCTTAATGTATTTACGTATTTACACATACCAAGAAAGAATACTTCAAAGCTAAATATTTAATGCATTTTATATATATTTAAATAGATCTCTCTCCAAAGGTATGTGCTGGCCACAATGATAGTCATCATGAATGATGCTCTTACCATAGTAATTTAAAACAATCATAAATGACAGTAAATATATTTCCCATAACATTACCATTTATTTTATAACAAGCATTTGTTTTGTTTTTTGCATTCATAGGAACTCAGTCATGTCTGATAGTGAGGATAGCAATTTTTCAGGCAACGAAAGTGACACAGGCGACAAAGCAGGATCAGATGATGGTGACAGAAATGATGCCAGCGATCATAATGAAGACAGCGATAAAGAGAGTGACAAGAATGAGGACAGTGATAAGGAGAGCGATAAGGAGAGTGATAAGAATGAAGACAGTGATAAGGACAGTGACAGAAATGCTGACAGTGATGGAGAGCAGAGCAAGAATATAGATGATGAAGCAGAAGAGAGTGATGGTAATGAGGAAGAAAAAGACGGCGATGATGAAGAACCCGAGGGAGAGGATCTTCAAGATGAAGATGTAAGTTACCTACTTAATCTCATTGTGCCATGTGGTTTTTGTGAGAACTTTCCATGTTTCTCAATTTGTGCTGCCATTCTTGCAGTGTTCCACGTTTGCAACACAGCACTTACTTTGTCCATCATGCACATCCATGTTGTTCTTGGTCCACATTTTTTTCTTCTCACCTCTCGTGTCTAGGAGAAGGGTGTCTTTTTGGGATACTAGGGCTCATTCTCATGACATATCCAAGCCATTTCTATCTTCTCTTGTTCAAGACGTTGTCCATTGTCTCTTGCCTAGTCCCTGGAATAAGTTTGATGTGTTGCATATTTTGTTCCCCAAAAAACTCTTCAGATTCTGTGAAGTGATGAAAGAGTTGATAATTTCTGAACATCTTCCTTGCTCATTCTCCAGTATTCTGATTCATAGAGTACAACTGGCAAGATAATACTATTGTATAGTTTAAGCTTTGGTTCTACAATGTATATGCTGGATTTCCAGATTGATTTCATCCTGGAAAAAGCAGCTCTGACCTTGTTCAAGCAAAGTTTTTTTTATCTTCCTCAACTCCGCCATGGAGCATTACTACACTGCCTGGGGTTCGATGATGCAACACAGTGATCTCCTGCCCAAGGCGGAGGTGTCGGACCGAAAGGTGCAAATATCTCAGTCAAATCTATAAACTAGAGACAAAACCCATTCTGTTCTCCTGACTACATCCTGGGACTTGCAAAGCCATGTTCAGGGCTTGGTAGCTGGAGATTGAGAACGAACGCAGAAGAAAAAGAAGAAATAACACAGTGAATGGGCTGACAGAGACTCATGACACAACGTCCTGTTCAGGACGAAAGCCGAAGAAGATACTTCTCTTTTACAAACAAGTATTGTGTCATTCGGATATTAAATATTTCTTCTTTAAAAACAAATAGGGTATTATTTGAATATTAGATATTTCTTCTTTAACCCTTTACAGTCAGGTTTAACTGATTATATTTGTGTCTTAAGACACAAATCTAATCAATTGGACAGAACTTTAAATGCCTTAATACATTTATCTAATCAATTAGACCTGACTGCAATGGGTTAAGACACGAATCTAATCAATTTAGGTCAGACTAGAAAGGGCTAAAAACAAATATTGTGTCATTCAAATATTAGATATTTCTTCTTTAAAAACAAATATGGCATTATTCAAATATTAGATATTTTTCCTTTAAAAACAAAAATGGTAATATTAAAAAAAGTGACTTGTGACTTTAAAAGGTTGGACAACCCTGCTCTGTCGGCCTGCATAAGATGCAAATCGTCTGTGTGGCTTACATGCTTGATTTTCTTGACATTGTTTTAGGAGTATGATGAAGAAGAAGATGAAGAGGAAGAGACAAGAGCACGCAAGAAGAAGCGAAAAGGAGCACTGGGTTTTATCATAGATGAAGCTGGTATGTAGACTATGTTATAAAATGTGTTTTGTAAGAGTCATGAGGAGTGTGAATAAGTGTTTATTAGAGTTACGTTTTTTATGGCAAAAAGTGAGCAAGAATTACAAGAAGCTTGTGACAACAATAAACAAAGTAAGTCAAGAGTTTGGATTGGACATAAACATAAAGAAAACAAAGACTATGATAATTGGGAAAAGTGACAAGAAACCATGTATGCAGATACAAATAACAGATCAACAACTTGAACAGGTACAGAGTTTCTCCTATCTAGGCCATATAATAACGGAAGATGACAGCTGTGAAAAAGAAATCAGAAAGAGAATAGGCATGGCCAAGATGGTATTTGGCAACATGCGACACATACTGACATCCAAACAGATAAAACAGAATTTGAAAATGAGAATTGTTAGGTGTTATATATACTCGTCACTACTTTATGGTGCAGAAACATGGACAATGAATAACAAGTTGGAAAAGATTATTGAAGTCTTTGAAATGTGGGTATATAGAAGATTGGGTCGCATTTCTTGGAAAGAGAAGAAAACAAATTTGGAAGTATTGAAAAAATTAGTGATGAAAAGAGAATTAATGACCGAAATCAGGGTTAGACTTATGTTTTTTTGGTCATATAACAAGACATACCTTCTTGTTGAAAACCATGCTAGAGGGTAGGGTGGAAAGCAGTCGTTCAAGAGGCAGACAACGTTTTAAGTTGTTGGATAACATCAGGAGATCGACCATTACGGCAAGAGATAGTAAGTACACTGGAAATGGCACTTGAATTGAACTGAACAAGAGTCACGAAGAGTAAATGTGTTTTCTTCTTCTTCTTCGGTCATCCTTAGATTAAGGTTCCGGTTTCTCTTACAAAGGACATCGTTGTTTGTAAGGCTGTTTCATCTCCATACAGCTTCTGTCTCATATCTGTCTCACGAGGCCAGCATTGTTCTCTCTTTTCCTGCGCAAGCATGCAGCTTTGTAGGATGTGTTCCACGGTCATGATATGCTCCCCACATGGGCACCTGTCATCTGTCCCAATCCTCATTTTGTTGTAAAGATGACCCTTGAGTCTGTTATGCCCAGTTCTCAGTCTGAAGATGATGACTTGCTCTTCTCTAGTTAAGTTATGGTAGCTGTCTTTTCGGAAGTCGGGATGTTTATCAGCCCATTTTACCCTGAAGTTGGCTTTAATTATGGTCTTGGCCTCATTATATGTGATACTCTCGTCTGTTTGTGGGGATGCTCCTCCACTCTTTGCTAGTTTGTCTGCAGCTTCATTGCCTTCAATATTGCAGTGGGATGGGATCCACTGTATGACCAACCTTGGGTGTTCTGCTGAGAGCTGTTTCAGGGAGAACATACATTGCTCGAGATCTTCATCTTTGTGTTGTTTTGGCACTGCTATTACTGACGTGGCATCAGTCAGGAATACTATGTTTTCTTGGTGGATATCTTTATCTTGGATTACAAGCTCAGCTGCAGCTTTCAGTGTTTAATATGAGTAATGAAGAGTAAATAAGTGTTTAATATGAGTAATGAAGAGTGCATAATTATTTAATATGAGTCATGAGCAAAGGGTGACTGCAATATAGACACTGTTATTAAGTGTTTAATAAGAGCCACTAAAAGTGTTTGGCAGAGTGGTTACAATTCTGACCTCTTATCCAAGGAGTCTGGGACTCAAAACCTTGGTATGGCCTAAGTTTATTTTTTTTCTTTCTGAGGTAAAAATAAAGCCTTAGCATGTGTGCTGCTTGGTGACTGCAGAAGCAAGCAGCCTTTATGTCTCATCCCTATACTTCTCCATGCTGGCCACAGCAAAGGGAATACATTTAATGAGGAAATAATTATGTTAAAATTTGCCTGATTAAAAAAAAACAACTCCTTTGTGGTTCCATTGGGCTTGTTGATGGAGAAGAATATATAGGCCCGCTGTTCCCCTCTACGTCAGGGTTTTTTAACCTTTATGGGAACTAGCCGGTACCAGTTGAGAAGCTAATGAACAAATCCTGCTGCCGAGGACGAATGTGTCGGACCGAAAGATGCAATTATATTAGTCAAGCTGTAAACTAGCGACACAACGCATTCCGTTCTCTGGACAACATCCTGCTATCTGCAAAGTTCTATTCATCGGGAGATTGAGAATGAACACAGAAGAAGAACTATTCCTAGATCTACAATGGAATAATTAGGCCACACTTGGAGTTCAGCTCAGTAGTATACCCATACTAATACATAGCTACAGTCATTGGACAACGTGCAAAACTAAGAAACTACGCCAACAACAGGGGGAGGTCGAGGTCAGGGTCAGGCAAAATGTACTGATCAGACTGTGTTAATCAGGGGCAGTTGAAACATACTGATCAGATTATATTAGTCAAGGTTAGATAAAACATTCTGGCCAGACTATGTTCATCAAGGTCAGGCGAAACATACTGAACAGACTATGTAATTAATTAGGGTCAAGCAAAACGTACTCACCAGACTTTGCTAGTAAGGGTCAGTTGAAACATACTGATCAGATTATGTTGGTCAGGGTTAGACAAAACATACTGACCAGACTGTTAGTTAGGGTCAATCATACTGATCAGACTATGTTAGTTAGGTCAGTTGAAACATACTGATCAGATTACGTTAGTCAGGGTCAGTTGAAACATACTAACCAGATTATGTTAGTTTAGGGTCAGGCAAAATATACTGATCAGGCTATGTTACTCGGGATTAGGAAAAACATACTGACTATGACTCTGCAGTTCTCCCAGGAAACAGGCTGTATCATAGCAGTCTGGCTAAGGAGGTGAGGATTGACACAGTGGTCCTTATAGTGGTGAGTTTACCTAGGAACCTTGCATTACACTACAGCCAGGGAGACCCCAGTCCATCTTCTCAAGTACGTAGCTGGAAGGTTTCAAGAGATACACTGGTTCAATGATTTAACTAACCCAAAGCTGTACGGAGCTAAAAAGGAAATCTAGAAAAAGGTTGAGTTCATTATGGGAATTCATCCGTATCATCACAAGAACAGAAAGAAGGTATACTAACAAAATAATTGGAGTCAATATGAACAATTATCAATAGTTGTAACCAGTTTATGTACTTATGATTTCAGTTTTTCTGTAAAAACATATGTAAAAAATGTAATTTGTTTTCAAAGTAAAGGTTAAAGTAAAAAAGTTAATATATGTAAATTGTTAGCAGAAATAAAGGGTTACAGTTAAAATATGTAAATTGTTAGCAGAAATAAAGGAGCACTGTTAAAATATGTAAATTGTTAGCAGAAATAAAGGAGCACAGTTAAAATATGTAAATGGTTAGCAGAAATGGTTACATAAAAAATTTGCCCATTGATAGCAAAAATTAAAGCTTACAGTAAAACATTTATCAATTTATAACAATCTTTATCAAGCAATTAAAGATATGCAATGCATTCTAGCATATTTTCTGCGTTCTTTCAGATGTTGATGATGAAGATGATGATGATGACGGCGAATGGGAAGATGGAGCAGAGGAGATCATTGATCGAAAGTCAACGTATGATGCCTCCGAGCGGGAAATAGAGAGCCATCAAAGACTTCGACACATTTGGGAGTGAGTATCAGTTATATTTGGGTGTCAGTATCCGGCAATGAAAGTGAGAGAGAGAGAGCATCACACAGTATAATGTAACCAATGTTTGTTCTATGGATGCTAGTCTGGTACCATGATTAAACCGCTGGAACGCTATGTTTCGATGTACATAACATTAGCCTGAGATGGGGTTTTAGACAGTATGTTACACCTGGCATGGGAGACTTAGCATACACAGTACAATATTTAACATTAGTCACTACCTGGCATAATAAAACTTATAAATGACAACTGCATTTTTGTAAAAAAAATTCTGCATTTCTCTGACAGGAGCCAACGAGAAGATGAAATTGAGCAGTACTATCGTCAGAAGTTTGGCAATGTCTCGACCGCTGAACGGTTCGGAGAAGGAGAGGAGATGTCCGATGAGATAACACAACAGGGTCGGCTGCCTGGTGTCAAGTAAGTTGTTGTTGCACACACACACCTTGCGAACCAAATTTAGATTTTAAGTTAGTTTTATATTAAATTTTCATGTTACGCTCGCAAACAACGTTGAGGCCCTGGTACAATTTCTTGCGTCCATTCAGAAGCACAGTGAAGATTAGAATCTTTTCTTGAATATAAAAAAAATTGAAGATAATTTCCATTGGCACAAGCATACCCCAACCAAAGTTCACTATTGGACATGAAGAAATTGAACACATGGATTACTTTGAATACTTTGTCTCTTTGATAACAAACAATGGGCACTGTGCAAGGGAAATAAGGAGACGATTGTCCATAGCGATGCAGAAACTAAATAGTATGTAAAATCTGTGGCACAATACTAAGAAAGAACTAAAATTGAAGATCCTCAGAACATGCATATTCACGGTTGCAATGTACGGATGCGAGACACGGACGCATATATTAAGAAAGAAGATCAGGGCTTTCGAGACAAAATGTTACAGAAGAATCCTCAAAATCCCTTTGGTAAAGAAAATAACAAATAAAGCCATCCTGCAAAATCTGAGTGTAGAAGAGGACTGGCTTATAAACCACGTTATGTTTCGGAAACAGGTTTTTCGGCCACATCAAGTGCCATGACGGACTGGAAAAGGCAGTTCTGGAGGGCATTGTTCCAGGAAGACGAGGCAGAGACTGACCAAGACGTAGATGAACACAAGACATCAAGGACACTCTAAACATGGAGCAGGCGAGTAGACTGACTGCTGATCGAGATTCCTATCGAACGGATGTGATGAGAGCAACATTCTGCCAAGGACATGCTACATGATGATGATGATTTACAATTTAGTTAAATATTTCTGAATACTGGAAAATAGATTGAAATACTGGAACAGTTCAAGAGCTTCTTCTATCTTGGAAATATAATAACAGAAAATGAGAGATGCAAAATGGAAATCAGTAAAAGAATAGGAATAGCCAAATCTGTTAAAACCAACATGAGTCATATATTGACATCCAAATAAGTGATGTCATAAATAAATAATGAAAGTGATCAGGTGAAATATATACACTCGACTTTAATGTATTGTGTAGAAATATGGTCAATGAGCGATTGAAGAAGAAAATTGAAAAATTGATGCCTTTAAAATGTTAATATATGGAATAATGGAGTTCATCCATTGAAAAGAAAAGAAAACAAATAAGCAAGTCATACATATTCTTATCAGCCAAAGATCAACTACAAGAAAATTGGTGATTCTAACAGACTTCAGGAGCATACTCATTACCATCTCGAGCCCCAAACAAGAAAGACTTTACCATCTCAAGATAGGCTCTTACATGAAATAAAATAGAACATCGGGCTGCTGTCCCAGAAAACAGAGGTTTCTGGAAACGGGCTCTTTTCATGACAGCCTGGCTAATGAGGTGAGGGATCAACCTGATCCGTGTAGTAGTGAGCGAACGTGCAGATAAAGCCAAGCATAGCACAATCACCTGGTGTACCCATGTACCGTCATCAGAGCGCTCGGGATGTGAGGAAAGTTACGACAACCTGCCACCTTACGTCCTATTCAGGGCGCACAAAAGAGTAATCCTACTCATTGTGAGCATTCAGCAACAACAACAGCATCCATTACAGCAGAGAAACAAGAGGTATACTGCAGATATCAATACCTCTGCTTCTACTTTACTCTGAAACTATCTAACTGATATAATCCCGGCGTTATATGAATAGTACACAGGTGGTAAGTCGGTGGTAAGTTTCCAGAACGTGCTCACTAATGCAACCAGATTTCCTACCACTCCTAAGTTACCACTACCACCAGAAGAAGAATGAACGAAGGATATTTACCGGGAAGTCTCCTGCCTCTGTCTGTCAGGTTGTTATTTATTTTTGGACTCGACTCCACTGGAAGTATATGACTCCACTCGAAGTATTTATCAGTTACTGTCATCTCTCAACTGTCCCTGTAACTTCTTTAGTTCGAGATGTGTCGGCTTATATGGTCTCCCCTGCTACCACCATATGGACGATACTTCCATTTTGGTGGGGAAAATCCATCTGCATGTTCTCGCACAGTTATTCAGACCAATGATTAGTGCGCTGTGAGGTGCGTTGTTCCCCTGCACAAATTCATTATGTTATAACATAGACACCAGTTAAAGGGTCCTAAAATTTAAGGATGGTTAGAAAAACTCTCCTTACTCATCTTTCTGCTTCCCAAACTACTGAGTGCTCTGATGGGATGACCCGTGGGTGAATCTGTCATACTTGTCCTAGTGGGCCATTGGGGTTGTTTGAGATCCTTAGCATAGAACATTTACGGAGAAAGCTTGTTGCTGCTGATTTTCATATAAAGTGTTCCATTTATCTGGACAGCTGAAGAAGCTCTTGCCCTTCTACCCATTGTCATATACTGTCATCTGTATGTGTTTGTTAGTTTTATTTATTTCCATATTAAGTGTTCCATTTATTTGTCCCTAGATGAAGAAGGAAGCTCTTGCCCTTCTACCCAATGCCATCTGCATGTTTTTGTTATAAAGTGTTTCATATAACCGGTTGTACTGTCTGTTACAGAGACCCAAACTTGTGGGTTGTCAAGTGCAGAATGGGAGAGGAGAAAGCCACAGTGGTCCATGTGATGAGAAAAATGATTACATATCAGTTCACAGAAGAGGTAAGGTCCATTAGAAAATAGCTACCACTACAGTGTTTTCCCATTATGATTTGTTTGTTTCAAAAGTTTAACTTTCTTTTGATGAGGCCCACTATTCTTTTGATGAGGCCATTTCAACCACAGACAAAGTCATATTGTTTTTTGTTTGTTTAAAGTTTTAATCTACATTTGACATAGTAAATCATAATCATTTGGTATTCACAGGGATGTTAAGCCTCATATATTATAAATAATACCTCATTAAGGTATGAATTATAAATTGTGAAAAAGATATAAATTATAAATAGTAACCAAAGAAAATATGGAGGTGTAAATGTTGCTTCAAGAAGATAAGAATTATAAATAGTGGTAAAGTGTCCGCCTTGGGTGCCTGAGGTTGTGGGTATATTGATATATTGATGGTTAGGCTTCAAACTATTATTTCTTGTGCTCCTACAGCCTCTTCAGATCAAGTCTATAGTTGCCAAGGAAGGGCTGAAGGGATACGTATACATAGAAGCCTTTAAACAGACTCATGTGAAACAAGCCATCGAGGGCATCGGTAGCCTTCGCATGGGTTACTACAAGCAGCAGGTAAGTGCATTCTGTTAGTAAACATTCATCATTTTCTTCTACTTTTATTTTCTCTACTCTTTATGTTCAATATGTGCGTAGAGAGGTAACAAGGGACAACTCAAAGCCCTTTGTTCTTATGAAACTAGTGGGGACCGACATTTGCCCTCCAATGTTTTATGGAATCATTGGAAACAGGCCGTAATAATGCTGTGTTCCAAAAGTGATGGTCTGTTGACCAATGCTGGTCCACAAGTTCTCAGTAGCTAGCCCATAAAGGACATCAACAAAAGCTGTTTTCTTGCTTGGGTCTCGGCTTTGAGCGATCTTAATAGAACACAATTGTCCCTCGATCAAAACATCATGTCCTCCATATTTTTCATTTTAAAACCAATGGAACTCTTTTGATGTATAAATTATTAAAACATCTAATCACGAATCCAGTGAGATTTAAATAAATGATTTTTGTTTGCAGTTGCTAGTAACTACCAGCACCAAATTTTGATCATAACATTTATGATTTTTTGACCGCCATTTGGAAAACTGAATGTGACATTGGTCTTTCGTCTATATAATTTTCTATAAAGTTTTATATTCTCCACAATTAAAACTCATTAAAATAATTTTAAACAGTCGTTAAAAAAAATGTGTATAACTGCTATAATTAAATGGGAATAAAGTCATAAATACTGTCAGACAATCGATGAGTATACTTCGTAAGATAGAAAGGTGCATGCTAAGAACAGAGTGGGCCTCTCTTCTGAGCAACTCAAGTGTACAATGTGTCACATGAATCTACTGCACAGGACATGCAGACGTCTGGGGCAACGAAAGAGCTGATGCAGTGGCGGGACGAGTTGTGGTGAAATATGCGGTGATAACGAGAGACGTGTTGGTGTTGATCATGGCAGTTACTGATACTCTACAGAATGATGAAGAGACAGAGGGTCGAGAAAATGCATATATGATAGATTTGAGAGTGACTACCAGAGAAATGTGTCCCGTCTGGAAAGATCCAAAGAACACAAAATCAACACACCTGACTGGAACCTGAGTGGATATACGTTTAGCTGGCTGCTTGAACAGAGTACGAAGCATTTATGGGAATGTCCCCTATGTGATGATGTTGGTTCCTAGAATCAAGAGTCACAGAATTGGATAAGAATACATTTAAACAAATTTAAGATGTTAAAAAAAAAAAAAAATTTAATAAGCCCTGCTGGTCAGTCACACTGAAATGTTTAGAAAGCACTGCCTTGTAGAATCAGTGAATAGTGAATGGTGTAAATTATGTTCCTATGAAATCAGTGGAGAATGACTGTTATAGATCTATATTCTATAGAATAAGTGGAGTGTGATTGCTATATGTGAATATTCTATAGAATCAGTGGAGAGTGACTTGTAGATCTATATTCTATAGAATCAGTGGAGAGTGACTTGTAGATCTATATTCTAAGGAGTCATTGGAGAGTGACTGTTGTAGATCTATATTCTATGGAGTCATTGGAGAGTGATAGGTAGGCAAAGATGGCGCCGTAACTGGCTGTGAGTCTACATTTCTCTACTGTTTTGGATCATTATGGATGCCGCCAGACCACGGATTTGCCTGGAATTCACACTAGTCGACGACTTACACTTGTGTTCACGGATAAGTGGAGTTGTTTTCCGTCTGGACTTGTTATTTCGTTCTTTTTTGTGATTTCTTCCATCCGTTTATCCTGGTCTGGACGCCGGCTGAATGGCGCTACGCTTAAACTAGTTATACCTGTGTCGTATCTCACGGGTTAGTTCTGCCGGTTCACCTTCACGAATATGGCGTGTGGGAATTTTAGATGCTACTATGATGAACTGAATACAGCTGGGGAGAGATGCCAGACTCACTCACATGCTGAGTGTTGTCCATACGACCTCTTGTGGTTATCGAAAAGGCACGACAAACTGCGTTAGATGCCTTCCCACCTTTCTACCCTGCGGGTTACTTGTTTACGGAAAGGCTTCGGTGGTAACTCTGAGGCAAAATCTGCATCCTATGCTATCTCCAGTCGTCTCGATGAATGTCTTGCCACTGGCAAAAGGTAGCTTAGGCTCTGTGCGTGAGGTTGACAAAAGGCGCAGTTTCTTCCTCACTTTAATCCAAATCTCCGCGCAAGTCACCCATTTCAGCGGACACAGCAGGAGATACGACTGTCCACACGGCTGAACAAAGAGAGTGGTCTTCATCACTTGTGATGGACAAAAAACTAAATGTAGGTCTATATTCCTTTGTTATTCAAAGGGAAATGTGAAATTGTTATTTGTTTTATTAAAGTGAACGTTTTGTCTTCCCTGCAGATGGTGCCCATTCGTGAGATGACAGATGTCCTAAAAGTTGTTAAAGAGACAGCTAGTTTAAAACCTAAGTCATGGGTCCGCCTCAAGCGAGGTATCTTCAAAGATGATCTGGCCCAGGTATGTGTGTTGTTCATCCATCAAAATCAATGAGGACCACTTTGTCAATATTCACTGTTCGCATGAGTTCGAAGAAGGCTAAGTAAGCCAATCTGAGCCCTGAATTGTATGTTACACTTAGTACAGGGAAATATGACAACAACCCCCCCCCCCCCCCCCCCCCTGCAGCGAGGTTGATGTGATCTGGCTTGCGTAGCGATCGTCTCTGGATAGCAACATGTATTCTTGCTACCTCATGTCTCTGAACACCCTCCGCAATAGTGCTGCGCAAGCCTGTACGGCTGGTTGCGATTCTTTTGCGGTCATCATGGTCGACACTGCACTGGATTAGTGATTTCTTAAGCGTGTCCTTGTACCATTTCCGCTGACCACCGCTTGCTCTCTTGCCAAATTTGCAGTTCACCATAAAGCAGCTCTTTTGGTAGACGTTGATCCGACATGCATACCACATTGCCAACCCATCTCAGATGTGCTGCACATATCATGCTGTGTATACTGGACATACTCGATCGTGCTAACACATCTGTATTTGGTACCATGTCCTACCATCTAGTCCTCAGTAGCTTCAACAAACTGTGCACGTGAAAGTGGTTTAATTTCCTGACATGACGACTATAGACGGCCCAGGTCTCACACGCATATAAAAGGGTAGGTAGAACAATTGCAACATATACGTTCATTTTTGTTTGAGTCCCGATTCGACACCTTAGTAGGCAGTTTACTAAATGCAGCATTTGCTTTAGCTATTCTTCTATTCTCATTATCTATGTGAATAACCAGAGACATATTACTGCCAGGCATGTAATGATTGACGATTCTCCTTTGATGTAACTGCTCCCATTGAGGTTTAATCTTCTTGTGGTATGGAAGCTCGAGTACCCTGACAATTAGGGATGGACCGAATATTCATTTTTATTACTCAGCGAGATATTGATACGTATAGGGAGTGAACATTTGGCATAAAAAGTTGTGTTCAATAAGTATTTACTTAAGATATTTTCTATAATTATAAAGTAAAGAGCAAAAACATTTTAAGTGTTATATCATAACAAAAATTATTTAATGCTACTAACATAAGAATAATCTGTTTCTTCTACTCTTTGTCTTTTTTTGTCTTTCCCATAACCTCAAAAGGTTGTAGGGGCATCACTCAGCTATGAGCGATGTCTCTTGGGCATGTTGCTAACCGGGCAGGGCCCAACCTGTCTAGGGTGATGTTTTAGTCCAGAATTGGCCAATGTGTACATTTCCCAGCCACACCAAAACCGGCACTGTCAATAAGCAGGGTTAAAGATAAATGTGAAAATTAAAAAAGCGGAAACAGCATTTTGATTGTGCCCATTTCACGGGGAATCGGGACTGTCGGAATGTGAAAATCATCACAGAACACTGATAGTGTTTCTTACAAGATCGTCAAATCTGCTATTTTCCCTTACAAATGTATTTAATACTGCTAAATAAACAAATTAAACAGATCTATCTCAGAAAAATATGTCGCAACAACTTACCTTCATCACCTGCATTAATGGAATAATCCGCAAGTCCAGAAAAAGAAAACACATCTTTTCAAAATCTCTTCAAACTAACTAAACCGGCCATTCCCTATATTTAGATTCAAAATGGCCGTGTTTCAACTGGTGTTAATACACGGTAATGCTCTAGAATCATTTTCTTATAGCAATCATCAAATTTTCTTATCGTTTGGCTTTTTACGCAGCCTTTAGGAGGTTGGCGGACATATTTTTTTTCTGGCCATCCTGACATTAGCGTGATGAAAGTTAAAAACTGTAAAATCTTTGTGTTTCAAAATTTTGTGCTGTGCGTATAATTTTGTTTTTGTTTTTGACCTTTGTGCTACCACATTATTATTTCAGCATGTCACATTTTACTATGGTTGTTGACTTTGAGAGCCTGTAACCTTTTTATATGTTGGTCTATAGATATGATTTTGTTGTTTGTAGACGCAGAAACTAATAAGAACTTGTTGGTGTTATTGCTTTTGTTGTGTGTGTATTAGTTTCTGAGATACAAGAAGATGAAGTGTTGAAAAACAGAACAAATATATAGACACCCATTTTCGGCGTCCCTGGTTTTTGTGTTGTCAATTTTTTTAAAGTCCAACAGAGGACGGATAATCAATGTTTACAAGATCAGCATATCTCTTTAGTTTCAACTAAAAAACGTAATTATTGCATCCAAATAATAAAACTAAATAGATCTACCTCAGAAAATTCCTTGCAAAAACTTAACTTACCCATCCGCAATAATGGGTGAATCTTCAAATTCAAGTGAAGGACAGAATAAATAATTTTCAAATGGAAAACAAAATTTCAAAATAGCCAATATTTTTAGCCTGATAGGACGAAAGTGAAACAACAATCAAAAGAGCAGTATTTTCAGCCGATTTCTGCGGTAGCCTGGTTGTCTATCTATCTATGACTAAATCGCTTTGAAAAAACATTGGTAATGGAAAGTCAATTCAGTCGAATAAAAGCGACATCATTTTTTTGTCAATGCTTACATACAAATTTAAAAAAAAAAACTGTGTGTAATCTTTGTCTTTTTCAAAACTTTGCATGTGCAATGTTTATGTGTTTTGAAACTTTGTGTGTATTATTTTTGTATGTTTGAAAACTGTTTTCAGGTAGACATTGTTTATCCCTCCCAAAATGAAGTTGAACTCAAGCTCATTCCTCGCATTGATTATACTCGTGCTCGCGGAATGCTGCGGTCTTCGGCTAATCAGGACCAGAAGAAGAGAAAGCGACGGCCGGCCCAAAAATTGTTTGATGTTGATGCTATAAGGTTTGTGGTGTTGAAGTGATACATTATGGAGTGTATATCATTGGGACATTGGTCTGACTCTACTTCTCTTGCTTTGAGAATTCCAGAACAGAGACTGTCTTGTTATGCTATCTGCTGGTTTCCTTAATGTGAATCTTATCCATTCCTAGCATCTTCTCACGTCATGTTGTACTGATATCTGTCTGGTTCTTTCCAAAAGTTCTACATTGGTGATCTTATCATTTCAATATCTCTATTCTGATGAGACACCCTTGTATGAGTTTCTACTTTTTGCTTGTTTTTATTATTCTAAATGTTTTGAGGTCATACAAAAGAACAGTCTTTACATTGAAATGAACTTAAGTTAACGTCTTTATACTGGTTTAGATGACTCTACAGAGTCTGTATACAACCAGTTTCTTGGAGGGTGGTTTTTACTGATGTGTGTCCATCTTAATAGACTCAAACACTAGAGCTAAGTAGACCCAAAGCCAGTTAGGCACCATCTATAGCTGCTCTTAACAAACCACCTGGGGGAAAATACAAATAACTTGGGTAGATTTTTAATTTGAATTTTGTCCAGGCAGTGGCCATTGAGCCTACTCTTTTCGATTTTAAACTGCCAAGGAATTTTTAACATGCTCGACACTGAACACAGGAGTCCGATCTCACTACTCAGAGATCAAAATAATTTTTATCAGAAGATCCACTTGAAAAAATTATACCATGATTCGAACACGCGACCTCCGGCATCCAAGGTGAACACCTTACCTCGAGACCACAGTCCCCCTTAAAGATTGTTATTTTTGTGTTGACTTCATTACTTTTGATTTCCATAAGTTCCCCAGTGCAACTTTTGAATTCTTATTTTGATATCGTTATCTGACTGTCTTTATTGTTACCAAGACATATGAATGATTCCACATCTTGTAATAGAATGTCTCCCAGCACAATCTGTTGTATTTATTCTCATAATCTTTATGTTTCTTGTGTACTCTCAGTTCCAAATTCTGTGACTTCTCATAAAAAATACGAGGGACAGTCATAAAGTAACAGTAATTTTATTTATTATACAGTGCATAGAAGAGTATGTACAATGGGAAATCTTATTTCAGTACACAAATGAGCTCTTTAGCAATATCCCATTTAGGGGTTGTAACAATCGAGCAGTATGCACATGCACAATGTAGCATATAACATGGCTGCCACACTGTCCACTTGCACTGCGTAAGAACAGCTGTCCCTCGTACTAATTTTATTTTGCATCTGATTATGGTTGTGGGATAGAAGAGTGAAGTCATCAGCAAAGTTCGTAATATCAAGTTGTTTTTTCAAATTCCATTGAATCAAATAGATGTATTGCAGTCAAATGCGGCACCAAAATAATAATAATAATAATGTTCGCTTAGGCGTCTGAGGCCCGTTGCGCTGGTCGGCCACATCCATGACCCACAGCTGTGGTGTGGGTCCAGGGCGGAGGAGGAGGTTGCTACTTGCTGGAGCCATAACTGTTTGGGGGCGGCCTCTTCTGCGCCTCCAGCCAGTTGGGGGAAGACTTTTGGCGCTGAGGAACGGCTTGTGTAGTATCTTGTGGTCAGGGGTTTCCTGGTCCAGCTGTACAACATAACCGAACAAAGAAACTTGGCGCCGGTCAAACATTTCTGAGATTTTGTGGAGTCCTGTTTTAACAGAGACCTCCACATTGCGGATGTAACCATGCCATCAGATGCCCAGGATATGCCACTGAAAGGCTTCCAGTCTCGACATGTCATGTTTCAGCAATGTCCAGGTTTCAGAGCCGTAAGGTAGGACAGGGACCACGCAGGACTGGCAGATGCAGATATTGGCACCTTTCGGTCCAACACATCTATCTTCAGCAAGCATTTTTTGAGTACCGGGTTAGCATTCCCTCTTCGATCCCTTCTCCTTAGCTAGTCTGCTCTGTTGCAGTCTGTTATCCAGGATCACCTTGTGGAGGCATAGAAGGGTCTTGGTAGCTCTGGTTCGCTGGCCCTGATGCTAGCAGTCAGCTATGGGTCGTTGACCGCTGCTGCTCAGCATCTTGATCCCTATCCCCATTTCACTTCCAATCAGTTCTCCTGTTCTCCATGAAAACATACTATTTCTTGGCAGTTTGATTAGCAATGTGGGGATCGGCACTGTGATTTTCATAGTGGTGAGCTTTTTAAAGAGCCTTCCATTGCACTACAGTCAGAAGGACTCCGTCCATTTACTCAACTACACCCCTGGATATGACGAGAGTCACTGTAACCTACTGCCAAATAAAGTCATTGAGAGTACCTAAGTATGAGTGCCATTTGCAATGATAAATGTTGAACTTTTTGCTTTCTAGATGACAAAATTACGCCAATTTCATGTATCTGCATAATTTTCAGCACATCAGGTCACAACATGGTTGTTGATTTTGAGAACTTCTAGTCATTTTTTTATTTTGTGTGTGTGTGCGCACATATAGAGGCATATATTAATAACAAACTTGTTGGTGTTATTGTGTGTATGTTAGTTTCTGAGATACAAGAAGATGAAGGTGATAGTGGTGGAAAAATAGCACAAACTTATAGACTCACCCGGTAGCGCGTCCCTTGGTTAGGGAAAAAAAATGCGTCCAAAAACGTATAATACTACTATCGATGTTTACCGTAATGGCTATGTCTGTCACTTCGACTATAAATATAACTAATTTATCTACATAAAGAAACTAAATAAATCTACCGTAGAGAAATCTGTTGCAGAAACTTAACTCCCCCATTTTCAATAATGGGCGAAACTTCAAATTCAAGCGAAAAACAAAAGAAATCATATCCAAAATCTAAAACAAATTAGAAAATCACCATTGTTTTCTTCTAACTGTACATGACGGAAGTTGGAACTCTCTACAATCAAAAGAACAGTTTGTTCAGCCATTTCTATCGCATTACCTCAGTAGTTTATTTACGATAAAGCAATGACCCTAGAGCTGGCGGCGTGCAATGCCAGTTGAACAGGGCTAAATTGTCGTAATCTCACACCGTTGGAACGGGAAAGGTTAAGCAAGTGAAAAAGAGGAAGATCTGTGCTTTAGTATTTTTGGTTTTCTGCTAAATTGCAATTCATTCATTTTTTGGAAACCAAAGTTCAGCAATGAAAAAT
Source organism: Ariolimax columbianus (assembly GCA_036924085.1). Lineage (NCBI taxonomy): Eukaryota > Metazoa > Mollusca > Gastropoda > Stylommatophora > Arionidae > Ariolimax > Ariolimax columbianus. The sequence continues at coordinate 79,267,007 of JAVGWX010000004.1, read as the reverse complement.
GTTTTGTTCTTTGACAGGCAAATCGGTGGAGAGGTCACTTCAGATGGTGATTTCCTTATGTTTGAGGGCAACAGATACAACAGAAAGGGATTTCTTTTCAAAATTTTTGCCATGTCAGCAATTGTGAGTAACATTGATACAATCTGTTTTTTTCCTCAACAATTTTTTGTTTCTTTGTCTAATTAAGTTATCAATAAAAGTTTTTCAGCTCCCTGTGAATTATGTCTTCAATAATTACACCCAATTTTTATTCTATCTTGTATGAGCCATTATAGCTCTCTTCTAGTTTGATGTATGTCTCTAGCTCTCTTCTCCTTGTGTGTTTTGGTTCCCCTCAATTTTTCTTTGGGACTCCAGAACTGAGACTGTAGTGTAATGCTATCAGCTAGCTTTCCTAAGTTACATCCTATCCAATGGCAGCGTTTTATCTTCATCCTCTATTTCACTGCTGCTGGATTCTTTCTTGTCATCATTTATCTGTTTGGTTCCCCTTGGAACATAGGACCTCAACAGATGTTTTTGATTTGTTGCTGTTCTGTTCCATCTTCTTGAGTTCCACCCACAACACCCCGATTGAACCGGCTTCCTTGACCGTTCACCACCAGGTGTTTATTGACCTTCCCACTTGTCTATTTCCCTGTGGGTTCCATTCAAATGTATGTCTGGTTATGCTGTCTGACTTTTTCCTAAGAATGCCTGATCTATATATGTCCAGTAGTTCACAACATTTATTTTATATAAAGATTGTGCTAATCCTATAAACAACCCTCTTTAGACATCTTACCACATGTTTAGATGCTTGTTTTTCAATTAGTCGCTTTTCTTCTACACCTAGTACCGTTAGTGTGGAGTTGGCAGCTAATCATTAGTGGGGAGATGGCAGGCGACCAATAGTGAGGAGATGGCAGCTGATCGTTAGTGTGGAGTTGGCAGCTGATTGTTAGTGTGGAGTTGGCAGCTGTTTGATAGTGTGGAGATGGCAGCTGATTGTTAGTGTGGAGATGGCAGCTGATTGTTAGTGCGGAGAGGGCAGCTGATTGTTAGTGCGGAGAGGGCAGCTGATTGTTAGTGTGGAGATGGCAGCTGATTGTTAGGGGGGAGGTGGCAGCTGATTGTTAGGGGGGAGGTGGCAGCTGATTGTTAGTGGGGAGGTGGCAGCTGATTGTTAGGGGGGAGGTGGCAGCTGATTGTTAATGGGGAGGTGGCAGCTGATTGTTAGTGGGGAGGTGGCAGCTGATTGTTAGTGCGGAGAGGGCAGCTGATTGTTAGGGGGGAGGTGGCAGCTGATTGTTAGTGGAGAGGTGGCAGCTGATTGTTAGTGGGGAGGTGGCTGCTGATTGTTAGGGGGGAGGTGGCAGCTGATTGTTAGTGGGGAGGTGGCAGCTGATTGTTAGTGGGGAGGTGGCAGCTGATTGTTAGTGCGGAGAGGGCAGCTGATTGTTAGGGGGGAGGTGGCAGCTGATTGTAAGTGGAGAGGTGGCAGCTGATTGTTAGTGGAGAGGTGGCAGCTGATTGTTAGTGCGGAGAGGGCAGCTGATTGTTAGGGGGGAGGTGGCAGCTGATTGTTAGTACGGAGAGGGCAGCTGATTGTTAGTGGGGAGGTGGCAGCTGATTGATAGTGTGGAGATAGTAGTCATCCGTTAGTGTAGAGATGGCAGTTGACAGTTACTGTAGAGATGGCAACTGATCTGATCTGTTAAAATATCTTTTAATTGCTCACTGTTATATTATCTCTACAGATTAATTGTTCGCTGTTATATTATCTCTACAGATTAATTGTTCACTGTTATATTATCTCTACAGATTAATTGTTCACTGTTATATTATCTCTACAGATTAATTGTTCACTGTTATATTATCTCTACAAATTAATTGTTCACTGTTATTATCTCTACAAATTAATTGTTCACTGTTATATTATCTCTACAAATTAATTGTTCACTGTTATATTATCTCTACAAATTAATTGTTCACTGTTATATTATCTCTACAGATTAATTGTTCACTGTTATATTATCTCTACAAATTAATTGCTCACTGTTATATTATCTCTACAGATTAATTGTTCACTGTTATATCTCTACAGATTAATTGTTCACTGTTATATTATCTCTACAGATTAATTGTTCACTGTTATTATCTCTACAGATTAATTGTTCACTGTTGTATTATCTCTACAGATTAATTGTTCACTGTTATATTATCTCTACAGATTAATTGTTCACTGTTATATTATCTCTACAGATTAATTGTTCACTGTTATATTATCTCTACAGATTAATTGTTCACTGTTATATTATCTCTACAAATTAATTGTTCACTGTTATATTATCTCTACAGATTAATTGTTCACTGTTATATTATCTCTACAGATTAATTGTTCACTGTTATATTATCTCTAAAGATTAATTGTTCACTGTTATATTATCTCAACAGATTGCAGAAGGCATCAAACCAACACTTGCTGAATTGGAAAAGTTTGAGGATCAACCTGAAGGCATGCAAGTGGAATGTATCCTTTTTATGACATCCCCCAAGCATCACCATCAAACCCTTTCAGCTCTTGTTGGATCACCTCTTGTTGGATCACCTCTTGTTGGATCACCTCTTGTTGGATCACCTCTTGTTGGATCACCTCTCGTTGGATCACCTCTTGTTGGATCACCTCTTGTTGGATCATCTCTTCAACAAATACATGATAAGTTCTCCTCTCCTGTGGCATCTTCCTTATCCCATTCTCAAGCTCTTTGTTGTCTGCATCTTGGTCTCCTTAGATCAGGTATGTCAAACATAAATGTCAGATTCTGACCTTCCAAGGTGTTTAGACCAGCCTGCCAATCACTTTATATACAAATTTAATACAAAATTCATTAACAAGCAGAATACAGAGGGCCTTTGGGGTGTCAGTTGAGATATTTTAGTCACATCAAAAGACATAACACTGTGTTAAAGATAATGCTGGAAGGACAGATGACGGGAAAATGAGGCAGAGGTAAACAGCACTATAAGTGGGAGGAGAACATCTACAGATAATATAATAATGTTCGCTTATGCGTCGAGGCCCGTTGCGTCGGATGAACACCACCATGTCCAGTTGTAACTGCGTGCTGCCAGGCCTCCTCTAAGGCAGATGGGAGGCTGCTACATGTTGGAGCCACGTGTTTCGGAGACGACCTCTCCGGCGCTTTCAGCCAGCAGAGTGGAGACCGTTTGCACTGTTAATTGGCTTTTGAAGGATCTGGTGAGCTGGGACCTCCTTGTCCAGTCGGACAACATGACCGTTCCAGAATAACCGAGACAGGGTGGAGATGTGTTTTTGCGGAAACATCCACATTCCGGACGAAATCGTACCAACGAACACGAAGGATGTGTCGCTGATTTCGCATATGGAAAGTCTCAAGTCTCGATGTGTCGCTTTTCTTCAGGGTCCAGGTCTCGGAGCCATACACGAGTACCGGGATCACGCACGACTGGTAGATGTGCAGTTTTGTGCCCATGGAGAGCCTACTGTTCTTCCACACACGGCGGAGATCGTTCATCGCCGATGCCGCTAGACCAATCTGCTTGTGTATGTCAGGTTACTGCGGCAGTCGGGTGAAATCGTGCTGCCGAGGTAGGAGAGATCATTTGCACCCTCCACAGTGTGACCATGGACTACTATGTCCTGAGGCCGTTTGTCAGAGCCAAGATTCTGGATTTTGGTCTTTGCCCATGGTATTGACAGGCCCATATTTTGAGTAATGCTGTCCAGGTTCTCAAGGGACTGCTGCAGAGCTGTACTATCTGAACCGAGCAGGACTATATCATCGGCATAAACAAGGTATGTGAAGATAGTCTGATCTATAGTAATTCCATGTAGGTGGGTGCTGGCGCGGTGCAGGAGCCAGTCGACGGCCCGCCGGCCCGGCAGAAGAGATCTGGAGCGAGTACGCAACCCTGTCTGACACCTGTGGTTACAGAGAACCTTTCAGAGAGTGTGCCTCCGAGGGGTATTCTGGCGCCGGTGTCTGTGTGCAACTCCTTTATCAAATTTAGTAGTGGGATAGGAGTGCCAATGCCCTGCATTGCTTTCCACAGAGCGGATCTGTCCACTGAGTCAAATGCGGCCTCTAAGTCCACGTAGGCAGCGCAGAGGGGGTGAGCGAATGCACGGTGCAGCTCTGCCAGGAGGCGAAGCTCGAAGATGGCACCCACCGTTGATCGACCTGGTATAAATCCCGATTGTTGTGGGCGTCATTTAGAGATCAGCACTGGTTTAATCCGAGTTAACAGCATGTGTGCGAATACCTTTCCTAGTACTGAAAGTAGTGTTATTGGCCTATAGTTGTCCTGGTACTGAAAGTAGTGTTATTTGTCTATAGTTGTCCTGGTACTGAAAGTAGTGTTATTTGTCTATAGTTGTCCTGGTACTGAAAGTAGTGTTATTTGTCTATAGTTGTCCTGGTACTGAAAGTAGTGTTATTTGTCTATAGTTGTCCTGGTACTGAAAGTAGTGTTATTGGCCTATAGTTGTCCTGGTACTGAGAGTAGTGTTATTGGCCTATAGTTGTTGCAATCCTTGCGGCTTCCCTTTCCTTTGCATAGTAATATTGACATGTGTCCATGCCTATGTTTTAGGTGTTCCAGGAGGAGCCTATCCGAGATACTGTGCCATGAGGTTATACTCTTTGTTAGAGGGGGACTTACATATAAGGCGACACCATTTCTGTGTTGTTGGCCGCCGGAATGCAGTAAGCGTGCGCTTTTGACGTCGTATTGACCTTGACCCGTAATTCTTGCCTCGGTGACCCCAGCGAGTGCAATTTTGAGTCCGCCTAAGGTTCTGACCAGCGCCGTGACGTAACCAGCCCCTTTGAGCGTTAATACATTCCATGGCGCCATTCTTAAGCTCGGCTTAGGCATAGTGGTGTTTGTGCGCAACTCTGTTGACTGGACGGTGGGTGTGTTGACCAAGATCCCTGTGGGTTCTCGAGAGGGAAACCTGTACCCCCTGCCTTGGGACGTGGGCCACGAGGAGGGAGAGTTTGATGAGTACTCCTTCTCGTATGTGTCGGTGTGATATTTGTGGCTGTCTTTGAAGTGCCGAGATCCGTGTGGATTTTTCTAAACTTTCTTATTCCGCCTCTTCTCCTTTTGGTTTTTTGGCTTCCTTGTCCTTCTATTTTCCGGAGGATGTTATGTTCCTGCAGATGTTCGAGTAGTTTGTTTGCGCATGATGCTATTGCTATTGCATGATGCTTCTGGTTCGAGCGCCATTACAGGCCGCTGAATTGTGTTGCTCCCAACGTCGGATCCAAAGATGGACAGAAAAAAAAATCTTGTCAGGTTATACTATTATGGCAGAGGCAGAAGATGTTGGGGATCCATTTTAGTCAGCCTTCGATGTAAAGATGGCATTTGAACGGAACAACTGGTGCGTGCTGATAATGGTATCCGAACCATGTACCTTTGCTATGAAAAGAGGGGGCTCTAACACCGTAACCGGTGAGGTTGTTGGAGCACACATGAAGACATCCTCACAATCCCATGTCAACACACTCTATCAGCGATTGCTGCCTGTGCCTCCTCTGGTCGGAGATTGGTCCATATTTGAATGTTGTCCTCCCACATCTTTTTGGGATGACCTCTTTGTCATCTACCTTGCACCTTTCCGTGCAGGATCTTATTTGCAAGACCGTTTTATCTCGATATGTGCCCGTACCAAGCGAGTTTCCTTCTTTTAACAGTTGCCATGGGGTCTATATAATACTAATCATGCACTTAAATCTACTGCACATATTGTTACATGTGTGCAACGACTGCTCGGCATAGCCTTGAAAAATACAAACTATATCCAGTGTAACACTTTGCCCTTGACCTGGAACTCAGTGGTGCCCGAGAAACAGGAGAGTGAAATAGCTCATACCATGGCTCCTGGTGATGTGGTTGTGGTGGCTGAGGGCGAGTTGCAGCATCTGCAGGGTAAAGTCATACGTGTGGATGGAAACAAGATTACCATCCTGCCCAAGCATGAAGATCTCAAGGTCAGTATCTGTGTATGTCTGTCTCATGGTCAGTGTCTGTGTATGTCTGTGACTATATAGTATGTAATCCTGTCTCAAAGTCAATGTCTGTGTATGTCTGAGACTACAAAGTATGTAAGCCCGTCTCAAGGTCAGTATCTGTGTATGTCTGTCTCAAGGTCTGTGTCTGTGAATGTATGTGACTACATAGTATGTGAGCCCATTTCAAGGTCAGTATCTGTGTATGTCAATCTCAAGGTCAGTGTCTGTGTATGTCTGACTATATAGTATGTAAACCCGTCTCAAGGTCAGTATCTGTATGTCTGTGACTACATTGTATGTAAGCCTGTCTGAAACAGACAATTATATTTTTTCTGTCATTGGATCATGGTTATTCTTTCTAAGCAAATTTTGTCATTGAAGAACCATTTATCATTGTATAGTTTCTTACAAAGAACCATTAATTTAGGGTACCTTACAAAGAACCATGTATCATTGTTTGGTTTCTTACAAAAAACCATTTATCATTGTATGGGGTTTCTTACAAAGAACAATTTATCATTGTACGGTTTCTTAAAAAAACCCATTTATCATTGTAGGTTTTTTTCAAAGGACCAATTATTATTGTATGGTTTTCTGTAAATGCAGAATTTTTTTATCCTCAAAATAATCACATCATTTTTTGGTCTTTTTCTACCAAAGGATCCTCTAGAGTTCCCACACACAGAGCTGCGGAAGCACTTCAAGATGGGTGACCATGTCAAGGTGATAGCTGGACGTTATGAGGGCGACACTGGTCTCATTGTGCGAGTGGAGGACAACGTGATCGTTTTATTCTCTGATCTGACTATGCACGAGGTAAGGTCTGTCTCTCGTAGTAGTAGTAATCTGCCTCGGCAGTGAGAGCCTGTCATGCCAATCAGCCGTGTCCACGATGAATAGCTGTGATCGGGGGGAGACCATATAGGGGAGGGCTGTTTACTGCCCTTAATGTCCATGTTCTGTCTGCTTCAAGAGCTGGTGAACTGGGGCGTCCTTGGGAAATTGAGCCACGTGCTCGAATAGGGAATGGCAGCGATGATGTAGCGTCGTGTAAATGCTGTCAAGGTCTGTGCATTGTGCCACTTCAATGTTTGGGACCTGGTTGTACCAGTGGATGCAGAGCGTGTGCAGGATAGTTCAGGTCTCCGCCATGCCTTTGTCACTAAGTTTGATTACTTCATGTTTCTCTATCAAACTGAGAGCCTTACGATTTCTTTTAGCTTTATCGGCACACTTAGATGATCATTGTTTAATATTATAAACATGATTAAGACGCTGAGCAGTGCATGAGCTGCAGCGGTCGGTGACCTATAGCTAACTGTTAGCATCAGGGCCAGCGAACCAGAGCTGCCAAGACCCTTCTACACCTCCACGCAGTGATCCCGGATAACAGGCTGCAATATAGCAGACTGGCTAAGGAGAAGGGATCGAAGAGGGAAGGCAACCCTGTACTAAAAAATGAGTACTGAAGTTGGATGTGTTGACCGAAAGGTGCAAATATCGCAGTCAAACTGTAAATTACGACAAAACGCATTCCGTTAACCCAAACTACATCCTACTACTAGCAAAGCCTTTTTCGGGGCTTGCTAGTGGGAGATTGAGAATGAACAAAGGAGGAGAAGAAGGATATTATAAACATAAATATAACAGATGCACATAAACAACTTCAAAATGCTGTTATATATGAATTGTGGAGGAAAATATGGCACATAGTCACTTTTGAAATAAGCAGACAGGTTGGTTTAAAAATCATGCTCGGAAAATGTTTGTAAGAGGAAGCTAAATGTGATGTTCTACTTATTGAAGGCGTTTTTATGAGTGTGTGTTGGTGTAGTGAGTTGGTGTGTTGGGTGGTGGTACACGATATGCACTACTGAACTGTTTTTGTTCATGCATGCATCCATTTAATTGACATTTCTCATGTTTTCTGTGTCTCACAGCTAAAAGTGCTACCCAAGGACATACAGCTTTGTGCAGACATGGCAACTGGTGTGGATTCCTTGGGGCAGTACCAGTTTGGGGACCTTGTCATGTTGGAGTAAGTGCACATGTCAACCAAATGGTACACATGCTGACAACCTTCCATTCATTTAATAAAAAGTGATTAGAAAAGGGTATGCATGGGGCTGGCAACCTGATCATTTTGTTGTTTGCGAATGTCCACAATGAGTTGATTACTTTTTGTGTACCCTGGAAACGACGTTAAGTGGTTGGTGGGTTGCAGTAGCTTTCCTCACTTCCCGAGCATGCTGATGAAGGTGGTCCAGGGTCCTCCAGGCAGTTGTACTATGCTTGGCTTCATCTGTGTCTCACTCACTACTACGGGGATCACGTCAATCAACTTGTTAGCCAGGCTGCCATGAAAACAGCCAGTTTCCGGAGAGGATCTGCTGGGAAGCCGAGGTGAAGGTCTTGGCTCATATGTCTGATCAGTATATTTTGCCTGACCAGACGTTAGTCTTCCTCCCAACCTCATGTAAAACCAATGCTGTGTTGTTCAATATAATCATTCTCGATGTCGTTTCTTTGGTAGTGGGTTGCAGTAGCTCTCCTCACAACCTGCACATCCTGAGGCGGTGTTGAGAAGGTTGACCAGAATCCTAGGGGTTTTGTAGTGCAATTAAAGGCTCCTCAGTAAGGTCGCCTCTATGGGGATTACAGTATTGGGTCCCACCTTGTTGGCCAGACTGATGTACAGCAGCACAAATGAGTTAATGTGGGCGTCTCGGCTTGGCTTGACTTTGTTCGTTCTCAATATCCCGCTACCAAACCCTGAAAAGGACTTAAGTAGCAGAATGTAGTCCAGAGAACGGAATGCATTGTGTTGTAGTTTACAGCTGGACTGCAATATTTGCACCTTTCGGTCCAACACATCCGACTTCAGCAAGAGGTGGAGGTCTTGATCAGTATGTGTAGCCTGACCATCCCTGATTATTCTCCACTACCACCATTGCTATTGAACTGCTGCTGGATATGCCTGGATACATGTTATCATTGTGCAAGCTGTAGGTGTGAACATATGCTTCACTTAGATTGAAAAGGCGAATCGCCAAGTATGCATAAATGTCAGTCACATAGCAACTTGTACCTTCGGATGAAACCTGTTGCACTGTTATATTTGTAACAGTGGTTCAAACCCTAGGTACTCCTGTAATCTTGTTCATTCTGGCACATCGCGTACCCTATTCCAGGTAGCCAAATTTCATTGAAACTCATCTCTTGTCTTTTGGCTTGGAGTACCATGCCGGTCAAGGTCTTGGTCACAGACCATCCCTCCATCCCATTGGTGGATTTCTGGCTGGATAACTAAAGGCCTAGGGTCAATTTATGTGTCCAACTATTGTCAGGCCTATCATATGGTTGACCCACATGTGCCTAACCCTAGGACATTTGAGGAAAGATTAAGGCCACTGCACTGCCATGTATGTTGCAAAAGGTGACTAAAGAGAGTTGAGCATGGTACTAGTAAACTCACGGCGTAAACATAAATTGCTATAGAAACCACCTCTATATATACTGGTTAAAGAGGGTAAGTCAGTAAATAAGTCACACATGGATATTTAACCATTACAAATTGACACAGTTTTCATCTGCAGCGACATTATTTTTGAACATCGCATTTTACTATGGTTGTTGACTTTGAGAAACTGTAACCTTTTTATTTGTAGGTTTATAGATATGATTTGTTTGCGTGTACAGACATAAATTAACAAATAACTTGTTAGTGTTGCTGATTTTTTTGAGTGTGTGTGTGTTAGTTTTTGAGAAACATGAATATTAAGGGGAAAATGTTGAAAAACAGCACGGACATGTAGACTTACCTATTTTTAGGTACGCCAGCTGTCAATTAATCTGTGAAATTCCTGCAAAGCACTGATAGTGTTCTTAACAAGATCGACATACTGTTAGTTTCCACTACAAACGTATTTACTATATCTACATAAACAAACTAAACAGATCTACCTTAAAAAAATCCACTGCAACAACTTATTTTCATCCCTCTCAATAACGGAATTATCTTCAAATGGAGTGAAAAATTATAAATATCCACAAGCACATCTCCCATTTGAAAAGTGGACAAGAAGAAAGTGATGACTTTTTACATTCAAATATGCGTGTTCAGCCATTTCCATAGCATTAACCCAGATGTTTATACATGATATTATCGGCCACTGTCATTTGGTAGCGCGCAGTTACTTCTGTAGGGCAGCACATTTTTTTATCAGGCTTATCTTGAAACCCAGCGCATGGTAATGATTAAAGAAAACTTCTTAAGTTCTTCGTTTAACATGTTCTTAGTTTGACTCGTTCTTCGTCAAGAGTAGGTCACCCTTGAGCGAGTCCCAACTGAGAATCCAGTCGTTTCTGTCACAGGCGCGTGTTGTCCAGTGTGATAGTAGTCTGTCTGTTGTGGGGTCGTGAATGTTGTATTTTTCTAGTGAATCTCGCCAGCAAGTTGGGGGCCGTCCCCGTGGTCTCTTTTTGTCATAGCAGAGCGCTGGCAGAACTACCGAGTCGAAGATGTCCGCATGTAGTCTGGTGTCCTTGTGGCATCTGTTGCTGTCATGATGGAGTTGAAGGCTGCCCAGCCCGCCCGTTTCTGTCTAGTGATCTCATGTTTTATTTTGTTCTCTATGTTGAGGAGCCTTCCTAGATAAAAATATTCGTCAGCATCCTCTATGGGCGTTCCACTCAAGAGTACTGGGTTGGGCTTTTCGAAACGGTTGCGCATAGCTCTGGTTTTCCCTAGGTTCATAGCCTGACCAGCTTTTCTGCCTTCCGTGTCTAGTGACCACAGCACCTCTGTCGCTTCCAGGGGTGTTTCTGTGATGAGAATGTCGTCATCTGAGGTGGTTAAGACGTCTTCCGTGGATTTTGATGCCGTAGTTGTCCCAGTCGCAGTCCCTCATCGTCGACTCTAGGCATGCAGAGAATAGGTTTGGTGAGATGGAGTCTCGTTACCGTACTCTCTTCTCGTTTGCGATTGTGATGGGTTTAGTGAGTGGACTGATGACAGTGGTGCATCCTTCGTAGCATTTCTTTAGTATTTCAATGTAGTGGAGATCTACTCCTTGCTTGCCCAGCGTTTTCCACACAAATTCTGTTTCAACCGAGTCAAATACCTTTTTGTAGAAAACTATATGACACACAACTTGAAAATCATTTATTGTTGCACTTACATTGTCTCTTATTTCTCAATATAATTTCCACCGACATTTATACACTTATTCCATCACTTTATTAGTGCTTCACAACCCGCACCATAGAAGTCTTTGAGATCTGCTTTCTCATCCATATTTGCACTTCGTGTTCAATCTCTTCGTCATTTGTTAAACATCTCCCATCAAGGTGGGATTTTAGTTTACCAAACTGGTGGAAATTGCTCAGAGCTAAGTCTCCTGGGTTAATCGAGCAGTATAGGGGGACGGCGTGGCCTAGTGGTTAAGTGGCACGGCTCACAACCAGAAGGTGCTGGGTTCGATCCCCATCACAGCACCGGCCGTTACCCCGGGGAAGCAAACCCTTAGAAAATGCAGGAGGAAGCAGATCCTTACATAAAATGCATGCTGAAGTCGGATGCACTGGGCCGACAGGCGCAAAATAAAAACCACAGTGTAACGCACACACGCCTTGGGGAATAGATAAATAAGGCGACGCAAAAAAAAATAAAAAATAAAAATCGAGCAGTATGTGGTCTGGCATTGTTGTGATGGAGCAGTACTGCTCTAGTCAGTAGGCCTAGACATTTTCTTCGAATTGCATCCCAAAGCATCAACAGAACTTCATGGCAGGATACAGCCTTCACATTGTCGCCTTCCTTCTGGAAATTGGTTAACAGCACTTTGTGAGACTCTAAAAACACTGTAAGCACAACCTTTTCCTTTTGATGAAGTAACCTTGAATATCTTATCAGAGGGTTAAGAAAGATGTATCCATTGCATCGAAGAACGCTTTGATTCCGGTTGGTAGTGCTGCATCCATGATTTATCCCCAGTAGCAATCCTGTTCAGCGTGTCTTCTCCTTCAGATGCAAAGTGACAGAGGTGCTGTAAGGACAGGAGCATACTTTCTGGAATTTCAATCGATCATGCATGTAGGCTAAACTATGTGAGCCCCCTATTGCAGTTGCAGCACTGTCTTATCGATACTCGCCTGTCAGCTCGAATCATCTCCCACACTTGCCCCACAGATGCTTCTGTTGCAGTCTGAACAGGATGACCTGGTTAGGTTTCATCAGCAATTGTTTAACATCCTTGAGAAGAATTATCAACCCAGTTATGCACTGTTTGGCATGCCAAACACTTCTCACTGTAAACAGGAAGCATTTCCTTTGCAGAAAGTCCTTTTGCCCATAAAGAAAAAATAGCAGAACGTTGTTCTTTTATTGTACACTTAGGGAGCACTGATGCCATTTTATAAGTGAGCTGCGCTTGTGCATGCGAGACCTAGTGTCTGCTACCTACAGTAATCCAAAACCTGGATATTGTTACCACCTTATGAGATCTTTAGAAACTATTAGACTGATTTACTGACATTTCCTTGTGTTACCTTTGACAAGTCCAACAATACAATTTTTTTTCTGCTAGTCTATAAGCAAGTTAAACGAACGAGGTAGCTTCAAAAAGTTCCAGGAATTAGTGTATTGTATAGAAATAAGTTGCAATAGAATTATCTACACTACATTTCCTTCAAAGTAGTTCCCTTGGGCAACTACACACTTTTGGCAATGTGCATACAGCTGCTGGAAACATTCGTGGAACCCATTCTTTGACACCTCTCTCAGCTGTCTAGTCACATTGCTGACAACATCCATGTTGTTGTTCATCTGAGGATGTTACAAGGTAATCACATTGTATTTTGCGAGGTACTGCTTCACTAGTAGGAATCGATGTGCTGGCGCATTGTCATTCCGCATATCCAACTATTTGTTCGCCATTTTTCTGGTCGTTTTCTTCTGAATGCATCGCTTAGACGACGGAGGATATCAACGTACATTTCCTTGTTAACCGTTCAGCCTTCAGGAATAAAATCATGGTATACAATACCTTGGGAATAAATAAAAACTTCCAACATAACATGACTTCTCAAGCAAAACACAGAATTTGACAATTGTACGTTCAATCAAGGACATTTTCAACTCCGACGATGCAACGAGCACAACACACAAACAAAATTCTGTAACTTCTGTTCAAGAGCGTATGTCTTCCATGTCATTTCATCAAGGTTACTACCAACTTATAAATATATATTCTCCATAATATCATCTTTCATTCAAACACGAGTCGATTATTTGGGAACTTTTTGAAGCTACCTAGTATTACCCTTGACAAGTCTAACAATACAATTTTTGTTGTTCTAGTCCATAGACAAGTTATATTACCCTTGACAAGTCTAACAATACCATTTTTGTTGTTCTAGTCCATAGACAAGTTATATTACTAATAACAAGTCTAAGAATACAATTCTTTTTCTGATGATGATCATATAATGTTTTTGGCTGTAAGCTTGCAGCTCTTGACAGCCCAATGCCTCTCTGACCAAAGCACACTTCCTCCTCAATTGTTGCAGTAATGTGTATAGTGTGTTGTGTAAGGTGGGGTATGGTGGGAGCAGCATATTTCGCAGATCAGCCAGCCCTAGGCACAAAATCAGGAGGTGCTCAACCGACTCCTCGTGGTCATAGCAGAATCTGCAGTTTGGTTCACATAGTTGGTCTAATCTTGTTTGTTGAGAGGTGCATTGCTTGTTCTCAGCTTGAAGATCAAACTCTGGTCTTTCCATTTCAGTTTCTTGGCTGGGTCCTGGGGATCTGGTTTTGCTTGGTGTTTGAAATATATTCAGCCTGTCTGGGATGTGGCCCACTGATTTAGCCACTCCTGTCTATAGTTATTTTTCAGGATTTGCTTGCAGGTCTGTACTGTGATGCTAGGTAGTGGCTGTGGTAGCATTGCCCCGCTTCTGGCCAGTTCATCAGTCTTCTCATTTCCTGGGACTCCAACATGGCCAGGTATTCACTGGACCACCACTTCTGTTCCATAAGAGGTGGACAATTGGTCAATTCATTTGTAGATTAACATCTGGAGACATTCTGTTTTCTAAGGCTCTTGTTATGCTAGTCCATAGACACGTTATATTACCCTTAAAGGTTAAGGTGAAAGTCGAGGGTTCGACTTAATCACCTCGGGTTTCCCCATATGGCTCGGTCTCTCTCAGCAGAAGACCTTCTGAGAGCATCGCACAAAGCACGAGCTCCATTATTTCCTGCGATGAACCCCGGGATCTCCTGAAAAATTTACATCATGAACCGACCGTTGCCGCTCGAATTCGAACACTGACCACCTGAGCATGAGGCAAATGGCTTGACCACCTCGCCACAGAGACCCCCTATTATTATTACTCTATATTACCCGTGACAAGTTTAAAAACACCATTTTTATTTCTCTAGTCCACAGACGGTGGGAGCTATTGTCCGTTTGGAGAAAGAAAACTTCCAGGTTCTGAGTATGCACAACAAGGTATGACAACTCTTGTGTTTGTTACACTAGAAGCTTCAAATGTCTTGTGTCACGTCTTTCAACAGGGTAAATGGGGTCTCATTGATTACACTAGATACGTGAACTGGAAATACACCCTGTGAAGAAGATAAGAGGTATCCCTGGAGAAGACACAGGAACAAGTGAAAAGTAGAGTAACCAGGTCACATGATACTTCCTCTTTGTTCTTCCTGCAAATAACATTTTTTAAAGTTGAGTTGGAGTTTACAATGAGGCTGCGGTATCTATACATTACGACCAGACTCACCTAGTTTGAATGCGACGCATTTTTGGGACCAGATTTTGTTTCTTAATTGGTCATTTGTTCTCAAACTCCCGCTACCAAGCCCTGAAAAGGGCTTTGTAAGTAGCAGGATGTTGTCCGGAGAATGGAATGTGCTGTATCGTAGTATTTAGCTTGACTAAGATATTCACACATTTCGGTCCGGCACATCCGACTTCAGCAGCCAGTCTGCTCTGTTGCAGCCTCCTATCCAGGATAACCGCATGGAGGTGTAGAAGGGTCTTGGCAGATGTGGTTTGCTAGCCCTGTTGCTAGCAGTCAGCTTTGGGTCGCTGACTGCTGCAGCTCATGCACTGCTTGGCATCTTGATCCCGGAACATGATTTGACTTTCCTACTCTGATCTCTATTTTTTCAGACTGGCTGCATAGATGCAGTCTGTTCCAGGGCTACCACTTGGAACTTTATAGGTATTTGGACAATATGATTCTCTGACACTGGTTTGCTGATCCTGACACAAGCTGTCGACTATGAGTTACTGACTGCTGTCATCTCATTCACTGCGTCTTTGACCCCTGGTCACCTGATACAAGTATAACTAATGAAGAATCCCAGAGGTGTACTGGGAATAGATACAGGAAGTAGAGCATCCAAGTCATGGAAAAGAGGCTAGCATCTGGTCAGGCAAAATATACTGATCAGACATGTTAGTCGGGGCTAAGTAAACTATACTGACCAAGACACCCTCTTCATTTCCACGCAGTTCTCTTTGGTTGTTTTATGACAAACTAGCTAACTAGGCGGGGAATCAATGTGATCACTGTAGTAGTGAGTGACACGCAGATGCAACTGCCTGAGGAACCCCTGTCCACCCTCATCTGTACACTTGAAATGTGAGATAAGCTGCGCAATGCGCCACCCAACGCCCATTTTAGGTTGCTCAAAAGAGCATAGTAACTCATTGTTGGTATTCAACAAGAACAACAGTATCCCGGTCAACTGGCATGTACTTACATACTTAGTCATTCCTACATACTTATTCATTCCTACATACTTAGTCATTCCTACATACTTAGTCATCCCTACATACTTAGTCATTCCTCTTCTACCCTGAGGTGTAGAGATTTGTCAGAGAGATTGCCAGACTGTTCTATCTGCTATCCTTGAGCATCTACTATTCTTTACCAAATTGTCTTGCACATCCCACTTGAGCATCTGAACACAATTCAACCACAACACACTCCTGGGTGCCAGCTGTGTACACACCCATATGAAACCATTGTTCATCATCTCTTTGACTGCTTAGTGCTCTTAAAAAAATACTTCTTCCTCCGAGGCCAGATGAATGGAACACTTTGAATGACACTAGATAACAGCTGATAAACACGTGCAGATACCATTACATGGCATTGGATCGAAGGGCGAGAGCGCTTATACTGGATCCGTAACAACAACCACATTGTCATAGGTCAGCCTCCCTTTTGCCTTCCCTCTGGGGCCCATACCATAATGATTCTGATGACTCAGGTTCTCTCCTTGGGACATCACCGATCAAATTCCATAGTTGACTTAGTATGAGAGTGTATATGCCTTTTTGATCAGTCTGGGCAAGCAGTTCTTAGTTGGTGATGGCATCAGCCAAAAAGTTCAATGAATCTCTCTAAGACTCGTTATGCAGTAAGATGACAATTTTGACATTTCTTTTTCTGTTACTCTCTAACAGTCTGTACCATACAGAAACACAGAAAGTACGCAGTTCTTGAATATTCTTATTTTGGTATTAGTGCTGTACTATGAAGACTTTATAAATCTTTTAGCCTAGCAAAGGCTATTCTGGCTTTGTTCATTCTGCTTTTGATGTCTTTGGTTGTTCCACTGACAGGTGTAACTGTGCTTCTGAGGTATGTAAATGTGTTCCTCTTTACAAGTTCTTCATTTCATATTTTAATTGGGGTACAGCGTGGGCTAGTGGTTAAGTGACATGGCTCACAAACCGAAGATGCTGGGTTCGCTCCCCATCACAGCACCGGCCATTACCCCGGGGAAGCAAACCCTTAGAAAATACAGGAGAAGCAGACCCTTACATAAAATGCATGCCAAAGTTGGATGCACTGGGCAGACACCAAAAAAAATATTTTAATTGGTGTGGACTATAATATATTTAGTGTTATGACTATTGTCTTCTTGATTTTAATATTCAGTCCCAAGTGTTAGCTGTAAGTACTCAGTCTTACCGTATTTTCTTGAATGTATCGGTGCAAATAACCACATTGAATTATTTTTTAAATTATGCAATTTCCATTGCAACTGTATTACTTTTCTAAGTTGTTGACTTTGAGAGCCTGGGTTAGTTTTGTTTGATGGTAAATAGATATGATTTGTTTGTGTGTAGCGAAATAAATGAATAAAGAACTTGTTGATGTTATTGTTTTTGTTGTGTGTGTGTAAGTTTCTGAAATACAAGGTTATGAATGTGAAAAGGAAGAAAAACGGAACAAACATTTAGACTTACCAATTTAGAAAAAATATTTAAATTGTCACATAGCAATTATAGTTTTTTTCTTACAAGATCACCATACTGTTAGTTTCCACTACAAATGTATTTGTTACAGCTACATAAACAAACTAAACAGATACACCTCAGAAAAATTTGTGGCAACAACTTAACTTCATCACCCTCAATAAGTCAGAGTGAAAAAGAGAATAAATCGTTTCAAAATTCGCTTTAAAACAAAGCAAGGCATTTTTCTAATTTAAATTTGCCATGATGGTAGTGTTTTATTAGATACCCATATACTCAAGTGGTGTAAATACAACAACAATGCTTCCAGATAGTTTTTTTAATCACCTGGCTAGTTTTTACTCTGTCAAAGACAAGCGGACATTTTTCAGGCTAGAAATGTCGACATTAGTACGGTAAAGGTGAAAATAATAAATTCTATTTTTCCTATTTCTCCAATAAACTTAAGTCATGGAGTTATATTCATATATGCAGAAATAGCCAAAGCAAAGATGCACGAAGATCCCATAAACGCACTAACAACACCAACACCCATCACTACTGTACGAAAACCCACCTGGAGGCAGGATATATTTCCAGAGGTGGTAGAAAGTATACCAGGTATTGGAAACAAAAACTGCCAGACTGAAAAAGAAAGGAGAGATACTACCCTAAGCTTTATATCGAAAAGCTACCCAAGTATGGACTGGACCCATGCATACACCGACGGTTCTGTAACAAACACTACACAGAACGGAGGGGCAGGAGCATTCCTGAATCTACCAAATGGCAGAAAAATAACACTGTCATTCGCTACTGGT
This sequence comes from Ariolimax columbianus, assembly GCA_036924085.1. Taxonomy (NCBI): domain Eukaryota; kingdom Metazoa; phylum Mollusca; class Gastropoda; order Stylommatophora; family Arionidae; genus Ariolimax; species Ariolimax columbianus. The sequence goes on along the minus strand of JAVGWX010000004.1, from coordinate 79,248,866 downwards.
AAGTACACAAGCAATTTCAGAGCGGAGGCAGAGGCACTGATGGCGGCAGTGGAAGAAATGGTGACACATAAAGAAAATGAAAGCCATACAGTCCTGCTTACAGATGCTCTGGCCGTAGTCACAGCGCTAAAAAGCCAGAAAAACACTGAGCTTAATGACTTTGACTGCATTATTTGCACCTTTCGGTTTAACAAAGTTATTGTCCATGATTGATTCCTATTGTCTTTTGTTATTGTCCATGATTTATACCTATTGTCTTTTGTTATTGTCCATGATTGATACCTATTGTCTTGGTGTTTCATCAGAGAACCATCTCCTTATCTTTCTTATGCAGGTAGTAAGTGTGAAGCCACAGTCGATAACAAGGAAGAAGGACACACGTAACGCAGTCTCGCTCGACTCTGAGAACAACAATGTCCAAGTGAGGGATATCGTGAATGTTATTGAGGGTCCTCACTCGGTGAGTGGATATGTGGTTTCTTTTGTGCGAAAGTTCCCCTGCATTTTTAGCACATTTACTAGCAAATTTGTTTCTCTTATGTAACTTTTTAAACACAATATCACTTACTTCAGACAGGTTTATCTTCAGCAATGTTTCATGACCATGTCACATATAATATGCAAAAAGGGATAAAGATGCTGAAGAGTGCATCGACTGCAGTGGTCAGCGACCAAAAGTTCACTGCAAGCATCGTGGCCAGCTAACTAGACCTGCCAAGAATCTTCTACACCTCCACGAAGTGATTCTGGATAACAGGCTGGAACAGAGCAGACTAGCTAAGGAGAAGGAATCAAAGAAGGAAGGCTAACCCAGTACAGCAGACTGGCCAAGGAGAAGGAATCAAAGAAGGAAGGCTAACCCAGTACAGCAGACTGGCTAAGGAGAAGGAATCAAACCCAGTATTTAAAAATGCCATGCTGAGGTTGTATGTGTCGGACTGAAGAGTATAAATATCACCATTCAAGCTGTAAACTACGACACAGCGCATTCCGTTCTCTGGACAACATCCAGCTACTTGCAAAGCCTTATTCAGGGCTTGGTAGTAGGAGAGTGAGAACAAAGAACTGAAGAAGAAGAATAAAAATATACCAAAATCAGGGGTAAAACCCCTGTATGTAGATGTCATGCAAAACATACTGATCGAACATGTTAGTCAGGGTCAAGTAAAATATACTGGCCAAGACCCCCACCTTACTTTCACACAGCTCTCACTGGAAATGGGCTGTTTTCATGGCAGCCTGGCTGGTGAAGAGGGGGATTGATGTGATCCCTTAAGTTGTGAGTGACACGCAGATGAAACCATGCGTAGCACAATCACCTGATGGACCCTGGTCTACCTTTATCAGCACGCTCGGGATGTGAGGAAAGCTACCGTTACTCACCACTTGATACTGCTAAATAAACAAATTGTTGTTTGCGAATGCGTACAATGATTAGATTACTCTTTTGTGCGCCCTGAAAAGGGTGTCAAGTGGCGGGTTGCAGTAGCTTTCCTCACATCCTGAGTGTGCTGATGTAGGTGGACCAGGGTCCTCCAGGCGGTTGTGCTATGGTTAGTTTCATCTGAGTGTCGCTCACTACTGTGGGGATCACGTCAATCCCTCACCTTGTTAGCCAGGCTGCCATGAAAACATCAGGAAGGGCTACAAGAAAGCCAAGCTGAGAGTTTTGCCCAGTATGTTTTGCCTTTACCTGACTAACATGTCTGATCAGTATATTTTGCCTGACCAGACGTTAGTCTTCCTTCCCAAATAAACAAACTAAACAGATCTATCTCTGAAAAATATGTTGCAACAACTTACTTTCATCACCCGCAATAATTAAATAATCTGCCAGTCGTCCAGAAAGAAGAGAACACATCGTTTCAAAATTCTCTTTCAAACTAAACCGGTCATCTTGCTTGTTACAATGGCAGCATTTTCTATTTTTAGATTCAGAATGTTTGGGTGTTCAACAGGTGTAAATGCACGACAATACTCTAGAATACTTTTCTTATCACTGCATATTTTCTTGACATTAGTGGCGGAGTGATCATGTTTTTTTGGGCGTAATAACTTGCCCCCACATGGTAAAGGTTAAAACCCTTTCCAGAGTGCACAAAAGAGCACACTCTTACTCATTGTGAGCATTCAACAACTACAGCAACAACATATACAACAAGGGAGATAGGTGCTGCCACTTACGGCTTCTCGTTTCCAGGGATCCCACAAGTGGGTCGGAATGCACTGTAGTAGGACTAAATCTTTTTTAGGACAGCAATTGGATGTTGTCTTTTATTTCATGTGAGAGTCTATCTTATTTGGGGCTTGAGATTGCTTGGAGTACACTCCTGGAGTCTGTTAGAAAGACAGTTTTCCTTGTAGTTGTGGTTTGGCTAATAAGAATCTAGGCTGTTGCTTCAGCTCTGCAAAGCCTCAGTGAGATCTACTTTTGTTCTGTTGGAGGTGAAATAAAAACCAGACCTCCACACTACTTAGCTACTGCACAATTATCTGCCTTTACTTCAGCTCTTTAAACCCTACGATTTTAATTAATGTCATACCAGTTTTCCTCCTCTTCTGCGTTTATCCTGAAAAGGACATTGTGATGTTTGGTGTAGTTTACAGCAAGACTGATATCTGTGACGTTTGGCGTGACACACCTGGTTTCAAATGACTTTTTTGAGTGCAGGGTTTGTCTTCATTCCGTGATCGCTATTCTCTATGCCAGACCACTCTAGTGCAGCCTTTTTCCAGGGCCACCATGGAGGCAGGACAAGGTGATCCTCTGATCCTGAAACCAGCAACCAGCTGCTGTCAGCTCATTCACTGTGCTACATCTTCAGCCCCTGTAATGGCATTTTGATCAAAGAACCATTTCACGGCTTCATACTCAGTACATACAACTTAACAGTCACTTGAACAGAATCCAGCCAGAACATACTCCAGGGTGCCGGCTGTGCACACATCTCTGCGAAACTGTTGAAAATAATTTGTTTGAGTGTCCAATGTTTAATAGTGTTAAGAAAGAGCTTTGTCTTCCAAGTTCAGACAAATTGAACACTATGTATGAAACTAAACATCACACAAACACTTGCAGATACCACTATATGGCATTATCCGAGTGGTCTGCCAACGTCTTTGCGTATGACAAGGACAAGAAAAGCACCATTTCTCGACAGAGTGCATGTTGTAAGATGCGACTAACTGTAGGACATTGCATAACACCGGCCATAAGTAGTTTCTAAAAAGCAGCATAGATGGCGCCTAACAGACTGCAGGTCTACGCTGCTCTAGTGTTTGAGTCTATTAAGATGGACTCACATCGGTTAACCACCCTCCGCGGCACTTGTCCAAACACAGCGGAGTAATAAGCTGCTCAAGTCTAGCCCGCTATGCAGGAAATCCTCCTACTTGCTACATCCAGCCCACTCCAGAGCTATGATTGGCACAGGGGCATCTGCTCCTCTAGAAGTACAGTCCGACTAAGACTAATGGCATTTAGCTAAAGGACAGAGCCCACAGACTTGGATAAATAACCAACCAACCATCATTACCATTTTTCTGTCTAGTTCCCCTTGGAACATAGGGTCGCTGCAGTTGAACTGTCATTTCTTGGTCCATTGTAGGGCAGAGCAGGAGAGATTAAACATCTGTACCGTAACTTTGCATTCCTCAACTCTCGGCTCATGACAGAAAATGGTGGATACTTTGTATGCAGAACTCGACACTTGACGCTGGCAGGTGGAGGAAAGGTAGGAGCTCGTATCTTGTCGTTGGCTGTTTGCATTTATTAAGAAATGTCCTTTTTGTCTTGTCGTTTTGTTAAGGGTGAAGCGTGTGTGTTCTATGGGTTGAGAGCTTGGTTTACAAGTACAAGCCCAATGTACCAAGTTTAAGCCACCCTTGCTTTGCCTGACCAGGAATTTTGTAGGATTTTTTATGTTGCAGTCGAGCCAGTTATAAATGTGTACCTGACAAGTTGAGGAAACTTAGAAACCGCAGGAGCTAAGGAGTTCATGATCTATCATCAGCACTTTTATCATAGGAACCGCAGGAGCTAAGGAGTTCATGATCTATCATCAGAACTTTTATCAAAGGAACCGCAGGAGCTAAGGAGTTCATGATCTATCATCAGCACTTTTATCATAGGAACCGCAGGAGCTAAGGAGTTCATGATCTATCATCAGCACTTTTATCACTGACTGATCACATGGGGTGGGGTGCGAGAAGTTGATTTAATGGGCCATTTGAAAAAACTTTGTTGGACTAGAGCTGCCGATCTGTTTGTTCTTTTGAGCCTAGTATTACGGTTCTTTGCCCAAGTGGTGCCCAGGATGAAAAGAGTTGTGCCACTATCACTGTCTAAACATGTTGCAAAAGGTGGGGGGGGGGGGGGGGGGGGGGGGTTGTGCTTTATACTGGCAGCGTCATTATATAAAACAACTTACATAGTCAGTCACTGCAAAAGCTTTGAATACAGGCTTACTGTAATGGCACCAATTGTGCAGTTAAAACCTATGCTTCACATTGGAGCAAAAAGATGAATAGTTGCAAATGCTTGGAATCAGGCTTTCTTTATTAGGGACCAGGGGCCGAAGTTCCAGCACAGTGGATGAGCTTCATACCTGGGTGCTTACTTCAGGGTCAGCAAACCAGAGCTGACCAAGATCTTCTTACACCTTAAATCAAATACGGTACCTGAACAAGTAAGCTGAGATCAGATGTTTCTGGTCCATACTTCACATTTCTGGACAATCATTCCTGCCAGTGCACTACCTAGTTTCTGAGAGAGGAGGAAAATTATAGTAACACTGTAGCAAGCTAGACATGTTGTAAGAGATGAGGAAGGAGGGTTGTGCATGGGTTTGGCTATTTGTGATGGAGAATATGCGTTCTCGGAAAAACAACAACCAATAAACGCGCTTTTATTAACGCCTGCTTTCTGTCATTTTCAGTGCGGTCTCACAGCAATGGTTTAACATGATGAAGTTGCCAGCACCATTTACAACCCTCTTTAGTCATCTCTTACAACATTCAAGAAAGGAAACAATGGCTTTGTTCTGTTTGCCATGGAAACCACTTGGATGGATGTAGACAGTGGTATGCCATCCTATGTTACTATGGCCTGGCAAACATGACAGCAGCACATGGTCTTCAGGCCTGCCGTCAGGGCAAGGATCTGAGGAGAAGGATATGGCCCACGCTGATTCCCCTCGAAGAGAAACTGTATGACGGTATTAAAACCGTAAAAAAGATGGCAGACTTTATTGGAGAATGTGTTCAGCACAAAGATTAGTTCTCATAAACTGTATTACCTAATGTCTTGTTATGAGTTCAGCACAAAGATTAGTTCTCATAAACCATCTTACCTAATGTCTTGTTATGTATTCAGCACAAAGATTAGTTGTCATAAACCATCTTACCTAATGTCTTGTTATGTATTCAGCACAAGGATTAGTTCTCATAATACGAGTGGCAGTCACAAAATCACCTTAATATGGCACATTCTGTTTATTAAAAAAATATTAACACCTTGAACCCTGGCCACCCAATTCATAAAATCCCATTCCACTGTTCTCATGAGAAAATATGCACAAGGTAGACATTTGAGGAAAGTTAGTTAACAAAAAGCAACCTCTCATTCTCTCTCGCACACACACACTACACACACACACACATATATGGGGTTATGCTTTCAAAGGGTTAAGGTACATTTTTGAGTCCTCATATTTCTAATTTGATCATTTCACACTCTCTACTTTCTACTGCCTCTCAGTCAATCAGTTCTCGTCACACCTTTCGGTGCATAGGCCATTGACAACTCTCCACCAGCAAGTTTGGTCTTGAGTAGCCCTTTCTGCTTTTCTCCAGGGACTGAAGTTCACAGTTTTCACAGTCTTTTCTCCAGATGTTTCTTGGTCCTCCACTCTTCCTCTTCACCTGTGGATTCCATATCAGGGCCTGTCTGACCACATGTGAGGGTGATTTTCTTAGTGTGTGTTCCATTCAATCCCATTTCCTACGTTTTATCTGTCTGTTGCTCTGCTGTTTGTTGTAGGCTACTTTCCCATAGGTCCTCATTCCTCATCATGTCTTGCCAGCATATATCCATTAACATCCATACACATTTACTAATAAACAAACAAGAGTTTGTTCTGCAATGTCAGGATTATCTCTTGTCATGTCTCCATCACTTGACTGACTGTAGCAATGTCAGGATTATCCCTTGTCATGTCTCCATCACTTAACTGACTGTAGCAATGTCAGGATTATAGGATGTCTCCATCACTTGACTGACTGTAGCAATGTCAGGATTATCCCTTGTCATGTCTCCATCACTTAACTGACTGTAGCAATGTCAGGATTACCTCTTGTCATGTCTCCATCACTTGAACGACTGTAGCAATGTCAGGATTATTCTATGTCATGTCTCCATCACTTGACTGACTGTAGCAATGTCAGGATTACCTCTTGTCATGTCTCCATCACTTGAACGACTGTAGCAATGTCAGGATTATCCTATGTCATGTCTCCATCACTTGACTGACTGTAGCAATGTCAGGATTACCCCTTGTCATGTCTCCATCACTTGTCATCCTCCAAGCTTCTGCTCGATACTTATCAACTTACTTGTCATTGGAATTCAATCTTAACTTGGTATTAGTTTTAATTTCCCTAAATTTTGGTACATTATTCAGTAACAGGAATGCTGCCCTTACCTTGCCAATTCTAGCCTTTACATCTGCCTCTGTCCCCCCAGAAGTATCAATGGTCCTGCTCAAATATGTGAAGGTGTTCACCTCTGTCAGTGGCTTACTTCCAAGCATGACTGTCCTTCTGCTTAAGGTGTTGATTTTAAACCCAGTTTATATGCCATACATATGGGGAGGTAAGCGATGTCTGGGCTGGATGTCCCGCTCGTTAAAGGAAAGTGAGCGTCTGTTATAGCCTCTCCTTTCCAGGTGTAGAGATCGTCGCTGGATTCACTGTTCAGTTTGCCCTTCAGGAGTTTCCATGCCAATGGCCTCTCTTACATTATTGTGTCCCCTGGCAGCACCTTCATGATGGGCCACCTGTTTGGTGATTTTCTTTAGCGTGTGTCCCATCCAGTGTGGCATCAAGTTTAAAGTGTTTTGTCAGTAAATGTCCTTTTCAGGGTGAACGCAGAAAAGGAAGAAGAAATGCTTTGTCAAGTTTTCCAATCTTACTGACAAATTATATGTTTTGAATTTTTTACGTAAACACTTCTTAACACCAACAGCAAAATGCCACACAACTGGTTGGTGGATTTACTCCAATGTCTCCACGAATCTCCAGTCCTGCTCACCCTAGTGGAGGAGGCGCTGACCGGGGAAGAGGACGAGGCGGTGGAGGTGCCGGACGTGGGGGTCTCACTCGCAGAGATCGAGAGATCATTGGGCAGACTGTCCGCATTGTCCGAGGTCCTTTCAAAGGTAAACAGAAGCTTTGGATATTGTAATATTATCTTATGGCATGTTACAGAATGTAGTTATATTATGTTATACAATGTAATGTTATGGCATGTTACATAATGTAGTTATTTAATGGCATGTTACATAATGTAGTTGTGTTATGTTATACAATGTATTTATGTTATGTTGCATAATATAGTTATGTTATGTTATTTTACATAATGTAGTTATATTATGTTATTTTAGTACACAAAAATGAAGATTGGCAACTCAGCCATGTGTACATGCGAACAGGCGCCCCAGACAGCAGAGCACATACTACAAAACTGCCCCGAATATGAGATACAGAGAAAATCTCACTAGCCCACAGAAACAACACTGGAAGAGGAACTTTATGGACCTGTATGTGAACTACAAAAGACAGTGAAGTTTATACAAGAGACAACATTGCAGATGTAGACAATATTTTAAAGCGAACGAAAGAAGAAGAAATGCTATTTTACATAATGTAGTTATGTTATGTTATTTTACATAATGTAGTTATGTTATGTTATTTTACATAATGTAGTTATGTTATGTGTTTTTTGGGGTAAAAACATTATTTCTTCAATTCTTGAAGAAACCTAAGACATCCCTTTATTTCAACACCACAAACACAACAATTTTTAATCTGTGATTATAAACTGCTTAATTAAACCCTAAATAAAATTAATTTATAACTAACGTGGGTTAGTGGTTAAGTGACACGGCTCACAATCCGAAGATGCTGTGTTCACTCCCCTTCACAACACCGGCCATTACCCTGGGGAAGCAAACCCTTAGAAAATGAAGGAGGAAGCAGACCCTTACATAAAATGCATGCCGAAGTCAGATGCACTGAGTCGACAGGTGCAAAATAAAAACATAATGCAACGCACACCACCATGGGGAATAGAAAAATAAGGCGAACACCAACAAAATAGAAAATAAGGCCAGGCTGAGCTGTCAGTCAGCAGGCCAGTCAAGCTCAGAACATTTCTTAAACCTTCTCGTGGACTGCCCCTGATGTTGTACCCGTCTGCTGACATTTAACAGCCAACTCAGAACTGGTAAAGACCACAGGGGAATTTGACATTCTAATTAAAACAAACCTTTGCGAGAGCTGCCACCTGGTGTTGACAGAGTGTGATTTCTGCCCAATACGCTGGATCTCAAAGTGAAGAAATTTAACCAAACGTGAGTAAACTGCAGAAGTAACTATGACTCTCTTAAGGCAGCGGAAATGGAAGGCATTTGTTCACACAGTTTTATCTGCTTGTGGACATGTTCTTTTCTTGGGCCCTGCAAAGCACTTGTCGATAAGAAAAAGTAGTTCTGTGATCAGAGACACCCTCTTTTTGGATATAATCCAGAAGAGGGATGACTGAAATCAGGAAAAGTTTCCTACAATTTGTACAGTTAACAGACGAGAAACCTGAGCAAAACCGCGCTGACACATGCAGTAAAAAATATGGAGAGGAATAGATGGAGATCAAAGAACTTGCGACGACATAACATGTATACCCTGTGTTGAGATCACTAAACAAATTAAGGACGGAGTGTCCAGGTGTAGATCGAATTTGAAAAAATATAAATATGCGGACTGCGGTGTCTTTGTTAATGCAGAGCGATCCAAGACTCCAAACATTTGAATAACTGTCCAAGAATGCAAGAGCCATGTACTTTGACAGATCTCATGAAAGAGCTTCCATGACAGCTGATTTCTGATCCAAAACATCGTGAGGCTGCTGGACATGGGAAGTAAGTAAGTAAGCTCCGCACTGGAAGTAAAGTTATATAAATCATTAATGTTGTCTAGTCTTAAAATAATTAAGTATGTCTTGTTATCTTACAGGCTACATTGGTATTGTCAAGGACGCCACAGAGACCACAGCTCGTATTGAGCTTCACTCCAGTTGCAAAACCATCTCCGTGGACCGTTCTCATCTCAACAACCTTACGTATGTTATGTTTGTCCAATGTTTGCCAGTATGTAGCCTTTGTAGATCACAAGGATTGCTTGGCCGCTTTATTAGCTTGCTGAGAACCCTTCATTGATTTCCTAAGACAATTACATTGGCTCCTAGAGATTATGACAGTCTGGTCCCTTTTTAGTCCTGTTATTACCTCTGTCCACATATCTGTCTATGTCTGTTATTACCTTGGTTCACATATCTGACTATGTCTGTTATTACCTCTGTCTACGTATCTGTCTATGTCTGTTATTACCTCTATCCACGTATCTGTCTATGTTTGTTATTACCTCTGTCCACATATCTGTCTATGTTTGTTATTACCTCTGGCGACGTATGTCTATGTTTGTTATTACCTTGGGCCACATATCTTGTCTATATCTCTTATTACACCTGACCTATCTAAGACTTCAGTTAAGACACACTATGTTTAATAGCAGTTTAATAGATGCTTAACCAGTGTAGTATTTATTATGAACGAATGCGAGTACTAAAACCAATCTGATCAAAGAAGTGTCTTCCACAGTGTGGGCGAGGAAAATCAGGACTGTTTGTGGCATCGCTTGCTGTGATATGTCTTCTGAGTCCTTAGCCTATCCGCAATCAGTATCTTCTTTGTCTGTATTCCATGTTTAATCCTGCCCTTCCATGTAATATGTTCCATGGGAATTTGTAAAATACTATAAAAATAATCCAGGTAAATGTAAATGTATAATACTCATAGACAAACAACAGATTGTCATTATTATATGCCGATTATTTGGAATAACTTTTTTAAGTTAGACAATCTTTGAAAAGTGGATTGATATTCTGACATTCGGGGGGAAAGGTGCACGAAACAAAAAAATGTAATACCTCTTTTTTAAAATAGTTTCTACATGATAAACCAGCCTACAGTGTCTAAAAAGAAGAATTTGAGGTGACTTAATACATCTCATCTCATGAAGCATGTCCTTTGTAGAACGTCGCTCCCATCACAGTCTGTCTGAAAGAAACTCGTTCCCTTGCCAAAACTCCAGCTTCCGCCACTGTCATACTCAGGCACTCCTGGATATCTTGGTGCCATCGTCTTCTTGGTCTACCCCTTCCTCTTTTGCCTGGCACCATACCTTCCATCACCGTCCTCTCAAGACCGTTGTGTCTCTTGATGTGATCAAAGTATTTGCATTTTCTAGCCAAAATGGAATTGATAAACCAGTTCTCCTCTATGCTCAACTCTTGCCGAATGTCTACATTTGTTCTTTTCTCTGTCCAGGGTATTCTGAGGATCTTTCTGTAACATTTTGACTCGAAGGATTCGATTCTTTGTCTAGAAGTTTTGGTAATCGTCCATGCTTCACAGCCATAAGCTGCCACAGGAAAAACACAGGCTCTCAAGACTTTTACTTTTATCGTTTTTTTGGTGCCCTGCCATAATTTCTTCAGGCTGTTCAGTCTCTGCATTGCCATAGCTAGTCTTCTTCTGATTTCTTTCGAGCAGTCACCATTTTTGTTGATTCTGGAGCCCAGATATTCAAAATGTGTAACCTGATCTATTTCCTCACCACCCACTGTAAATGTATGCTGACATTGTGTTTTATCGGTGGTCATTATCTTTGTTTTGTTTATGTTTATGAACAGATTTTGATCTTTACTATGTCCATTAACGGCTGAAAGTAGCTGCTCTAGCCCTTCCGCATTTCTTGATAGTATCACTGTGTCATCTGCATATCGTAACTCTGGAATCTCGTACCCCCCAATCGTAAATGGGTCGAAACTTTCAATGTTCTCATCTTCTCGCACATTTCTCATTATACATTCCGCATATATGTTGTACAGATAAGGTGAGAGTATACATCCCTGTCGGACTCCCTTTTGTACTGCAAACCAATCTGATGTTTGCCCAGATACTCGGACAGCGGCTTGTTGATCTTGGTATAATGTTTCAATGAGATGGACTATATGCAAAGGAAACCCTATTTCCTTCATGATTCTCCACAGATTTTGATGTTTTACCGTGTGAAAGGCCTTAGTGTAATCAGTGAAACATGTGTACAGGTCTACATTAAACTCTCTACATTTTTCATAGATATTCCTTAAATTGAATATGTGGTCCCGGGTCCCTCTGTCTTTCCTAAAACCTGCCTGGACTATGTGAATTTCAGATTCAAACCTTTTCTCTATCCTTCTTAATAGGATTCGCAAGAGTATCTTGCTAGCATGGCTGATCAGTGCGATAGTTCGGTAGTTCGTGCACAGCTTCAGGTTGCCTTTTTTGGGGAGGGGAATATAAATTGATTTCTTCCATGCTTCTGGCCACTCTGCACTGTGCCATATCTGTTTACACAGCTTGTGGTAGACTAGAGCACATGCCTCTCCTCCTGCTTGTATAAGCTCTGCTGGGATATCATCGCATCCTGGGGACTTTCCCTTTTTCAGGCTTTTAATTGCAGAGCGTACTTCTTCCAATGTTGGTTCAGGTTCTTTCTCATCCTTTGGTAGGATTGTAACTGAGCGCTTTGTGCTGTCTCCATACATGGTTCTGCATTACTTTCTCCATCTATTCAGTATGTCTTTGGTTTCTGTTAGTGTGTTATCCTCTTCGTCATTTATGACATGTGGAACCGGACAGAATTCCCTTGTCAGTGTTCTTATTGCTTTGAATGCATCTCTTTCTTTGCCTTGTTTTTGTAGGTTTTCTATATCCTTACATGTTTCTACTATGTATCTTCTTTTATCTTTTCTTATTTCTCTTCTAACTTTTCTTGCGCAGTTTTTATATGCTGTGTTGGTCCCCTTACTTCCCATTTGTTTTAATTGTTGCCTTTCTGCAATGAGTTTCTGTGTTTCGTCTGTTTTATAGCTCTGTGTCTTGTGCAATATCTTTGGAATCATTTCTTTTGCTGTCGAGATCAAAATCTCCCTTGCGTACGATGTCAACTCCTCAGATGTCATCTCTTCCTGTATAGCAAGCAACGCCTCAAATTTGTTTTCTACTTTGATGTTGTATTCAGTAGGTATTGCTGATACATCGAAGCGTATTGGCTGGCAACCTTTGTAGATCCTGCGTAGTCTTGTTTGGAAAACTGCAAACAGTAATTCGTGGGCCGTATCGCAGTCTGCTCCTGGCAGTGTTTTTGTCGCCAGCACATTTGATCTCCATCTTTGTTGCACTAGGATGTAGTCTATTTGGTTTCTGCTGTTGCCATCCGGGGAGGTCCACGTGTACAGTCTTCGTGGATGTTGTTTGAAGAAGGTGTTGGCAATGGAGAGGTTGTTTTCCATGCAGAATTCAACCAGTCTTTCTCCTCGCTCATTTCTGTGTCCCAAACCAAAAGGTCCTCGAACACTTCTCTCCTCTTCGGCTCTTTCCTCTCCGACTTTCGCATTGAAATCTCCAATGATGACCAAGATGTCTCTTTTTTCAACTTTTTCCATCGCTTCTTGCAAGGTGTTATAAAAATCATCCATTTCACAATCGTCTGCTGCTGATGTTGGTGCATACACTTGAATTATTGTTAAATTTCTAGTCTTTTTCTTTAGTCTGATTATAATTATGCGGTCGTTGACTGGATTGTAACCGAGTAGTGAAGGTGCTGTCTTCTTTGACAGAATAAAGCCGACCCCGCTTTTTCCACCCTTGTCCGTCCCAGAGTATATACATGTTTCTCATGAGGAGCTGGTATAGTGCCCTTGACCGGCCCATCTATGCTCAGAGACTCCAAGAATCTCTATCTTGGTTCTCTTCATTTCTCTTCCGATCATGAATAACTTGCCCTGGTATAGGCTCCTGACGTTCCAGGTGCCTATTCTTAGTTTTGTTTTTAGTCCCATTTCAGAGTTGTCCACTGTAATGCAGTCAGGCTTTAGGCCGTCATCTCTATTACTTGTACTGACTCTGAAATTGGCCTCTTCCCCAGTTGGCGTCGATGATCTGCCTGGTCTGAGGGCCTCACCATCAGATCTTTGAGTTTCTTTTCTCTCGACTGTCATAGGTTTCTTGGCATTTTACATCCAGTAGTTTGCCATTGCTTTCTGGACATTGTTCTGGCCGCTTACCAACTATGCTCTCTGGTGCGCCCTTAGCCCGATACCAGGCGTTTCCAGCTCCCGCTTTCAGAGTCGTTGTCGCACAGGTCGATCTTCCGCCTCTTCCACCAGCAGCTGTGTGTACTTGTCAGGGGTGGACTCCCCTTCTTGTCATTTCACCCACGTAGTTTAGCCGGCCAGCCAAAGCTGTTGCCCGGGGGGTGGCGCTTCCGTACGCAGGCAGACTCTAGGAGCCATACGTGAGCTAGACTGAAGTGGGGGAACCAAATAGGATCCTGGCCATCAAGGATGTGGCTGCCTCTCACCGTGAGGTGCTATCCCTTACACACTTCTGCCCTACCCCCCGACTTAATACAAATTTTAAAAAAATAATCAAAGGTACGGATAAATAAGACTATAACAAGTTTTTCAAAATACAAGTTGGAAATATTTTTTATTTTTTTTTAGTCAGAGAGTGGTGAATGCTTGGGATGCATTGCCACAGGAAGTAGTGGAGGCAGGGACAATTAATGCATTTAAGAATAGATTGGATGCACATAGCTTTTGGAGCAAGGAAATATAAATGAAACTGGTTGTTTACAGACTCTACATAGTCTTCTAAACCAGTATAAAAATGTTAAGTATAAAATAGCTGGCCCCATGCCTAAACCTCCTTAGTCGCCATATACAGGTGATCCAAAAATAGACTATAAAATAATACCTTGATGAGTTTTTAATCAAACATTGTGAAACTTTGGAGTTAGTGTTGATCAAATATTGATAATAGAACGTAGCAATAAGTGTGGGGCTGAAGATAAAGCAGTGAATGAGCTGACATCAGCCAGTGAATTATTTGCTGGCTGCTTACATCAGGGTCAGTGACCCAAAACTTACCAAGACACTATTTCGCTTCCAAGTGGTGGCCCTGAGGATAAACTGCAACCATGCAGCCTGACTAAGTGATTAGGGAACGAAGAGGGAAGGCAAGCCAGGCAATGCAGTGCTGAACCGAATGTGTCAGGCCGAGAGATGCTAATATTGCAGTCTCGCTGTAAAACTATAGCACGTCACAAACGTCCTTTTCAGGAAAAACACAGAAGAAGAAGGGAAAATAAGTGTAAAATATAATAGAAACCATTTTTTTTTTATGGTTAACGATGAGGTTATCCTATGGTTGGTTTGGGTGCAGACTCCAAATATGTCCTGTGAAAGAAGGGCAATAACTGATTAAGGCCCCTCTCTAGCGAGAAAATTGTCTCTCGAGACTGACAGGATGCCAATGATCATCATCATGGTTTGGTATGTTCATGTCTTTTTCAGGTCACCCGGGCAGGTTACAGTGTTACTATTGTTTGCTACCCTTTCATGCCTTATGACACACCAGCAACGAACTTTATTGATGTATCTTATTTCCTTTCTGCCAGTGGTCCAAAGCCCTCTGGTGGTCAAGTATCCACGCACGGAGGCCGCACACCAAGCTATGGTGGACAGACACCGATGTACGGCGCTCGTACACCCATGTATGGATCACAGACCCCATTGCATGATGAGTCTCGTACACCTCATTATGGAGGAATGACGCCATCTCATGAGTCAGGAGGCAGAACGCCCAGTGGCGGAGGAAGCAGTGTTTGGGACCCATCTAATGCCAACACCCCATCGAGGTGAGAATTTCTTCTATTTAGCACGCTTTCAGTTGTTACCTTAGCCCTTACCAAACCATTGTTGTTTCAAAGCAACGGACAAAAATGCGTTTCATGACCAAATTCGCGTCCTTGCGACAGCCGAATATACAGTATTTTAGTCATATATAGACAATCGGGCTACTGTAGAATAGGCTGAAAATACTACTCTTTTGATTGTAGAGAGTTTCACATCGATCATGTTCGGTTAGACAAATGAATTGTGCTTTTGAAATTTGTTTTAGCCATTTGGAAATAACTTCTTCTGTTTTTCACTAGGATTTGAAGATTCACTCATTATTGAGAGTGGGAAAGTTAAGTTTTTAGAACATATTTTTCTGAGGTAGATCTGGTTAATTTGTTTATGTAGAAGTAATAAATACGTTTGTAGTGGAAATTAACAGATAGGGCCATCTTGTAAACATTGATAATCCATTCTCTGAAACTTTGCAAAAAATTTCCTACACATCAGGGATGCCAAAAACAGGTAAGTTTTTACGTTTGTGCTGTTTTTCAACACTATCACCTTCATCTTGTATCTCAGAAACTAACACACACACAGCAAAAACAATAACACCAACACGTTCTTTATTAATTTACGCACGCACCATAAAGGTTAATATAATTTAATCATTTCTAGTATGTGGATAACAGTTCTCCTGGCTCAAAGTGACAAAGAACTGTAGGAATTGATAGTTGAAGTAAAGATCAAAAGTCAGGTGTATGGATTGTACAAGGGGGCTTGAAATGAAAACCTGAACAGTGGGATAGCATTTAGAAAAACCATGCCATTGTATTGTAACTTGTTAATATGGTTGCTAAGGATGTCAAAAGTCTCCTGCACGTGCCATCACAGTGCAAACGAACAACGTGATGTCATATTGCAATTAAAAGATGGCCGTCCCACTTTTGACATGCACCAAAGAGAAGCAGCGTTCTGGTATCCGTTTTTTGAGCAGCGAAGGGGCAAAAACCTATAGAAATTCATCGACGAATGAAGGTCAAGTAAGGTGATAAATGCCTTTCACTCAGTCAATCTGCGATTTTTCTTTACAAGGCGGCCAACGGCTGCAATCAATATTCAATCCTCGGATCATTACTCAATGTGCCTGACCCAGCCATGAACAGTCTGTCGCAGAACTCACCCCGTTTTGGAACATCCTACTCCACTCACACACTTGCTGGAATGAAAGGCATACATCATCACCAAATTGGACCATCATCATTGATGAATTTCTATAGGTTTCACCCATTTGCTGCTTAAAACATGGATAACAGAATGCTGCTCCTTCTTCTTCTGCATTAGTTCTCAATCTCCCACTACCAAGCCCTGAACAAGGATTTGCAAGTAGCAGGATGTAGTCTGGAGAATGGAATGCATTGTGTCGCCAGTTTACAGCTTGACTGTGATATTTGCACCTTTCGGTCTGACACATCCGTCTTCAGCACCAATGCTGCTCCTGTTTGGTGCATGTCAATAGAGATGCGGCCATCTTTTGACTGCAACTATGACATCAGGTTGTTTGTCTGCACAATGATGGCATGTGGAGGACACTCTTGACATCACAAGCAACCATATTAACAAGTTACAATACAAAGGCAGGGTTTTTATAATTTCTATTCCACTTTTGATGTTTTTATTTGAAGCCCCCTCGTACATTAACACTGGAAAAATATAAACTGTGAACCAGCTCTACAGATACAAATAGACACTCAAACACTGGAACAAGGCAAGAGCTTCTTGAATCTTAGAAATATAATACTGGACAAACGAGAAGATGAACATAAGACATCACATATATTCTGAAGATTATGGAGATCAAGAGTTTTACAGAGCGGCTGCGATGAGAGTGATGTTCTGCAAAATGGCATTCTACATGATGATGATGAGTAACGGGCTGTGTTGATTAATATAATTTATTTTTGTTCACAACAAGACCTAGTTTTTGTTTTGAAAAATCAACATTTGTATTTTCTGTACTCGATTAGGACCAATGATTTTGACTACAATTATGAGGACTCCCCGTCGCCAGCAGATTTTGGCACAACGCCAAATCCTGCCACGCCAGGCTACCATGCAGACTCTCCTGCTCCAACGGGCCCATATACTCCTCAAACACCGGGCAGTGCGTATTCACCCTATCCAGCTCCATCTCCAGGAGGTTTTGATGGTAAGTATTTCTTGGGTCGTCCTTACACCCTTGTGAATCATTACTTTGTTTATACCATGATGTGTAGAGTCTTCTACAATGAGATATACATGTCTTATTTTATTGTCTTGTTGCTTTTAGTCTTTGCAGGCTGGAGTAGCCAGCTCCATGTCCCACCCTTCTTAGCCAGACCTGATTTAGTTCCTCGTCTGCCAAGTTTATGAGGGAAATTGATGTGAGGTGACAAGCGGAGGTTGAGACAGACCACCAAGTTTATGAGGGAAATGGATGTGAGGTGACAAGGGGAGGTTGAGACAGACCACCAAGTTTATGTGGGAAATGGATGTGAGGTGACAAGGGAAGGTTGAGACAGACCACCAAGTTTATGAGGGAAATTGATGTGAGGTGACAAGGGGAGGTTGAGACAGACCACCAAGTTTATGTGGGAAATGGATGTGAGGTGACAAGGGGAGGTTGAGACAGACCACCAAGTTTATGAGGGAAATGGATGGGAGGTGAGGGAAGGCTGAGACAGACCACCAAGTTTGTTTGTGAGGGAAATGGATGTGAGGTGAGGGAAGGCTGAGACAGATCACCAAGTTTGTTTGTGAGGGAAATGGATGTGAGGTGTCAAGGTAAGGCTGAGACAGACTACCAAGTTTATGGATGTGAGGTGACAATAGAAGGCTGAGACAGACCACCAAGTTTATGAGAGAAATGGATGTGAGGTGACAAGGGAAGGTTGAGACAGACCACCAAGTTTATGAGGGAAATTGATGTGAGGTGACAAGGGGAGGTTGAGACAGACCACCAAGTTTATGTGGGAAATGGATGTGAGGTGACAAGGGGAGGTTGAGACAGACCACCAAGTTTATGAGGGAAATGGATGGGAGGTGAGGGAAGGCTGAGACAGACCACCAAGTTTGTTTGTGAGGGAAATGGATGTGAGGTGAGGGAAGGCTGAGACAGATCACCAAGTTTGTTTGTGAGGGAAATGGATGTGAGGTGTCAAGGTAAGGCTGAGACAGACTACCAAGTTTATGGATGTGAGGTGACAATAGAAGGCTGAGACAGACCACCAAGTTTATGAGAGAAATGGATGTGAGGTGACAAGGGGAGGCTGAGACAGACCACCAAGTTTATGAGGGAAATTGATGTGAGGGAGGTGTCAAGGGAAGGCTGAGACAGACCACCAAGTTTATGAAGGAAATGAATGAGAGGTGACAATGGAAGGATGAGACAGTCTGCCAAGTTTATGAGGTAAATGGATGGGGGGTGAGGTAAGGCTGAGACAGACCACCAAGTTTATGAAGGAAATGAATGAGAGGGGACAATGGAAGGCTGAGACAGTCTGCCAAGTTTATGAGGGAAATGGATGTGAGGTGTCAATGTAAGTCTGAGACAGACTACCAAGTTTATGGATGTGAGGTGACAATAGAAGGCTGAGGCAGTCTGCCAAGTTTATGAGGGAAATGGATGGAAGGTAATGAAGGAAGGCTGAGACAGACCACCAAGTTTGTTTACGAGGGAAATGGATGTGAGGTGTCAAGGGAAGGCTGAGAGACTGGCAATGTAGAGTCGATCTCTACTTCTCTTGCCTTGGGGATTCCAGAATAGGGACTGTCTCGTATTGTTATCAGTTGGTTTCCTTATTGTGTGTCCTATCCAAGACCAAGGCAAATGAAATACAGGCAGACCAAAACACAAATGGACAAGAGAGCTCGAGAGAAGCATAAAAGGAAACAGGGAAGACAGAGCTGGAATGACCGGTCTAGACCAGAACTTGGTGTATATTTGCTGAAGTTCTGTGTTCCACATGTAGCTGAAAGGTTTTGATTGATTTGATGACAGGTGTCCCCCTTGCATGGACTCTATATCCGAACATTTGCAATGGTAGTTTCAATAGCAAGGGCTTTACTTAAGGTGGTTGCTAGCCGCATGTACAACCTTCTTTCATCACCTTTTACAACATACGAGGTCTGTTCAAATGAAACTGGACCTAACTGCACCAAGTGAACATACATACAGATATACAGATGTTCATGATGACGTCACTTCTTATGTAAACAGCACATACCAGCCGTCAAGTTTGCAAAATTTCATTATCCTCTGACTCATAGTTTCCTCAGCAGACTGTTGAAAACATTGCGGATGTGTTACGGAATCTGTCCAGAGTTGATCAGCGAGCAGTGATTCGGTTTCTAACAGCTGAAGGATGTCGACCAGTCAGCCAAAAAGTAATGATGCCAAAAATAAACTACATAGAATAGATCAAAGTCTCATCTTTCAGTTCCAAACAGG
This sequence comes from Ariolimax columbianus, assembly GCA_036924085.1. Taxonomy (NCBI): domain Eukaryota; kingdom Metazoa; phylum Mollusca; class Gastropoda; order Stylommatophora; family Arionidae; genus Ariolimax; species Ariolimax columbianus. The sequence continues at coordinate 79,229,319 of JAVGWX010000004.1, read as the reverse complement.
ACATACCAGAGTCAATAGCAGTTTGAACTGCATCAATCCCCAGCACCTGCCCTTGTGAACACATTGTTCTCACTCTGATGAAACAGTTCGACATCTACTCAATTAGTACAAGGCGCCTGCGGACATGAGGAAAAGATTCTTACAAGCACTGCCGACAATTGCCAACAAACTGTACGGAGCAGTGAAATAGCTGAAGAAGACCTGTATCTATATAAAAATGACATTGGTCTACCAAGAGCAGGCTTGCTCAGCAGCTATGAGATAACAACATTATCTTTGTACTCCTAATTTATCCTATTTGTTTCCCTTGCATTACTTTTTAATGAATATTCATTGACATTTCTCTGTATAAATTTGTGTGCAAATGTTGCTTAACTTTCTCAATTTCTTTGACAGTCCAGAGTCCAGGGTATGTTGGGACACCTAACCCTACCATGCTGTCAAGCCCTAGCCCTGCCAGCTTTGCTGGGAGTCCGTCTCCTATGGGGTACAGTCCCATGACACCTGTGGCCCCCTTCACACCTCAGACCCCAGGAACAGGTAAGCATTGAACTTGTTATGTAATTATACACAGTCATTTTATCTCATTTAATCCAGCATGAGTAAGCTCTGATTGCCTCTCCCATTACGTATTAGAACTAACACTATGCTACAGTATAACTTAGTAGATGAGGAACTATATAATGAGGGTTTTATACTTAAACCCTTGCCAGTAACCTATCTCTACAAATGGGTCTCCTATTGGACAACACACACACACCCTCTGTGGTTAGAAAGGAACCAGCACTGTGCTGAACAGACATGGGAAAAGAGAACCAGCATTCACCTGCAAGTCAAGAACAACAATACACACCAACAACCCTACAGACAGTCAAACAACTACTGAAGACTGTGAACAAAGAGACCTGGCTGAATAGATGGGCAATGGGAAATACTGAAATCCCAAATCCCAAATGACAACATCAACCTCCTGAAAAGGAGAGACCAAAACACCATTTTCCCACTTTGCACTCAACACATACAACTTAACAGCCACTTGAACAGAATCCAACCAGAACATGCTCCAGAGTGCCGGCTGTGCACACATCCCTATGAACAGAATCCAGCCAGAACATGCTCCAGAGTGCCGGCTGTGCACACATCCCTATAAAACTGTTGAACATCATCCTTTTGAATGTTCGGCGCTTGCAGGTGTTAGAAAAGAGCTTCTTCCTCCAAGGCCAGACAAATGGAACACTTTGTACGGAGCTAAACAACAGCTTACAAACACTTGCAGATACCACTATATGGCATTGGGCCAAAGGGCAGGAGCCCATAGGCCGCTGGATCAATAACCAACAAACCAACTCATTTAATTTATTTGGGATCAAGAGGCTGAGCTGTGCATTAGCTGTAGCGCTGAGCAACCTATAGCTAGCTGTTAGTGTCAGGGCCAGCCAATCAGAGCTGCCAAGACCCTTCTCCACATCCACGTGGTGATCCTCGATAACAGGGCAGACTGGCTAAGCAGAATGGATCGAATGGGAAGGCTAACCTGGTACCTAAAAATATCATGCTGAAGTCAGATGTGTCGGGCCGAAAGGTGCAAATATCCGCAGTCAAGCTGTAAAGTAGCGACAACGCATTTAATTCTCCGGACTACATCCTGCTACTTGGAAAGCCCTGTTCAGCGGTAGCGGGAGATTGAGAACAAACAAAGAAGAAGAAGACATTACTTATATTGTTATTACTGCTATTGTTTTTAATATATTTATTGTTTTTGCTACTATTGTTATCACTGTTATTGTTATCACTATTATTATTCTAGTATTCTTATTACTAGTATTATTATTGTTATTACTAGTGTTATTACTGTTAGAAGCAATGACAAGACATACATCCATTCTAATATTCAGTGTCTGTTGCATCAATCAATCAAATTAAAATTGCAGTTATTCCATTTGGTGAAGCATACTCATTGTGGGCATTCACAACAACATTATTATGACTATTGCTGTTACTACTAGTATTCTTGTTACTATTATTGTTATTGCTGTTAGCATTATCACTGTTAGTGTTATGCTATTATTCTTATTACTATCTATCAGCCTGTCTGTCTGTCTATCTATTGTCTGATCCTGGTTTGCCTTTCGGTGTCAGGTGTATAAGTAACTTCTTTGTGTGGGCTTCGTATTAGGTGGAACTGGCTGCCTTGGACATCCCATCAATCCATCTTTTACGGGGTCGGCCTCTAGCTCTGGTACCGCTGTGTTTAAGTGTGAATTACTGTGTTGTTGCCCACAACAATAATTTGTAATAAACTGGAACTTAATAATAAATTTTGCACACTAATTGAAAAATTTATTCACATCAGAGTAAAAAAAGACAACAAATATTATTCCGTTGTATTTTTAAGTCAAAGATGAAATAGAAATACAAGTTAATAATGCTGAAATTCGCTGAAAATAAACAAATTAAATTGTAGGTTTGAAGGTGCATTTGTAACATTGTAAATACGAAACATGTCTGTGCCAGGTAGCCCAAAAAATAGCGGCCAAAAATGAAAATAGCCCAAAATACAGCAACTCGCAATCAACCAAAATTTCCCGCAACTCTCTGAAAAAAGAAGCCTAATTAAGTGGGAAAACCACGAAACTAGCAACCCTGGTTATTAGTCTTATTACTATTATTGATATTATTCTTATTACTATTGTTATTATTCATATTACTATTGTTATTGTTATTATTCATATTACTACTGTTATTGTTATTATTCATATTACTATTGTTATTATTCATATTACTATTGTTATTATTCATATTACTATTGTTATTGTTATTATTCATATTACTATTGTTATTATTCATATTACTATTGTTATTGCTATTATTCTTATTACTATTGTTATTATTCATATTACTATTGTTATTGCTATTATTCTTATTACTATTGCTATTATTCATATTACTATTGTTATTGTTATTATTCTTATTATTGTTGTTATTGTTATTATTCATATTACTATTGTTATTGCTATTATTCTTATTACTATTGCTATTATTCATATTACTATTGTTATTATTCATATTACTATTGTTACTGTTATTATTCTTATTATTGTTATTGTTATTATTCTTATTACTGTTATTATTCTTATTATTGTTATTGTTATTATTCTTATTACTGTTATTATTCTTGTTATTGTTGTTGCTATCATTCTTGTTACTGTTATTGCTATTATTCATATTACTATTGTAATTGCTATTATTCTTGTAATTATTATTGTTATTGCTATTTTTTTAATTACTATTATTGTTATCGCTATTATTGTTTGTTATCATTATAAATATTACTTCTTTTATCTTACAACCTGCATGTATTTGACTTCTTTCAGTTATGGAACCCAGCATGACTGACTGGCATACAACAGACATTGTTGTGAAGGTGAAGGCCACCCATGAAAATGATCAACTAGTTTATCAGACAGGCATTATCAAAAGCATTAATGTGAGTACTTGTGTTGTCATTCGAGTGCTACACAGGGAGTAAAGGAAAGAACCACTTTGTTCTTCCCTGGGGGAGCCAAGACTATTCCCTGTATGGCTAGTTATCGTAACATCTCGCATTTGTTGTTGTTGTTGTGAATGCCAAAATGAGTAGGTTTACTCTTTTGTGCGTCCTGAAAAAGAGGACATTTAGTGGCAGGTTGCAGTAGCTTTCCTCACATCCTGAACATGCTGATGAAGGTGGACCGAGGTCCTCCAGACTGTTGTGCTATATTTGGCTTCATCTGTGTGTCGCTCACTACTATAGGGATCACGTTGATTCCCCTGCCTTGTTAGCCAGGCTGCCATGAAAACAGCTCGTTTCCAGGGAGGACTATGTGAAAGTCGAGGTGAGGGTCTTGTCCAGTATATTTTGCCTGACCCTGACTAATGTGTCTGGCTTGGCTTCATTCATTCTCAATCTCCCGCTATCAAACCCTGACTCAGTCCTAAGTAACAAACTGTAGTCCAGAGAACAGAATGCGCTGTGTCGTAGTTTACAGCTTGACTGCGATATTTGCAACTTTCGGTCTAACACATCCGACTTCAGCAAGCATTTTTTAGTACCATTTTAGCATTCCCTCTTCGATCCCTTCTCCTTAGCCATTCTGCTCTGTTGCTGCCTGTTATCCAGGATCACCGCGTGGAGGTGTAGAAGGGTCTTGGCAGCTCTGGTTCGCTTACACTGATGCTAACAGTCAGCTATGGGTCGCTGACCGATGCAGCTCATGCGCTGCTCAGCATCTTGATCCCACTAATATGTCTTATCAGTATGTTGTGCCTGACCAGATGTTAATCTTCCTCCGCCTTGTCTGATGGTGTAAACATCAAAGTTGCAATCACAAGAAGACTTCCACGCTGTCTTCCTGGAAACAGGCTGTGTTACAGCAGTCTGGCCAACTAGGTGGTAATCAATACTGTTTGTCTATTGTGAAGCCTTACGCTGCACAACAACTATGCAGAAATAGAGACTGTCGAGAGAGAAGCATGGGGTAGCTTCAGAACATCGTTCCACCCGTGTGACTAAAAATAAACTATAATTACCACATATTTCCTATTTATGGGACCAGCAATGGAGATTTTATAGGGCTTAGGAAAAGAAGCTGCTAGCCATGGCAGTCACAGCATAGTATGCAGGATAGATTTTTATTTCACCAGAATATAGGACAAACCTATGTCCTTGAAGAGACTAGGACCTATGCTATTCTGATTAGAAAATAAGTACTCTAACCGCTGGGCCACCCACTCCTCAGGCATGTTCTGAAAGTGACATGAAAGTTGTGCCTGAAACTAGCAAATTAATCATGTGAAATTATTAATTGTACTTGAAATCCATCAGTTAACCAATCCTTCTTAGGATAGGTTAGACAATCCCACCATGATCATGTCAAAAGCTACGGATGTCCCACCTTGAGAATAAGGAAAAATTCATTCATGGGAATGTCAAGAGCTAAGAACAGTCTCGCCTTGAAATTGTCAAGAGCTAGAAACAAAAGCACCATGAGAATGGGGAACAGTCCCGTAATGAGAATGAGAAACAGTCCCACCATGAGAATGAGGAACAGTCCCACCATGAGAATGAGGAACAGTCCCACCATGAGAATGAGAAACAGTCCCACCATGAGAATGAGAAACAGTCCCGCAATGAGAATGAGGAACAGTCCCACCATGAGAATGAGGAACAGTCCCACCATGAGAATGAGGAACAGTCCCGCCATGAGAATGAGGAACAGTCCCGCCATGAGAATGAGGAACAGTCCCGCCATGAGAATGAGGAACAGTCCCGCCATGAGAATGAGGAACAGTCCCACCATGAGAATGAGGAACAGTCCCGCCATGAGAATGAGGAACAGTCCCACCATGAGAATGAGGAACAGTCCCACCATGAGAATGAGGAACAGTCCCGCCATGAGAATGAGGAACAGTCCCGCCATGAGAATGAGGAACAGTCCCGCCATGAGAATGAGGAACAGTCCCGCCATGAGAATGAGGAACAGTCCCGCCATGAGAATGAGGAACAGTCCCACCATGAGAATGAGGAACAGTCCCACCATGAGAATGAGGAACAGTCCCGCCATGAGAATGAGGAACAGTCCCACCATGAGAATGAGGAACAGTCCCACCATGAGAATGAGGAACAGTCCCACCATGAGAATGAGGAACAGTCCCACCATGAGAATGAGGAACAGTCCCACCATGAGAATGAGGAACAGTCCCACCATGAGAATGAGGAACAGTCCCACCATGAGAATGAGGAACAGTCCCACCATGAGAATGAGAAACAGTCCTACCATGAGAATGAGGAACAGTCCTACAATGAGAATGAGGAACAGTCCTACCATGAGAATGGGAACAGTCCTACCATGAGAATGGGAAACAGTCCTACCATGACAATGGGGAACAGTCCTACCATGACAATGGGTAACAGTCCCACCATGAGAATGTTTGGCAACATCTATGTGACAGGTAGAGTGCTGACTTCTTCCAGCAGTAGTACTTGGTTTGTTCCTCAATATTGACACGTCCCAGTTGACCCAGGTTTCTTCTTCCTCGTTCGTCTTCAGACCTCTATTTCAACGACTCTTAACGAAGGTAGCAGTCGACTTCAGGCCCACGTGCACTTCCGTACAGCTTCTCATGGAAGGACACTGGATGTTGCCTAATGCTACTTCTTTTGTCGCTATACAGTGGGCAGGGCTACAAAATGTGTTCTGCTGTCATGCTAACTGTGCCACAGATACAAAGGTCCGTAGTGCCAATCTTGAACATATTGTATAGGTGACATCTTAGCCTGCTGTGTCCTTTGCGTGGCCAGAGAATGATCACCTGATCTCGTCTGGGGAATCGGTGGTAGGCATCGTTTTCCATGTGGCCCGGGTGATCATTTTTCCATTTTGACCCAGGTTTAAATTAATACCGGGCATACTGTTAGGGAAGGGAACTGGCCGCCCCACCTCATAAAGGAAAAACTGATCTAATTTAATAAAGTCTCAAACACTTCATCCCTGACAGTAGTGCCTGATATGGGACTACCGTGACCTGTTACATATGTTTATCTTTAATGTCGACAGGGTGTCATGTGTACCTTGTACGTGGCCGATGATGAGAAGACGGTCAGTGTCAGCTGTGAACACCTGGAGCCTGTCCTGCCTGAGAAAGGAGATAAGGTATTTTCATGATATATATATATACTGTATTTACTTCCCGAGTGGTCCGCTGGGGTCTTTGCGTATGACAAGGTCAAGAATAGCACTGCTGCCTCACAGATAGCGTGGTGTTGTATCAGTTGACTGTGTGACATGGACTAACTATGGGACATAGCACAACATGGTTAGATTGTTTGTTAAGAGCAGCATAGATGGCGCCTAACAGGCTGCGGATCTACTTTGCTCTAGTGTTTGAGTCTATTAAGATAGACTTGCACATCGGTTAATCACTCTCCGCGGCACTTGTCCCAACACAGTGGAGTAATAAGCTGCTAGAGTCTAACCAGCGAAGCAGGAAATCCTCCTCTCTGCTACATCCAGCTCACACCAGACCTGGGACCTGCAAGGGGTATCTGTCACTGTAGAAGTACAGGTCGACTAAGACGCTGTATTTCTTTGATTCTTCTTCTTCGGCATTTCTCCTGAAAAGGACATTGCCTCGTAGTTTAGTCATATTTGCACCTTGTGGCCCAATACATCCAAATTCAGCTGGATTTTTTTAGTATCGGGTTTGCCTTCCCACTGCAATTCACTATCCCCTGGCCAGACTACACTAGTGCAGCCTGTTTCCAGGGCGGCCACCTGGAGGCAGAATAGGGTTTTGGTCAGCTCTGGTTACCTGACCCTGATGCAAGCCACCAGCTATGAGTCGCTGGCTGCTGTCAGCTCATGCTCTGCTGCATCTTGGCTCCCTTTGATTTCAAGACAGTATATTTTCTCTATTTAATACTCTCTTAAAATCTGGATGTGTCTTACAATTGATTTTATCTCAGAATCATCATGAAAAGAAAATTATCTGGCAATCAGATGGACAGGATTTCAGGCACAATTCTCATTACCTAATGCATGTGCAGATCTGGTAGTGAACCTCTTTGGTATTCATCACATCTTTTAAATTTGTTCATTTTCATCCCTTATTGCCATTAAAATTTGTGTCAAAAACATTGCACTGCGAAGCCACATTAAAAGAAGAAAAAGTTATTGTGTGTGTAGAAGATCATGCAAAGAGATAAATATGTACTTATAGAACTTCTCAGAATTTTCTTCCAAACTCGATTCATTAATTCTCATTTCATTCCACAGGCAAAGGTAATAATCGGAGACAAACGAGAAGCCACGGGATCATTGATCAGCATGGACGGTGACGATGGCGTGTTTAAGTTGGACGTCAAAGATGTAGACTCTAACACTGATATTCTCATGTTACCCATAAATTACTTATGCAAGTCAGCTGAGTGATTATGTCTGTAATTTTTTTTGTCTGTATTTGAAGTTTCTTTAAATGTTTCTAGATTTCAGTTAATCTTTTACAATCCAAGTTGGCCTCTGTCAACAACACGAGTATCACTACTTAGTTTGAATTATCCGAACATGTTCGCTGACCCTTATATAAGTAATCAAATCTTGCTAATTAGCACATCCTAATTTGTTAATGCACACCCGGCCCACACAAAATATGAGATTATAGACCAAAAATTACATTTTAACAAACTTCAAAAGCTATAGCATTCTTAACGATTAAATCTTTGCTTCAAGGTTCAAGAGGTCATTTCCTCAGGACAGTAATGATACATCCATACCAGACGTGAATATTGAATACAAGCCTAATCTAAATTCTGGCAGTGAAATATGCGAAAATGACAAGAGAAATGATAACGATCAGACAGAACAACAATTTATACGACTTCGTAAAAAATGAATTAACGCAGTAATTTTTCTCCCCACATTAATGAAATTGTTTGCATTATACTAAGATTTACGAGAGAGCTTCAAATGAAAATGTTAAAATTGCTATAGAAATTTGAAATACTGTGCCATTGTTACCTTCCGTGTCCAAGCACCACTTCATACTTCCAGTATTCAGTGACATGCATTGAATTGTTATTAGTCTCCAGCATGTTGCCCCTATTGCATGTTTCCTGAAGGTTGGGGCAGGTCATCAGGTGGTCTGGGTCCTGTAATGCGCCACAGTCACATGTGTCATCATCGTTTCATATTCCTCTTGCACTGTGATACACAACTTCAGAGTCTGTTCAGCGACTTTCATGTTGTGTATCGTAGATGATGTTCGGGGGCAGGTTCCTCCCGAAGTTCCATCTTTGAGGCCTGCATCAATCAATTCGTGCCATCTCTCGATACAGCGACTTTCAGGGTTTGTCTGTATGGGCTGGGTTGATTTTAGGAAGCTATGTCTGGATTTGAGTCTTGTGCTCTGTACCTGATGTCCAAACATTGAGTGTCTTGGGTCATGCTCCTGTTTGTCTCGTTCGATTCCTGCCTGGACGCTTCTTCGAATCTCGTGTGGTGCTATGCCAATTATGAGGTATATATTATCAATGGGTGTGGATTTTAGGCACCCTGATACTATCCGACCCACCTCATTTATTGCTATGTCATCCAGCTAAATAAGTTGGCAGTATTGTTGCTAAGGACTTCAGGAGTGTCTTGTAGGTGGTATCATGTTGTACAGTAGCATGGTAAAGATGACCACCCCACTAGTAGCACGCATCAATGCAGAACAGCATTCTGGTATATGTTATTTAAACACCGAAGAGGTGAAACTTATCTAAATTCATCTGCAAATGAAGGTTCAGTACAGGGATACATTTCTGTCACTGTATCAAGTATACAAGTGGAGTAGGAAGCTCCAAAACAGCATGGTTTCTGTGACCGATTGTTTTTGGTCAGTTCAGGCGCCCTAAGTAGTGACACCAGAGTCAATTGCATCTGTTGAACACATTGCGGTGGAAAATTGCAGTGACTGAATGAAATAGCCGCATTTCTGAACATGAGACTTTTGTTCTAGAGAAACCCAAGCGCTTTGAGGTAAGGGGACGTCAAAAAATAAAAGTTGTGTATCACTCTGTCTTAATACATTTTGGAGGAAACAAGTAAATAATTTAAACACTACAGTTTTCGGTACAAGCTTTTATTTATAAATAAGACATGTTTTTTTGGTTTTTGTGTCATTTATTAAAATTTTGGTGTTTCTTGGGTGCATTGACATTTTTCTTTTTCTTTTTTAAAAAATTGGTGTTTTGGAGTTATGAATAATTTGATGCATTCATATGTGCCGTTCTTCACTTGATCCTGTATATTTCTCATAATGAGACCAACCACTTCAAGTTGCATTTGAACAGGCACACGTGTTCTTCATCGAGTTGCAAAATCATGGACCACCTGAAGTAAACATTGAAAATAATGCAGGTGAAGAAATCAACACTTTTAAATTAAAGTTGCTGATCTCGCCATTGATGCAAGAAAATGTTTTTTTGGTACAAGCTTTTGAATGACCTGTCCAAAATTTGATAGAATAACAGGCTGCACTAGTAGAGACTGTGCACACAATTTCAACTCTCCTGGCTATGGAGAAGTTGGGTGAAATAGGAGAAATAAAAGTCCACGCAAACGGACAACGGCCAGGTAAAAGTTTTAGTTTGTATGTTGTTGTTTTTTTTTGGGGGGGGGGGGGGGGGGAAATTTCAACTCCATTATAATATAACCATTGCAATGTGAATCCAATTATATGGTTACTGTCTGACTGCGTACGAAGAAGAAGAAGAAGAATCTAATTATAAGATGATGTGAGTTTGTCTCCCAATTGTCAAAAGCTGAAATGTGTTTTAGTGAAAACATTTTTGTAATGTGTATTTGTTCTGAACAAATGTTGACATTTTCACCTGTATTATGAATACACGATACCTATTCTCGTGTTACCATGTGCTTATGGCGTTGAAGACAGTTTTGTCTTTGGTGATACACTATATATATAGTAGACTCTGGTTTGTTTCTTAATGTATACTTAGTTGTTGAACCAAGAGCCTTGACATTCAAGGACCCAGTGCTGCCACAAACAAAACAAAGGCTTGTATAGTCAGTTAACATGACTCAGCCATGGGTATGCAAACTCCCAGAGCTGATAGAAACAATAGAATTGGTCAAAGAAAAAGGAGTGCAGACAGATCTGGAGAGAAGACGTATCACAGATGAGTACATAGACGCTAAGTATTCAGCAGATAAGTGGTCACATGCCTAACAGGTGGTTCAGCTACAAGCACCACCTTGGATGGCGGAGGAGGAGTGGTGATCAGACAAATGAACAGAGAGAAGGTTACCAAGTCTATAGCCACAGGCAAGTTCTCAAACATCTCCAGAGCCGAGATTGAAGCTCTTAAGACCGCAGCAGAAATAGCTCTACAACACAAAAGAACCATATGCATGAGAAAATCGTGATACTGACTGATGCACAGTCAACCATAACATACTAAAATCCCACAAGAATACTGGACTGAATGAATTGAGGGCAACATTGGCATGATTCAGTGGATTCCATCATGCTGTAACATCAAAGGAAACGAGGCGAGGAGGTCGACAGTCTAGCCAAAGAGGGAGCGAAACTTATACAGGAAGACTACCTGGTCAATTATCAAGATGCAAAAAGCCATAATAAAAGGGCAGTACAATAAGTGGCAGGAAGAATATCCCAAATACCACGCAGAAGGCTGACACTACCAACTTTCTAGACTAGACCAAGTTACATACTAGGTCCCCAAGCTGGCCACAACAGAATAAGACACCACCTGTACATCTAATTCGAGATAGGTACCACCAGTCTATGTTACTTTGGACTGGCAAACATGACAGCAGCACATGTATCCCAGCACATACATCTGAAAAGGATGATGTGGTCTATGCCGACTCCCCTCGAGGAGAAACTGTACGACAGTATTGAGACACTGAAAAAGACAGCAGAATTTATTGATGAAACCGGAGTCCCAGTCTAAATGAGCATTAGTCACAGAAAAAGAATCAAGAACGTATAAAAGTGTTCACCAATAATATGCTTGGAAACAACAACAAAATGTTTGTGCTGTATGTTAATGTAACCTTTTTAGTTGCATGTTTAAAAATGAGCCAGATTAACAGTTGATGTCCATTGTTCTTTAGAAATTGATTAAATAATCCTCTTGGGCACAATGAAATGGGTTATGTTTGATTGTTTATGAGTCCCTGTGTCTGTTGTATATCCTATTGTTTCTTCAACAACAAAGATGGCGCCGTACCTGCTGTGGATCAACATTGCTCTGGTGTTTTAGTTCATTATGGATGCCGCCCAAGCCACGGATTTGCCTGGAATTCATTCTAGTCGACGACTTACACTTGTGTTCATGGAAACATGTCGTTTTCCATGTGGACTAAATTTTTTCATTTTTGGCGTTTTCTTCCCTACGATTATCCTAGCATGGACATTGGCTTTATGAATTAGTACTGCGGTTAAATCTGTGTCATATTTTCACGGTCTAATGCAGACAGCTGAACTTCACGATATTGGCATCCTTCGCCCTAGCTGCGACAGTGTCAATTTTGGTGCTGCTGTGGAATGTAGACACAGGACTATAATAGACTAGAACACGTTGCTCTGGAGAGATTGGGCCCTGCTCATTTAGCAAGATGCCCAACACACTTCATTCACACGTTGAGTGATGAGGGCAAACCCCCCTCCCCCAACAATGGTCGAGACAACTGGAGGTAACTCGGAATGCAGGCACTTTGGTCTTACCAACCGTGAGACCAGGGGTCGCTTGAAACTTGTGGGGTTTGATTGCCCACTGTTTCCGTTCATCACTGTGAGAGGTGAGTGCCTTGTCTTCTTGACTACAGCGATCCCCATAAAACTTGGATAAAACACACATTATAGAAAACAGATGATAACATTTCAAGACAGTCTCTGTTCTGGAATCCCCAAGGCAAGAGAAGTAGAGGCAAACCAGAACACACATGAAGAAGAGAGCTCCAGACAAACATAAGAATTAAGAAAAACAAGGGCAGCTGGAAAGGAGGGCACACAGCAGAAGGACTTGATGTGTTTTTGTAAAAAGCTGTGCTCCTCAGGCACGTTATTATTGATGTGAAACATAAAACACGGCTTTTGTTTATGAATTTAGTATATCCTTTATTAAATATACACAGCCGTGAATTTATATTCAGTGCATGCAATGAACACTCAAAATAAAATAAAAATTTTGCTCAGATTTTGAAATATGCCAAAGAGAAAATATTGAGTCACAGTATTACAGAAGGCATTCTTTCACTCTCAAATAACATCTATTTCCAACATAAACTTGGTCTATCTCAGACTTGTCTCGTCACCATAGTTTATTCTCAATTAACCACATCTATTTCCATCATAAACTTGATGGTTTTTCTTAAGTTTCTCTCGAGTCACCATATAGTTTATCCCTCAACCACTTATATTTCCATCATAAACTTGGTCTATCTCAGATGTCTCATCACCAAGTTTTTTCTCTCAAATAACCACATCTATTTCTATCATAAACTTGATGGTTTGTCTTATAGGTTTATCTCTCAAATAACCACATCTTTTTCCATCATAAACTTGATGGTTCGTCTTGAGTCACCATATAGTTTATCCCTCAAATAACCACATCTATTTCCGTCATAAACTTGGTGCTCTGTCTCAGAGTTATCTCGTCACCATATAGTTTATCCCATCAAACAATCACATCTATTTCAATCATAAACTTGGCCGTCTGTCTCTTTGCCCATTTAATTCATCACAGAAGGATCAGCATGTCAGACAAGGACCTTCACCAAGGCACAGGAATGAAAGTTAACAACATGTGAAAAATATGCTTACACAAAGCAATCACGGTCACAGGAAGAGACAAAAGTCCGAAATTAAGAAATGCAACAGAAAGTGGATATGTCATGCACGACAGAAATAGATAGGCAGAGAATTCCATAGTTTGGCCATATGACAAGAATGTCTCCAAACAGACCTACAGCTTAAAACAACACAAAGCTATAGGTATTTTAAGGATAAAGATGAATTAGTTAGTTAGTAATCAGTCCTCCTGTACCCAGGTGACCTCTTCTTGACTAGATGTATCGTGTCTGACATCATCATCTTGTGCCGCTTGAAAAATCATCTTGGAAGCCTGCAGGGGTGCAAGGGAAGTTGACAAGGCCACATATTTTTCAATTATACAGATACGCCACAACTCGTACTTTGAACTAAGTATATGAATATGCATATGTGATAACATATGCTTGTAGCAACAATGATTAAAAAGTCGAGTATTCTTTGCATTCGGAAAACATACACAACAAACAGCAGAAAATAAAGAAGTAATAGGCAATGAGGATTTGAACCACGGATGTCAAGTGACGAAATATTATATGTGAACAATAGTCGTGATGCACCAATAGAATATTGTAAAATTTGTGTAATGAATATCAAAGGCACATTAAAAATTGGCATGCAAAAATTTTATCGCTGCAAGAAAGCATTAGCCCACTAGTCTACTTTGATTATGGGTTGTTTTTTTCTCTCAGGGCTGATGTTGCAAAACATTGAATGAGCTGACAGCAGCCATCGACTCATAGCTGGCTGCTCGCATCAAGGTCAGTGAACCAGAACTGACCAAGACCCTATTCTGCCTCCAAGAGGTGGCCCTGAAAACAGGCTGCACTAGTGTAGGCTGGCTAAGAGAACAGAGATCGCAGTGGGGAGGCAAAACCAGCTGAAACAGGATGTATTGGGCCGAAAGACGCAGATATCGCAGCCTCGCTGTAAACCACAACACTGCATCCTTTTCAAAACGAATGCAGAAAAGAAGCAGTTTCCTTCCAAATGAAGTTGACTCCTTTATAGGAAGCTTGTGTTTCAGCATTTGCAGTTTTATAGCAATGCTAACGTCTGGTCAGTCAAAACATACTGATCGCACAATGCTAAGCAGTCAAGCAAAATATACTGACCAAGACCCCACTTCACTTCCACGCAGTTCTCCCTGGAAACAGGCTGTTTCATGGCAGTCTGGTTGACGAGGTGGGTGTGATCTTGGTAGCACTGGGCGACACGCAGATGAAGCCAAGCTTAGCACAACCGTCTGAAGGACTGTGGTCCACCTTTATCTGCATGCCCGGGATGTGAGGAAAGCTACTGCAACCCGCCACTTAACGTCCTTTTCAAGGCATACAAAAGAGTTAACTTACTCATTGTGGGTATTGAACAACAACAACAACATAGCAATGGTTTTTTAACATGGTCAGGTTGCCAAATCCATGCACAGCCGTCTTTAGTAGCCTTTCATGACATGCAAAGACCACTTTAGTATGTTTACACTGCACGGTTCTTCTGAAGGAGTCCCTTAAATGTTGTCAGATAGGCACTGACACCTGGGAGAACCTGGCTCAAAATCACTCAACATTGAAGAGCACGGTCACAGACGGTGTTGAACTCAGCGATGGTCTCCGTATCCAGACAGTCCAGGATAGATGTGCAATCAGGCAGTCTAGAGCAGAGAAAATATCTTAGACAAACTAGCGACACAACACAATCCGTTCTGCGGACTACCTGCTGCTACTTGCAAAGCCCTGTTCAGGGCTTGGTAGCGGGAGATGAGAACGAACGCAGAAGAAGATCAGAGACAACTGCTAACTACGTTTGCCAGTCGTGTCATATACTTTTCCAGGCTCCAATTGGCTTGATAAGTCATGGGCGCGCACACTAACTCAAGGTTGCATTATGACATGTTATGATGTTGGTGGTCCTCATCGACGACGATGGACGAATTATTATTTATTTCTTCTGGCATAGTTTTCATCACGGTGTTTTACTAATTAGCTGCTCTCTACTACAGGGTGTAGAGTCTTCTACCTTACATACTTAATTGCTTCTCTTCTACCCTGGGGTCTAGAGATTAGCCCAAAACAGCAACAGATCATTCTATACACTGTCATCATCTTGGCCCGGTTGTCCAGTCCTCGGTCTCTTATAGACTCATACTGTCATTCGGGCAGACTTTGGATCATCCTGTAAGTCCTCATTTCCTTATCTCTTTGCTCCTTATAACTGCCTGCCATGGTAGCCGATCTTCTTTCATTCTGCAGGCACCACCGAAGTAAAGACACCAACTAGATAGGGCTGTGCATAGAGGCAAACTGTCATGTGCAATCTAAACTGGGGTCAGGTCAGACACCCGATCACTCTTTCATATTTCAAGTTCCTTGTGAAGACAGAAAGGATATACGACCAACCATGTTTTATTTTTAAAAAAGTCAAACCTGGGTTTGGTAAAAACAGTCCCACCCACGGCTTGAAATTCACTGTACATAAAAAGTACAGATAAAAAGATTTTTTTTAAAACACACATTGCATACAAAGTTTTTGTCAAAAATGTCAGAGTAATATAATTATATTAATTGAGTTATACATAAAAGATTATATCTCAAATATCAACACACGAAGTAGAATAATTCCACAGAATATCAGATCATATAACGAGATGCGCAGCAAAGTGGTTAGTGACACTGCTTAGCAACTCAAATATCCATATGTTCGGATCCATCAAGTCAGTGCCCTGCAGAAGTCATCATTATTATCATTAATAATATTATCATTTCTTATCAATGGTAAGTAAAAACATGCACTGAAGTCAGCAGATGCATTTGGTCGTAAGGTGACAAAATGCTACAATGTCCTTCCCATCATGGAAAAAAGGCTGGCAAATGAGGAAGGTAAACGAAAAAGAAAGGATGATATAAAGACATACTTATTCCAAATTTGACTGAAGCCCAAAAGAGGTACAGTTTTGGTAATCTGCCAGATGTATCAAAGGAGGTGATTAAGGTGGGCATGGAGGTTGGATACGCCATCCTGCAGAAACTTTTCATGACAAGGGAACAAGTTTCGACACCAGTTACTGGTACATTCCAGTTGACCCAGTTGTAAATGGGTAGCTGACTTACAGCTAGGGAAGGAAAAGGCAGCAAGGAAGGGAACAGGCCACCTCACCTCATGAACAAACTGTGGCCTTGTTCTTCTACGTTCGTTCTGTCTTCCGCTACCAAGCCCTTAACAGGCCTTTGTAAGTAGCAGGATGCAGTCCAGAGAACGGAATTCGTTGTCACTAGTTTACAGCTTGACTGTGATATTTGCAGCTTTAGGTCCGACACATCCGTCTTCGACGGGGTGGCCTTGTATAACAATATCTTTAACACATTTTCCGAAAAGTTGTTACTGCTGTCAGTCTAACTTTAACTTCAGTGTTACCGAGGCCTGAAAGGGGAGGAACAAACAGCAGCACTGTAACCTGCTAGGCAAGAGAAGACTACGGAGTTTCGGGCATGGGACTGGTTGCCTCAAAAACTTTAACATACATAGACAGGTCAAAATTTGGTGACGGCATGTATTTGTTGAAGACCTATGCTCCACAGGGAGCTGAAAAAGTTTTGATTGGTTGAATATCAAAACAGATAACTGAGGAGGGTTGGGCATGGGGTCAGTTCCCAATCCTGTAGAAATTATAAGCAGCAGTCGACAGAGGCAAAGACCTCTACAGCCCATGGTAGAAGCAGTGCAAAGTTGTCCTACATATGGGGATGACTCAAAGTCTTAACCCTTCAATAACGTGACACCCATATACCTGGATGTGTGCAAATATTCCATCCTCTGAACCACCCATTATTCAGAGTGACGGATGAACCATTATTTTAGGGTGTATTTTGGGATGTGCTGCTTGAATTTTGGCCATAACATAGCGATGTCTACACATTACACAAGGGAGTCTCCTGGCACCTATGCTGTATAATTTATACACCAACGATCAACCTTTAAATACAGAGGTGATAAAATTCATATATGCCTATGATACAGCAGTAGCTGCCCAGGGAAAGCGTTTCGAAGAAGTTGGACAGAAACTGACAAATGCCCTTGCTCTATATTACCCAAAAAAATCACCTCAAACCAAACCCCAGCAAAACTCAAGTATGTGCCTACCATCTTAGAAATAGAGAGGCAAACAGAAAGTTGCAGATCAAATGGCAAGGACAGGATTTAGAACACACCATTGCCCCCAAATACTTGGGAGTAAAGTTGGACCGCACGCTGTCCTATGCCGCACATTGTCAGGAGACAAAACAGAAAATACATGCGAGAAATAGTATAATACAAAAACTGTCTGGCACAACATGGGGAGCAAAGCCAGATGTCTACAGAACAACAGTACTCGCTCTGTGTTTCTCTGTAGCTGAGTACGCCGACCAGTTTGGAAGAACTCTGCACATGTCAAACATATAGATACAGCAATAAATGATACAAGCCATATAGTTACTGGATGCCTAAAACCTACACCAACTGAAAAAATATACCCCATAATCGGCATAGCACCACCAGAGATATGAAGAACTGTCGCATCAGAGATAAAAAGAGAAACAGGTAAATGACACAGGACACTCTATGTTCGGACATCAGGTGCAGCGCCCAAGACTAAGTTTCTTACAGTCAACCCAGCCCCTACAGACTAGTCCAGGAAATTGACGCATCAAAAGTTTGAAACAGCTGACTCAGGTCCCCTTAATCGGGTTACGGGAGGAACCTGCGCCTGGACATTGCATGCCCTAGTCACTAAATAGACTTTGAACTGGTGTATTATGATGCATGAAAAACCTGAAAAGATGTGGATACAGGGATGATGAAACATGCAAATGTGGAGTAACACAAGACCAGGACCATCTGATGATCTGCCCAAACCTCCCGGAGACTTGTAGCATGGATGACCTGCTGAGTGCCAGTGACAAGGCAATCCATGTGGCTGAATACTGGAAAAATGAAGTGTGACGTAAGTGACTAGGACACGGAAAATACGTCTTACACATTTCTGGAAATAACAAATATGGGAGCGTGCTAATCAAAGTACGATTCGTGATTTGATGATTTTCATGATGAAAAGTAGTTTTGAAATTTGAGAAATGGCCGTTCTAAAAGGCTAACCGCAGAACAAGGCGTTGAAAGTATTCTCAAGGACTGGAGGCAGATAAATTGGATTTAGATGGTGATTATTCTGAAAAAGGACAAGTGGTTATTTTAATTATGACACATTTATTCGGATTATCCCTGATTATGTTCAAACTAGATCATTACATTGAATGTATCAAGTATATTTGATACAGGTTGGTGTTTAATAAATAAACTTTGATTGAGATAAAACTATAGAGCGACGAATGCTACAAATTTAGATAAGGGATGAGATCCAAAACAAAGAAATTCTACATAAAAATTTGCTTCGGAATGTTATGTAAGCAACGATATCACCGTAAACATCGCTGGGCTGGACATGTGGTACGCATGTCTGACAACTAATAAGACATGTAGAACACTGTTTTGGTGGCCATATGCTTGTACACATCCATGAGGTCGCCCACCTATGCGATGCCGAGATGGACTGACCAAATACCTAGGCCCGCATTGGTACTGCGCTGCAAAAGATCAGGACGCTTACAGAATATCGTTGGCTTCCTTGGATACAGCATTTTTGCCAGCATGACACAGATTATAATGTGGTGTAAGATAGAAACACACGCGATGAACAGACAGACACAAGTGAGAACAGACAAGTCATATACGATGCCTGTTCAAATGAAACCGGTCCAAACTGCAACAAGTGAACGTACGTATGGATGAGCATGATGACGTAATTTCTGGTGTAAACAGCACATACCAACTGTCAAGTTTCCAAAATTTCATTATCCATCCGACTCATAGTTGAAACCCATCCGAAGGATGTCGACCAGTTGACATTCATCGCAGAATGCAGGCAGTGTATGGTGACTAAGGTGTGTCAAATACAACGTTGAAGAACTAGACGATGTTTAAAGAAGGATGTGAGTTGAACGCAACATGCCTGACCTGGTCTTGGAAGATCTTTCGCTAACTCACGTCTTTCTTTAAACATCGTTGTCCAGTTCTTCACTGTTGTCTTCGACACACTTTTGTCACCATACACTGCCTGCATTTTGCGAATGAATGTCAACGGGTTGACATCCTTCAGCTGTTAGAAACCGAATCACCGCTCGCTGATCAACTCTGGACGAATTCCGTATCACACCCGCCATGTTTTCAACAGTCTGCTGAGGAAACTTTGAGTAGAAGGATAATGAAATTTTGCAAACTTGACGGTTGGTATGTGCTGTTTACATCAGAAGTGACGTCATCATGTGCATCGTACGTATGTTCACTTGTTGCAGTTTGGTCCTGTTTCATTTGAAAACACCTCGTACATTGAAATGTGATGGGTCTGAAAGGGAAGCAAAGAACTGTAACCTGCCAGTCGTGTCACGATGACAACGAAGGAAAGTGGAGCATGAGGTAGATTACTCCCTCCTGTAGAAACTTAAAGCCACAAAATCTTCAATGGATATAGGCAGGTCAACATTTGATGAATTGGTGCAGAATTGTTGTTGAAGACCTATGCTTCACAGGGATCTGAACAAGTTTTGATTGATATGTGATGCCTCACCAAAGTCCTCCTAGGTTATGGATAAGAAGAATGTATTCTCACTGGATACGAACTCCCGGGAACTATTCCTCACTCAAAGACATCTACTGGCAACAGAGTTTGTAAATAGTTCATTCTGACAATTTCAAGGTATTACAATTTTATAGTTTCACACACGTGTTTGTAAATTGTTCATTCTGACAATTTTGTATAGTTTCACACACATTTTATGTTCATATTTAATTTAATACAATTTTTACAAAGTGTATACAGTTTCATACTAAGAGTAGGTGGGTTTCATACTAAGAGTAGTGGGTGGGTTTCATACTAAGAGTAGGTGGGTTTCATACTAAGAGGAGTGGGTGGGTTTCATACTAAGAGTGGGTGGGTTTCATACTAAGAGGAGTGGGTGGGTTTCATACTAAGAGTGGGTGGGTTTCATACTAAGAGGAGTGGGTGGGTTTCATACTAAGAGTGGGTGGGTTTCATACTAAGAGTGGGTGGGTTCCATACTAAGAGGAGTGGGTGGGTTTCATACTAAGAGTGGGTGGGTTTCATACTAAGAGTGGGTGGGTTTCATACTAAGAGGAGTAGGTGGGTTTCATACTAAGAGTAGGTGGGTTTCATACTAAGAGGAGTGGGTGGGTTTCATACTAAGAGTGGGTGGGTTTCATACTAAGAGGAGTGGGTGGGTTTCATACTAAGAGTGGGTGGGTTTCATACTAAGAGTGGGTGGGTTCCATACTAAGAGGAGTGGGTGGGTTTCATACTAAGAGTGGGTGGGTTTCATACTAAGAGTGGGTGGGTTTCATACTAAGAGGAGTAGGTGGGTTTCATACTAAGAGGAGTGGGTGGGTTTCATACTAAGAGGAGTGGGTGGGTTTCATACTAAGAGTGGGTGGGTTCCATACTAAGAGGAGTGGGTGGGTTTCATACTAAGAGTGGGTGGGTTTCATACTAAGAGTAGGTGGGTTTCATACTAAGAGTAGTGGGTGGGTTTCATACTAAGAGTAGGTGGGTTTCATACTAAGAGGAGTAGGTGGGTTTTTTACTAAGAGGAGTGGGTGGGTTTCATACTAAGAGTGGGTGGGTTTCATACTAAGAGTGGGTGGGTTTCATACTAAGAGTAGGTGGGTTCCATACTAAGAGGAGTGGGTGGGTTTCATACTAAGAGGAGTGGGTGGGTTTCATACTAAGAGGAGTGGGTGGGTTTCATACTAAGAGTAGTGGGTGGGTTTCATACTAAGAGGAGTGGGTGGGTTTCATACTAAGAGTAGGTGG
The DNA here is from genome assembly GCA_036924085.1 of Ariolimax columbianus. Classification (NCBI taxonomy): domain Eukaryota; kingdom Metazoa; phylum Mollusca; class Gastropoda; order Stylommatophora; family Arionidae; genus Ariolimax; species Ariolimax columbianus. The sequence continues at coordinate 79,208,009 of JAVGWX010000004.1, read as the reverse complement.
GTTTCATACTAAGAGGAGTGGGTTTCATACTAAGAGGAGTGGGTGGGTTTCATACTAAGAGTGGGTGGGTTTCATACTAAGAGGAGTGGGTGGGTTTCATACTAAGAGTAGGTGGGTTTCATACTAAGAGGAGTGGGTGGGTTTCATACTAAGAGTGGGTGGGTTTCATACTAAGAGTGGGTGGGTTTCATACTAAGAGTAGGTGGGTTTCATACTAAGAGGAGTGGGTGGGTTTCATACTAAGAGTAGGTGGGTTTCATACTAAGAGTGGGTGGGTTTCATACTAAGAGTGGGTGGGTTTCATACTAAGAGGAGTGGGTGGGTTTCATACTAAGAGTAGGTGGGTTTCATACTAAGAGGAGTGGGTGGGTTTCATACTAAGAGTGGGTGGGTTTCATACTAAGAGTGGGTGGGTTTCATACTAAGAGTAGGTGGGTTTCATACTAAGAGGAGTGGGTGGGTTTCATACTAAGAGTAGGTGGGTTTCATACTAAGAGTAGGTGGGTGGGTTTCATACTAAGAGGAGTGGGTGGGTTTCATACTAAGAGTAGTGGGTGGGTTTCATACTAAGAGTGGGTGGGTTTCATACTAAGAGTGGGTGGGTTTCATACTAAGAGGAGTGGGTGGGTTTCATACTAAGAGGAGTGGGTGGGTTTCATACTAAGAGTAGGTGGGTTTCATACTAAGAGGAGTGGGTGGGTTTCATACTAAGAGTGGGTGGGTTTCATACTAAGAGTGGGTGGGTTTCATACTAAGAGTAGGTGGGTTTCATACTAAGAGGAGTGGGTGGGTTTCATACTAAGAGTAGGTGGGTTTCATACTAAGAGTAGGTGGGTGGGTTTCATACTAAGAGGAGTGGGTGGGTTTCATACTAAGAGTAGGTGGGTTTCATACTAAGAGTGGGTGGGTTTCATACTAAGAGTGGGTGGGTTTCATACTAAGAGTGGGTGGGTTTCATACTAAGAGTAGGTGGGTTTCATACTAAGAGGAGTGGGTGGGTTTCATACTAAGAGTAGGTGGGTTTCATACTAAGAGTAGGTGGGTGGGTTTCATACTAAGAGTAGGTGGGTTTCATACTAAGAGTGGGTGGGTTTCATACTAAGAGTAGGTGGGTTTCATACTAAGAGGAGTGGGTGGGTTTCATACTAAGAGTGGGTGGGTTTCATACTAAGAGTAGGTGGGTTTCATACTAAGAGTAGGTGGGTGGGTTTCATACTAAGAGTAGGTGGGTGGGTTTCATACTAAGAGGAGTGGGTGGGTTTCATACTAAGAGTGGGTGGGTTTCATACTAAGAGGAGTGGGTGGGTTTCATACTAAGGAAGAGGTGAGGAAATAAAAACCGAACCTGCACACTACACAGTGACTGCAGCAGCAAGCAATCTTTACTCTTCAGCCCTATAACTCTTCTAGGCATACCAAACAATGGGAAATGAATCAGCTAGTACAGTGCTTCTTCCAATGAAAAAAACAGCATAAGGCAAACAGTTTAACAGAATTGGTAGTATTTACACGGGCTGACACTGGTGATAGTATGGCAGATTACCACAGAGTCATCATAACCCTGGGCAGCAAAATCAGGGGATGGTGCAAACCAGAAAGCAGAGCTGGAGGTTACCCAGCTGGTAAATGCTAACACTCAGTAGAGGGATGTAATTATATATGTAGACTGACTGGTGACATGAGGTGAGATAATGAGGTTGAGGCTTCTCCGAGTGAGACGTCAGGGTCACAGTGGAACGGGACATGCTGGACAGCAACCTCCAGTATGAAAATGGCGAGGGTGGCAGTGACCTCAGCTCTGAGATGTCCATCTCAGACCATTTTAACAAGGGCGGTCATTCATTGTGCAACACATCCCAATCTTCACTTTGGAAGGTATACAACGGTTGGCTAAGACGTATACCACACATGTTCTTTGTTAAAACATGTGGTGATTTTGCAGAGAAAAATTGGAAATTTTAACTTCACATGCCTTGAGTAAATTGTGAATATCTTAAAAATTAATGACATCTAATAAAGTGGCCCTTTATATTTAACGTAATCATTGACGAAAAAATTTGCCCAGGATATTGTTTGTCGCTTTTTGACTGAATTTACATTTCACTGCCGATGTTTTTTCAAAGTCTTTTAATCATAGATAGATATTCAGGCTACTGTAGAAATTGGACGAAAAGACTGCTCTTTTGATTGTAGAGAGTTCCACTTCCTTCCTGTCAGGTTGAAAAGAATAGCAATTTTGAAATTTGTTTTAGACATTTGGAAATGATTTCTTCTGTTTTTCACTTGGATTTGAAGATTCAACCATTTTTGAGAATGGGGAAGTTAAGTTTTTTGCAACTGATTTTTCTAGGTAGATCTGTTTAGTGTGTTTATGTAGATTCAATAAATACATCTTTAGTGGAAACTAAGAGATATGCTATCTTGCAAACATTGATTATCCATCCTCTGGACTTTAAAAAAATCTGTCTACACACGGGTAGGTCTATATGTTTGTGCTGTTTTTCAACACTATCACTTTCTTCTTCTTGTATCTCAGAAACTAACACACATGCAACAAAAACAATAACACCAACAAGTTCTTTATTAATTTATGTCTCTACACACCGCAAAATCATATCTACAGACCAACAAATAAAAAGGTTACAGGCTCTCAAAGTCAACCACCATAGTAAGATGCGGCATGCTGAAAAAAATTATGTGGCAGCAGAAAAGTTAACAACAGCAATCATTGTGTCAGACACCCCAATCTTTACTTTGGAAAGTACAGAACGGTTGGCTAAGACATATACCATGCATGTTCTTTGTTAAAATGTGTGGTGATTTTTTTAGGGAAACATTGGAATTTTCAACTTCACATGCCTTTGGTAAATTGTGAATATTGTTGAAAATGGTTACATATAATCAATTGACTCATTAAGAACATTATTATACATGGATTATCTTCAATAGAAAACCATTGTTTTGTTCATAGGGAGGATGTGGTGTAAATCATGAGCAATCTTCAGTTGCAATCCTAACATATTGGGTTTGAGATAACTTCGTATCCAGTTTGAGTGGGCACGTCAAGGATTTATCTCAGTATGACCACTTCTCAGCGTACAGAAAGGATTGGCAAAAATATTCTACTGCGGCAAAACTGCCTGAGTGGAATACATTACAAACAGATACATCATACACTCATGCATTCACTGGCCTGTACATCCACGCTACAAACAGATACATCATACACTCACCCATCCACTGGCCTGTACGTCCATGCTACAAACAGATACATCATACACTCACCCATCCACTGGCCTGTACATTCACGCTACAAACAGATACATCATACACTCACCCATCCCATCCACTGGCCTGTACGTCCACGCTACAAACAGATAACATCATACACTCACCCGTCCACTAGCTTGTACATCCACACTATGAACAGATACACATACGCATCGTTTCATTGGCCAAAACATGCTAAAATAACCTAAATGACTATGGTCTGGGATTGAAAGGGCCTTCGTCAGTTAGAACCCAGAAAGGGCCTTCGTCAGTTAGAACCCAGAAAGGCAAACCTTTAAAAAAAACATGTATATAGTTAAAGCTGTGAGAAAAAATGTTTTTCATTTTTATTTTCTGTTTTATAAAAAAAAACTGTCATGGTAATCTCTTATACACAATCTGCATCCCAAAATATCATACATCTTTATTGCATTCTATTTATCATTCAATTGTTTATTTTTTGCCTTTCTTAGTTGCTCCTCTTCTATGACTGGAGGTGTGGCGGTCAATTAACATTTTAAAAAAATATACTTTCAATCGAGTGTGCAGATAAACAGGTGATTGACCTGTCGTGTCTTTGTCTCCTTTTCATATTCAGGTCATTATTGGGTAGGAAATTTTGTTACCTTTATCATTTTTATCCAAATAATTGGTTAGTGATCCCGCGGACTGTGGGTTTTTGTCGTTACGCCCAATACCATATAGCGGTATCTACAAGTGTTTGTAAGCTGTTGTTTAACTCTGTGCAATGTGTTCCATCTGTCTGGCCTCGGAGGAAGAAGCTCTTTCCTAACACCGGCAAGTGTCGAACATTCCAAAAGATGGTGTTCAACAATTTCATAGGGATGTGTGCACAGCTGTCACTCTGGAGTATGTTCTGGTTGGATTATGTTTAAGGGATTCTTGAGTTGAGCGCAAAGTCAGAAAATGGTGATCTAATCTCTACTTTTCAGGAGGTTGATGCTGTCTTTGGGATGGCCATATATTTATAGATTTCTCTCCCAGTATTTTCCATTGTCCAGCCAGGCCTCTTTGTTCACAATCTTCAGTAGTTGTTTGCCTGTATTTAAGGTTGTTGGTGTGTATTGTTGTTCTTGCCTTGATTCCTTCTTAGCCAGTCTGTCTGCTTTGCCACTGCCAGGTGTATTTGAGTGACCAGCAACCCATTGCATAACTATTCTGACTTCCTGGGATGTGATAAGTTGTTTGGCATTTATGGATATTTGGGTAAATTCAGGTTTACAATGACCACCATCTTCCAGAGCTTGAAGGGCAGACAATGAGTCTGTAATGATTACGATGCTTTGAGCTATTGATGGGAAAGCATCAAATACAGTCCTCAAGTGGTACAAAGTTATTTCCAGTGCTCTTATTTCTGCCTCAGAGTTTGAACATATCTCCCAACAAACATCAAACCGCTCATCAAATGTTCTGTCTGGATACTCTATGTAAACTCAAATATCCTGCTTTAATGGTGGCCTTAAAAGCAGACTCATCAGTACAGACACATATCCATTCTTCTTGGTAGACCGTCAATCATTCTCTGTGATGATCTCATAAGACTTACTGGATCAGAACTTTTTGTTGTGTTATTTGTTTAGTTTTATTGGAATTTCTGACATCTTTTAGACCTGTATGCAGTGGTACATTACTTGCTGCTCTCCGTGGTTCGCGTCTTTTGTCTGGAAGGTGATATCTGTCTTTAATTTCGCTGACATGTTGGAGGACTGACTTTTGTGGCCATTTTCCTACAAGACTTCTATTGGGGTGGTCTCTGGTCATTCTGTTGCTCCTTTCATAAGCTTCCATAGCTCTTCGCATCTCGTCCAGGCAGTGAATGGTTTTAGTATGTAAAACGTGACATGTTAATGAAACATTAGTGAAGACATTACTGAAAAGATTCAGCGACTCTGAAGCTGAGTTCAGTTTACAATATCAACCGTCTTCTGTGTTCGTTCTCAACAGGGCTTTGCAAGTGGCAGGATGTAGTTCGGAGAATGGAATAAGTTATGTTGCTAGTTTACAGCTTAACTGCGATATTTGCACCTTTTGTTCTGACACATCCATCTTCAGCAGGAATCTCAACCTGCTCAGTTTGGCAGACCAGCCAAGCCGGGATTTTTTTTCATGGTATAACGGCATCTTCCAGTCAACCCAACTGTAAATTGGTACCTGAGGAATTTAACGGTTGTCGCAGGAGCTACAGAGTTCATACTTTATTGTTGGCACTTTCGACAATGAATGGAAATGAGCACATATCAGAAGGGGCCAGCAGAGTCAAGGCCAGCGACAAAGAGCAGCAAAGACCTTTCTGCACCCCCATGCGGTGATCCTGGATAACAGGCTGCAACAGAGCAGACTGGCTAAGGAGAAGGGATTAAAGAGAGAAAGCTATCCCTGTATCCAAAAATGCCATGCTTAAGTTGGATGTGTCGGACCGAAAGGTGCAGATATCTGTCGAGCTGTAAACTATGACACAACGCATGCCGTTCTCCGGACAACATCCTGCTACTTGCAACGTCCTTTTCAGGGACTGGCAGCGGGAGTTTGAGAACAAACAGCGAAGAAGAAGTATGGAAGAGTTTTATGGCGAGAAAATTTATATACTAAATAGGTTGAAGATATCACGGTAGTCCAGTAGCATACATTGTTTCCCTGTACTTACTCTCAGCATTTTTTGAGGTGGATTGACAAGTACATATGAACAGCTGGGTAGACTGAAGGGGTCTTTAAATAGGTCAGACTCAGCTATTTGCCATGAGAAATAATGTTGATTTGATCAGCGCTTTCACCCCAAATGAAGTTTAGAGTCACCACTACAATTGGTCTCCTTATGGAAAGCCTGTATCAAAACATTTGAAGTGGCGGTTTCAAAATAAATGGTTTTTACATAATGAGGTTGCTAGCTCTGTACTCTTTAGTCAACTTTTAACACATGCTTGGAAGATTACAGTGGCCCTAATCTTTTCAACACAGGTACCATTAGGTTGAAATTGTATCTTACAATCATCAAAATATGCTTCAAAGTAAACTAAGCGGAAGAAAAGTCAGTAAACCCTTTCCAGCATGTAGGCACGGAAATTGGTCTTTGAAAACTTAAAATTGCTGCTTGATATGGCCAAAACCAACTTCAGAAACACGTGTTTACATTTTAGTTTGTGTAATTTCATTTTTTTAATGGCTCTACTGTAAGGTTAATTCTGATAGGCAGATATTTGCAAAAGTTATGATATTTGAAACTTGAATCATTTTTAATAAGCAAAGTTCTGGCTTCAAGATCCGAGAAATTATTTGATTAGACAGCCCAATGATCGCGCATCTGGACTGCTTGTAGATGATCAGCACGCGCCCAATTCAAACTTTGACTGGGCCATTTGAAAGGAAAAGTATGAGTAGAGAAACTGACTGATTTATCTGGGAAACACACAATGTGGTGAGTACCAACATGATTCCCTCTTCAATTTCCGCCTTTACATCAATATCATTTAACGCTTCATACTAATATATCATCTTTATTATGAATACTTCATGTCATAGATAGTTTAAATATCTGTCTTACAATGATTAGATCATAATTTTAGCTCACTTTGTTCGATATTTGTCTATTTTATTGTTAATAATACTTTGACGTACAGAATTCTGTCATTTGGTCCGGACGGAAAGACACAAATCAGCAAAACTTGCTCGAACTAAAATGGGTTAGCACAAATTATTATACAGTGGTTTCTCTTGTCCATATACACCTTGTTTGTTGCGAGGTAATTCCACCTTAACTTGGGGATGCAAGAAACCACCGTCCTTTTGGATATTTCAGGATAAAACAAATCAAGCAACTGTTTCCTCGGCAGGGTTAATCTGGCTCAGAGCTAACACAAGAATGTCCCTCTTCTCCTTAAAAAATCGCAGTTCTCTTCCAGCCAACCTAGCAGCTTCCAGATCATGTTCAGCTATCTCCAACTCCGAGGCGATGATATCTGGGGACTCTTGTTCTCTCGCAATCCAATCTAACGCCATCTGCGAACGCATGTCATCATCGAGGGCACGATGTGAATAATGTGCCAGCACTTCCTGTCGAGAGCAGTTGCGTTCTCTCATAGCCTTCAAGCTTCCGTTCCAGTGCAGAAGTTGGAATACCGTCATTAGTTCTTGAAACTCCAGCATTGAACGCCCTCGGTTTGCTTCCAACATGAACTTGAAAGCTCCAATACCAGTACTAGGGTTTTCAGAGTCGGAAGATGTACCCTGCCAAATAAAATTCAATGAAAACATATTTAACCTCCTTAGTGTTTCATTTCCACCTGGACAAAAACATGTAACAACGGTTACATTATTGTTTTGCAACAAATGACAATTGCATGCAAAAAAATAAAGCGAAGGGGAAATTATCCAAAAGTAATTTATAACAAAATATATCTGCACTCACAACTACTCTGAAAATTTCAATGTCTTTGGTGTGGTAAATAACAGAATTACTATCTTTATTATCAACTACCAACGCACTGTCACTTACTACAAAACTACTTGTAATCTGTCGCTTAGTTGAATGATGTTTCCCATTAGAAAACATTGTAATAATATAAAACATTGCAGCAGAATTTTACTTGAATGACGTGCTTTACTTTTACTGAACCATTGACACAAAAATTCGCCGGAACATTGTATCTGTATACCCACCGGTGTATTGTTGTGTTAACACCAGTTTTGCTATAGAAACAACTAAAACGAAAATGAGACCATTTCTGCCCACCCCAACAACAATGGTGATTTTGACTTTAGATAATTTTGATGTTTCTTTCTCTGTTTCACGTGGATCTGGAAGGTTATTTCATTATTGAATGCGATTAGGTTCAGTTGTTGAAATGGATATTTCTGAGGTAGTTCTGCTTAGTTAGTTTATATAGATGTTGTGGAAACCTAACAGACATGCCAATTCTGCTAGGAACACTAACAGTGGTTTGTGGCAATTTCAACGACTTACAAGATTTAGGGTGTACCAGAAAATGGGTATGTCTAAATGTTTGTGATGTAATAAAAAAAATGTAGAAGCTAGAAGGTTTACACATTAATGCTACAATATTGGTGACGCACTATCTGGGCGTGTCAGACCAGGGGTTAACTGATTTTGCAACTGGATTTCCGGGACAAGTGCCACTCTGGGTTAATGCAAAGAGGTTAAATGGGGATGTACTGAAGATTCCCTTTAGAGCATTTAATATGATATTAGTATTCGTTCTAACTGTTTAACAGCTATAGGAATTGGGGCTATGTATCCACAGATAAAAACAACATGATGATTATGAAGATCAATACACTTAATGGCACGCAGGTCGCACTAAATGGGACTTCTTTCAAAGAGGTGGTTTCCTTCGAGTATTTCAGCAGTGTCATTGACAAAACTGGGGACGTGTATGCAAATATCAAAATCAGGATGCTGCATGAGTGGCCTTCATTACTTTGCGATGATTATGGACATCAGGCGAAATTTAAGTCCACCACAAAATAAAATATTTTCAGAACAAATGAAAAGTCTGTGTTATTATATGCCTCCAAAGCTTAGGGGACAATAAAAACAGGTACCAGAAAACTAACCATGTGACATGACATAACATTGGCCATGGTTATGTGGTTTGTTAAGAACAACGTAGATGGCGCCTAACAGGCTATGGGTCTACTTTGCCCTAGTGATTGCTTAAAAAAATCTCTAACGGCCTTCAGCATAAACCTCTTAACATGAGAAGATGCTGTGAAAGTCCGTACAACCTGGCGCACAGCTCTCCACATTAAAGGAGCATCATCCGAGGCATCCAAAAAAGCTTCAGCAGATCAATGAAGACAGAATAGAAAAACCAGTGAACTTTCACCATTTCGTGAAGCAAACATTCCATGCCATCACTGCCTGCGATTATGAAGATTCCATATCAGACTCGTCAGCCATCTTTGCACCCATTCACAACAGCAACTCACAGAATACTCAACTGAAAGGACTGATTGAACAAAAAGAGAAAAGATCTTCATCACTCGTGATAGACGAACAACATGGTGTTTGAGTCTATTAAGAAGGACTTGTACATTGGTTAGCCACCTTCTGAAGCACTTGTCCCAACACATCGAAGTAATACGCTGCTTGAGCCTAGCCCGCTAAGCAGGAAATCCTCTTCCCGGCTACATCCAGCTCACACCAGAGCTGGCACCAGCACAGGGGCATCTGCCCTTGTACAAGTACAAGTCAACTAAGACCAGAAAACTACAAACTTTTATAAGTGGTTGTCTCTGTCAAATAAGGAGTCTGAAATGGTACGATAAGGTCACCAATCAGGACATATGGTGGGGTACTGGGCAGATATAGGTGGAGTATGACATAAAAAGGAGAAGATCAGCACTTGTGCCGTAAGATGTTGTGGGGAGGTGTGACCTTCTTTGTTGCATTTATTTTTGGAAGGCAAAAATCCCCTGGTGACATGCCAGGCCAATCCCAGTAGGTTGGTTGCCCCTGGAATATACGATCGCCTTTTTGGGCCTGGTAGTGGTGGAAGCGTAAATTAGAGCAAAGTAGACCCGCAGTCTGTTAGGCGCCATCTATGCTGCTATGCTAACCACATAACCAAGACCTGATGTTAGAGCTACACGGTCACCTTTTTGCTACATATTCTCTGTGGGGCGAGAATCCATTGAATAATTTGAGTCGATTTTTAAACGACCAGCGACCGTTAAAAGAAAATAGCCTTGGATAAGTCATACTTCATAAAAGCAACATAACATTGTGAGACATTCCCTGTTCTGGAACCCTCATGGTAAACGTAATAGAGAAAGATTAATACACAATAGAGGCAAATTTAAGGAGGGGGCTGGTCTAACAATGGCCCAGTTGAAAGTACTGGCTATTGACAGACCAATGTCTAGACTATTTGTAAACAAGATTGTTATTCTTCTTCTTTTACATTCGTCCTGAAAAGAATGTTGTGACGTTGTGTTGTAGTTTACAGTGAGGCTACAATATCTGTACCATTCTGCCCGACACGGCTGGAAAGCTGGCTCTTTTGACTACCGAGTTTGCCTTTCCACTGTGATCCCTATCCCTTGGCCAGGCCACACTAGTGACTTTTTTTTTAACGTTCGCCTTATTTCTCTATTCCCCAAGACGGTGTGGTGTACATTGCACTATCATTTTTATTTTGCGCCTGTCTGCCCAGTACATCCGACCTCAGCATGCATTTAAAATTAACTGATACATGAATCAACAATTTTAAATGACACATGGCCAATGCAAGATGATGTCCATCTCACCTGAAAACTAGTCAATGCATCCCTCACAGCTTTCTCAATGAATTCGTCTGTGATTTTCCTTGACGGGTGTTCGTTAAACACAGAGTTCATGAGGGCAATTTTTGCAGCGCTTCGTCGTGCCTCAGCTTTTGTATTGCACACCTGAGAGAAAATTTTAATTTGAGATTTACTGAACAAATATCTCAGGCAACTGAGACATAAATAATATTCTATAAACTATGAGAGTAAGTAGGTCACAAACTGATATAGTAAAAGTAAAGTAAAGTATCCCATAGCATTACTGCCGTAGGGGTGTGAGGTGTTAGCGATGTCACATTTTAAAGGCTCGGCTATATGAGGGCGGTAGCCATCTCCTCTCCCTCGCCGCTTTTACTTCCCGGACTGAACCGGTACCCATTTAAGGCTGGGTCGACCCGAGAGCCATTGTGGTCTGAAAAAAACATTACCGCCTCAACTGAGGAATGAACCCAGGACCACTCAGATGCGAAGCCAGCACACTAACCACTGCGCTACGCAGCTCCCAACTGATATAGGACAGCTGAAAAATGTAGGTAGTTTCTAAAGATGTTATTAAGTGGCAGCAACATCCAGCTTTGAAATTACTCCAGGTAGCAGACTCTAGATGTCATATTCATGCTCGTAGTTCAGATACAAAATGGTGTCTATGCTCATAGAATGTACAATAGAAAAAACAGTGTGCTGTTGTATTTTTTTAAGCAAAAGGACTTTCTTCAAAGGATATTCATAATGAAATGCTTTCTGTTTATGGTGAGAAGTGTTTGTTGAGTAAAGTAGTGCATAACTGGGTCGGTAGATTTTCTCAAGGGTGCAAAAGAATTGCTGATGAATTGCGACCTGGTTGTCCTGTTTAGATTGCAACAGAAACATCTGTGGGGGAGATGGTTCGAGGTGAAAGGCGAGTAACAAAAGATAGTGTAGCAACAGCAATAGGGTGTTCACATGGCTTAGCTTACAACATAATGCATGATTGACTTCATTCCTGATATGTGTGCTCAAAGTGTACCCAGTTAACTGACTGACGAACACAATATGAACCAATTGGACCTGTCGTTGCATTGATAAAGATATGAGACAAGTGTGCAATAATAAATGGTTTTCATGTTTATATCAAATTTTAAAAAAAGTCATTTCTGTCCTTATGGCAGAAGAGGAGCTTTTTTCCCCTCCCGTCCACCTTATTTCTCTTTTCCCCCAAGGTGGTGTGTGTTGCACTATGTTTTTATTGTGTACCTGTCGGCCCAGTGCATCCGACTTTGGCATGCATTTTATGTAAGGGTTTGCTTCCTCCTGCATTTTCTAAGGGTTTGCTTCCCTGGGGTAATGGCTTGCGCTGTGATGTGTCTTGATTTACCTGAAAACTACCAAAACAGCTTCCGCCTGGCAGGCTAACATAGCAGACATATGGGGGAACCGTAGCAGGCTGTGACTCATACACAACCAGTGCCCCATTGGTCAGGTCTGATCCTCTCTCCAGCTTCATTTGCCAGAACTCCTGTAAGGCTTCCACAACATTCACTGTAGGTTACAAGAAAAGAAATATATATGGAAATTTGCATGATATTGCAAGAACTTCAGTTCATGAAAGTTACAAGAAAGTTAAGAACAAAAGAACATGAATTGTATAAAGATTATGTGAAATTTATAAACAATAGAATATGAATTTTAATAATATCTTGTGGAATTTATGAACAAATGAGCATTAATTTATGAAGATTATAAGAAATGTACGAACAAAAGATTATGAATTGTATTAATTAATGTTACAAGAAATTTATGAACAACAGACATACATTTTATTAAGATTCAGTGACATTTATGAACAAAGCAACATAAGTATTATTTATATTATGTTAAATATATACATTGAAAAAAAAATCTATTTCATGAAGTTAATGAACACAATAACTTTACTTTTATGAAGATAATGTGATATTTATGAAAAAGACTATATGAATTTTATTAGGCTGCATGAAATCTTCAATCAAAAGAATGTGTTTTATGAAGATTATGTGAAATTTGCAAGCACGCAGTGGAAAGCATAATAGCTTCAATTAAATGATCCTATGCGGTGTGTCTTATATAGCCTTGGACAACAAAGTCCAACACTGAACCTGCACAAGGTCGACCTTTTCTAGAAACTGTAAAAAAAGATGACGTGCTTATTTCTGGTGCCTTAAATCAAGATGCTTAGGAGAGGTCCCTATGCACCAAGGGGAACCAGACGGATAAATGATGATGATAGGTCCAAATGTAAAATAATGCACGACGTAACTCAACCAAACAAAAGAGTAAAAACAAACTTACCTCTTCCACAGCTATGAGTATGTTTGGCAAAGCTATTGACCACAGCATCAACTGCCTCCTTTAGTACAGTTTTAGCTTTATCATCACTGATCTGTGTCCCCTGTGTGCTGGCATGCACACTGGCCGCAGCATCTGCAGCTACAGAGGCCAAGTTGTTAAGTGCGTAATACATCTGTGTATTTTGGTGCTGTTGGCGTGGTGTTCGCGGCGAAGGCACTGGTTTGCCAGAAGTAGACATTTCCATGGTGAAACCTCAAAGGCTGATAAAAGGCTGACTGCTGCTATTAAAACAATCTCTGCATTACACGAGGAAAAAACCTGCCAAAAAAAAAATGAATACAAATGAAGCGAAAGGTCGAGAAAGGAGTACTTACCTTGAGTTCAAATTCTAGTTGATTGAAAATTCTAACAGGGGCCAAAGATCAAGCAGTGAATGGACTGATAGCAGCCAGCAACTAACAGTTGGCTGCTTGCATCAGGGTCAGTGACCCATAAATGACCAAGTCCCTATTCTGGCTCAAAGGTGAGGTCCTGAAAACGGACTGCAACCATGCAGTCAGGTTAAGAGATTAAGGATCGAAGAGAGAAGGTAAACCCGATCCCAAAAATGCAGTGCTGAAATCGGATGTGTCGGATCAAAATGTGCAAATACCGCAGCCTCACTGTAAACTATGACACGACATCACAAGCATCCTTTTCCAGAAAAACACAGAAGAAAAAGAATATTCCAACAGTCGCAAATTTATCGCGGCGAGGCTGATTCACCCTTTATTTGTTTTAATTATTACAGCACCCTTCTAAATTACAGTTTGCTTTATAAATGAGAGACTGCCTACAAGGTAGTTGTATGTTGTCAGAGTTGTCTCTGCTATTATAGCTTTCTTACTGGACTGTCGAGTCTTTCCTACCCGAAAAGAGCTCATTCTGTTCTGTTCCTAAGAATCAAACTTCACTCCCCTCCATGTATAACCATAGGTGCTGAGTTTCTCTCAGCAAATGGACAAGGGTTTTTATATTGATGGCTCCTGTTGTATACACCCCAGCTCGTCCCACTTTGCTCAAACTTAGTTTGATTTCACAGCTCTGCAATCTGTGAATTGTTGATTCAAATAATGCAGTGTCTTCATCCAACAAACGGTCCCTGATAGACTTGAAAATGACACAGCTATCCATATCCAATGTGCCCATAATTAATGCTTGTGATTCCATGGATGTCCAGCTCTGGACCCCAGCATGACTAGGACAGCGGATCCACATCAACCCCTGCAGGTCTGAGGTCACTACAGCTGCCATTCACCCATACTAAGCCATCCCTTCTGTACCTTCTGAAGTAACGATTGACTCAGAGATTGATCTCAGAGCTGAGGTGACCACTTCTATCTCCATTTAGAGCTGAGGTGACCACTTCTATCTCCATTCTCATACTCCATTTTGAGAATGATTCTCAGTCCATTGAGACTTATCTGGGGATTGGCACTACTTCTGGTTTCAATTAACTCTACTACATATTGCTTTGGTGCACAATTCCTACAATACATGGACTACAATACAGTGTTTGTCATATAAGACAAATACATTTACACAGTGCTTTAGTGCAAGGTTCCTATATGGAAAACAACTGAATGATGGCCCTATTTCTCTCTTATTATCCTGTGACGTCCTATTTCCATCTGGCCGGAGCATATCCATATAGCCTACCTATGGCAACTTCTACAGTTGGTTCCTTCAGGAACATGCATCAAAGAACTGTGCATGCTTATGCAGTGGTATATTGTGAATCAATTTGTTTTAGAGTCTATATGCACAACTCCCTTTTGCCTTTTAAAACACACATGGAGGTGCAGTGGTCCGTTTTTTGTTTCAATACTAGTAAGGGACCCCATCACAGCATCCACGCGGGGAAGATGTGATCCATAAGTATGGGGCACCTTAACCCCTTCTTCTACATCTGATTGAAATAGGATCGATCAACTGCAGTTGATAAATTCGATGGCATATTCTACACTTCTACAGCATTGAAATTGTTAAGAACATGTAACAATAACATGAACAATGTATAATAGTAAAAAAGTAAGTAAGTAGCAATAGCATGTCCTTTGCAGAACGTCACTTCTTACAACTACCAACCTATCTGCTATTCAAGTATTATAGTAATAAGTACTAGTAGTAGTAGTAGTACTTAGTAGAGAGGATTTATCATGTGGTAAAAAAAATGAAAGTGTATGGGGTGAAATAGAAAGTGGGGGTGAAAAAACAGTGATTGGAGTATGCTATAGATGTCCATCAAGTCAAAAGGAGGAAGATGAGGAGCTGATTAGTAGCATAGTAAAGGCAAGTGATAGGAATTTATTATTAATGGGGGATTTCAACTTTCCAGAAATAAAATGGGATATGGCAGAAGCACTTGTAGAGTCAAAACCTTTTGTTAAGTGCATAACTGAAAATTTTTTAATTCAACATGTAGTAGCAGCCACCAGAGGCAAAAACATACTCGACCTAGTTTTTACTACAGAGGAAAATATGATTGAAAACGTTACCGTAGGGGAACTGTTTGGCTCAAGTGACCATCAAATCATCCGATGGGATCTTATTGCAGGGAAAGAAGTGAACATAAACATGCGAACATATGACTACTCTAAGACAGATGTTAAGAGGACGAAAGAGGCAGCGAACCACATAATCTGGGAAGATATTGTCAGAGGAACAGATGTTGAACAGGAGTGGGTGAGTTTTAAAGCAGTTCTCGAAACGCTAAAAGAGGAATGTGTTCCATATAGGGAAGTAAACCCCAAGAGTAAAAAGTGGATCACTAAAATTATAGTTAAATGTAGAAGAGCTAAAAATAAAGCATGGAAAAAATATATAGAGGCAGGTAAATCAAAAGAAACATATTTAAAATATTTGGACAAGCAGAACATATCTGAGAAAGCAAATAAAACAGCAAAAATAGACTTTGAAACGAAACTTGCTCAGAGGATCAAGACTGATAGTAAAAGCTTCTTCTCTTATGTTAGAAATAAACAAAGATCAAAGGACAAAGTAGGCCCTCTCATAGACAGCACAGGGAAAAAAATAAGTGAAAATAGGGAGGCAGCAAATCTACTCAATCACTACTTTGGCACAGTGTACACAAAAGAGGACTGCTCCAAGATCCCAGAGCCTGTAGATATTTTTCAAAGAGACATGGATACAGCAGGATTAGGATCAATCTGTATTACAGAGGAAATGGTTTTTAAAAAATTGGAGGGGTTGAAAGTGGATAAATGTCCAGGTCAAGATGGTATTCATCCAAAATTGCTGTTTGAAATTAGAGACCAATTAGCAAAACCATTGGCTATATTATGTTCTCAATCACTTGCACAAGGGATTGTTCCACGAGATTGGAAAGATGCGGGAGTGATCCCCTTATTCAAAAAGGGCAAAAAAGGCAGATGCAGCAAACTATAGATCTGTGAGCTTAACGAGCATAGTCTGTAAATTGTTAGAGTCAATAATCAAAGAAAACATTGTAATGCATTTAGACAAATTTAATCTAATTAGAAATAGTCAGCATGGGTTTACCAGAGGGAGATCATGCTAACAAATCTATTAGAATTCATGGAGGAGGTTACCAAAATGTTAGATAAAGGGGAGCCAGTGGACGTTATTTATCTGGATCTTGCAAAGGCCTTTGATAGAGTACCTCATCAAAGATTATTTCGAAAATTAAAATCACATGGAATAGGTGGGGAAGTTGCCAAATGGATTGAAAATTGGTTAACGGGAAGAAGGCAGAGGGTGGGTATAAATAAGGAGTACTCTGAGTGGTGTGAAGTGAAAAGTGGTGTGCCACAGGGCTCGGTTTTGGGACCAATTTTATTCTTGATATATATAAATGATTTGGACATAGGTATGGGATCCATTATTGCAAAATTTGCTGATGACACGAAACTATGCAGTAGTGTCTCATCTAAAGCAGAAGTGGATATATTGAGGTCGGATTTAGATAAAATTCGAGAATGGTCTGTAATCTGGCAAATGGAGTTTAATGTAGATAAATGTACAGTCATCCACATGGGTAGATCCAATATGGAACATAATTACAGAATGGGAGAGAAAAATATTAGAAAGATAGATAAAGAAAGGGACTTAGGGGTTATAATAGATCATACATGTAAGGTGAGGGGGCAAGTTCAGGTAGCAGTAAAAAAGGCAAATGCAATGTTAGGGATGATAAAAAGAAATATTAAACATAGGAGCAAGGAAGTGATAGTCAAACTGTATAAAGTATAAAGCATTAGTTAGACCTAGATTGGAGTACTGTGTACAGGTGTGGAGTCCTTATCAGAGAGGGGAAATAGACATGCTGGAGAGAATACAAAAAAGAGCGACAAAGCTGATAGTGGGATTCTAGAATTACAGTTATGAAGAAAGATTAAAAAGAACTGGCCTTCAGTGTCTAGAAGAGAGAAGAATTCGTGGTGACTTAATACAGGTGTATAAGATGATCAGAGGAATGGATAGAGTGGACTATTACAAGTTTTTTAAAGTACAACCACCAACAAGGACAAGAGGGCACAGCTACAAGTTGACTAAGGAGATGTCCAGATTAGATATTAGGAAGTATTTCTTTAGCCAGAGAGTAGTGAATGCTTGGAATGCATTGCCAAGTGAGGTGGAGGCTGGGACAGTCAAGTCAATGCATTTAAGAACAGATTGGATGCGTACAGCTTCTAGAGGAAGGTGATGTAAATGGAACTGGTTGTATACAGACTCTGCAGAGTCTTCTAAACCAGTATAAAGACGTTAAGTTAAGTTACTACTATTACTAGTACTAGTAGTAGTACTAGTACTTAGTAGTACTAGTAGTAGTACAAAACAAGTACTTAACTTTGACTACCAACTTAAACTAAGTAATACAGTTTCAAACACCTTTTCTTCGTTTAAATGTGTAACGGAAAGGACTTATTCAACATACCACTTACCTCAAGGACACTTTAATACGATAAATAACCACACAAGGCACAACATTCATAAATCAAATCTAAAAGAACAGTTTTCAATTCATGTGAACTGACTGTAAAGTCATGTAGTGTTTGACCACAAACTAGACAACTTCTGACAGGCCTGCGTAAAAACAACTTCCGCTTTCTGTCAACTTCCGCATTTACATTTCACTTCCTTGAATTTTACAACCATTTTCGCCATTTTTTTTACCCCAAACGTAAAGTTATTCTACATTACGCTCCTTACACAAACATTGAGCAGGTGTGCGTTATCTATGACCCAACTGCTGAAAATGCTCAATAGCCGAAAATATCAGACATGGTAACCCATCTGCATGTAACTAGGGATGAACATGCCGACTGTCACCTTCCTAGCATGTCAGAAAAGACGACTAAAGAGGACTGTTCTAGCAATCTCAGCATGCTAAATAAACAAACAAAATATTGCCATTAGAATCAGCCATTGCAAACAATGTTCGAATACATGCTTCCTGTAAGTAACCAGCTGCAATTAAACCCTACGTTTTCTATTGTAGCGGGGGGGGGGGGGTGAATAACTTAGCTCAACTTAACGTCTTTATACATACTGCTTTAGACGACTGAAGTCTGTGTACAACCAGTTTCATTTACATTTCATTGATTTAAAACTATGCGTATCCAATCTATTCTTAAATGCATTCATTGTCCCTGCCTCCACTACTTCATGTGGCAATGAATTCCAAACATTCACCACTCTCTGCCTAAAAAATATATTTTCTAATATCTAATTTGTCTTACGTTTCAGTCCATATAGTTGTACTCTGGCTCTTCTATTATGCAGGTATGCTTTTAACCATTTGTAGATCCTACCCTTTACTTTCTTATTCTCAGTTTCTTCAAGAGCCCTTCTTTCCATACCTTGTCAAATGCTTTCCTTAGGTCTATCCATGCTGCTAGTACCAGTTTCTTGTCTTGGAAAGCATCCACAATCTCTTGGGATAGATTAGTTGCTTGGTCCTCAGTAGATAGGCATTTTCGAAAACCCGCTTGCCGTTACAAAAAGGAAGTTCTCACTCTCAAGGCACCACTGCCTCCTGAGATTAACGACACGCTCCATTGTTTTACAAAGACAACTTGTAAGGCTGATTTGTCTATAGCTGGATGCTGTGGAGTTGTCTTGCTCTTGTTTTAGTAGCGGTATCATAATTGCTTCTCTTCAGGTCTGAGGGACTCTGCCTGTCCAACTGACATTGAAGATCTGTTGTAGTTTTGTCTTCCCTGCTACTCCCAAGTTCTTAATCATCTCGTTTGATACCCCGTCGGCCCCTGGCGACTTTATCATTTTTAATTCGGATATTGCTAGCCCCAGTTCTCTGATAGTGAATGGGGTCTCCGTAATCTCTGGTATAGTTTCATCCCTTCCTACATTTTGTTGCTTCTCACTGATCCCCTGCTGTTTCTCTGTACTAACTTCGATGTCATTGTCTTTAGCAAAGGAATCTGCAAAGTGATCAGCTGCCTGTTTACCTGTGATGATGTTCCCATCTTTATTTAGCGGAACTCGTTGTGTTTCTCCCTGTAACTTCATCATTTAGTTGGTTGTTTTATCAACTTCCACATATTCCTGGTGTCCTTTTCAAAGTTCGGGGACTCTGTTTTCTCCTTCCAGCTTTTCCTTCTGTCTTGCAGCTTTGCCCTTTGAAATTTGGATTTGGCATGTTGAAAATGTTGGTGGTGATTTTGACTTGTGCTAGACTCTGCTTGCTTTCGAGATGTTTCCACTTCATTGTGCAGTTCCTCTAGTTCACTGTTCCAGTATGGTCTATAGTTCTTTCGCACCCCTCTAGGTATTGTTTCACGGGCAGCCTGTAGTATGTGTCTGCTGAACTCGTTAACCGCATTGTCTATATCTCTGTCTACATTAAGATCTTTAACTAGTGCACTGGTACGATGCTGGTACATTTTCCAGTCTGTCTTTTTGTAGTTCCACCTTGGTAGTGTGCTGCTCTCCCTAATATATTAATTTTCAACAGTTTAAAAAGCTGACCAGTGATTACTGCCACCCAGTTGTTTCCCAACAACGTGTGTGATCTTTTACTTCATATCTGCGGAATGGAGTGCTAGGTCTGGTGTGGAGGTGACATGCCCTCGAGTAGAAGGTCGGCAGTTCGGTTGGCTGATTGATCAGGATAAGTCCATTGTTATCCTGCCAGTTGTCTAATTCCTCTCTTGTCCACTTGATCTTAGCCCCCAGATTTGTCAATGACTGTTGAAATCGCTACAAACAATCAGTTTAACTTTTTTAGGTATTGTAATCCAGTGCCAAGGATCGACCACTCTGGCGGTAGTAATTCGGGAGGTGAAATTCTGTATTTTCTGTCTTGAGTTGTATACTTCAATCTGGCTTGCACTGATATTGTTCCTCACCAGTGTTAGTATTCCACCCTTTCGTCTGTCTTTTCGGTCCACCCGATAGCACTATTACCCTCTAATTTTGAACACCTTGTCTTTATTTAGATGTGTTTCTTGCATGCACCGCATATGGGTTTGCTCTTTATTTATTACATGTTCAAGTTCTTTTTTTTTTTTTACTGTGCCCATCTCTGTTACTATTGACTCCTTCAGCATGTCAGTACACTATTTTCATTGGTCTTTGCTTTGTCCTGTTTGGTTCTGTTAGGCCAGTAACTCTATTCTCGTACCTCCTGGCTCCAAATGGCAACCGAGAAGGACCTCTAGTAACTAAGGTTGGGTCTTCCGAGAGGGCCGGCACTGCCCCTGCCTGGTTGTCCACCACAGGCCAAGCGCCATAACGTTTTGTTAATTTAGACATACTCCCATATTGCGAAAATACGTGACAACCTGATTGCTGTGGTGCTTATCTTGGCTAGTTGCATCCGTCTTCAGCACCTTAAAGTTGCTTGGGCAGACTGTCGTCTTGCTCGAAAGGGTGTGGTTGTGGTGGTGATGATAATTTAATGGACTTATGGACCCATTTTTCGAGTATCCCCGAAGGGAGACAGTCCAGTGTATTTGTGTCCCTCGATCGTCACGTCCTGTTAGAAACATAGCATAAACATGTTAGTGCGGTATCTCCTTACTCCTCTTTAGTATTCTCGGCTCATCTGCAGTGATAGTACGCCTAGCATTTCCCGCCACCCTGGAGGTCGTCACAAAGAGGCAGAGGTGTAATGTCCGTTGTCCTGCATCTCTTCGACATCAATTGGGATGACTGGTAGAAGACAAAAATAAAGAGCGAGGCAAGAACGCATCAGGAAGTTATGACGTTGTGTTGTAGTTTGCAGCGAGACTACAGCACATCCAATTTCAGCAGGCGAATTTTAGCACCGGATTTGTCCTCACACTGCGATCTCTATCAATTGGCCAGTCTACGCTAGGAACTAGTACAGTCTGTTTCCAGGGACGTCACGTGGAGGCGGAATAGGGTCTTGGTCAGCGTTGATTCGCTGACTCTGATGTAAGCAACCGGCTATGAGTCGATGGCTCAATCAATCAATCAATCAATCAGTCAAAGCCCGTCGCTCCTCTCGGTGCATATGCCATCGACAGCATCTCGCCAGCGTACACGGTCCTGGACTGCTCTCTCATAGGCCATCGACAACATCTCGCCAGCGTACACAGTCCTGGGCTGCTTCTTATGTCTCTCTCTAGGTGTCATTACTTCATTTTTAAAATTGTAATTTTATTTGCGTATAGGGATGATTTCCATTAAATGCTTTGTTCTACTATGATGTCTAACGTAGCTATATGATCTGTGCATGATCTTCCCTGGCGACATTCTGCCTGTTTCTCTCTGAGCTTTTTGTCTACTTCAGTTTTTAATCTGTCCAATATGATCCAGTTGAATACCTTGCCTGGCACCGACAGCAATGTAATCCCCCTATAATTGCTGCAATCTGCCAGGTCCCACTTCTTAGGCAGTTTAATCAGATGTTCTTCTTCCCATTCTGTTGCCCCTCTCTCCTCTTCCCATATCTTCTTGAATACTTCTTGCCGTGTATTAGTGACCTTATCTTTCTGCCATTATGGCTTCTGCTGCTATTCCATCTGGTCCTGCCGCTTTCTCTTTCTTGAGTTTGGATATGGCCCTTTGGATGTCTATCTTACTTGGTGGGTTGCCGTCCAAGTTCATGGTTTCCTCTGCTGGTGGGATGTTTGGTGCTTCTTGTGGTGGAGGTCTGTTTAGATTTTCTTTGAAATACTCAACCCATCGTTTCTGTTGTTCCACTGATGATGTCAATATCATGCTTTCTCTATCTTTGATTGGTTTGTCTGTCTGTATATATCTATTTGCCATTTTCTTTGGTAATGAGTAGAGATCTCTCATATTTCCTCTCTCTGATGCCTCTTCTGCCTCCCGTACCAGCTTGTCAATATATTCCCTTTTATTTTTCCTTATACATATCTTGCCCTCTTTGTCTATAACAGTATAATTACTCTGTGCTTCTGCTTTGTTGGCTCGGCAATTGTTGAATATAGCTTTCTTCTTTTTCCTTTATTATATTTTCTGTAATGTTTCTGTTGTGATTCGTTCTTTGTGTTGATTTCTCTTGAATCTCACAGTTTCTTCACATGTATTATTCCACATCTCTTTAGTCTGGTCCCACATACTATTAATGTCCATTTCTTCATCCTCATACAGCTCTTGTAGCACTTGATATCTGTAATTAAGTTTTAAGCTAAATTCTGTCTTCTTCTCCTGGTGTTTAAATAAGTGTACGTTATATCTTATTCTCCTTGCGCCCTGCACTGGTTACTTTTTTAGTTTGAGCTGCAAAATCCACAGCAACATGTAGTGGTCTGATTCTACATCTGCACCTCGCTTTACTCTTACATCTTGAAGTGTATTTCTGAACGCTTGACTGACACGGATGGGATCAATCTGATTTTCCGTTACATGGTCTGGTGATCTCCCCGTGGCCTTATGTATCTTTTTATGTGGAAACATGCTACCTCCAATTATCAGTATGTGTATCGCACATAACTCTGCAAACATTTCTCCATTTTTGTTCATCTGTCCCATTCCTTATCCTCTCATAATCTGTTCATAACCTAGGTTGTCTGTTCTCACTTTAGCATTGAAGTCTCCCATTAAAATTAAGAGATCTTTGTTTTTCTGCTGTCAATTACCTCTTCAAGCTTGTTGTAGAACTCTTGTTTTTTATCATCGCCAGCCTCGTTAGTTGGGGCATAGCACTGAATGCTGTTTATTCCTCGTTTTAAAGCTTGCGCTCATGATTCGGTTGTTGTTTTTTTTATTTGCGTGCGCCTCATTTCTCTATTCCCCAAGGCGGTGTGCGTTGCACTTCGGTTTTTATTTTGCGCCTGTCGGCATAGTGCCTCCGACTTCGGCATGCATTTTATGTAAGGGTCTGCATTTTCTAAGGGTTTTCTTCACCGGGGTAACGGCCGGTGCTGTGATAGAGATCGAACCCAGCACCTTCGAGTTGCGAGCCGTGTCACTTAAACACTTGCCCACGCCGTCCCGATTCGATTGGTAATAGCCTACCACTTTATGAGCGCCCACTGGGCTTCTCTGGAGAGCATCAGTGCTATTCCATTTGTATGCTGGGCACCAGTTCCCTCGTTTCCAGATACATTATAATTTCCCCAGTAGTCAGTCTCATCTTTACTGATTACGTCCATCTTGTTTCGCAGCCCTAGCACTGCCAGTTTGTAATTCCTCATGTCATTAGCTATCTGGCAGTCAGCCGTGGAGCTTTCACACAGCTGCGCCATTCTTCTCGTTTCTGAAGGCCCTTCCTTTCCCAAGGCCGGTTGCTTTGGCATTGTTACCAATGTTTTCGTAATCGACTTTAACAAAAATAGATGTGGGTGGTCGACCCTAACATAACCTATTATACTCTAGGTGAGTTGTCCGTGTTTAGTCTATTCCCTCCCCCATGGCCTATCCAACTTTGGTGAACCTTCTGGAAGCTTTCACTTCCGTTGGCTTAGCTCCTGTGATCTTTGAGATATGCAAGCTCCCTCACCAACATTTCAAGGACTTGAGTGAGGAGTCGCTGGCTGCTGTCATCTTATGCATTTCTTCATCGTGGGCTCATATGACCATCTAATTCGAAGTATGCGAAGATAAAGACATTTGTTAGTGTAGGACAGAAGACTACCCAGCTCATGAAGTTGCCAACCTTCTCACTTACACATGATGAAAACCAAATGACCGTGGAGTCGCTTTATTGGATCAAAGAATCTATACACTCCAAGTGCCACTCGTTCATTGCTATGAACCTCAGCATGACCAGGACAGTAGACCGACCCACCATCATCCCCCTTGCGCGCCTATGGGTATGCCCGGTGTGCAGAGAGGTCGATTCTTTAGAACATAACATAACAGAGCTAAAAGCTATAGAAACAAAGCAATACGTCATATATGATACAAGAAAAACAACGAGAAAAGCTGCTTTTAGATGGCAGATCTGAAGTATCAATATTACTGGCCATTAATATTTTGGATCCCAACAAGCAAAAGCCCTCTGATCTGTTCTACCCTACCGGAAATGCCACGTGTGTCGCTGTTGTACACACCACAAAACCAACAGAATGGCGGTGTCATTACAGGAGCGACAAATTAACGCATTGAAACGAATGCTAAATTTTAACCAGCCACTGACAAAGGCATCTCATGCCGAGCCTAGTTGGAAAGTCCTTGTCTATGATAGGTTTGGACAGGATATTATATCGCCTTTGTTGACAGTTAAAGAACTTAGGGACATGGGCGTTACCCTACATTTGAGTCTCCATTCAGACCGTGATCCCATTCCTGATGTGCCAGCGATTTACTTTGTCATGCCAACTGATGACAACATTCAGCGAATCTGTAGAGACTTCCAGAACCAGATGTATGAATCGTACTACTTGAATTTTATATCAGCCGTTTCTAGACAGAAATTAGAAGATCTTGCACAAGCTGCTTTGCAAACAAATGCAGTTCAACAAGTCTCCAAAGTGTTTGATCAGAATTTGAACTTTATTTCTCTGGAGAATGAACTCTTTACACTCCGACATCAGGACAGAGATGCAATTTCGTATTATGCTATTAATAAAGGGGATGTAAAGGATACTGAAATGGAATGGATCATGGACACGATTGTTGATAGCCTGTTTTCTGTTTTCGTCACTCTTTCTGTTGTTCCTATTATCCGGTCACCGAGAGGAAATGCTGCTGAAATGGTGGCAGAGAAACTTGACAAGAAGCTGAGAGAAAATTTAAGAGATGCCAGGAATAGCTTGTTTGCCTCTGATGGGGTACCTGGTCAGTTTAGTTTCCAGAGACCGCTTTTGATAATCTTAGACAGAAACCTTGACCTTGCCACCATGATGCACCATACGTGGACATATCAGGCATTAAGCCATGATGTGTTGGACCTAAAACTCAATCGAGTGGAAGTAGAGGAAGTAATAGATGAAGGTCCTCATGTTAGTTCACCAGCTAGAAAACAACGAACAAGAAAAAAGAACTACGACCTTTCATCTCGGGACAAACTTTGGATGTCACAAAAGGGACACCCATTTCCTGAAGTTGCGGAGGCAGTTCAGGAAGAGTTGAATGCTTACAGACAAGAAGAGGGGGAGGTAAAGAAACTGAAAGCTGCTCTTGGATTGGAAGGGGAAGACGATACAGCGATAAGTATGCTTTCCGACAACACAGCTCGGCTTACGTCTGCTGTCACGTCACTTCCAGAACTGTTAGAGAAAAAACGACTTATAGACATGCACATGAACATCGCAACTGCTCTTCTAGAACAGATCAAAGCCAGAAAACTTGACACATACTTTGAAACAGAGGAAAGAATGATGAGCAAATCAACTCTGAACAAATCACTAATGGACATAATTTCCGATCCAGAAGCGGGAAAACCTGAAGATAAAGTTCGTCTCTTTATCATTGCTTTGATATGCGGACCTCCGATGTCAGAAGCAGAAATTGACCAGTACTGTGTGGCACTTCAAGCAGCCAACTGTGATATATCAGCAGTGCAGTATGTCCGTCGATGGAAGTCGTATGCAAAACTGCAGGCACCAGCAAGTCAGTACACAGGTGGAGGTATCAGCTCAACCAACATGTTCTCAGGTCTTCTCTCAAAGGGTTCGCAGTTTGTCATGGAAGGTGTCAAGAACCTTGTTGTTAAAGGCCACAACCTCCCAACAACAAGAATTGTTGATGCTTTAATGGAGCTGAAGTCACTACCCGACACAGACGACTATCGTTATTTTGACCCAAAACTTTTGAGGACTGATACATCATCTGTACCTCGGAGTAAATCACCTTTTCAAGAAGCTTATGTGTTTATGGTGGGCGGTGGAAATTACATAGAGTTTCAGAACCTCATGGACTATGTCAAGGCTAAATCCACGCCGACAGTACATAAGAAAATTGTATACGGTTGCAGCGACTTAGTCAATGCTGCTCAGTTTCTTAAACTCCTTTCACATTTGGGACAAGAAATGTAAGCTTTGTTTAGTCTAGAAAGTACAGAATAACTTTATTTGCTCCATGTATTAAAAGCACTGTTTATGTGTATGTTTGATTACAAAATATATAATTTTTCTTTGAAGATTACACTAAAAGAAACAAACTGTTATTGCAGTATTTATTCCTAACACTGGAGAGATTTGTAGGATTGAGCGATAAAGGTTGCCAATTTTTTTAAATTTAACCCTGGATCAGCACCGTAGCAGAGTTATGATCCTGTGTCTCCTTGGCCAAGAGACTGGTATCCTAACAGCTCAGCCACCTGATCCTTGGGGAGACAGTATGCACACAAAATAACATAGTTTGAACACTTCACACGTTAAAGTGTCATGTGCATCAATCTCAAACCACCTGTATACTTTGTTTCATTCCTCTTTGTCCTGTCAGTCCAGATGGTGAAGTATAGGTCTGACACTGCATTTAGTTATCGCTAACCAGCTTTTAGGGAAGCTTGAATTCAGTTATTTGCATTGTGGTTTCAATAGCATATCATGTTTGCATGGTGAAGTTGCAGCACCATGCACACAACAGTAGTTCCATTCAGTTTGCTCCAGAAACCAATTGTGTGCTTTGTTTCATTGTTATCTAGTTGGGAACTAGGTTTTTTTATTTAAGTCGTGGGAGATTTTTAAGTTTATTCTAGACAAAAAGCATGTAGCGGCAATATGGAAAATCTGGCTTTCCATTTGGTTCAGTAGAAAGAGAAACATTTCCTTTAGGGTTGTTGAATGCTCACAATGAGTAAGTTTAATCTTTTGTGCACCCTGAAAAGCGTGTTTAGTGATGGGTTGTAGTAGCTTTCCTCACATCCCGATCATGCTGATGGTGGACTGGGGTCCTACAGCCTATTGTACTATGCTTGACTCAAGACAGGGATCACGTCAATCCCCACCTTGTTAGCCAGACTGCCATGATGCATACATATTTATCCTGGTCAATAACTGATGAAGCCATGAGTGACTATCATACATAATGTGTCTTTATTCGCAGCCATCTTCTTCTGCATTCAGGTCTTTTGGTCATGCTAGATCTGTAGTCTCGTCGCTAGAATGAAACACACAGTCCTCTCCTGGTCTGTGTCAGCTTTGCTCCCTCTGGCATCAAAGGTTTCTGTATGCTAGGCAGTCATGTAGGATGTTTTTGGGTATCTGAACACCTGTTCCACATGGGCAATCATTTGTGTGTGATAAAGGCAGCATCAAACTGCACTTCACCCAATCAGCATCCTTCTTACTCGAACTCTGCTTCCTGCCACTGACTTCTTCTTCTTGGCTTTCATCACTGGCAGTCATCTGAGCTTTGTACTCCAGATGCCCATCCCATCCCATCTGGTTAATCTCTTGTTCCTATAACAAAGTAGTTATTTAACAGGGGTCTCAACTCTGCTCCCAAACCCCTCGAACGTAGAGGATAGGTGTACCAGCTTTTAAATGGCCCATACCCACACAGACCTGACGAACGTGACTAGCAGAGGGATACAAGTTGTTTTGGTGACCAATTATTAAACTAATAAATTTTTTTGTATTTGCAGGAAGCAAATCCTTTTTTGAAACTACATTGTGAAAAGGATACTTTTTTGTCATTCATCTTCAGATCAAGGTCCCAGTTTCTCTTATAAAGGCCACCTTTGTTTGTAAGGCTGTTTAATCTCTGTACAGTTTTAGTACTTCATCTGCCTTGGGTGACCAGTATTGTTCCTTTTTCCTGTGTGGGTGTTAAGCTTTGTAGGATGTGTTCAAAGTCATGGTGGGCTCCTCACATGGACACCTGTCTGATGTCTCAATTGTCACTTTGTTTTAAAGATGGATGACCCTTGAGTCTATTATGCCCACTTCTCAGTCTGAAGATGATGATTTGCTCTTCTCTAGTTAAGTCATAGTAGTTATCTTCTTTTGGGGGGGGGGGGGGGTAGAGGAGAAAAATGCCGGGGTTGATCTGCAATTTTCCCACTAAAGTTGACTTTAATGGGGGGATCAAGTGGTCTCGAGGTAGGGTGTTTGCCTCGGGTGCTGGAGGTCGCGGGTTCATATCCCGGTGGAGACACCAGGATTTTTTCACATAGATCATCCGGAAAATTTTTCCTCTGGTTTCGGAGTAGTGAGATCACCCGTGTGCAGTGGTGCGCCCATTAAAAATACCTAAGCGGTTGGAAATCAAAAAGAGGCCCAACGGCCGCTGATCTGGCAAAATTCAAGATAAAAATCTACTCAAATTATTCTAGGGATTCTCGTCTCACAGAGAATATGTCGCAAAAAAATGAACTGTGTGGCCATAACAACATGTCTTAGTTATGTGGCAAGTCACCGGTGGACTTTCACCTGCCCAAAACATGAAACAAAGGAGGTCACACCTCCCCCATGACGTCTAATGAGATAAGTGAACTGAAGATAGATAGATGACTTTAGTTAGGGTCATTTGCCTCATTATATGTGATGCTCAGATCTGTTTGTGGGGAAGCTCCTCCGCTCTTTGTTAGTTTGTCTGCAGCTTCATTGTCTTTGATATTTCAGTAGGAGGAGATCCACTGAATGACCAGCCTTGGGTGTTCTGCAGAGAGCTGTGTCAGGGAGTACATGCATTACTTGAGATCTCTATCTTTATCTTGTTTTATCTGCTATTATAATGAGGCATCAGTCAGAAACGCTATGTTCTTTTGGTGGATATCTTTTTCTTGGATTATAAGCTCAGTGCTGCTAATGGGATACAATTCTTAATTACAAAATTTAACTTGTTCTGCCTCTTGATACAGCTTTTGACCAGAGACAGTTACAAAGACGTATTGACAATCAAAGTTAGACTCCTCCAAAAATTACATTGTCTGTGGTGGACCGATGTCATTCTGCAAGCCCTCAAACACTGGTCCACAAGGGTAGGAGTTTCATTTGGGCATGCGGATCTCACATATCGAATATACATCGCTGGGTGTTATACTTGTCCACATGTAGCACTCGGTGTGTTTGTGCATGAGAATCCTGCTCTAGAGTTGCCCAGTGATTGCAGGGCTTGCATGCTGGATACAACCAAGTAATCTTTAGGCTTCGCACAGGCCACAACAGACTGAGATACCATCTGTTTAACAAACGAAGAATATGACTTGCAGATGAATGGGTCTGAGACACTGACAAAATGACTGCTGAGTATCTGCTACAAAGGTCTCATATGAGCAACAGGAAAGCTTGTGTGCCCATAAACCAATACCATTCCTGGACAGGCTCGATGAATGTACCAATACCCTCATCTAACCACAGCTTTCTTTAGATATATTCAAGCTAACGTCAGACAATGTACGAAGAAAAGGAAAAAACCTTTAACATTTAGTTTTTCTGTTGACTTATGTAAAACAGTGCTATAACCTTTTTTTGTTCATTGTTGACTTTTGTGATTTGACACTTGTTTGAGAAGTGTAGTTTTTGGAAGATGGGATTTATAACTTTTACAAATTCTCATTTGTTAGTGGTGCGATGTGACAGGCGGCCAATTAATGAGGAAAATAGACGTGGTTTCCTAATGGATTAACTGTATGAAGATGAAAGTATGTCTGCCAAGTTTATAGAGGAAATAGATGTGATTTGAGAGCGAGCAAAAAGAAGAAATTCTTCTTTGTTCCATCTTCTAGAGTTCCACCCAAGAAGTTCCGGTTGCACTAGCATCTCTTCTATTGTACTTCACGATGTTGTCTTCATCCTGTCAACTCTTTCCCTTAGAGTTTCTAATCTGATGCATGTTTAATTATATTGTTATGTTATTTCGTAAAATATGTTGTGTTGTTTGTCCATCGTTTCTGAAAATGACCAAATTTTAATCTGTCAATCCTTGAGTGGGTTTGTGGGTGGCTGATCAAACCAATCTGAGCCTGAAAGTGTCTGTCACACTAAGGGCATAGAAACACTGTCTGACCATCAGACGGAGGCAACTTGTGTTTTGCCTTTCGTGTCACACGTCTCCATGCAGCTTCCTTGATTCTTCTCATTTTCAGGGTCAATGTTGCAGTTCTTCAGTGAGTCTTTCAGAGTATCTTTGCAATGTTTTATTTGGCCCCAGTGAGCTTGCTTGTTTGACTCAAGCTCACTATAGAATATTTTCTTTGGAAATCGATCATCTGACAATGTGGACAACACGGCCAATCCATCTATGCTGCGATTTGCGCAAAGGTGTGTGGATGTTTATCATTCCAGCCACGAAAGAACTTCTACATCTGTGATCTTGCCATTTTATGTTCAGCAGTTTCCTTAGGCGGCCCAGATGAAAGTGGTCAAGCTTCTTTGCATGTTGACTGTACACAGTCCAGGTTTTACAGGCGTACAGAAGAGCTGGTAGGACGACTGCAGTGAAACCTTCAACTTGGTTAGGTTATAAGCTTAATTCCTCTCCTGTTCCAAGCTGAGGATCTTACTTTTCCAAATCCTACACATTTACTTCCTCATGAATATGGACTGCTCTGTAGAGTGTGCTGCCAAGGTTAACAAAGCGTTCCACTGACTTTAACATCTGACCATTGATAGTGATAGATGGTTCACTGTGCTCAGTTTTTGGGTCTGCTTGGTGCAGCACATCTTTCTTACTGGTAGAAATGGTGAGACCAAAGCTATCGTAAGCCGCTGCAAACATATATATATATTTATTTTATAAAATTTATTGCATTTTTTATTAATCAATCAATTAATGCCAGTTGCTCCATTCGAGGCATAGGCCATTAATAGCCCTCCTCAAGCAAGTTCGATCTTGAGCTGTCTTCTGCCTCTCTCCAGTTATGGTCCGGGGACTGAAGTTCATTTTCAGTCTCTTCTCCAGCTGTTTCTTAGTCTACCTCTTTTCCTCTTCACCAGTGGCTTCCATGTTGTTAGGACTCGTCTGACACTTTTTATGGTGATTTCCGTAGCATCTGTCATATCCAGTCCCATTTCCTACATTTGATTTGTTGCTCCACTGGTTGGCTTCTTCCTCGTAGATCTTCGTTCTTACGATGTCTTTTGCCATCCTATACCCATTATCCTTCATAAGCATTTATTGACAAACGACTGGAGTTTTCTCTGTATTGTCTTTGTCGTTCCAAGTTTCTGCTCCGTGCAGGATTACTGACTTGATATTAAAGTTAAACAATCTCAATTTGAAATAAGTATTATATTTTAAGTTCAGTGTTGGCACTTTGGACCTTTATACCTGCAGCACAGTCCCCATGACAGCAGAACATATTTTGTGGTCTTGCCCACTGAATATCAACAAAAGAAGTAGCATTTGGCAACAGCCAGTGTTCTTCCACGAGAAGCTGTACAGAAGTGCACATAGCCTTGCGCCAACTACTGCCTTTGTTAGAGTCATTGAAGTTTAGGTCTGAAGACGAATGAGGAAGAAATAGAAGAAGTATTATATTTCATGGATTTCCAAATATAATTCAATAACAAGAATGCTGTCCTTGCTTTTCCAGTTCTATCCATTACATCTTCCTATATACCCCCTGAAGTATCAATGGAGATGCCCAGATATGTGAAGGTGTACCCCTCCACCAGTTACTCTCCTCTCAGCACGACTGGCTCTTTGCTTAAGGTGTTGATTTTAACCAACTTGGTTTTATTCAAGTTAATATTTAGTCCCAGTTTTGCTGAATGCTCCCTTATCTTATTCCCTTATTCAATTTTTAAAAATACATATTTATTGATATTTGCTATTTATTAAAATTTCTTTAAGGTATTAAAAAATAATTTACCGTAACAAAAATGTTTCCCTTGTTCACCTAGTTTCCTGCTGGTTTGTGTGTATGCACCTTATGACACAATGCATCCAACTTCAGCACCCATTTTTAAAGGGGTTTACTTCCCATAGGGGCACTACTTTGTCGAATCTGAACATAAGCATATTTTGATTGTGAGCTGTGTCATAGTCCCCCCACCCTCTCCTATCTTCTTTATTTACCTTGAGCCTTCTCACTCCCCCATTGTGTTTTTCATCCTGCAGATATTCTTTCATGTGCACTATTGGTCATAATTTGGGTTTTCTTTGCGTTAATCGTCAACCCTACTTGCTTTGCAATTTTGTTCATTCTTGGTACTCTTATCCTGGATATGCTCATATTTATGAGTTGGGAGGGCTATATCATCTGCAAAATCAAGGTCTTCTAGCAGGGTGAATGGTGTCCATCTTATACTGTTCTGTTCTTTCGCAATAGTGTTCTTTAGTACCCAGTCATTTGAAAAGTTGAACAGGAAGAATGACATGACATATCCCCGTCTTATTCCAGACTTCATTGAGAATGTTCTATCAGTTCTTCATGCTGCAGGAACCTTTTGTGATAGAAGAGAGCTATGATGTTAACTTATCTTCAGTAGTATGCCATAAGCTGTTTCTTTACATACTTCTAATGTCTTTTCAAAATCCACAAAGTTGTTGTTAATGTCTCTCTGCCAGCCAATAAGTGGCTCTGCGATGTTGCGATGATGATTATGTACTCACTAGCTCGTCTTTTTTCTTTCTTTCTAAACCTTGTCTGCACTATGCGAATGCGTATTTCACCGGTTTCACCATCCCTAGTTTCGTACTGCAACTATTCTTTTATATGCATTTCTAATGCTCTTTTAACATTACATTATTGTAGTTATAAGGGAATGCAAAATATAATCATTTGGTAAAATCTCATGGAATTCATGATTAGAAGTTTAATAATTGATATATTGAAAGCGTTCCATCCATTTTTATGTGAAAAATAATCATATTTTAACTGAGAGACAATCCCGTGTTTTTTAAAATTTTTTTAAAAATATAAACGAAAGCCCGGATCCAAGCAAGAGAATTTCTAGATTTGTTGTCCAGTTTCTTGATGCCGTTGATATTTGGTTTTTGACTCGCGGGTCGGTACTGGCTCGCTAACCACCACTTTGAGAAGCATTGAATAAAACATTATTGGTGTCTGCCTGGAAGAAGTTGTAGGGCGGAAGAATATTGGTCTGCTAGTTTTTATTTTACATCACATACTTCTTCTGCATTTGTCCTGAAAAGGATGCAGTGACGTTGTGTCATAGTTTACAACGAGGCTGTGGTATCTGCGACTTTTGACCTGCCACATTTGATTTCAAATGGTTTTTTTGGGCACTGGGTATGCCCTTCCACTACAATTCCTATTCTCTTAACCAGACACTAGTGCAGCCTGTTTCTAGGGCCACTAGCTGGAAAACGGAATAGAGTTTTAGTCAATTCTTGTTTGTTGACCCTGATAC
The DNA here is from genome assembly GCA_036924085.1 of Ariolimax columbianus. NCBI lineage: Eukaryota > Metazoa > Mollusca > Gastropoda > Stylommatophora > Arionidae > Ariolimax > Ariolimax columbianus. The sequence goes on along the minus strand of JAVGWX010000004.1, from coordinate 79,174,443 downwards.
AAGAATCTTTCTATTAGTCTCTGATCTGCTGTCAGCTCATTCACTGTGCTGCATCTCCAATCCCACATCCAATAGAAAAGATATCCAGGCTTTACCAGGGGATGAAGCCATCTCCAGGCGAAAGGGATGACATGTTAGAGACTTCATTGTACGAGATGTGGTGGCCAGTTCCATTCCTCACCTTTCCTTCCCTAACAGTCAGTCAGGAACTCACAGCTAGATTGATTGGAGCATGCCAGTAACGGGAGTTAGAGCCTATGAAAATTGAGTGCTCTACCACTGCACTAATCAGATGTTCGAAAGAAATGAAATGATATAAATAAGCTTCAGAGACTAAAGACACACCAAGATTATGATATAGTAGAAGCATACGTTAAAGATTCGTTGACCTAGCTATTATGAGGTGGGTATACAATCCTAACATGCCAGGTTCAGATCGCACTATGCTCAGTTTAACCCATTACAGATTAGATTTGTGTCTTATGGCATCAATTTGTACTCAATTAGGCTGGACTATAAAGGGTTAAGACACAAATCTAATCAATTAGGCCAGACTGTAAAGGGTTAAGACAAGTCATCAATTAGGACAGGCTGTAAAGGGTTAAGATAAGTCTTATCAATTAGGTCAGACCGTAAATGGTTAAGACAAGTCTTATCAATTAGGCCGGACTGTAAAGGGTTAACAGACCGAGCATGTCAGTGATTTTTTTTTCATTGTATGACCTCTTCAACCACTCAACCTAGCTGTAAGGGGGAAAATTTTTGAGCTGCTACAGCAGCTACAGAGTTCATACTCTGTTGTTTTGTATTTTCAGCAATGAAGCCGGTTCTCTGAACCATTTTCCATTCTTCCCACTACTTAGCCAAAACAAACAGGCTCGAGACCCGACAGTCTAATTTTCTTACTTCTTGACTAAACACTCTTCAGTTATCGACAATTTGCTTAATTAGCCAAGTTTCAATGTTACTCATTTGTTGAATTTATTTATTCTCATAGGGAATGTAAACGAATGATTAAACGCCATGAAATAATGCATATGAGTCTACAGAAGCTCCATTGACTTTGTTTTTTTTTAATGTGAACAATATCTCAGATATTGAGACATGGTTTTTTTTATCTTTCTTCTTTTATTCTTTGCTTCTTAATTGTTTGTTATTGATATCAGTAATTTGCATGTATCTCAATTGATGTTTCTGTAACAAGGCAGACTTCAATAATTTTTGTACATTTACCTGTTGACTTCAGAATGATTTAAATATTACATTTCTACACAATTTAGTTTTGTTGATCATTAGTGATGTTCTATTATGTTCACATAATACACTGTTCACACAATACACTGTTCACAGACTATGCTGCTCACACACTACACTGTTCTCACACTACACTGTTCACATAATACACTGTTCACACACTACACTGTTCACACAATACATTGTTCATACAATACTGTTCACAGATTATGCTGTTCATACAATACACTGTTCTCACACTACACTATTCACACATTACAGTTCACATTTGAATGCAAAGTAGAATGGAATAAACACATTTGAGATGTAGATTTGAGTAAAAGAAGATTTATGAGTTATTACCCCAAAGTGGGTTTCTGTAAAGGATGATTTAAAATGATGTAATTGTTGCCCCAAAGTGGGTTTCTTTAAAAAAAATGTATAATGACAGTTGCTACCCCAAATATTAATAAAAAAAGATTTATAATGACAATTGTTACCTCTCATATAAATAAAAGAAGATTTATAATGACATAGTTGTTACCTCACGTATAAAGAAAAGAAGATTTATAATGACATAGTTGTTACCCCAAATATTAATTAAAAAAGATTTATAATGACAATTGTTACCTCTCATATAAATAAAAGAAGATTTATAATGACATAGTTGTTACCCCAAATATTAATAAAAAAAGATTTATAATGACATAGTTGTTACCCCAAATATTAATAAAAAAAGATTTATAATGACAATTGTTACCTCAAATATTAATAAAAGAAGATTTATAATGACAATTGTTACCCCAAATATTAATAAAAGAAGATTTATAATACTTACTTACTTTCCGTGTCCAGACACCATGTTACAAGGCATCCGTCCAGTATTCAGCAACTTGAACTGCCTTGTCGTTCGCCTCCATCATGTCGTTCATGTCACAGGTTTCAGGCAGGTTGGGGCAGGACATCAGATGATCTTGGTCCTGAACTGCGCAGCATTCACATGTGTCGACATCTGAGTATCCCCATTTCTTCAAGTTCACTCTGCATCTTGACACACTAGTTCGAAGTCTGTTCATTGCCTTCCATACAGCATTGGGCAGGTGGTGTCCGGGCGCAGCCTCTTCCTTGAGCTCTATCCATGGATCCTGCATTGTTTCGCGCCACATCTCGATGCGTTGACCTTCCGGGCTTGTCTAGATGGTCTCTGTCAATTTTAAGAAACTGTGTCTTGATTTAAGTCTTGCGGCTTGTTCCTGATAGCCAAACATCAGGTGTCTGGGGTCATTTTCCTGTTTCCCTCGTTCAATTTCCGCAGCTACACCTCTTCTTATATCAGTGGTGCAATACCAATTAAGGGATATATTTTGTTTGTGGGGGTGGGTTTAAGGCACCCAGACACTATCCTGCCCATCTCATTCACCGCTGTATCAACTTGTTTTGCATGGGCGGAGTTTTTCCAGACTGGAGCTGCATATTCCACTGCCGAAAGACACAAGGCAATCGCTGATGTGCGTAAGACTGATGGCTGAGCACCCCATGATGTGCCAGTCAATTTTAGGATAATGTTGTTTCTCGCATATACCTTACGCTTTGTCTCCTGACAGTGTGTCATATAGGATAATGTGTGATCCAACCTTACACCCAGGTATTTGGGAGCTGGGCAGTGTTCAAGATCCTGTCCTTGCCATCTGATCCGCAGTTCTCTGTTTGCCTTTCTGTTCTTGAGATGATAGGCGCATACCTGAGTTTTGTTAGGGCTGGGTTTTAGGTGGTTTTCTCGATAATACTCTGCGTGGTCATTCAGAGAGCGTGTTAGTTTACCTTCTACCTCCTTGAAGCCATTAGCCTGAGCAGCGACTGCTGTATCATCGGCGTATATAAATTTCTCTGTGTTTGTATCAATAGGTTGGTCATTGGCATAGATGTTGTAAAGCATGGGAGCAAGAACACTTCCTTGAGCCAGGCCGTTGATTTGATTTTGCCATCTGCTCTCTTTATTCCCCAAGGTTACATAGAATCGCCTGTTTTGAAGTAAGCATTGATTATGTAAGACAGACGCCAGTCTTTCGTCATGTTGTATACCTTTGCCTGCAACCTACGATGATTTACTGTGCCGTAGGCAGAGCTTAGGTCTATATATGCCACTCCAGTCACCTGGTTGCATTCGAAACCATCCTCTATTAGTTGTGTCAAGTTGAGGATTTCTTCTTTTTCGTTCGTTCTCAATCTCTCGCTACCAAACCCTGACAAGGCTTAAGTTGCAGAATGTAGTCCAGAGAGAATGCGTTGTGTTGTAGTTTACAGCTTGGCTGCGATATTTGCACCTTTCGGTCCAACACATCCGACCTCAGCAAGCATTTTTTGAATACCGGGTTAGCATTCCCTCTTCGATCCCGTCTCCTTAGCCAGTCTGCCCTACTGCAGCCTGTTATCCAGGATCACCGCGTGGAGGCGTAGAAGGGTCTTGGCAGCTATGGTTCGCTGGCCCTGACGCTAGCAGTCAGCTATGGGTCGCTGACCATTGCAGCTCATGCGCTGCTCAGCATCTTGATCCCAAGTTCAGGATTTGACTACTGCAAGATCTCCCAGGTCTGAATCCAGCTTGTTCCTTGATTAGCCTCAAGTCCATTCAGGGAGAGATGCGGTTCAGGATCATCCTTTCAAATACCTTTTATAGGTGGCATAAGAGCGACACTAGTCGAAAATTCTTTGGGTCTGTTGGAGTTTTCCCAGACTTTAGCAGGGCAACCACGTGTGCTTTCCTCTAGATTTTGAGAATATTCAAGGATTCGATGCATATGTTTTAAGATTTATAATGATATAGTTGCTGTGACAAATATTAATAAAAGAAGTTTTATAATGACATAATTGTTACCTCAAATATTAATAAAAGAAGTTTTATAATGACATAATTGTTACCTCAAATATTAATAAAAGAAGTTTTATAATGACATAATTGTTACCTCAAATATTAATAAAAGAAGATTCATAATAATATTTCTAATCACAATAATAATTCAGCTATATACTCATACATATGGGGCTGAGGTAGCACAGTGGTTAGTGCACCAACTTAACAGCCGAGCAATCAGGGCTCGACTCCCAGTTGATGCTGAATTTTTCCAATTGCAAAATGGCTCTAAATGTTGACGATCCAGCCTAAAACACCAGGTACCAGAATATTATGAGAAAGTTAAGGTGGCTGGTTGATGTTGACCACATCACCCCTAGTGTGCCGTTGCTCAAGAAAAAACAGACTTAACACCATATTCCCAATATGCCACACTAGCACGTTAATGGGATATTAATGTATTCTTGTTTCTCATTTGACTATCAGACATTCACAGTCATGTCTGGGGCTGTCTTTATGAGTCAGGTTACTTTGCACTGTGTTCTGCACCCTGGAGGCTCGTGCATCTGCCTTCAGCATGTATTTGTGTAAATGCTGCTTCACTAGCCCTTCGCTGTCACAGCCTAACTGCAAGGCAGCAGTTATTTGTTGTCAGAGCTGTCTCTCCTACGAAAGCTATCTCTAACACTAGACTCTGACATGAGGTTGGGATCTTGGTCAGTATGTTGACACTAGACTCTGACATGGCGTTTATGTCTTGGTCAGTATGTTGACACTAGACTCTGACATGGCGTTTATGTCTTGGTCAGTATGTTGACACTAGACTCTGACATGGCGTTTATGTCTTGGTCAGTATGTTGACACTAGACTCTGATATGGTGTTTATGTCTTGGTCAGTATGTTGACATTCGACTCTGACATGAGGTTGGGGGTCTTGGTCAGTATGTTGACACTAGACTCCGACATGAGGTAGGGGGTCTTGGTCAGTATGTTGACACTAGACTCTGACATGGCGTTTATGTCTTGGTTAGTATGTTGACACTAGACTCTGACATGAGGTTGGGGGTCTTGGTCAGTATGTTGACACTAGACTCTGACATGGCGTTTATGTCTTGGTCAGTATGTTGACACTAGACTCTGACATGGCGTTTATGTCTTGGTTAGTTTGTTGACACTAGACTCTGACATGAGGTTGGGGGTCTTGGTCAGTGTGTTGACACTAGACTCTGACATGGCGTTTATGTCTTGGTTAGTATGTTGACACTAGACTCTGACATGAGGTTGGGGGTCTTGGTCAGTATGTTGACACTAGACTCTGACATGGCGTTTATGTCTTGGTTAGTATGTTGACACTAGACTCTGACATGAGGTTGGGGCTCTTGATCAGTATGTTGACACTAGACTCTGACATGATAGGGGGGGGGGGGGGGGTCTTTGCCAGTATGTTGACACTAGACTTTGACATGAGGTGGGGATCTTGGTCAGTATGTTGACACTAGACTCTGACATGAGGGGGGGGGGGGGGTCTTTGTCAGTATGTTGACACTAGACTCATTATGTTGTCTACTAAAAGTCTGGATAGCTCAATGTTTTTCTGTGATTTCATTGTCTTATTGTTCACAATCTCCTCCCCTTTTTACCAGTCTATCTGCCTGCTCATTTACCGTATACAATTGAAGTATAGTTAGCTTTCTGGCAGCTGCAGTTCTTCTGAAACGAAAAGCAAGATATCTCGACTTCCTGTAGTAAGTACGAGGCGTGTTCAAATGAAACTGGACTAAACTGTATCAAGTGAACATACGTATCATGAGCATGATGACATCACTTCTAGTGTAAACAACATATATCAACCATCAAGTTTTCAACATTTCATTATCCTCTGACTTATAGTTTCTCAGCAGACCGTTGAAAACATGGCGGGTGTGATATGGAATCCGTCCAGAGTTGATCAGCGAGTGGTGATTTGGTTTCTAACATCTGAAGGAAGTCGCCCAGTCATCCAGAATGCAGGCAGTGTATGGTGACAAAAGTGTGTCGAAGACAACAGTGAAGAACCAGACAATGATATTTAAAGAAGGACATACGTTAACGCAACAATATTCACTGGTCTCAGAAGATCTTTCGTTTAATCATGTCCTTTTTCAAACATCGTTGTCCAGTTCTTCACTGTTGTCTTCGGCACACTTTTATCACTTTACAGTGCCTGCATTCTGCTATAAATGTCAATTGGTCGACATCCTTCAGCTTTTAGAAACCGAATTACCGCTGGCTGATCAACTCTGGATGGATTCCGTATCACACCCGGCATGTTTTCAACGGTCTGCTAAGCAAACTGAGTTGGAGGATAATGACATTTTGCACACTTGACGGTTGGTATGTGCTGTTTACACCAGAAGTGATGCCATCATGCGCATCATACAAGAAGCTTGTCATAAGTCTTTACCCTGACTATGAAGGAGTAGGAGGAGAAAGTTGAAATTTGGCACATATGTAGATCATTCAATTTGTACTGCACTTGAGAAGTGTGAATTTCCCTTGTCGACGGGTTTACCCGGGATGGTGCATGGCGCAACACACCTTATTGACCGGATCTGCTACTCTAAGGGTTTGTCAGATCAATGGAGAAATCAGAGGCCAGAACTGTGATAAAATTCTTGATGTTCCAGGAAAAAACAACTACAGAAAAACACAGGTAGATGGAACCAGTGTTTGAGAAATTCTGTATGCTTCTGTAAAAATCTGGCGTAGGCAGGTTAAGCGTGGCTATTCCCATGTTGCTGATCTTCCAAATTCAGGAAGACCATCATCAGAATGCAGCGATGAAAATGCTACAAAAGTGAAGAAAATCATTGACCAGAAAATGAAAATGACAATTGCAGAGATATCTAGGTCAGCAAAACTGAATGAAAGTAGTTTTTAGAATTTTACACAGACTGAACAGGAGAAAAGTGTTCCCGCTGGGTCCTGCATCTGCTAACATGTGAACAGAAACAAACGAGGGTTGACTGCTGTGGCCAATTGCTCAAAATGTGTCAGTCGAAAAACATGTTGCCGACCATGGTGACAGTAGATGAGACTTGGGTTCGTCATTATGACTCAGAATCCAAAATTTCCAGCATGCAGTGGAAAACTTCGGGCTCACCAACACATGTTAAGCCAAGAGCACATAAATCTGCAAGAAAAGTGATGCTGATTGTTGTTTGGGACATCTAAGGTGTCATATTGAAAGATTACCTGCCTCATGGCAACACGGTTAATGGGCAGTATCATGCAGATCTCCTTAACAAACTAAGAAAGACTGTGACCAGAAAACGAGGGATAGCCTGCACTCAAATTCTGCCTTTGCATCAAGACAACGTGCCCTCCCATAAAGCAAGCCTAATGCTGCAAAAAGCCAATGATTTAAATATTGAAATTCTTCCACACCCACCATATTCTCAAGATTTAGCTCTATCAGACTTTTTTCTTTTCCTAAAACTGAAAAAAACAGCAGAAAGGAAGGTAATCATTTTAACAGTGACGAAGATGTCATACTGGCTTGTGATGACTGGTTTAGTTAGAAAAATAGGTTACTTTATTCTGAAGGTCTTTTCAAGGTCACGCAGAGATGGCAGAAATGTATAAATTCTGTTGGTGGTTACATTGAGAAGGAAAAAGCTATCTGCCAAATTTCAACTGTATCCTCCTACTCCTTCATAGTCAGGATAAAGACTTATGACAAGCCCCTTGTATGTATGTTCCTTGTTCCAGTTTGGTCCGGTTTTATTTGAACACACCTTGAGGGGACGGCGTGGCCTAGTGGTTAAGTGACACGGCTCACAACCAGAAGGTGCTGGGTTCGATCCCCATCACAGCACCGGCCGTTACCCCGGGGAAGCAAACCCTTAGAAAATGCAGGAGAAAGCAGACCCTTACATAAAATGCATGCTGAAGTCGGATGCACTGGGCCGACAGGCGCAAAATAAAAACACAGTGCAACGCACACCGCCTTGGGGATTAGAGAAATAAGGCGAACGCAAAAAACAAAAAAACAAAAAAAAAATACCTTGTTGATTTATGAACTTCTAAAAACTTGGAATGAAAAAGGTCTGTATTATTGTACAATAATTGCCAAAGACAATACTTTGGCTCGGTGCAGTTGTGTGACCAAATGTAATAGAGCCTTTTGAAGACCTCTTGGCAACAGTCAAAAGACAGAAACACAATTGGTACGGCCACATATCGAGAAACGGTTTTGCAAAACGGCAGACAACAGTAAGGTCATCACAATTAGAGGTGGAGGGACAAAATTGAAGAATGGACCGATCTTTGACCAGATGAGGCACAGGCAGCAGCCGCTAACAGAGAGTTGAGCATGGGGGTGTCTTCAATACTAAATACGATTTTTATTTCTTCATTCGCCTTATTTCTGTATTCTCCAAGTTGGTGTACGTTGCACTATATTTTTATTTTGCGACTGTCGGCCTAGTGCATCTGACATGAGCCGTGTTATTAGCCCACGCCGTCCCCTCTAAATAAGTTTTAAAATATGCATCGTACGTATCTGATCCTATGCCAGAATATAAAGTACATATTTAGTTTGAATTTTACATTTAAAAGATGTTAAATAAAAAAACTAATTTGAAGCAATTTTGAATAAAGAAAACAACTTAGTTGAATTGTTCAAGCTGTAAGATGTGTTTTATTTTTGGTCTAAGATGATAAATCATACATCAATATGGTGAATCTGACTTGATTTAGGCACTCCTATCTGACAAAATTAGATGATACCTCCAAATGTTTTTTTGCATTCGTCTTATTTCTCCATTCTCCAGGGTGGTGTACGTTGCACTGTGGTTTTTATTTTGCGCCTATCGGCTCTGTGCATCCGACTTCAGCATGCATTTATATAAGGGTCTGCTTCCTCCTGCATTTTCTAAGGCTTTGCTTCCCCGGGGTAATGGTCGGTGCTGTGATGGGGATTGAACTCAGCACCTTCGGGTCGTGAGCCGTGTCATTTAACCACAAGCCCACGCCGTCAACTTCCTCCAAAAGTTAATAACCAAGTACTGTTATGCGGACAACTCAAAGAACTATCGACGCCTAACCCGATGAATGCATACATGCATATACTGATAGATCTGCATTCAATACCACCATCAAGGTAGGCTGTGCTATCTATATAGTATTAGGCGACCTGTGCCTCTACAAGGGCAGATGCTCAAGTTCAGGTCCCAGCTCTGGCAAGATGCTGGATGTAGCAGGGAGAAGGGTTTCCTGTTTAGCGGGCTAGGCTTGAGCAGCTTATTACTTTGCTGTATTGGCCAAGTGCCATGGATTGTGGTTAACCGATGTGCGAGTCCATGTTATTGACTCAAACACTAGAGCAAAGTAGATCTGCAGCCTGTTAGGCGCTGTCTATGCAGCTCTTAACAAACCACCTAACCATGGCTGAAATTATGCCATGTCACATAACCAGTAATCTTTTACGACATGCTCTCTGTGCAGCAGTGGTACTATTCTTGTCCATGTCATGCACAAAGACCCAGGTGGACTACATCCATATATCTCCATATAGTATCCAGACATCCGCTGAGGAACTGTCTGATGCTTACGAGAAGGTCTGCTCCAACTCAGGTCAGATCATCAAGTAACCAGTGAGGTCGTTGGGGCAGACATTCCCACGACATTCCTCTCTGTCAGCGGATGTTGCTTGTGCCTCCTTTGGTCGGAGATTGGTCCATTCTTTTATGTTGTCCTCCTACTATTTTTTGGGACAACCTCTTTGTCGTCTGCCATGCACCTTTCTCGATATGTGACCATACCAAGCGAGTTTCCTTCATTTGACAGTTGCCAAGAGGTCTTCAAAAAGGCCCTATTGCTGTTGTAGTTCTTTCTTGTATTTCCTCATTTGTAACTCAATCTTTGTACGTGATATTTAGAAGTCTTCAGAAACAACTCATCTCCAAGGCATGTATCCTCCCCTGCAGGTCAGCTGTAATTGTCCATGTCTTACAAGCATAGGATAATACTGACATGACCAATGTGCGCACTAATCTGATCTTCAAACAATCCGTTTATCTTGCTAGATTTTGTTAAGCTGTGCAAGCGCCACTATTGTCTGTGCTCCAACTATCAAGCTGAAGTTGCAATCTTGTATCAGCTGAAGATGGTTTTTAGATGCCTTTCCGTGGGGGAATACCCAGAACATTATTAGACTCGATGTCCACACTTCAAACAACCTAAGATGCAGTACATTATGAGCCTGATCTTATTCACATGGATTTTGACAGAGACCACATTATCATTGGCCATGTCATGTACTAGTCATGCAGTAGATCGTGGACACTTAGCAATGACAAGACAGACAGACTAGCAACAAAGTGATCAAGGCATATCAACAGCTATTCAAACTGCCATACAACTCTTGAGAACACAAGGAGGGAGGTCTACAGACAAATGGCAAGCCCCAATACAAATGACGACATCAATCAACTCACAAGAAAGGATATGAGCAGGGGCTAAGAACACAACACAACCACTTAACAACTTATCGTCTTTATATTGGTTTAGAGTACTCTACATAATCTGTATATAACCAGTTTCTTTTACATTCACTTGATCTAAAAACGCCTTGCACATCCAATTTATTCTTGAATGCATTAATTGACCCTGCCTTCACTGTTTCCTGTGGCAATGCACTCCAAGCATTCACCACTCCCTGACTAAAAAAAATATTTTCTTGTATCTAATCTATCTAAACAAGCACCTGAACCGAATCCAACCACAACACTCCTGAGTGACATACACACCCATACGAAACAGTTGATCATCATCTCTTTGAGTGTTCAGCGCTCAATGATGTTTTGAAAATGCTTCTTCCTCCAAGACCACACAAATGGAACACTTTGTATGGCTCTAGACAACAACTGACAAACATATGCAGAAAACATTACATAGCACTGAGTCAAAGAGCAAGAGCTCGGATGCTGCTGGATCCGTAACAATAATAACAACATACTTAAGTTTTCAAGACCTGTAATTAGTTTCTCATGCTGGACTGTCAGAGGGATTATTGAACAGATCAAATAACAACGATCAGAGGTAACATAGAACGGTCTAGAAAGTGGCAAACTACTACTGCTGCTACTTCTACTACTACTATTGCTGCTGCTGCTTCTACTACTGCTGTTGTAACTGTTACTACTACTACTACTACTACTACTACTACTACTACCTCTACTACTACTACTACTACTACTACTACTACTAGTGCTTCTAATGCTACTACTACTACTACTACTACTACTACTACTACTACTACTACTGCTTCTACTACTACTGCTGCTGCTTCTACTAATACTGTTGTAACTGTTACTACTACTACTACTACTACTACTACTACTACTACTACTACTAGTGCTTCTAATGCTACTACTACTACTACTACTACTACTACTACTAGTGCTTCTAATGCTACTACTGCTTGTTCTTCTCATCATCCTCCTCTTTCTTCTTCTTCTTGATCATAATGCATCATTATTAAATGACCAAACCCCATTATTTTCTTAGCTTCAATGTAGTAATTAACCGACGCAGTCACCACCATTAACTTTACCGTGCTGTTATGAATTTTGTTGCGAACTGTCTTTTCTCCTGCACTTCGTAAACAGCTCATCTCACTGGACTCTCTAATTTGTCATTTGATCAAAATAAATGACAAATCTCGGCAGTGTTCTTCTGAGGTAGACGAATTTACCTCACAACTTTTAATATCGCATTAAAAACATATTTGTTCACAACGAGATGTTTTGCGTCATGTTGTGATGCAGCTTTCCATTCAAGAGTTTGGGAGCAAGATACTAAGCAGTGCACGAGCTGCAGTAGTCAGCTACCCATATCTGACTGCTAGCGTCAGGACCAGCTAATCTGAGTTCATAAGACCTTTCTACATCTCCACGTGGTGATCCTGGATAAGAGGCTGCAACAGAGCAAACTAATTAGGAGAAAGGATCGAATAGGGAAGGTTAACTCGGTACACACAAATTTCCGCTGATGTCGGATGTGTCCGACGGAAAGGTGAAAATATCCCAATCAAGCTGTAAACTACGACACATCGCATTTCCTTCTACGGACAACATCCTTCTACTCTGCAAAGCATTTTTCAGGGCTCGCTAGCGGGAGTTTGAAAACGAACGACAAAGAAGTATGGACACGAGAAAGACACCCTCCCCGTCCATCTATCGTCCGTCATTCGAACCATATGGCCTGCCCATCAGTACGTTCGTGTTGATGCAGAGTCGAAGATATCCCGGAACTCTGTTTGGTCGTGGATGTTGGTATGACGTATGTGGTCTCTCAAGGAGATATTTAAGAGTCTTCGCTCCATTGCTCTTTATATAATATGTATAATAATATAATATGTAATACGGATCTTCTCTGCTTCTGATTACGCGCAGATTTCAAATCTCAGATCAATATGTTATGTTGTTCGTCCCTCACGAGTGATAAGGATCTTTTTTTTTCCATTTAGCCAGTCCTTCCAGTCAACTATTTTGTAATTCCTGGTGATTCCAGGAGATGGCCGACGAGTCCGTTTTTGGGATATGCATACTCGCAATGAGAGCATGGAAAGTTCGCTTTGCGAGACGATGATCATCATTGTCAGCACATCCATGTATCTCATCCGCTTTATTGCTCAGTCAGGATTCCCGCAACTGATGCAGCTGTTTGACTGTAGTTTAGCTTGTCAGTGGACGTACGCTCTTCGCTTCGCCGCTCGCATGTTGTCACAGGACTCGACTGTGTTAGTACTGGATAAATGTAAAGAGAATGACTTGCGCAATGAATTTGATTTAAGTGAGGAAGGGTTGCGCAGTTCGCCCACCTCTCTCTCACGCCCGAGTCCAACTTTAACCAGTGGCAAGACAAGTCACGACTTACCGGGTTAGCATTCCCTCTTCGATCCCTTCTCCTTAGCCAGTCTGCCCTGCTGCAGCCTGTTATCCAGGATCACCGCGTGGAGGTGTAGAAGGGTCTTGACAGCTCTGATTCGCTGGCCCTGACGCTAGCAGTCAGCTATGGGTCGCTGACCATTGCAGCTTATGCACTGCTCAGCATCTGCAGTTTGAGTACAAAGGGGCATTAATGCCATACTGTGCCGTTATTATGAATTTGAAATAAATAAAAGCAGCTAACCCTGTGTTCTTTCATCAGAATATCAAAACGCTGGCAAACCTTATGAATAATTTTAAACACATAATTTTGTCTATATTTGTGTGGTTATAATTATGTATCTGCTAAGTAATGTACTGGGGGGGGGGGGGGGGGCCTCACACCCTGGGGGCCACTCTTCCCCTTCTCTCTCTTCTCACCTCACTCTGTTTCATTTGACTCTGTCCTACAGTCACACTCTTGCACAACTTTCACACGCGCCCTCATGGTGAGGCCCTTCCATTGCACTTTGGTTGGGCTAGCTTCTGAGGGCGCACAAACCTAGCATAGGTACATACAGACGCACACATGCATCCAAGCACTGGTTTATGCGTCCTGATATCGCCCAATGGACTACGGTCTGGGGTGGAAAATGGCGCGTCTCCGCCAGTAGAAACTAGTGAGGCAAACATCTAAGCAAAAAAAGACAAAAAAAAGGACGACTGGATATGGACTCGGATGCAGTGGATGACCACGGCTGCTTAAGTGCCTCGTCGTGTTCTGTGCGGTTCACACAGCTCAGCAAATTTGCTCTCGTGGTAGCCTGATGACGAATTTCCTGCTTAGCTGGTCAATATACTATTGCTTTGACAACCATGTTTTTAAATGTGTGAGCCGTGCCATTGCCATTCGTTATATGCTGGAGTATCGTTTAATTTGGTTTACGCTTAGCCAACCCACCGTTCTCCTGCGTGAGATCTCCTTGTCAATTTATGGTTGTTGTTGATTCCCTGGAAGAGTGAGACCAGTTCTCGAGTATGGCATCGCGGCATGGACAACAGCAGCAAAGGCGAACTTCGATAAAGTTAGCAAACTTCAAAACCAAGCCATGAGAGTTATAACAGGAGGAATGAAGTCAACGCCAATTGTAGAACTTGAAAAGATTACAAAACTGCAATCCATGACCGATAGAAGAGACTGCAGAGCCCAGCTGCAGTCAGAGAAACTCCGAAGACTGACTGACCATCCAATGCGCCAGAGACTAAACAATTTGGGAAATGGGAAACTAAAGCGGAGAAACTTTGCAGAAATAGCCAAAGAAAAGATGCACGAAGATCCCATAAACGCACTAACAACACCAAAACCCATCACTACTGTACGAAAACCTACCTGGAGGCAGGATATATTTCCAGAGGTGGTAGAAAATATACCAGGTATTTCAAACAAAAACTGCCAGACTGAAAAAGAAAGGAGAGATACTACCCTAAGCTTTATGTCGAAAAGCTACCCAAGCATGGACTGGACCCATGCATACACCGTAACAAACACTACACAGAACGGAGGGGCAGGAGCATTCCTGAATCTACCAAATGGCAGAAAAATAATACTGTCATTCGCTACTGGTAAGTACACAAGCAATTTCAGAGTGGAGGCAGAGGCACTGAGGGCGGCAGTGGAAGAAATGGTGACACACAAAGAAAATGAAAGTCATATAGTCCTGCTTACAGATGCTCTCGCCGTAGTCACAGCGCTAAAAAGCCAGAAAAACACTGAGCTTAATGACTTAAGAGCAGCACTCTGCCAACTGTGCCAGCAGTCCGCATCAAAAAGGGTAGTGGTACAGTGGGTCCCATCACACTGCAACATCCAAGGCAACGAGGAGGCAGACAGACTGGCAAAAGAAGGCGCAAGACTACCACAAACAGATACTAGTATGACGTACGAAGAGTCAAAACGGCTTATCAAAGCCAGATACATGACCAAATGAAAAACCGAACATACTGGTTACACCAAAAACGACGCCTATTACCAGTTGAACAGAAGAGAGCAGGTCGTTGTCTTCAGACTTCGCACTGGCCACAATAGACTGAGGTACCACCTATTCAACAAATTAAAGATAGGTGGTACCGACGAATGCCCGTGCGGTACCGGTAAAATGACAGCTGAACATCTGCTGCAGAACTGCCCGACATACGAGGATCAGAGAGAGCAGATGGGGCCATCACCAGTGGAAATGCAAGACAAGCTCTATGGCAGTGTCGACAGCCTCAGGATGACCGCCGCTTTTTTCAAAAAAATAATGGTTACTGTCTGACTGCGTACGAAGAAGAAGAAGAAGAAGATTCCCTGGACTAGGTTGTCATTTTCTCTGCGCTCATTTTCCAGTTGCAGCTTCCCAGGAAGCCAGTTAGTGTTTAGTAGAAATTGGGTCTTCTTTCAATGTATGTTCTTACAATCTTTGGTAGCAAAGTACATTTATGGCATCATTATGAGTAAACTAACGCGTAGCACAGAGTAGCTTTACAACAGGTAAACCACAAAGAACAGCAATTACAAGGGCATGTCCGAGCGTTGATGCTCCAAAATATAACAGGTGTTTTCAAATGAAACACAAAATTCACTAACAGCAAAACGGCCAAAGAAATGTAATCAACCGACTATGCAGTGTAAAGACGTGTAGGCTAAAGGTAACTTAGAAATATGGAAGCAGCTACTGTAACATTTCTTAGCTGTAGAGGAAAAAATAAAGGTAGGAGCTTAGACAACCATTTATTTCTATCTTTTTCGTGGGATTTGAATCAGTGCAGCTAAACTGCCCGACATACGAGGACCAGAGAAAGTACATGTGGCCATCACCAGTGGCAACACTAGACAAGCTCTATGGCAGTGTCGACAGCCTCAGGATGACCACAATTTTTTTAAAATAAAAAATACAGGTTGACGTTTGACAGCAGAAGAAGAAGAAGAAGAAGAAGAAGAAGAAGAAGAAGAAGAAGAAGAAGAAGAAGAAGAAGAATAAGTGCAGCTGAACTCAGTCCCGCCAGAATTTGAGCAACCAAATCGAACCACGACGTAACCCAACGTAATTTACAGGCCAAGTGTCAATACCTGGAACGAAATTGGTTAGTGACACGTAGACTTGTTGCCGCCGACAAACACGAGTCGTCTGGAGACTACGCGAATATGATGGGGCTAATGGCAAGCAGACGTACAAAAACGCGTGCCTTTTTGAAAATCACGTGATCTGGGGAGGCGGATCGACAATAAATTCCGGCTTAGAGAGACTTGAATAGGTCAACAACAATCGAAAGTAGGATCCCCAGGTATCTCCCTCTACCCAGAGCCAGACGTGCGAGACAAAGGCAGGAAGGGGATATTCAGAAAGGATCTAAAACAGGAAGCCTAAGCAGTAGTGTCAAGTAACTGTATGTAAGACGCCGCCTATGAAGAATCAATGGAATGTTATTTATACTATTTTATAAATATTCATCAAACTTTGTTGGAAAACAATGAAGAACAGCCAAGAAGATATAAATTTCTCAAGTAAAATCACATAGGTAGATAGATAATCCAACGTAGGACCATTCAAATAAGAACAATACTTTTATAAAATTGGACCTTATTTAACCATTGATCCTCACAAAAAACTTAAATTCCACGAAGCAAAAGCAAAGTGAAAATGAACACAAAAATGAAAATAATACAATGGAACTGCAGAAAACTCCACAAAAACTTTAAGCCATACTTAAAACTGGCCAATCGGGGAAAAGAAACAATAATATATACGATACAAGAAACCATGCTCAACCCAACCAAAAGACTCAACATTCCAAAATACAATATAGTTAGGAACGATAGAGAGACAACGAAAGGAGGAGTAGCCTTTATAGTAAATGAAGAATACAAAATAATGGACTGGGATACATAGACAGTAGCCCATAGAGCATCATAATAATAAACATATACAACCCAAGGGGAAAACTCACTACAAATGACATGGAAACAATCAAAGCACAAATAAACAATAGAACAATCATAATAGGGGATTTCAACGGGCATCATCCAGCATGGGGAGGAAGCGCTATAGACACAACAGGGAAGGGAAACAAATAATGACCTTCTGCGAAGAAAACAATCGGATAATAATAAACGATGGGTCAATGACCAGAATAAATAACAATCCAAACGGATCAGATACGACTATAGACATCACAATAATAACGCCAAAATTAGCAACTCGCAAATGGGAAGTTCTAGATAAAGCAGGATCAGACCACCTGCCCATAGCAGTTTATTTAAAAGAAAAATACAAGCGAAATACTGGATCAATCAGACCCTATTTCAACTACCATAAGGCAGACTGGAACGGATTCCAAGAAGATCTGCTCAGACTCAAAAGAGAAGACTTAATCTCAGATAACGTAGATGTATTTACCCATAACCTAACAACCAACATCCTGCAGATAGCTATAAAGCACATACCCAATAAAAACATGCCAGCTAACTCAATTCAAACCACAGGAAAATAAAAAAAAAACACCTGCACCTAGGTGGAATGAGGAATACACTAACCAAATAAGTAAAGGATAAAAAAACAAAAAACTCTAAAGAAATACAGGAAATACAAAACGGAAGATTACCAAAAATCTTACCAAATAATTAAAAAAGAAACCGAGAAAGTAATAGAAAAAGCAAAAAGAAAACAGTGGAGGACTTTCTGCCAAACCCTAAATCCATTATCCAATATAGCAGAGGTATGGACAAAATTAAAATACATAACAGACGGCAATATCAAAAGCACTTTCCCAGCAATAAGAATTCCGGAACTAGGAGAAACTAATAAACACAAACCAAATATACTGGCCGCACAATTCTATAAAATCAGCGCTAATAGCTCACTTAAAAAGGACGAAATCCAAAGAAAGAGAAAACCTAATGGTACAATTAAAAGTAGGTGAAGGGGCTCATCCAGACACATGAAAACAAACCTAAACGCACAAATAACAAAATAGGAGACAATACAGGCAACAAAATCCAAAACTAATACACCAACAGGACAAGACATCCTAAGCTATGAAATCCTAAAGAACATTCCAAAAACTACAATAACTCTAATAGTGCAGCTTTTTAATTTAATCTGGAACACGGGAAATATCACAAGAGCATGGAAAATGGCGCTGATTGTTCCTGTTCTGAAACCAAACAAAGACCGATATCTCTAACCTCTAAAAAAAGGGAAGATCTTAGAAACAATAATAAATAATAGTATTACATACCACTTAGAACAAAACAATCTTTACAGCCCCACCCAAACAGGATTTAGAAAAGGAAAAAAGACTAGACTAGCTCCTTAAGACTAGAACACGAAGTAAAAGCAGGATTCCAAAAGGTTGAAAAAACTGCTGCAATATTCCTTGACGTAGCAAGATCATATGACGAATGTTGGAGGGAAGGGCACTATATAAAATACAGAAGATAGGAATAACAAGCAAAGCCTACCAGTACTTAAAGAACTTCATGGAAGAGAGATAGTTTGTAGTTCAAATTCAAGACCAACGATCAGGAAAATTCAAACAAGAGAACGGCATTCCCCAGGGGTTAGTAATCTCCCCTACTATCTTTACAATGATGGTCAACGACCTGAGGGAAGAATTCACAGACCTTAGAAATAGCTAATCTCTACAATGATGGTCAACGACCTTGGGGAAGAATTCACAGACCTTAGAAATAGCTTATCTCTACAATAATGGTCAACGACCTGGGGGAAGAATTCACAGACCCTAGAAATAGCTTATCTCTACAAAATGGTCAACGACCGGGGGGAAGAATTCACAGACCTTAGAAATAGCTTATCTCTACAATAATGGTCAACGACTTGGGGGAAGAATTCACAGACCTTAGAAATAGCTTATCTCTACAATAATGGTCAACGACCTGGGGGAAGAATTCACAGACCTTAGAAATAGCTAATCTCTACAATAATGGTCAATGACCTGGGGGAAGAATTCCCAGACCTTAAAAATAGCTTATCGCAATATGCAGATAATGCAGCAATTTGGAGATCAGGAACACACCTACCCCATACCTATAAAAAAACTACAAATAAACAAAGTAGCAGAATGGATGGACAAGTGGGGTTTTAATCTAAATATAAATAAGGGGATGGTTTTTAGGAAAAGCCGTGAGAAACAAATAATGGATGTACATATAAATCAAGCCTGCAGGCCCCAGTTGATTGTACACATTGCTTATGAAGATGAGAAAAACCATCCGGAAAGCGTATGTGCAAGGCCCCTGATGTTAAGTGCAAACTGCCCCGGAATACTTGATCACTGAGGATATATGATCTAGGTTATTTTATAATGATAGAACAATTACATAAAGCTTGTATGATTGTTGCTATTTGGTGAGACCTGAAAAGGACATTGAGTGGCGGGTTGCAGTGGCTTCGCTCGCATCCCAATCGTGCTGATGAGGGTGGATCGGGGTTCTCCAGGTGCATGTAGTGCTTGACTTCATATGCGGGTCACTCACTACTACGGGGATCACGTCGAACCTAACCTTGACTAACCAGACTGTTGACCTCGACAACAGCCTGTTTCCAGGATGACCAAAGGGGAGGTCAGGTAAGGGCCTTGGCCAGTATGTCTCCCCTGACCCTGTATAAACCGGTGGTTTTTGGCTGACCAGATATGTTAGTCTCATCGTCCCAAAGCATAGTATAAAACATCATTTACATTAATTCCAGGAGGAATCAGTATCAGTAGGAGGCGATAATACATGGAACCATCGTCACGTCTATATAAGAAGTAGAACTCCGTGAACAGCTATTTACATCATTGTTGGAGTCATCACCGCCTTTTATACATTATTTGTATGCGTATTAATTTCTGAAGTCTCCCTCACATACGACACCTAAATAACCACAAGTCTCAAAAGTGGAAATGGATAATTGGTGGAGGCTCCTCTCTAATATCGTTAAAAACTCTTTTATATATAGACTAACCGCTTTTATCTTCTTAAGTCATTTAAAGTCATCCACGAATTATTTATATATATGTATATAGGTATGTGTGTACATGTATATATATGCATGTGCGTGTGTATATATATATATATATGTATATATGTATGTGTGTATGTATATATGTATATGTGTGTGTGTGTATGTATGTATGTGTAGGTGTGTAGATATATGTATGTATGTATATATATATATGTGGGCATTTAAAATTATACATGTGTATGTATGTATAAATAGGTAAATATATGTATATTCCTTCTGTGGACGTTCTCAATACTATATACTTATACTCTATTTTATATTACATCAACCTTAGTTATTTATTTATTTAATTAATAATCTATTAATCTACATTTTTCATTTCTTTTCCTGAGCCTACCATACATTCAACACCTAATTAGCTGCGAGAACTAGAGGGCACGAGTGCAACGGAGTTTCTACAAGTGGCCCACGAAAGTCAGAAAATCGCTTACAAGTGAATACATGGAATACATGGCTGCGATAGAAAAATATGTGAGAGCAGTGAAAACCGGAAACACAAAGACCAGACGGAGGGAAGTCAACACAGATGGGTCTCACAACAGAAGGAAGACCTAAATCATTTAATTTATCTATTCTTCTTCTTCTTCTTCGTACGCAGTCAGACATTAACCATTATTTTTTCGACAAAAGCGGCGGTCATCCTGAGGCTGTCGCCACTGCCATTGAGCTTGTCTTGCAGTTCCACTGGTGATGGCCACATCTGCTCTCTCTGATCCGCGTATGTCGGGCAGTTCTGCAGCAGATGTTCAGCGGTCATTTTCCCAGTACCACACGGGCATTCGTCGGTACACCCTATCTTCAATTTGTTGAATAGGTGGTACCTCAGTCTATTGTGGCCAGTGCGAAGTCTGAAGACAACGACCTGCTCTCTTCGGTTCAACTGGTAATAGGCATCGTTTTTGGTGTAACCAGTATGTTCGGTTTCCCATTTGGTCATGTATCTGGCTTTGATAAGCCGTTTTGACTCTTCGTACGTCATACTAGTATCTGTTTGTGGTAGTTTTGCACCTTCTTTTGCCAGTCTGTCTGCCTCCTCGTTGCCTTGGATGTTGCAGTGTGATGGGACCCACTGTACCACTACCCTTTTTGGTGCGGACTGCTGGCACAGTTTGCAGAGTGCTGCTCTCAAGTCATTAAGCTCAGTGTTTTTCTGGCTTTTTAGCGCTGTGACTACGGCGAGAGCATCTGTAAGCAGGACTATATGGCTTTCATTTTCATTGTGTGTCACCATTTCTTCCACTGCCGCCCTCAGTGCCTCTGTTTCCGCTCTGAAATTGCTTGTGTACTTACCAGTAGCGAATGACAGTATTATTTTTCTGCCATTTGGTAGATTCAGGAATGCTCCTGCCCCTCCGTTCTGTGTTGTGTTTGTTACAGAACCGTCGGTGTATGCATGGGTCCAGTCCATGCTTGGGTAGCTTTTCGTTATGAAGCTTAGGGTAGTATCTCTCCTTTCTTTTTCAGTCTGGCAGTTTTTGTTTGCAATACCTGGTATATTTTCTACCACCTCTGGAAATATATCCTGCCTCCAGGTAGGTTTTCGTACAGTAGTGATGGGTTTTGGTGTTGTTAGTGCGTTTATGGGATCTTCGTGCATCTTTGCTTTGGCTATTTCTGCAAAGTTTCTCCGCTTTAGTTTCCCATTTCCCAAATTGTTTAGTCTCTGGTGCATTGGATGGTCGGTCAGTCTTCGGAGTTTCTCTGACTGCAGCTGGGCTCTGCAGTCTCTTCTATCGGTCATGGATTGCAGTTTTGTAATCTTTTCAAGTTCTACAATTGGCGTTGACTTCATGCCACCTGTTATAATTCTCATGGCTTGGTTTTGAAGTTTGCTAACTTTATCGAAGTTCGCCTTCGCTGCTGTTGTCCATGCCGCAATGCCATACTCGAGAACTGGTCTCACTCTTCCAGTGTACAGTTTCTTTAGTATGCCTTCGTCTGCTCCCCAGCTTGTGCCAGCAAGTTTCCTCATGATTGTCATTCTTTCTCTGGCTTTCATTCGGTTTCTCTCAATCTGACTTTTCCATGTCATGCGCCGATCAAATGTGACTCCCAGATAGGTTGGGTTGTCGTTTGGCTGCAGGAATTTGCCATTTAGACTTAATTTGGTATTTTGGGGTTTTAATGAAAGGTATTTTGGGGTTTTAATGAAAGATTTATCTATTCAATATTTTACTCTAAATTCCTATGTATTCAGAACATGTTTTGTCATCTTTCATAATCATCCCATTTCATCCTCGTTGTACACCACACTACATTGATTCTTCACAATGTTTTATAAAATATATGATGATTTTTTGATATTCTCTCTGGGTACCTCTTACATACTGGGACGTTGGGCTAGGCCCGGACCCTCTCAGGGTACCTCTACCATACTGGGACGTTGGGTTAGGCCCGGACCCTCTCTGGGTACCTCTACCATACTGAGACGTTGGGCTAGGCCCGGACCCTCTCTGGGTACCTCTACCATACTGGGACATTGGGCTAGACCCGGACCCTCTCTGGGTACCTCTACCATATTGGGACGTTGGGCTAGGCCCGGACCTTCTCTGGGTACCTCTACCATACTGGGACGTTGGGCTAGGCCCGGACCCTCTCTGGGTACCTCTACCATACTGGGACATTGGGCTAGACCCGGACCCTCTCTGGGTACCTCTACCATATTGGGACGTTGGGCTAGGCCCGGACCCTCTCTGGGTACCTCTACCATACTGGGACGTTGGGCTAGGCCCGGACCTCTCTGGGTACCTCTACCATACTGGAACATTGGGCTAGACCCGGACCCTCTCTGGGTACCTCTACCATATTGGGACGTTGGGCTAGGCCCGGACCCTCTCTGGGTACCTCTACCATATTGGGACGTTGGGCTAGGCCCGGACCCTCTCTGGGTACCTCTACCATACTGGGACGTTGGGCTAGGCCCGGACCCTCTCTGGGTACCTCTACCATATTGGGGCGTTGGGCTAGGCCCGGACCCTCTCTGGGTACCTCTACCATACTTGCATCCTTGGTAGGGTTCTCGTAGGTTCAACAAAGAAAAGTTGTGTAGACAGACAGACGATAGATGAAATGAACATTTGACCATGTCCATCTTGATAATATTATCAAGATGACCGATATTTAACCCATAGATGGGGTTCGGGTTGGTAACAGTCAGTGCACATTCAACTGGCATGTGGGCACTGCGCTGCCACGTTAAGGAGCCCCGAACTGCTGCCCGTCTGGCTTTACTGTCAGATACTGGTTCGCCACCATAGCAAGCTCAGGGCCACCCACGAGACGGTGTTGCTGAAGGACACGCGTGTGCAGGAGAGGCCCTGGGCTTTAGACTTGCTGTCAGCAAGACAGCAGCTTCCGTGGCGATCACTGCGCCCAGGATGCGATAGACTGTAGATTCGCATCAACATCCATTTGGTGTAGGTGGGACATTGAGCTCCGACCATACATCGGCTATACTGAAAGAGTATAATGACCGTCGCTCCGACGATGCAATGGATGGTTAAAGAGTAAGGCATCGCTGGAAACATGATGAAAGTCAAATTGTGAGTAACTGGAAAGAACTGAACAAAATAACACGATTTTCTTGGAGACGGCCAGTTCACCAGAAAGCCATAATGACGAAGAAGAAAAATGGTGTACCACGCATTAGGTATTGTTTGCAGAAAAGTTCGATAAACCAAAATGGCTACACCAAACTTTACGGGCTTCTGGCTAGTGTGAAAAGCGGAGTGTGTAATTCTACATGTTTTGTAGTTTTGTACTATAGAAGGGCTAGACTGTACTATTGTCGATCCTTGTGGCATGCTGTCAGTACTATTTATTGGTTCACCGTTTTGTTTCAAATGAAAGCACAAGAACAATGTCACTCTTTCCAGAAATCTTTATCCAAACAATTTCACTGACGGCTTCTACAATGTTGTTGTTGCTTAGATGTTTGCCTCACTAGTTTCTACTGGCGGAGGCGCGCCATTTTCCACCCCAGACCGTAGTTAATTGGGCGATATCAGGACGCATAAACCAGTGCTTGGATGAATGTATGCGTCTGTATGTACCTATGCTAGGTTTGTGCGCCCTCAGAAGCTAGCCCAACCAAAGTGTAATGGAAGGGCCTCACCATGAGGGCGCGTGTGAAAGTTGTGCTAGAGTGTGACTGTAGGACAGAGTCAAATGAAACAGAGTGAGGTGAGAGGAGAGAGAAGAATTGCCACCAGGGTAGAAGACCTGGCTTGCCAGATCGGCTTCTACAATAGGGGCTTTACATGATGATGTTGCTAGCCCATGCACGACCTTCTTTGGTGACCGACATGCTTAATAATGCACATCCCTGTCTCATTCCCCCAGACAGAAGGAATAAATTCACACAAAAACAATAATGGCAATACCCGCCTGACACAGACAAGACTCTAGGTCCGTGTTAGGGTCACCTCAGTCTCGCTTGACTGCCCCGCTGCGGTGGTTCATATTTGAGCTTTCTATGTCTGTTTGAGAACAGTGAGAAACGTGCATTGTTGTGACCGTGTGATTAACTTAAGGAGGCTCTCTGTAATCTCGCATGATAGTGGTTTCTACGTAGAAGAAAGAAGAAGATGAAGACGGAAAAAAATAATAGAAGAAACAGAAAACCAAACATGAAAATAAATGTTAACAAATCATTTGCTGCGTCAAAGGTGCAGGACATGTACCAAATGATCACCTTTCAACTAGTTTTTGTCTCGGGTTTACTGTACATCTCTCTCCAAACTTGGTGGTCTGTCTCAGATGTCTGTGGTCTGTTTGTTCCTCGGAGTGATGGAAGAGGACTGCTTTTATTCTGCTCCTCACAATCTACCAGTCTTAAAGAACATGTTCTCCCTCATACAAGCGCAAGACAGTAAATATGTCACAATTGGATACTTTAAATAACATAAATTAGATACGAACTTGAAAATCATTGATTGATTCAATTACATTGTCCTTTACTTCTCAACATAATAAGCGCAAGCATTGATACACTTAATCCATCTCTTTATCGGCGCAAGGAAATGACCCCAAATCGGTTCATTTTGTGTTTGTCAGTTAGTAATCTACATACCCACAGTGAGAACATATTCCGGAAATTGAATCGATCATACATTTTGCTGTAGACTAAACCATGCGAACACCCTAATACATATGCTACTCGTTCTTCCGTTACTCGCCTGTCAGTTTGATTCATCTCCCACCCCCTCCACGGAGATGCTTCTCTTGTAATCTCAACAGGACGACCTGGTTGGGCTTTATCAGCAATATTTTAGCGTTCTTTTGTGAATGTACCGACTGTTATGCACATTTGCACGAAACAAACACTTCTCACCGTAAACAGGAAGCATTTCCTTTTGAATATCATTTGAAGTACTTTTGCGCACTCCCACCCTCTCCCTCCTACCCCATACAAAATATAATAATGCATAAATTAAATAAATAAATAGATGAATAAATAAATAAATTAAACCAACTACGAACCAACATACTGTTACTGATGTGCACTCTGTGAGTACGCCTAGTATAAATCATAAAAGTAAAAATAGAGTGAAATACTAGAGAAAACACTACTACAAAGTCACAAATTTGGCCTCGTTCACAGTTTTTCCTAAGATGGAGTCCATTGTGTTGTGTTTTTCACCTTACAGCCTGGTGATACCATATTCAGCACTCATTTTACTTAACTTTACATCCCATAGGTGTTCCATCCTGTCAGTTCAAGAATTTGAACACATACATGTTCTGTTTTTGAGCCATGGTAGCTCCGCCGTCACTTATGAGAACTTTGATATAAGCTTCACACATGCAATTCAAATTCATATCTTTTCTATGGTTGTCGCTGCTTGTTTCCCATCTATCAATAATATGCCCTCCTCCAGTGGATCCCGGGGCTCCTTGTTGGGAATGACAGAATATAACCGCTGCATAATGCTGCCACAGTAAGTCAAGGACACAAAATTGTTTCCGTATGCGATGGGTTTATTTATTGTGAGTGGTGAAGACAACAGCATACATTATTTTATTCATTGCGTGTTGTAAGAGACGACTAAGGGTTGTACATGGAAGTGGAAAATTGTACTATGTTAAAACAATTGCTACCGTACTGCAAATTACTAGAAAAAGTCTTTCCTAATAACCGCTAATGGTAAGTAAAATACAGTGCTGGACCTGTGCTTCAACACATGGAGAAGTAGGATTAAGATTTGATTGATTGAACTCCATGCATTGAAAGGCGTGACTAAAGAGAGTTGTGCATGAGGCTAGTAACCTCATCTTGAAAGCAAATTGTTACAAAAACCCCTACTGCAAGAGCATGCAAAGTTCTTTGCCGAATATGTTTTGATGGAGTCCACTGTGCTGGTACCGCTGTGATCCGGCAGTCGTGAAAAAAGACACGAAGAAAGATGGCCAGCTTGGACGGTTGCCTTGTGTTTCAAGTCAAGTCAAGTAATTCCCATACCCAACCAGTGCATTTCGCGTTCATATTCCACGATAACAGCTGATAAGTGCTGGACAGCGTGGGGGACAGATGGAGTAGAGGTGAAATGTCTCAGCCAGGTGTTCCGTGGGTGACCTCGGATGTAGCCGAGAGAAGGATTTCCTGTTTAGCGGACTATGCTCGAGCAGCTTGTTACTCTACTGTATTGGGACGGGTGTCGCTGAGGGTGGTTAACCGAGGCTCGAGTCCATCTTAATAGATTCCAATACAAGAGCAAAGTTGACCCGTAGCCTATTAGGCGCCATTTGTTCTGCTCTTAGTTTACCAACTAAGCATGACCGGTGTTATCTCATGTCCCGCAGTTATTCGCTTCAAACGACATGCTCTCTGTATGGCAGGGGTGCTGCTCTTGTCCTTATCATACGCAAAGATCCGGACGACTCGGAAAGTTTACTGAAGTTCACTGATCATACAGTGATGTTCAACCTCATCTCTCCATCGTATCTCACTCTGATATTCACCCCCATCTTCCTAACGTGTCTCACTCTGACATCCACCCTCATCTCTCCAAGGTGTCTTACTAAATGCAAGTGATTTATTTGTAACCTCATCATCTCCATATTGATGCTCTCTAACATATCTATTTTTAGACAAGTATTAACCTTGATGACGACACGAGAGGCCTCTGACACAGACACGGCTCCTGGACCAGCCGAGGCCCGTCTGCACGTGCAGGGTAATTTGTATGTTTTGACATATCATACGCCATTCTTATCTCTCGCACTCAAATTCGTATAACTAATTAGGTTACTGCATGCTGTCTCCTATCATATGAATCCACATTATTTAGTTAAACATATACGGGGGGCAGGGGGCACGAATAACATCTGGTCAGGCAAAACATACTGATCGGACAATGTGGGTCGAGTGAATTAAACTTACTAGGGCCCTCATCTCACTTCCACGAAGTTCTTTGTGGCCGTCTGACTAATTAGATGAGGGGGTGGGCATGATCCCCGTAGTAGTAGCGCCGACATGTATATGAAGCCAAGTATAGCCCAACCGTCAAAGAGGACCACGGCCCACGTCCATCAGCACGCTGTGATGTGAGGAAGGTGATTGGAATCCGCCACCTAGTGCCCTTTTCATGGCGCACACAAGATTAAAGTTACTCCCCGTGGTCTTTCTACAACAACAACAACATCAGCCGTTTTCGTCTTCCTTGTTTAACTGTGTTTCTAAAGTTATTGATGTATGTGTTGCCTTCTGTCCCTAAGTAAGATTAGTGGATTGGGACGTATGTTGACGTTTTGTATGTGTGCACTGACCCATACTGTCTGTGAGATTTTCTAAACCACAGGAACTGCTCATCGTAATATGGAAATTAGCCCAGCAGTAACCAAAATAATGAAAGTCACCAGAACAGAAAGGTCACACAAGTAGAACTGTATCAAGTTAGAACAAGCAAATTTATGGGGAACATGTCCACCTACCATGAAAGAAGTGACACAGATATGCGCACATACAGCTAAATTAATATTAAGTGAAAATACAAACGGAAATGCGATGTTAAACTAGCTCTTTTCATTCTAAAACATCTCAAACCGTCAATGGAGACAAATAGACGAACTGTTAACCGTCTATAATCGGTGTAATACCACCAGAGACACGAACAAGTATCGCATCAGATATTGAAAGAGAGAAACAGATAAACGACCAAGGCTCCTCATGTTTTGGCACAATGTGCAGTGTACAAGAATGAAATCTAAACACACTTTCCTACAGTCAAGGCAGACAATACGGACGTCCTGGAAAACGCCGCATCGAAAAATGGATTCAACTGACGCATGTTCCCTGAATCGAAATGCAGGAGAAATCTGCCCATGGACATCACTTGTCTTACGCAACATAAAAATCATTAAATAGAATCCGAACCATTGCATTAGATGCAAAAAGAACTTAACTCACAACCACACTAACACAAACAGTAACACATGCATTTCCAATATGACTGCTACAAACATATACACATGAACTCACAACTTAAATCCCACAAAAACTAACATCTGTACTCATAATTCGACTCCCACAAACACTTGCACTCATAACTCAACCCCACAAACACTAACACCTACACTCATAACTCAACAAACACTAACACATACACTCATAACTCAACCCCACAAACACTAACACATACACTCATAACTCAACCCCACAAACACTAACACATACACTCATAACTCAACCCCACAAACACTAACACATACACTCATAACTCAACCCCACAAACACTAACACATACACTCACAACCCCACAAACACTAACACATACACTCATAACTCAACAAACACTAACACATACACTCACAACCCCACAAACACTAACACATACACTCATAACTCAACCCCACAAACACTAACACATACACTCACAACCCAACAAACACTAACACATACACTCACAACCCAATCCCACGAACATTCCTACAAATACTAAAACACGAATTCACAATTTCACAATCCGTCACACATAGACTAGCACGCGAACTCACAATCACACTCATGCAAACACTTACACATGAATTCACAAACACAATCACACAAACGCTAACCCGAACCACTGACTTAGGACATAAGCCTTAATTTAAGCCTATCCTGTCACAATTACTCCGTGAATGTTTGACAGTTATTTGTTATGATTACTCAGTGAATGTTTGACATTTAATTGTTATGATTACTCAGTGAATGTTTGACATTTAATTGTTATGATTACTCAGTGATTGTTTGACAACTCCCATATTTAATATGATTAATCAGGGAATGTTTGACATTTATCTGTTATGATTAATCTCTGAATGTTTGACATTCCACATATTTGTTATAAATCTTTAGTTAATGTTTCGGAGTTATTTTGTATCATTTTTTAGTGAATGTTTGGCAATTATTTGTAATGATTACTCACCGAATGTTTGATAGTCCACATATTTGTTATAATTTTTTTAATGTTTGTCAGTTATTGTGTATGATTACTTAGTAAATGTTTGACAGTATTTTTCGATTCTTCAGTGAATATTTGACAGTTGGTCAAGAGGTGTGGTCTGATGTAGACTCAGGTCAGCTGGTCTAGAAGTATGGGCTAATGTCACAAGATAGTGTCACAGACTAGCTAGTCTAGATGTGGGGGCTACTGTCACAATATAGTGGCACAGAACATGTGGTCTAGATGTGGGGGCTAATGTCACAAGATAGTGTCACAGACTAGCTCGACTATATGTGGGGGCTACTGTTACAAGATAGAGGCGAATAAAGTGTGGTCTAGAGGTGGGGGGGGGGGTAGGAGGGGTGGGCTAATGCCACAAGATAGTGGCACATAACTTGTGGTCTAGAGGTGGTGGGCTGATGTCACAAGATAGAGACACAGAACTTACTTACTTTCCGTGTCCTAGGCACTACGTCACATTTCATTCTTCCAGTATTCAGCCCCGGGGATTGCCCTCTCATTGGCACTCAGCAGGTCATCCATGCTACACGTCTACAACGAGCTACAAGGAGGTTTGGGCAGATCATCAGATGGTCCTGGTCTTGTGTTACTCCACATTGGTATGTGTCATCATCCCAGTATCCCCATCTTTTCAGGTTTTTCCTGCATCGCGATACACCAGCTCGAAGTCTATTTAGTGACTTCCTTGTTACCTAGGACAGGGGATGTCCGGCGCAGGTTACCGCCGTAACTCGATAAAGGGGACCCGTATCAGCTGTTTCCAACTTTTGATACGTCAAATTCCTGGACTAGTCTTTAGGGGCTGGGTTGACTGTAAGAAAGTTCGTCTTGGCTTTAGTCTTGGGCGCTGCATCTATGTCCAAACATAGAGTGTCTTGGGTCATTTACCTGTTTCTCTTTTTCTATCTTAAAAAGTATACTCTTTCTAATTTCTTTCAGCTTTAAATGGGTACCGGTTCAGTCCGGGAAGTAAAAGCAGCGAGGGAGAGGAGATGGCTACCGCTCTGATATAACCGAGTCTTTGAATTGTGAGATCGCTAACACCTCACACCCCTATGGCAGTAATGCTATGGGTTACTTTACTTTTTACCTTTACTCTTTCTATCTCTGTCACGACAGTTCTTCATATCTCTGGTAGCGCTATGCTCAGTATGGGGTATATTTTTTTAGTTGGTGTAGGTTTTAGGCAACCATTAACTATACGGCTTGTATAATTTATTGCTGTATCTATAGGATTTACTTGTGCAGAGTTCTAACAGTCTGGTGCCGCGCGTACAGAGATTCACAAAGCGAGTGCTGATGTTCTGAGAATATTTGCCTTTGCTTCCCATGTTGTGCAAGTCAGTTTTTGAATGATTCTATTTCTCACATGTATTTTCTGTTTTATCGACTGACAATGTGCGGCATAGGACAGCGTGCGGTACTTCGTCTTCTTGTTCTTCTTTGTACGCTGTCAGACATCAACTTGAATTTGTTCGAAGAAAGCAGCTGTCATTCTGAGGCTGTCGACACTGCCATAGAGCTTGTCTAGTGTTGCCACTGGTGATGGTCACATGTGCTTTTTCTTTTCCTCGTATGTCGGGCAATTTTGCAGCAGATGTTCAGCAGTCATTTTCCCTGTACCACAGGTACACATTCGTCAGTGCCACCTATCTTCAGTTTATTGAATAGATGGTACCTCAGTCTGTTGTGGCCTGTGGGGAGTCTGAAGACTACGACCTGCTCTCTTCTGTTCAACTGGTAGTAGGCATCATTTTTTGTGTAGCCAGTATGTTCTGTTTCCAATTTGGCTATGTATCTGACCCTAATAAACCTTTTGAACTCTTCGTAGGTCACACTAGAATCTGGTTGTGGTAGTCTTGCATCTTCTTTTGCCAGTCTGTCTGCCTCCTCGTTGCCTTGGATGTTACAGTAGGATGGAACCCACTGTACCACTACTCTTTTTGGTGCGGACTGCTGGCATAGTTGACGAGTACTGCTCTTAAATCATTAAGTTCAGTATTTTTCTGGTTTTTTAGTGCTGTGACCACGGCCAGGGCATCTGTAAACAGGCAGCGTGTGGTACAACTTTACACCCAAGTGTTTGGGGCTGTGATGTTTTATAGATCCTGTCTTTTCCATTTAATCTGCAACTTTCTGTTCGCCGCTCTATGTCTCAGATGGTAGGCAATTTCTTGTGTTTTGCTGGGGTTTGCTTTGAGCTGATTGTTTTGGTAATACAGATCAAGGGCATCAATGGCGTTTGTCAGTTTCTGTTCCACTTCTTCGAAGTCCATTTCCTGGGCAGAAATTGCTGTATCATCGGCATAGATAAATGTTGTCACCTCTGTATCTATAGGTAACACAATTCATATATGCAGACGATACAGCAGTAGCTGCCCAGGGGACGGGCTTTGATGAAGTCAAAAAGAAACTGACAAACGTCCTTGATGATCTCGATCTATATTACCAAATAAACAGCTGGCCTAGAGGTGTTGGGTAATGTGGGGCACAGAACTGCTGTTCTAGAGCTGTGGGCTTATGTCACAAGATAGAAGCACAGAACTGCTGGTTTAGAGCTGTGGGTTTATGTCACAAGATAGAAGCACAGAAGAGCTGGTATAGAGATGTGGTCTGATGTCACAAGATAGAAGCACATAACAGCTGGTTTAGAGCTGTGGGCTCATGTGGGCACAGAACAGCTAGTCTAGAAGTTTGGGCTCTTGTGGGACACAGAAAGTTGGTCTAGAGGTGTGGGCTGATGTGGGGTACAAAACAACTGGTTTAGAGGTTTTGCTGATGTCACAAGAAAATGGCACAGAACAGCTGATTTAGAGCTATAGGCTGAAGTCACATGATAAAAGCACAAAACAGTTGGCCTAGAGGTGTGGGCTGATGTGGGCAAATAACATGGTGGTTTAGAGATGTGGGCTGATCTCACAAGATAGAAGCACAGTACAACTAGTCTATTGGTGTAGGCTGATGGGGGGAGAGGGGAGGGGGGACAGAATAGTTGACCTAAAGTGTGGGCTGATGTCACACCATATAGGCACAGAACGGTTGGCCTGATGTTTGGGCTGATGGGGGGCACAAAACAGCCGTAATAGATATATAAGCTGATGTCACAAGATAGGAACACAGAACAGCCGCATTAGGTATTTGGGATGATGTCCCAAGATAGGAACACAGAAGAGCCGTATTAGGTATTTTGGTTGATGTCACAAGATAGGAACACAGAACAGCTGGATTAGATATGAGGTGATGTCACAAGATAGGGCCACAGAACAGCTGGATTAGATATGAGGTGATGTCACAAGATAGGGCCACAGGACAGCTGGATTATATTATGAGCTGATGTCACAAGATAGGAACACAGAACAGCTGGATTAGATATGAGGTGATGTCACAAGATAGGGCCACAGGACAGCTGGATTAGATATGAGGTGATGTCACAAGATAGGAACACAGAACAGCTGGATTAGATATGAGGTGATGTCACAAGATAGGGCCACAGAACAGCTGGATTAGATATGAGGTGATGTCACAAGATAGGAACACAGAACAGCTGGATTAGATATGAGGTGATGTCACAAGATAGGGCCACAGAACAGCTGGTCTAGTTATGGTATCTACCTGCAATACAATACATGTTATGTACGTGTCCCACATGATATGACGAGAGCCACTGTAACCTGACACAAAGAAAGTAGTCAAGAGTATGTAACACAAGTACGAATGACAGTAGCAACAACCACAACATTGAGCATTGCATGCCTGACTGCTGAAAGTGTTCACCTGGCTCATGTTAACGGACAGACAAGCAGAGTGACAAAATAAGGTGTCTTCAATTACAGCTGGTTTCAGATTTAGAAGCTCAACATAATTTCGATAGGAAAAAGATAATACAACTTACATGTTTTAACACATAATGAAGAAAACAATAACAGCAACGTGCAGTATAAAATATGTTTATTTAGAAATCTTGATAGCAAAATAGCAATAGAATGTTACAATGTTGTCATTTTACCTGTACAAGCAATGGTGAAAAGATATGCACAATAATGAATATGAATAAAACGAGTAGCAGACAGATCAACTACAGCCAACACGTGCTAGAATGGAAGCTCTATACGTCTTGATTATCAGAATACTATAGGTTGGGGAACTTACTTGTAACTTTGCAATACCACAATCTTATTGTATGTCGGAAAACACGATACCGAGAATTGTGATTGGGGCTAGCAATTGTTCCATGTATAACGAGTTGCTACATAAGTCACCTGCTCTAAATACCTGCTCTAATAAAGGATTTATTATGAGTCATCAATCTAATGACGGTTCTATATGAGTTATCAATACATGCTCTAGTACAGATTTTATATGAGTCATCAATACATGCTCTAGTACAGATTTTATATGAGTCATCAATACATGCTCAAATGATGCTTGATAAGCGAACCAACTGTAAAAGTGGAACCTGGCTTACTATTACTCCCCTGACAGTGTCTTCTTTAATGGTTAACATATGCCCACACAAAAAAGAGCAGCAGCACGGAGAAGGAGAGGATGCAGGAGATAGAGAAGAACTAAAATCATGAAAGAGGACATTAATAATAATAAGCATTTTGTTTCTCTTGTATCTGCTATTCCCAATATTTAGTTTCACATTGTTTGTTTCTGCCACTAAGTTGTTATCAGCCCTATGGTCTTCTGTTGTCGTATCATAATTGGCCATTGGTTGTTTTCCTGTAAAGAGAGACTGGGATTATGTATGTGCAACCTGAAAATTTGTATCAAATTTAGTTTGGATAGAAATAGGGTAACAAATAATATAGTATCCTTGTAGGAAAAGAAATGTCCACAAATTAACTGTAAACAACATCAGTTTTTATTTATTGAAGATGTAGTGCAACTTTTGGTCAACAAATTTTGTTAATACTTAATACTGTAATTTTGTTAGTCAACGAGACACACTATATGTCAGACAAACAACTACTGAAGACTGCGAACAAAGAGGCCTCGCTAAATAGATGGGCAATGGCAAAATCTGGGAGAGAAATCTACAAAACATGGCCATCCAAAATACAACACCAATCTACTGAAAAGAAGAGACAAAAGTGTCATTTTCCGATTTCACACTCAACAAATAACTTAACAGTCACTTGAACATAATGCAACCAGAACATACTCCAGAGTGCCGAATGTGCACACATCCTTATGAGACTTGAACATCATCTTTTTGAATATTTGGCGCTTGCCTGTGTTAGGAAAGAGCTTCCTCCTCCGAAGCCATACAAATGGAACACTTTGTACGGAACTAAACAACAGCTTACTTGCATATACCACTATATAGTAAGGGCCAAAGTGCAGGAGTCCATAGGCCACTGGATGGTTGGTTGGTTTCTGTGGTATTGTCGAGAACAACCTTTCACTAGATGTGGATTAGTTGTTATCTATAATCTGACGGAAATCGCTTTGTCTTCTCACACGAATTAAAAATGCTGCAATTGTTGGCCTTATGAACGAAACTCCGCTTAGCAGTCTCAGAAGCCAGCTCCTTTGGGGAAGACAAACAAACGCAATATAATATTTGATTACATTTTAGTATTATTTCTTAAATAATCAAAAATACAGTAACAGTTTGAGAATACAACAGAGAGATATAATCCCTGTCAATGTACTGCAGTAATTATAGACTTAATTTAGATTTGCTTAACTATAAGTACATTTAACATGAAAGGGGCAGAGGTGTATGTATTTATAAATATATCTTTCTTCTACTTGTTCTTCTTTCTCTTCTTCTCTGTCGCTCATTCTCAAACATCCACTACCAAGCTCTGAAAAGCAATTTGCAAGTAGCAGGATGTTATCCGGAGAACGAATTGCATTGTGTCATAGTTTACAGATTGCCTGCGGTATTTGCACCTTTTGGTCCAACACATCCGACTTCACCCATGGCATTTTTGGGTACTAGATTAGCCTTCCTTCTTCGATCCCTTCTCCTTAGCCAGTCTGTCCTGTTGCAGCCTGTTATTCAGGATCACCACGGTGGTGGAGAAGGGTCTTGACAGCTCTAGGTCACTGGCCCTGACGCTAGTAGTGAGCTTTGTGTCGCTGACCGCTACAGATTATGCATCTTGATCCCATATTAATATATGATGATGATGCAAAGTGCCGTTCCAGCCTAGAAGATTTGCTTCAATGGAACTCCAACATAATCTGTTTCTTGCCTTGATAGTCCACTCCTACACTGTTATTAGTCTCCATCTCTCGATAGCTCTGACGTCCCTCCCCCACCCGTTCTCAACATATCCCTGCAGTATTGTTTGCAGCTTTCAATCATGTCTCAAATATTTTATTTGTCTAATGTGTATGCCTTTCATTTATTTCATTTTCCATTGTTAATCTCGTCAGGACCTCTTTAGCCCTTTCCTTTTGTTTCTGTAAAATATGCTACATTTTTCATACATCTCTGTATGCTTGTGTGCCAAAACACTGATTTTGCCTCTCTTGTGCCTTGTTCAATTAAAACCTGAACTGCTCTTCACATGCTACCTTGTCTATTTGGTTTTCGTTTGTTACTGCAAAAACTTGTGGAGTATCTGTGGCATGTGACTCATCAGATGACTGTTCTATAATCTGTACAATATGTGTCACGTGACTCATTAGATCACTGTTCTATAATCTGTATCTTGTGACTCATTAGATGAATGTTCTATAATCTGTACAATCTTGGTCATATGAGTTATCTGTATGATTATTCTATAATCTGTATAATCCACTGCTTAAGATTGTCTTGGCCCTAAACTAAAGAATGATGTCTGGAAGTCTTTGGGAATGTTACCTGTATTATTTAGATCATGGCACAGTTCTGAAATTGTTTGTACGCCAATTACCTCTAAGATGTTTTTCATTGCTATTTTGATGTTGTCTGGACCTGCGGTTTTCATTTTTTCACAATTTGTATTGTTTTCTGCACTTCCAATTTCCCGATTTGTATGCTTGCACTTTTGTTTTTACTTTAAAAAAAAAAATAGTTCTCTGACATATTCTTCTCATCTCTGTGAAATATTTACCTCATGAAATGTAAATTCTATTTTAAAATTCAACTTCTTCGTTTCACACGTTTTTACTGACATGCTTCTTATTTTATTTGTCAAGAATATTTTTTCCTGTTGTCTGTTGTTCAAATCGTCCATTTTGCTTTTTTTGCAATGCATATTTTTTTTTCGTCTTCAGATCTTATGAATGTGTCTGTATTTGTTCATATTCTATAGTGTCCTTGGTCTCTTTTATTTCTGCATTGCAAAATTTTGAAGTCGTCTGTCATCTATATTTGATATATATATAAATATCTATAGGAGAGAGAGAAATAGAGAGAGAAAGAGAGAGAGAGTGTGTGTGACATTGAATGATATACTACAAAGTCATATTGATGAAGATAGTTGTATGTACCTTATCCGTGGGGGTAGATCTGTCTTGCTTCTGGTCTCTAGATAATAATTGATGCCATGATCAGGGTCACGGCCCAATGCTAACGCCCACAACACAACACCGAGACAGAAGGAGTCCATCTGGTAATTAGAAAGATACCAACATCAATTAAAAATGTGGGTACAAATGTAGTGTGGTACACATTTTATAATGAGCTTATTAAGTTGAATGAACATTTGGTTATTCAGGCAATACTTAGAGCATGATCAAACAAACATAAACAAATTAAATGGATACATACATAAAGATACAGAAACCTGTTTTAGACATAAAATACCTTTCACTAACCTATGGCGTCTGAGATACATCCCTGTCGTCTCGTAAGTAGACATTGTGACAGACACAGAAGTGTATTTTCATACCGGTCTCCCAAGTATATACACTCTCCTTAGGCAAAGAAGATTACGATGGCGTATGGCGAAAGAACTGTTCGCAAACCACAGCTGAGGTTAAAAGACGCATGTAAGTGCGACATAAGGGCAATGAATATGGATCTGTCATCTTTGGAAGAGAAAATTGTAGACCTATCCAAACAGAGCTGCAACGTTAAAAGCCAACGTAGATTGTGCGCAAATTAACTCTTGCAAGACAGAGAAGTGAAACGACGAGATCGCATGGAAAATAAACACCAAAACTTAGTAGAAAATAAACACCAAAACTTAGTAGAAAATAAACACCAAAACTTAGTAGATCGTTGCTACTCCAACGTCTCATCATCCTATAGTCAATCATGATTGAAAAGGGGCTACTAGATGTGCGACCAGGTCACTTTCTTGTTACCATTATTTAATGTAAATGTAAGTCAGGTAGCAGTTTATAGCGGTATAGACTAGAGCGTTTGTAGATCAACAGTTAAAGCATAGTCTACAATAATTGCTGGCCTCGTTGAAGGAAGCTTTACTCTGAGCATTTGTTGTCATTTATTAATTATATCCCACACCTGGCACATATTTCACGCGGAACAAATGCTGCGTTCGTTCTTTAACAACGGTTGATTGCAACATGTAATTTCTGTTACATGGTGAGGTTGCTAGCCTAAGGAACGACCCACTTTAGCTGCTTCTTACGACATGATTTAAAGATTGCGCACGTGATTCATCATATCACTTGTTGATATTTTTTTAAATTCTAATTTTTCTGTAAAAGCATCCAATATGAACTTTAATTAATATCAGAGTTCCACTTCATATGTTCTGATAGTAACTGGTTACAAGATGCAATGAAATAAGTGTCTAGTAAGAGGTACATTAAAATACAGAGTAGATAATACATAGTATGTTGGAGCTGTAAAAATACTAGACACAAATAAACGAGGCAAGACGACAAGATGTCAGATCAAATGACAAGACGTAAGATGACACAATGTCAGATCAATTGACAAGATGTATGATGATAAGATAATAAGATGTCAGATGACAAGATGTATGAATATAAGATGGAAGATGGCAAGATCAGATGACATGATGTATGATGATAAAATAATAAGATGTCAGATGACAAAATGTAAGATGACAAGACGTAAGATTTCAGATGAAAAGATGTCAGATGACAAAATTTAAGATGATATAATCAAGACAAATATAAATATTGAAACTCACTTTATACGGATTAAGCTCCTTGTCAGCCGGTGATGACATCATTTCCGGTGAGAAGTAACATGGCGTACCGCTACATTTATTTCTGGCCAATGTCAGTTTTTGCGGCGACAACTGCACTGACAGCCCGAAATCACCTAGGATAGGGTTAAATTCATCATCTAGGAAGATGTTATCTAACTTGACATCCATGTGTACGACGTGGTTCTTGTGCAAGTACCTTAATGCGCAGGCTACCTGGACGATACACAATTCAGTGATGTAAGTGTCGACACATCCAACGTAATCGTGTAGAGTACCCCTTCGGTAGTAGTACATGCATATAGCCATATAATCTGAGCAACGACCGGCGAAAAGGCATTTCGTTAGAAATGGATGATGGAAGGATTTCATTATCGCTACTTCAGTATTAAAAATGTTCACGTTCCTGATCTTTTTGTCTTGATCTAATAAACTGAACTTTTTAACGACACGCCTTACATCTCTTTCCCTTGTAGGTATCGCTAACACTATCTCACCGCACATACCATTATCAATTACTTCTTCGGCTTCTAATTCAAACTTGTCAAAAAAGTCCTCTCCCTCTATATCATATATTTCGACTTGTACTACACTAGATTCAGCCATATTATAGATCCAAAACAGAATACTAAATACAAACACAGCAGACTTATTCCACAATTTGAAATATACAAGTAAAGCTTGAGTTAAAGTCCGACCACAACGAAATTCACACCAACTTCAGGAAACAACTTATCACAGAAGAAACAATTCTGACAATGAGGAAATAAATTTGATGTCGGGTTTATATATACCCGAGCCCAGATGGCAGAGAACCATTGCTAGTGACCCCACGTGATAGAAGATATGATTGTAAACCATCTGGGCACGGTGGTCATTGTTCGATGCTCCAGATGGGAAGATGGAATGTATAGAACACAGGTGGTTCTTAGGTAAGCAAATCAGATGAACATGTACCATATTGGGCATAGGGGTACCTGTGAGTAAGATAATCAAGAAGTTTCCAGAAAAAGCATCCTTTTTTTCTAGTGATCCAATGTGGGTCCCGGTTGCGAATTAAATAACATTGCAAATGTGTCTTTTGTCTTTTAACTATTTCAAACTGCAAGACACTGGTAGATTTCCTACCGATTTGTAGTCTATCCTAGGTATGCTAAGTTTTCATTTATGGTCTAGAGTATATATTCATGATGTAGATTGTGCCCTGCTCTCATAAAAACCAATCTGTAAGACTCTCAATCTTGTCCATCTCGCCCACTTCTGTCACCATGATCTCGTGATTTCTTTATCGCTGTGTGGCAATCATCTCCTTGTTCCGCCTCTGTTTCGCTTGCCAGGCACATTGCTTTCCAGTATCGTTTTTTCTAGAACATTGTGGTTTTGCCAAAATGTTTTTCTCTGCTAGACATAATATTGTTGACTTGGCAATTTCGTATATTTATTAATCTTTTAGGATTTCTGTGTTTTTCTTTCGGGCGATGCATTTAATTTAACTCAATGTATAATATAATTTTAGTTTGGAATGATTAAATCCTGTTCCTAAATGTGGGTGTGGTTATCCATGTCTCCATAGTTCATGCTATCCATAGTCTAACTATCACACACATTAACATGTGCACTAACAACCGCACTCACATAAAGACTAACACATGAAACTACAAGTAAAA
The DNA here is from genome assembly GCA_036924085.1 of Ariolimax columbianus. Lineage (NCBI taxonomy): Eukaryota > Metazoa > Mollusca > Gastropoda > Stylommatophora > Arionidae > Ariolimax > Ariolimax columbianus. Next base: position 79,134,181 of record JAVGWX010000004.1, on the reverse strand, counting down.
TCCAAGTAAAAATAACACGTGCACTTACAACGCGATTCCCATAAACACTAACATAGAAATTAGGAACCCCATTTACACAAACACTAAAACTAACACATGTACTTACAACCACACTCCAACAAAGAATAATATATGCATTTACAAGCACATTCTCACATACATTAACATATTTACTCATTACTTGACTCCCATAAACACGAACACGTGCATTCACAACCCTCAGCCACAAACACTAACTCGGAAACTCACAGCCTGACTCTTAAGAAGACTACCACATGCACTCACAACCACACTCCCACAAACAAGAACACTTGAACTCACAACCACACTCCCACAAACACTAACACTTGAACTCACAACCACACTCCCACAAACACTAACACTTGAACTCACAACCACACTCCCACAAACACTAACACTTGAACTCACAACCACACTCCCACAAACAAGAACACTTGAACTCACAACCACACTCCCACAAACACTAACACTTGAACTCACAACCACACTCCCACAAACACTAACACTTGAACTCACAACCACACTCCCACAAACACTAACACTTGAACTCACAACCACACTCCCACAAACAAGAACACTTGAACTCACAACCACACTCCCACAAACACTAACACTTGAACTCACAACCACACTCCCACAAACACTAACACTTGAACTCACAACCACACTCCCACAAACACTAACACTTGAACTCACAACCACACTCCCACAAACACTAACACTTGAACTCACAACCACACTCCCACAAACAAGAACACTTGAACTCACAACCACACTCCCACAAACACTAACACTTGAACTCACAACCACACTCCCACAAACACTAACACTTGAACTCACAACCACACTCCCACAAACACTAACACTTGAACTCACAACCACACTCCCACAAACAAGAACACTTGAACTCACAACCACACTCCCACAAACAAGAACACTTGAACTCACAACCACACTCCCACAAACACTAACACTTGAACTCACAACCACACTCCCACAAACACTAACACTTGAACTCACAACGACACTCCCACAAACAAGAACACTTGAACTCACAACCACACTCCCACAAACAAGAACACTTGAACTCACACTCCCACAAACAAGAACACTTGAACTCACAACCACACTCCCACAAACACTAACACTTGAACTCACAACCACACTCCCACAAACAAGAACACTTGAACTCACAACCACACTCCCACAAACACTAACACTTGAACTCACAACCACACTCCCACAAACACTAACACTTGAACTCACAACCACACTCCCACAAACAAGAACACTTGAACTCACAACCACACTCCCACAAACAAGAACACTTGAACTCACAACCACACTCCCACAAACACTAACACTTGAACTCACAACCACACTCCCACAAACAAGAACACTTGAACTCACAACCACACTCCCACAAACACTAACACTTGAACTCACAACCACACTCCCACAAACACTAACACTTGAACTCACAACCACACTCCCACAAACAAGAACACTTGAACTCACAACCACACTCCCACAAACAAGAACACTTGAACTCACAACCACACTCCCACAAACAAGAACACTTGAACTCACAACCACACTCCCACAAACACTAACACTTGAACTCACAACCACACTCCCACAAACAAGAACACTTGAACTCACAACCACACTCCCACAAACAAGAACACTTGAACTCACAACCACACTCCCACAAACAAGAACACTTGAACTCACAACCACACTCCCACAAACAAGAACACTTGAACTCACAACCACACTCCCACAAACACTAACACTTGAACTCACAACCACACTCCCACAAACACTAACACTTGAACTCACAACCACACTCCCACAAACAAGAACACTTGAACTCACAACCACACTCCCACAAACAAGAACACTTGAACTCACAACCACACTCCCACAAACAAGAACACTTGAACTCACAACCACACTCCCACAAACAAGAACACTTGAACTCACAACCACACTCCCACAAACACTAACACTTGAACTCACAACCACACTCCCACAAACAAGAACACTTGAACTCACAACCACACTCCCACAAACAAGAACACTTGAACTCACAACCACACTCCCACAAACAAGAACACTTGAACTCACAACCACACTCCCACAAACAAGAACACTTGAACTCACAACCACACTCCCACAAACAAGAACACTTGAACTCACAACCACACTCCCACAAACAAGAACACTTGAACTCACAACCACACTCCCACAAACACTAACACTTGAACTCACAACCACACTCCCACAAACACTAACACTTGAACTCACAACCACACTCCCACAAACAAGAACACTTGAACTCACAACCACACTCCCACAAACAAGAACACTTGAACTCACAACCACACTCCCACAAACAAGAACACTTGAACTCACAACCACACTCCCACAAACAAGAACACTTGAACTCACAACCACACTCCCACAAACACTAACACTTGAACTCACAACCACACTCTCACAAACAAGAACACTTGAACTCACAACCACACTCCCACAAACAAGAACACTTGAACTCACAACCACACTCCCACAAACAAGAACACTTGAACTCACAACCACACTCCCACAAACACTAACACTTGAACTCACAACCACACTCCCACAAACAAGAACACTTGAACTCACAACCACACTCCCACAAACAAGAACACTTGAACTCACAACCACACTCCCACAAACAAGAACACTTGAACTCACAACCACACTCCCACAAACAAGAACACTTGAACTCACAACCACACTCCCACAAACACTAACACTTGAACTCACAACCACACTCCCACAAACACTAACACTTGAACTCACAACCACACTCCCACAAACAAGAACACTTGAACTCACAACCACACTCCCACAAACAAGAACACTTGAACTCACAACCACACTCCCACAAACAAGAACACTTGAACTCACAACCACACTCCCACAAACAAGAACACTTGAACTCACAACCACACTCCCACAAACACTAACACTTGAACTCACAACCACACTCCCACAAACAAGAACACTTGAACTCACAACCACACTCCCACAAACAAGAACACTTGAACTCACAACCACACTCCCACAAACAAGAACACTTGAACTCACAACCACACTCCCACAAACAAGAACACTTGAACTCACAACCACACTCCCACAAACAAGAACACGTGCATTCAAGACCATATGCCACAGACACATGACACATGAATTCTCATTGAGATCGGCAAAAACGCTGGGACGTGAACTCCCAACACAATCCCACAAGAAGTTACTCATGCATTAACAACAGGATTCCCACAAACACTGACACGTACTTTCACAACCCGATTCCCACAAACACTGACACGTACTTTCACAACCCGATTCCCACAAACACTGACACGTACTTTCACAACCCGATTCCCACAAACACTGACACGTACTTTCACAACCCGATTCCCACAAACACTGACACGTACTTTCACAACCCGATTCCCACAAACACTGACACGTACTTTCACAACACGATTCCCACAAACACTGACATATGAATTCACAATTAGACTCACACACACTACAACACGTGAACTCCCAACCCGAGTTGCACAAACACTAGCACGTGAACTAGAATGCATTGTGCCCTAGTTTACAGCTTGACAGATATGTGCACCTTTCAACCCAACACATCTGACTGGATGCACTATTTTCTGCAAGTTTAGAGCTCCGACAGACTGCCGACTCGCAGTGGCGCCTGGCCGAGGGATCAACCGTGTGGATTTGTAGGATTGAAAAATGAGTCACTTGCTAGTACAGTTAACACGCAGTGTACAGACAAGGTTACTTTTTACCTCCGATATATGGGAAAGAGAACTAACATCTGGTCAGGCACAAAATACTGATTAGACAAGTTAGTCAGGGCCAGGCACAATGAGTCCCTGGAAATAGATTGTTGTCTTGGCAGCCTGGCTAACAACGCGGGGACAAAGGACCACCTTCATCAGCACACTCAGGATGTGAAGAAAGCTACAACAAACCGCCATTTAACGTCCTCTTCAGGGCGCACAAAAGAGTAAATCTACTCATTATGAGCATACAAAAACAGCAACCTCTGATGGAAAATACACAAACATGCTGTATCAAGGTTTTTAATATGTGGACTTTTGTTGTGAGAGAGAGTTGTTGTTGTTGACATTGTTGTTGTTTGTGATTGCCAATAATGAGTAGGTTACTCTTTTGTGGGCGCTGAAAAAGACGTTAATTGGCGGGTTGCAGAAGTTGTCTTCACATCCACAGCGTGCTGATGAAGATGGACGGGGTCCTCCACGCCAATCCCTCACCCCGTTAGCCAGGCTGCCATGAAAACAGCCCGTTTCCGGTGAGAGCTACTAGAAAGCCGGGGTGAGGCTCTTGGCCAGTATATTTTGCCTGACCCTGACTAGAATGTCTGATGAGCATATATTAGTCTTTCTCAATATGTGTGTGTTTATGTATGATGTATGTACATATGTATGTTTGTACGTGTGTGTAATGTATATATGTATGTGCGGTGTATGTACGCATTTATGTGTTTTTATGTACCTATATACGTAGGTATGCTATTAGCATTCACCATCGGGAACTGAGACGCTAGTTAGTACAGGCACAACATACTTACCAAGACGTTGCGTCAGAGGCAGGCACAACATTCTGACCAGTACGTTGCATCAGTAGCAGGGACAAAATACTGCCAAGACGTTGCGTCAGGGGCAGACACAACATACTGACCAGCAGTTGCGTCAGGGCAGGCACAACATACTGACCAGGACGTTTGCGTCAGGGGCAGGCACAACAATATTGACCAAGACGTTGCGTCAGGGGCAGGCACAACATATTGACCAGGACGTTGCGTCAGGCACAATACACTGACCAAGACCACAACCGCTCTTCCGTGTAGCATTCCCGAAAAAAGGCTGTTTTCAAGGCAGCTTGCCTGACAAGATGCGGATCTATGTCATCTCCGTAGTGGTGAATCCAGACAAATGAAGCCAAGCATAGCACAGCCGACTGGAGGACTGCGGCCCACCTTCATCAGCATGCTCTGAAAGCTACTACAAACCGCCACTTAACGTCCGTCCAGGGCGCACAATAGAGTACACTTACTCATTATGAGCATTCAACAACAACAGCAGCAGCATTCACCACCACAGTGCCACTGTGAGATTGTGCATGGCATCTCAATACATACCTGGGCTAGCATCGATGCTCTTAGCCATTCACCCACTTTCCAGGTCTCAGACTCTGACATTGGCTACCCAGGCTGCTGGACGCCGTCACTATAAGAGTAATGTAAGGACATTAACCATTGCAAAGCGTTGAAGTCGAATGTGTCGGGACGAAAGGTGCAAATATCACAGTCAAGCTGTAAACTATGACACAACACATTTCGTTCTCTGGACAATATCCTGCTACTTGCAAAGCCCTTTTCAGGGCGTGAAAGCGGCAAGAACGAACGACAAAGAAATATGAATGTATGAAATCTATATAAGGATACATGATCCATCAGAATTGATATCAACCAGCTGATGGCCTTCTAGTGTGTGTTTCAGTTCCAGCTTGTTGTTCTGTCTGAGAAGTAAAAACCATTTGGAAATTTATAATACTCACAAAAAAAGCAGGAAAATATCGTAATTTTAACCCTGCAACTTTACGCCTGTGATATCTGGACTGTGTACAGTTGACATGTGAAGAAGGTAGACCATTTTTGTCTAGGCTGCCTATGGAAACTACTTAACATAAAATGGCAAGATAGAATTTAGAAGTTCTTTCGCGGGCTGACATGGCAAACATCCACACAACTCTGTGCAAATCGCAGCTTAGATGGACTGGCCATATTGTCCGCATGTCAGATTATCGCCTTCCAAAGAAAATATTCTATGGTGAGCTTGAGTCAGACAAAAGAGCTAACGGTGGCCAAATAAAACGTTAGAAAGACACTTTGAAAACCTCAATGAAGAACTGCGTCATTGACCCTGATAATTGGGAGAACATTGCTGCTGATCGCTCTTCCTGGCGTAGTAATATCTCTTCTGGCACGACACATATGGAGCAGGCAATAACCAAGTAAGATGCACGGAGATCAACGACATAAAAGGCAAGAGACAAGTTGCCTCTGTCTGACGGCCAGACAGTAGTTCTCAGCCCTCAGTGTTACAGCCGTTTTCGGGCTCGGATTGGTTTCATCAGCCAATTACGAACCGACTCCAGGATTGACATATAACAATGTAGTCCTCTTCGGAAACGATGGACAAACAACACAACACATAATATGATATACATATCCCAGGGTGTTTGTGTATGACAAGAATAGCACCACTGCCCCACAGAGAGCATATTCTAAGAGGCGACTGTGTGATATGGCATAACACCGGTCATGGTTAGGTGATTGGTAGAGCAGCATATATGGTGGCTAACAGGCTGCTGGTCTATTTTGCTCCAGTGTTGAATCAAGATGGACTCAAACATCGGATAACCACCTTTCGCTGCACGTGTCTCCCAGCAGCGGAGCAGGAAGCTGCTCGCGCCTAGTCCGCTAAGCAGGAAATCCTCCTCCCGGCTATAACCAGCACGTATCAGAGATGGGCCATACACAGAAGCATTTGCCTCTGTAGAAGTGCAGGTCGACTAATAATTATAAAAATAGGGATGCAACTTCTACTTTCATTTTTGTTTAATATCGACACGTTCTTTAAGTGAAACTATTTTTATCACATTGTTACCTCTTATTCTACTTTTCAACTTAGTCTCTACCTTCTTCTTCGATTAACTGGTGCTATGCTTCTAGCTCACAGAGATTCACAAAAGAGAATGCATTTCGGGTGCTCGCCGGTCCCCCACAGCCGGTCCCCCAGACTGCCTCTCTTCGATCTGTATAAATGGGACATTCCTGCAGGATATGTTCTGGTGTTTGCTTGGGTGCTCCGCAATCGCACATAGCGGTATCTCTGAGACCTATTCTGTGAAGGTGGGCCATGAGTCTACAATGTCCCGTTCTGAGTCTGGAGATCTCTGTCTGCCCATCTCGGCCAAGTTTGTCTATGCTGTCATTTTCTGGCTTATATTCTTTGTGCTGGTGTCTCCATTCTGTCCCCGTGGATCGTTTGATGAGTGACTTTGCTTCTTTATAGCTCTGTTGAGGGCGAGCGTGTGCCCCACATTCCGGCTTTTGGGAGCTCATCTGCCTTCTCGTTTCCAGGGATCACACAGTGGACCGGAATCTACTGAAGGACTAAATCTGATTTTATTTGGGACAGCAACCCAATGTTATTTTTTTTCATGTGAGAGTCTATCGAGTTTGGGGCTTGAGATGGCTTGGAATTCACTCCTGGAGTGGGGACGGCGTGGGATAGTAGTTAAGTGACACGGCTCACAAGTCAAAGGTGCTGGATTCGATCCCCATCACAGCACATGCCGTTACCTCAGGGAAGCAAACCCTTAGAAAATGCAGGAGGAAGCAAACCCTTAGAAAATGCAGGAGGAAGCAACCCTTAGAAAATGCAGGAGGAAGCAGACCCACACATAAAATGTATGTTGAAGTCGGATGCACTGGGCCAACATGCGCAAAATAAGAACCGTAGTTCAACGTACACCGCCTTGGGAAATAGAGAAATAAGGCTAACATTCACACACAAAAAACACAAAAAAACTGGAGTTTGTTAGACGGACCGTTTTCGTTGTAGTGTTTTGTCTGATAAGAGTGTCTGTATGAACAGCTTTTGCTTCAGCTCCGAAATTGATCGCCATTGTAGTGTGCAATATAGACACCAATCAAGGATTCAATACAAGGAAGATAAACACATTTTTGGATCATAATTACCTTTTCCAAACTTTGACAGTCTCATCAATTGACCCAGTAACAATGGTTTCTGAGCCGCTGGGGTCTTTCTCATTTCTGCCGAAAACACAACTCCAGATGCTGTCCTCGTAGGCTGAATAGAGAGAAAGAAAATTTATTATTATTAAACCCGCACTGCAATTTTATGAGAAAAGGTCCAACACTATCAATCTTCATAAAATGGTCAGTCAAAAGAAGCAAAGACACTCATCAAACGATCAACGAGGACAGAATGGAGAGACCAGCACAATAATACATATCAGAAAATTACAGCATAAACAAACTTGGCAGAGATAGGCAGACACGGATCTTCAGACTCAGAACGGGACATTGCAGACTCAAGTTCACCTCCACAGGATGGGTCTCAGAGACACAGTCACGTGCGATTGGGGAGCCCCCAAAGCAAACGCCAGAACATATCCTGCAGGACTGCCACACTTATGCAGACCAAAGAGAGACAGTCTGACCCGGGGGAGCGACCATGCTCGACAAGCTGTGGGGGACCAGCGAAGACCTGAACCAGTTTCCGTCGGGAACCTAACTGGGCTAAAAGCACATCAACAGTTGATCGAAGAAGAAAAAGTTCGTTAAAGCCAGCGCTCACACCCTCAGTGGCTTGGTTGTCCCAGTGGTGGTGTATGGGTTTGAGGTCTATGTGGGTCGGGCGAATGGATGCTCCCAATTACTGAAAGAGCAATGGAGCGAAGAGTCCTAAATGTCTCCCTGGGGGGGGGGGGGGCACATCTTAAATGCCATCGTCCCCCGCCAGACAGATTTCCGGAATGCCATTCACTCTGTATCAATTCAAAAGTGCAGGTTGGCTTGCCGTGTGGTCCGCATGACTGATATTGTGACATACAAATTGTTCCACTTTTACGGACTCAAAGTGTGTTGTGGTTCGATTCTGTTCCGGTGATTTTGTTTAGTGGAATCGTGCTCTGATCCTTCCCTGTGTGTTGATTGATAATATCATTTGAATTTGGGCTTGTAATATGTCTGGGGACCTCCCTCCCTGTGTTTTCCATGGCCCATCTGTTCAGCCAAGCCTCATTGTTTGCTGTTCTTATGAGCTGTTTGTAGAGTTGTTGCTGTTGTGGTTTTATTGGCAAACATTTTTGACCCAAGTGAAGTCATCAGCCTCATCACTAACCTTCCCTGCTCGTCCTGATTTAACATTCTGGGATGGGAGCAATGGTCCCACTAGGACTTCCAGGTGCGTTCTTTGAGAAATGAGCGCTAGCTGTGCGAACAAATCTCATTTCCTTGCTGACTGTCTACAGCCTACAGTGACCTTTTGTTCATCATGTAGCATGTCCTTTATATAACGTCGCTCTCATCACAGTCTGTCTGAAAGAAACTCGTCCCCTTGTCAAAACTCCAGCCTCCGCCACAGTTATACCTAGGCATTCCTGGTATCTTGGTGCCATCGTCTTCTTGGTCTACCCAAATCAAACGAGAAAAACAGGAGCACGACAGAGGGCACATAATGCTTGGACATCAGGTACAGAGCACACGACTCAAACCCAGACATCGCTTCCTAAGATCAGCACAGCCCATACAGACAAACCCTCAAAGTTGCTGTATCGAGAGATGCCACTTCATCTACCATACACAACATGGAAGTCGCTGAACAGACTCGGAACTTGTGTCTCACGCTGCAAAGAGGAATATGAAACTATGGGGATACACAGATAATGACACAAGTGATAGTCACGCAATACAGGACATTGACCACCTGTTGACCTGCCCCAACCTCCAGGAAACATGCAATAGGTGTGACATGCTGGAGGGAAATGACAAGGCAATCCATGTCGCTGAGTACTGGATGCATGCTGTATGACGTAGTGCTTGGACAAGGGGAAGTAAGTATCTGGCTTTTTCAATACCAGGTTTTCGTTTTTTATTTAACCTTTTATGATATTACTATTTTCATCCAATGATCATTCAGCTTCTAACCTTGTTCTTGCTTGAAAATTTTTGTTGGCTGGAAAGGAGAAAAAAAAATTCACGTTAAAAATGATCAGCGCAGTGCATCGTTCTTAACTAGGTAAATAACATGAGTTCGTTTATGGCGTCAGAGAAGTTTATACACTGCGTCACTACCAGAGAAGTTTATACACTGCGTCACTACCAGAGAAGTTTATACACTGCGTCACTACCAGAGAAGTTTATACACTGCGTCACTACCAGAGAAGTTTATACACTGCGTCACTACCAGAGAAGTTTATACACTGCGTCACTACCAGAGAAGTTTATACACTGCGTCACTACCAGAGAAGTTTATACACTGCGTCACTACCAGAGAAGTTTATACACTGCGTCACTACCAGAGAAGTTTATACACTGCGTCACTACCAGAGAAGTTTATACACTGCGTCACTACCAGAGAAGTTTATACACTGCGTCACTACCAGAGAAGTTTATACACTGCGTCACTACCAGAGAAGTTTATACACTGCGTCACTACCAGAGAAGTTTATACACTGCGTCACTACCAGAGAAGTTTATACACTGCGTCACTACCAGAGAAGTTTATACACTGCGTCACTACCAGAGAAGTTTATACACTGCGTCACTACCAGAGAAGTTTATACACTGCGTCACTACCAGAGAAGTTTATACACTGCGTCACTACCAGAGAAGTTTATACACTGCGTCACTACCAGAGAAGTTTATACACTGCGTCACTCTCAGAGTAGCGGCAAACCAAACGGCTTGCATGTTGGTCTTCTGACCTGAGGGCACTTGTTCAAAACCTCTGTACAGAATAGACTTTTTACTTTCTATCGGAGGCCAAGTTAAAACATAGTTGGTACAGTGCATGGCAACTGCAGGGGCCAGCGAGCAGTCGTTATTTGCCAGTCTTAAAAATTCGGTCCACTTACCTCACCAATAGGAATTAACTCTGTCACGATAAGTAGGTCACATATATGTTTATCAACTGTGTCACAGAGAAGTTCATTCGTTGTGTCACAGAGAAGTTTATCTACTAAGTCACAGAGAAAATTATCCAATGAGTCAGAGAGAAATGTATCAATCGAGTAAAAGAAGAAGCTTGTCAACTGTGGTACAGAGAAGTGTATGCACTGTGTGACAGAGAAGTGTATGCACTGTGTGACAGAGAAGTGTATGCACTGTGTGACAGAGAAGTGTATGCACTGTGTGACAGAGAAGTGTATGCACTGTGTGACAGAGAAGTTCTTCCTATGTTTCCCATAGAAGAACAGTACAAGAGGACCATAGTACAGATGGAGTCTCAAGAGTGGAGCACAAGATTACGGGACAAAATAGGAATGGATTAAATGCATTTGTTGTAGCCTAAAGTTCTCATGTCCTCTTTATGTCCTGCGTGTGCCTTTCAGCGTCATGTTATGAAGTGGTTTCTTGACCAGGCCCTAGTATGTGCTTGTGCCTTTCAGCGTCAGGTTATGAAGTGGTTTCTTGACCAGGCCCTAGTATGTGCGTGTGCCTTTCAGCGTCAGGTTACGAAGAGGTTTCTTGACAAGGCCCTAGTATGTGCGTGTCCCTTTCAGCGTCAGGTTATGAAGAGGTTTCTTGACAAGGCTCTAGTATGTGCGTGTGCCTTTCAGCGTCAGGCTACAAAGAGGTTTCTTGACAAGGCCCTAGTATGTGCGTGTGCCTTTCAGCGTCAGGTTACGAAGAGGGTTTCTTGACAAGGCCCTAGTGTGTGCGTGTGCCTTTCAGCGTCAGGTTACGAAGGGGTTTCTTGACCAGACCCTAGTATGTGCCTGCACTTTTCATTGCCAGGTTACGAAGAGGTTTCTTCGTGTGCCTTTCAGCGTCAGGTTACGAAGGGGTTTCTTGACCAGGCCCTAGTATGTGCGTGTGCCTTTCAGCGTCAGGTTACGAAGAGGTTTCTTGACCAGGTCCTAGTATGTGCCTGCAATTTTCATTGTCAGGTTACGAAGAGGTTTCTTGACCATGACCAGTATGTGCGTGTGCCTTTCAGCGTCAGGTTACGAAGGGGTTTCTTGACCAGGCCCTAGTATGTGCGTGTGCCTTTCAGCGTCAGGTTACGAAGAGGTTTCTTGACCTGGCCCTAGTTTGTGCGTGGGCCTTTCAGCGTCAGGTTACGAAGAGGTTTCTTGACCAGGCCCTAGTATGTGCGTGTGCCTTTCAGCGTCAGGCTACGAAGAGGTTTCTTTACCAGGCCCTAGTATGTGCCTGCACTTTTCATTGTCAGGTTACGAAGAGGTTTCTTGACCATGACCAGTATGTGCTTGTGCCTTTCAGCATCAGGTTACGAAAAGATTTCTTGAAGTTCCGTAGTGTGTGCTTCATAACACATGAAGCTTTACTACTTATTTCATTTCTGCTATCAATCTTTTGCATAGTCGGCGCTTAGCTTTGTATCCCTTGTATCTGGATAGCAATGCTTTCTGATGAATACTATCTGGTATTTGACGTGTCACGTGGCAGAACCATTTGGTTCGCTGTCTCTTGATGAGGTCTAGCACTGGTGTTGTTCCTACTTGTCTCCTAATATTTTCGTTTCTGATTAAATCCATTCTTGTAATTCCAAGAATTATGTGCATGCATTTCATTTCTGTTGTTACAATGTTTCTTTTACTTTTGCTAGTTAATGTTCAATTCTGGCCCTGATAGCACATTGCAGGTAGGAATTTTTTGCTGTATAGCGGTTTTTTTTAAATTGATTGTCACGTGCTTACATGCTGATGAAGGTAGACCAGGCTCCTCCAGGCTATTGTGCTATGCTTTGTTTCATGTGTATGACGGCCATTACTATGGAGTATGGGAGCCCGACTGTCTTGAGAACAGTTTGTTTCCATGGACGGTTACATGGAATATTACATTTTCATTGGTAATGAATGGAAGAGAGGAGTGGTCTTGATCAATAACTAAACTAAAAATAAACTATTATTTTTTCTCCTTCCTTCTTCTTCTTCTTTTTCTTCTTCTTCTTCTTCTTCTCGCTCGCCATGCTTTTTCCTGTTACATCTTCACGTGAAGTTGTTCTCTGGATAAAGGCTGCCGTAGTGGAGAGTTTGTCGTCTGGGCTTCCAAACAGCTTTGCGTGGATATCTGTCTCCATGGGACAGTGCTCAGTACACAATTGGCTAAGGACATAAAAGTCTTGCAGGATGTGTTCTGATGTCTGTGCTTTAAAGTAGGCCATGGTTGATGCATGGGCATTGCTGATGACTGTAGAGGGACATTCGGGTTACTAGGAGGACAAGTCAGTATAACTGTATTTTAAATAAATTGGTGCTTGTCAGCTCTTGAGACCAGCAGTATAGAAACAGAATGATCTGCCTGTAGGCCATGTGAGGGCCTCACATCGATCTCATGCCGACATTTTGTCTGTTGACATCCACATATATCCTGTCGTTTAGTCAAAGGCAATACAAAAAAATAGTTGTTATTGCATTGTCTGACAGCATGGATAATGTCAAGCTGTCTGTCTGACAGCATGGATAATGTCAAGCTGTCTGTCTGACAGCATGGATAATGTCAAGATGTCTGTCTGACAGCATGGATAATGTCAAGATGTCTGTCTGACAGCATGGATAAAGCCATGCTGCTGTCTATTTGACAGCATGGATAATGTCAAGCTGTCTGTCTGACAGCATGGATAAAGCCATGCTGCTGTCTGTTTGACAGCATGGATAATGTCAAGCTGTCTGTCTGACAGCATGGATAAAGCCATGCTGCTGTCTGTTTGACAGCATGGATAATGTTAAGATGTCTGTCTGACAGCATGGATGAAGCCATGCTGCTGTCTGTTTGACAGCATGGATAATGTCAAGCTGTCTGTCTGACAGCATGGATAAAGCCATGCTGCTGTCTGTCTGACAGCATGGATAATGTTAAGATGCATGTCTGACAGCATGGATAAAGCCATGCTGCTGTCTGTTTGACAGCATGGATAATGTCAAGCTGTCTGTCTGACAGCATGGATAAAGCCATGCTGCTGTCTGTTTTACAGCATGGATAATGTCAAGCTGTCTGTCTGGCAGCATGGATAAAGCCATGCTGCTGTCTGTCTGACAGCATGGATAATGTCAAGCTGTCTGTCTGACAGCATGGATAAAGCCATGCTGCTGTCTGGGTTAAAGGCGTGTCCGTAGTGGAGAGCTCTATTCCGACACGCTCGTACTAAGTATCTGAACTCTTCCAATATTGTTAACAGTTTGTTCTGTATGTGTCTATCTGTCCATAGAAGTGTGTGAAGCATTATGGCTCTAAACATGTCTACTCTTATAGTGGTGAATTTGTTAATTATTTGTCTAATTTTACATAATGTTGTGCTAACTACTTTACAAATATAAAATAATATATTTCCTGTTTCTTGTATATTTCTATTGCAAAGATACAATTTTTGTGTTTCAAGTCCTAGCTGGGTTTAAACAACTTTATGATTGCATCCATTATATATCCATGAAATAACACACACGCCTTTACAATTAGGACCTTATGTTTAAACCCATAACACCACTGAGCACAGAATATCCCAATAGACAGTAATAGCTACACGGTCTAGATGTGAGCAGTGTTCACATGTTGATTATTTACCTCGTCACAAGGGCGATATATTCATTACACAGAAGGGAGTTAACTAATGCTACTATCACAACAAAATATATTTCATCAAAGCAAATGTTTACTTATGCTTTTATGTAATGATGTAATTCAATTTATGAGACAAAAGCCCTCTTTGAGGTCAATTATTACTTTTTCTTCTTCTTCTTCTTCTTTTTCTTCTTCTTCTTCTTCTTCTTCTTCTTTGTACGCTGTCAGACGTCAACTTGAATTTGTTCGAAGAAAGCAGCTGTGATCCTGAGGTTGTCAACACTGCCATAGAGCTTGTCTAGTGTTGGCATTGGTGATGGCCACATGTGCTTTCTCTGGTCCTCGTATGTCGTGCAATTTTGCAGCAGAAGTTCAGCGGTCATTTTCCCTGTACCACAGGTGCATTCGTCAGTGCCACCTATCTTCAGTTTATAGGTCAATTATTACAATTAGTTGCATTTTATGTATATTGTTAAATTTATTTTGAATACAATATGCCAACAGAGATGAACCAGTTCCGTGACTTCGACGCCTCCATGTAGGTTCAAGGTTCAGCTCAGTGTAAGGATGCTACCTTACACAGGTAGATTGGGGTCAGAGCTGGTTCCTCCCCATTGGTCATGCAAATAAGGCGACCACGAGCAAGAGAAATTTGGTCGGGTGGAAAATTAAAACCTTACATCGTACGTGCATACTCGCAACATGTACATCCATGTGGATCTGCTGCAGTGCCATAGATGACTCTTTCTATGATGTTATTAAACTACCCCTAGACTGAGGGGAGACGCTCAAGGCCGGTTCTCTCTTGCGACTTTTTTTTGTAACAACATTCAGGGGAAGATAACTCTTGTCATCTTTAAATCTTTTTATTTTATGTGGTTGCAACCCTTGAAAAGTTTAAAAATAGAAATCTTAGCATACTTTGTTTTTCAACATGTTATCCTAAATAATAGTTGGAATTTCAATATCCAAAATTGATATTCATTTGTTCAGCTTTTACACAATTTATGTAGATTATTATGACAAACACGTCATATTCACTGCAGACATCGCTTTGATCTTCTTTTATCTACAACTAGCATCAAGAACTTACTAGAAAATAAATAATAAGCTCTTTGAACTAAATGTCAAAATCGAATAATTGTTCAATAAGGTAAATAGGAGATAGAGGCATAACAAGGAAACATAATTACAACATTATAAGACCCTAGATTATGTATTGTTCACGAGAAGGCATAGGGTTCGCTCTTCAGTCCCGACAATTTTCGAGTCAGTCAGTTCAGTTGTAAATTTAAACCTGATTTACTGCTAGAAATGACCTGACAGAGGGGAAAGGAAGTAGTTCTCAGAAACGCTGATATCTCTAGCAATGAAGTATGTAGTACCTCATCCCCGACTACAGTGTTTCTTTATTTTGATTACTTAATGGACACACAAAGCGAGTCGACCAAGCTTATACTCCTACAATCGTCTCTTTGAAATACATTCCAAATATAACCAATTGGTGTTTGTTGACTCGCTAGTCGTTACGGTTGGTGGTTTGTCAGGCCGTGCTGTTGCTCGTGAGCTTTGATTGTCTGTGTCTTGGTGTTGTCCCTTAACTAGCAGTGGATGGCGAACATTGGAATGTCCTAAATGACCACATCAATTCTTGTTTTTCACGAATTAGCTTGTATTATTGGCTAACTGTCGAAACATAGAAAAATAAGAACACAAGAAAAGATAGAGAGAGATGGATAGAGAGAGAAAGAGGGGGGGGGGGGGGGGGGTGTGACGTACACTTATAAATGTTAATTGGTGCAGGGATTAAAGAACATGTCAGGAAATATAATGTCGAGAAAACATAAAGGTAATCCACTAAACATCACTGCCATTAAGGATGAAGTGTTAGGGTATTCAGTGTAATAGGCTTCACCTTTTTATCGGATGAGCTAGTTAAGTTTCCTTACTCGCTGCATTTACGTCGCTGACAGTAAGCAATGTACCATTTTAAAACTGAATAGATTTATTTACCGTGAAGGGTTAGAACTATATCACTCTGCCACTGCAATGCTTGAAGGTGAGAAGGAGAATAATGGACGAATGACTGTTGAAGAGTGCACACAACCAGAACTAATAAAGAAGAGAGAGAGAGAGAGAGAGAGAGAGAGAGAAAGAGAGAGAAAACGAGATAGAAAGAGAAGGGAGACAGATAGAGAAAGAGAGAGAAAGAGAGAGAAAGAAAAAGAAAGAGAGATAAATGATGCTTATGACCAGTTAAACATAAGAGAGCAGGTGGCGGTCTTCAGACTCCGCACAGGCCACAACAGACTGAGGAACTATCTATTCAATAATCTGAAGATAGGTGGCACTGACGAATGCACCTGTGGTACAAGGAAAATTACCGCTGAACATCTGCTGCAAAATTGCCCAGCATACGAGGACCAGAGAAAGCACACGTGGCCATCACCAGTGCCAACACTAAACAAGCTCTATGGCAGGGTCGACAGCCTCAGGATGGCCGCTGCTTTTTAAAAAAAATACAGGTTGACGTCTGACAGCGTACGAAGAAGAAGAAGAAGAAGAAGAAGAAGAAGATTTAGTCCATAGATGTTAAGATATTTTCATATTTGTTAACTCTTTTGATCTTTTAGAACCATTGCAAAGAAATGAGATTAAATTTAAGATTTTACAGTACGCAGCTTCTCGTCACATATTGTTAATAGGCGTATCTTCTTAATGGCTTGATAGATCAATTGATTGTTTGTGTTGCCCTTTACGTACAATCGTAACAATGGCATCAATATGCAACAGTTAGTACAGCCCTTCGATCATCCTTAAACCCCCAAGGTTGTATCAATTGCACAGTTAATTTTAAGTTGTGTAACGCATTTGAATATTGAAATGTATTTATTGCCATTGTATGTACACCTAATTGTTTTGATAAACATACGCTAATTCATCCAATACTACTAATCCATATGTATACAAAAGATTATATTAATCATCCGAATCTGTCGATTCAAAAAGATTGATACTTGTTAATGGCTAGACAAATTGTAATCCATCTCGTTGCCATTACTGTATTTCTTCCCAGAGCACATGTTCAACACACTTCTTCCCAAACTGAATGTCCATTTTGAAATTGATATCAAAGTAACTTTTGAAAAATCAACTATATGTTACAATAGCAACCCCGCAAACTATGATATCGGGATGCACCTATAACTGAAAGACAGTTTCGCATGAATGATCTTGGTTGTTTTCCGCATTCGACAAAATGTCTATTTGCGGCACGGGATAATCAGGGATTTGTTTTTAACTCAATGTATTTTAATGTCAAAACATCTATGTTTAAAACAACACGACTGAATACCGTATTACTGGATGACTGGACGACCCGTTCTTCAGCGGTGGTTAGACCGTTGCGGGTCCCAACTTCTCATCCAACGGTCTCTGTCTTGGGCCACGGTGGACCAGTGGATAATGAGTCGCCTATCTGTGGCATCGGGAATGTTGTTGCGGGATATAAGGAGTCGGACCAACGTGCTGGTGGTCGTCCCCGTGGTCGTTTCTTATATCTCGGGTACCATATTGCTGTCGCTGTGCTCCAACAATCGTCCGTTCTTCGCAGTAAGTGGCTTCCCCGGCGATGTTTCATTTTCTCTCTGCTTAAAAAACTGCGTCTTCCAGCAGGGACACCTGACGTATGTCCGAGTTGTGAAGACTTTTTGCGCGCTGGCTATGAAGCGTGAAGCCGATCATACGTCTCTCGAGGGAGGCTTGGGTCACTGAGTTTGGACTCCATCTCTTTCGTGAGTGACCATGTTTCCGCCGCATAGCATATTGCAGGTCGTACTGTGGAGTTGGATAGAGAGGTGTGCCGGCTCTGGTCATGGATGTTGTCCAGTACCGGCTTAATTGAACAGAAAGCCTCCCAACCCTCGCGACGCCGCCCAACCCACGCGACTCCATCTTGTCAACTCTGGGCTCAAGTCGTTCTGCATGTTGAGCAGACGTCCAAGGTAGATTAACTCGTCTACGTCGTCCAGTATCTCTCCATCTAGGAAGACTGTGTCGGGTGAAGCGAATCGATTGAGCATGACTTTCGTCTTGTGCGTGTTCACTTCGAGTCCCGCTTTCTTTCCCTCTCGGTGGAGCGCTGCTAGCATTTCATTGGCGTCTGTAGCTGCCTCTGAGATAAGTACTAGATCATCTGTCTGTGGCTGCCTTCGAGATAAGTACTAGATCATCTGTCTGTGGCTGCCTCCGAAATAAGTACTAGATCATCTGTCTGTGGCAGCCTCCGAGATAAGTACTAGAGCATCTGTCTGTGGCTGCCTCCGATTTAAGTACTAGATCATCTGTCTGTGGCTGCCTCCGAGATAAGTACTAGATCATCTATCTGTGGCTGCCTCCGAGATAAGTACTAGATCATCTGTCTGTGGCTGCCTCCGAGATAAGTACTAGATCATCTGTCTGTGGCTGCCTCCGAGATAAGTACTAGATCATCTGTCTGTGGCTGCCTCCGAGATAAGTACTAGATCCTCAGTCTGTGGCTGCCCCCGTGATAAGTACTAGATCATCTGTCTGTGGCTGCCTCCGAGATGAGTACTAGATAATCTGTCTGTGGCTGCCTCCGAGATAAGTACTAGATCATCTGTCTGTGGCTGCCCCCGTGATAAGTACTAGATCATCTGTCTGTAGCTGCCCCCGTGATAAGTACTAGATCATCTGCAAAGCGAAGGTAATTTAGCAGCCTGTCATTTATGTTGATGCCAAAGGTATCCCAGTCGCCCCGGCTGATAACGGATTCCAGGCATGCGGAAAAAAGGCTCAGTGAGATGGGGGTCCCCTTGACGGACTCCTCTCTGTATGGGTACTGCTACTGGTCTCTGGAAGGGTTTGAAGTCGTGCAATCGGTGAAGCAGACAGTAAGAATTCCTGTGTATCCCGGGTCAACCCTTGATCTTTCAGAGATTGCCAGACGATTTTTGGTTCTACCTAGTCAAACGCTTTCTTGTAGTCGATGAAAGTATAAATTAGTGGGGTCTGGTACTCTCGGGCTGTTTTGGTCAGTCGGCAGGAGGTTGGAATGTGATCCATGCTGCTGTATACAGGACGAGATGTGATCCATGGTGCTGTATACAGGACGAGATGTGATCCATGGTGCTGTATGCGCGAAGAAATGGAACCCATTGTGCTGTATGCACGAGGAAATGGGACCCATTGGGTTGTATGCACGACGAAATGGGACCATTGTGCTGTATGCACGACAAAATGGGACCCATTGTGGTGTATGCACCACGAAATGGGACCCATTGTGCTGTATGCACGACGAAATGGGACCCATTGTGCTGTATGCACGACGAAATGGGACCATTGTGCTGTATGCACGACAAAATGGGACCCATTGTGGTGTATGCACCACGAAATGGGACCCATTGTGCTGTATGCACGACGAAAT
Source organism: Ariolimax columbianus (assembly GCA_036924085.1). Lineage (NCBI taxonomy): Eukaryota > Metazoa > Mollusca > Gastropoda > Stylommatophora > Arionidae > Ariolimax > Ariolimax columbianus. Next base: position 79,114,280 of record JAVGWX010000004.1, on the reverse strand, counting down.
GGGACCCATTGTGCTGTATGCACGAGGAAATCCAGCCTGTTCGATCGGCTGAGCCTCGTCAATGGTTGGGCGGATTCTAGCGAGGAAACAATTATTGACTCTTTTGTAAGTGATCGGGAGGGGCGTGATTGGCCGGTAGTTGTCAAGGTCTTCCTTGTCTTCTTTTTTGTGTAGGAGGATAGTTTTTGTGTAGGAGGATAGTTTTTGTGTAGGAGGATAGTTTTTGTGTAGGAGGATAGTTTTTGTGTAGGAGGATAGTTTTTGTGTAGGAGGATAGTTTTTGTCTAGGAGGGTCGTTTTTGTGTAGGAGGGTCGTTTTTGTGTAGGAGGATGGGTTTTGTGTAGTAGGATAGATTTTGTGTAGGAGGTATTCCGCAGGCTTGGAGATCCTCTGCCGTTAGGCCATCCTCGCTCGGTCATTTTCCGGGTGGGGGGCGGGGGGGGGGGGGAGGGAGGAAGGGCGTATGCGTGGTATCGAAGGCGTGACGGATTTCTGAGGGTATGATGTAAATAATTCTGTGTAGTATTTTTTGACAATCGATTCCATGCCCAGCCTTGACTCGGAACGGGACCCACTTGCTGTTATTAAACAGGGAATGACATGCCTGTATTTAGCAATGCGTCGAGAGGTATGTTTTAAGCTTCTCCGGGTCTCCGCCGATGCGAGGAGACGTTTGCGGCAAATTCTTCGTGGTCCTCTTTTTGCTTTTGGTGACAGAGTTTGCTAAGGGCATTGAAAGTTGTGTTGTTGGCCGAGGACCGAGTCATATTGCGCCTCTCCTCCAGCAATGCTCGTGTAGTGGGTGATATGCAGTTTACCTTGTGGTTGAGTGGTGGAAGTCTAGCGGCTCTTGAGATGGATGTGATTTTTGATATCTGCCTGGTGTAGTTGGTGTCTGTGATGATGGGTTCTGTAAGTTTACTACTAGCAGTCAGGCAGGCAGCCATCGCAGGGTTGAGGATTGATTCTGGTCCTCTGTGTGATTTATGTACATGCAGCTTGTCAATGCGTGTGTTGAGGTGAAAGAATGCGCGGAGAAGGCGATGGTCGCTGCCTGTGTAGGGAGAGGTCACCATGGAGATATATGTTGCTATTTGTCTGTTTCTTAGGACATGATCGAGTTGGTGCTTGTGCTGGGTCCCGTGTGGGTCTATGCTTGTGCTGGGTCCCGTGTGAGTCCATGCTTGTGCTGGATCCCGTGTGGGGCCATGCTTGTGCTGCCCGCTGGGTCCCGTGTGAGTCCATGCTTGTGCTGCCCGCTGGGTCCCGTGTGAGTCCATGCTTGTGCTGCCCGCTGGGTCCCGTGTGAGTCCATGCTTATTCTGTGTCCCCTGTGTCCATGCTTGTGCTGGGTCCCATGTGAGTCCATGCTTGTGATGTGTCCTCTGTGTGTCCATGCTTGTTATGGGTTCCTTGTGAGTCCATGCTTGCGCTGGGTCCCGTGTGAGTCCATGCTTGTGCTGCCCGCTGGGTCCCGTGTGGGTCCATGCTTGTGCTGTGTCCCCTGTCAATCCATGTTTGTGCTGGGTCCCGTGTGAGTCCATACTTGTGCTGGGTCCCGTGTGAGTCCATGCTTGTGCTGGGTCCCGTGTGAGTCCATGCTTGTGCTCCCCTCTGGGTCTCGTGGGAGTCCATGCTTGTGCTGTGTCCCCTGTCAGTCCATACTTGTGCTGGGTCTCGTGTGAGTCCATGCTTGTGCTGCCCGCTTTGTCCCGTGTGAGTCCATGCTTGTGCTGTGTCCCCTGTCAGTCCATGCTTGTGCTGGGTCTCGTGTGAGTCCATGCTTGTGCTGCCCGCTGGGTCCCGTGTGAGTCCATGCTTGTGCTGGGTCCCGTGTGAGTCCATGCTTGTGCTGCCCGCTGGGTCCCGTGTGAGTCCATGCTTGTGCTGGGTCCCGTGTGAGTCCATGCTTGTGCTGTGTCCCCTGTCAGTCCATGCTTGTTCTGGGTCCCGTGTGAGTCCATGCTTGTGCCGTGTCCCCTGTCAGTCCATGCTTGTGCCGTGTCCCCTGTCAGTCCATGCTTGTGCTGTGTCCCCTGTGAGTCCATGCTTGTGCTAGGTCCCGTGTGAGTCCATGCTTGTGCTGTGTCCCCTGTCAGTTCATGCTTGTGCTGGGTCCCGTGTGAGTCCTTGCTTGTGCTGTGTCCCCTGTGAGTCCATGCTTGTGCTGGGACCCGTGTGAGTCCTTGCTTGTGCTGTGTCCCGTGTGAGTCCATGCTTGTGCTGGGTCCCGTGTGAGTCCTTGCTTGTGCTGTGTCCCGTGTGAGTCCCTGCGTGTGCTAGGTCCCGTGTGAGTCCATGCTTGTGCTGTGTCCCCTGTCAGTCCATGCTTGTGCTAGGTCCCGTGTGAGTCCATGCTTGTGCTGTGTCCCCTGTCAGTCCATGCTTGTGCTAGGTCCCGTGTGAGTCCATGCTTGTGCTGTGTCCCCTGTCAGTCCATGCTTGTGCTAGGTCCCGTGTGAGTCCATGCTTGTGCAAGGTCCCGTGTGAGTCCATGCTTGTGCTGTTTTCCCTGTGAGTCCATGCTTGTGCTAGGTCCCGTGTGAGTCCATGCTTGTGCTAGGTCCCGTGTGAGTCCATGCTTGTGCTGTGTCCCCTGTCAGTCCATGTTTGTGCTAGGTCCCGTGTGAGTCCATGCTTGTGCTAGGTCCCGTGTGAGTCCATGCTTGTGCTGTTTCCCCTGTCAGTCCATGCTTGTGCTGTGTCCTCTGTCAGTCCATGCTTGTGCTGCCCGCTGGGTCCCGTGTGAGTCCATGCTTGTGCTGTGTCCCCTGTCAGTCCATGCTTGTTCTGGGTCCCGTGTGAGTCCATGCTTGTGCCGTGTCCCCTGTCAGTCCATGCTTGTGCCGTGTCCCCTGTCAGTCCATGCTTGTGCTGTGTCCCCTGTGAGTCCATGCTTGTGCTAGGTCCCGTGTGAGTCCATGCTTGTGCTGTGTCCCCTGTCAGTTCATGCTTGTGCTGGGTCCCGTGTGAGTCCTTGCTTGTGCTGTGTCCCCTGTGAGTCCATGCTTGTGCTGGGACCCGTGTGAGTCCTTGCTTGTGCTGTGTCCCGTGTGAGTCCATGCTTGTGCTGGGTCCCGTGTGAGTCCTTGCTTGTGCTGTGTCCCGTGTGAGTCCCTGCGTGTGCTAGGTCCCGTGTGAGTCCATGCTTGTGCTGTGTCCCCTGTCAGTCCATGCTTGTGCTAGGTCCCGTGTGAGTCCATGCTTGTGCTGTGTCCCCTGTCAGTCCATGCTTGTGCTAGGTCCCGTGTGAGTCCATGCTTGTGCTGTGTCCCCTGTCAGTCCATGCTTGTGCTAGGTCCCGTGTGAGTCCATGCTTGTGCAAGGTCCCGTGTGAGTCCATGCTTGTGCTGTTTTCCCTGTGAGTCCATGCTTGTGCTAGGTCCCGTGTGAGTCCATGCTTGTGCTAGGTCCCGTGTGAGTCCATGCTTGTGCTGTGTCCCCTGTCAGTCCATGTTTGTGCTAGGTCCCGTGTGAGTCCATGCTTGTGCTAGGTCCCGTGTGAGTCCATGCTTGTGCTGTTTCCCCTGTCAGTCCATGCTTGTGCTGTGTCCTCTGTCAGTCCATGCTTGTGCTGCCCGCTGGGTCCCGTGTGAGTCCATGCTTGTGCTGTGTCCCCTGTCAGTCCATGCTTGTGCTGGGTCCCGTGTGAGTGTACCTTTCTGGACAAAAACTACATAATAATATAACGTATATACATACATGTTGAGGGCAAAGAGACACGCGAATCATCAAAATTCTTTTAATAAACTCGCAACACTCAAAACTTATAACATGTCTATGTTCTACCGGGACTGAAAGGGAAGCATACAATAATATCACTGTAACCTGCAAGAAATTTCCTACTTGTTGACTAAGGAAGGCTAGACATTAGGCTAGCTATACCCGCCTTTAGAAACATTAATCTTCAAACAACTTTAACAAATATGGACAAGTTAATTAACTGGTAACAGAACTCAACCATCATCATGTAAACCTTATCTGTAACCTTCTCATCGAGAGAAAGGATAAGCAGTTTTTATTGTCTTTATTCTTCAGCTCTTTAAAATATGATCCCATACTGGGAATAAAACAATGTAATAATATAAAGTTTATGCTTTAAAATTGTCAGACCTTTACAAGTTGGATGGAAGCAAAGAGAACCAGATGTTGAGTACGCTCAGTCACATCCACATAATGTAGACACAATTACTTAATACAAAACGTACACAAATTACATTTGCAATTAAAATAAAACAGCTTAAAAAGTGTTTTCCAAAAGAGGTCCTTGTATAGGCTTCCTGTAACATGTTCAGTACTTTGTAAGCTGGTTTGGATTTTTGTAAATGTTTGAGGGTATTTGTTTGTATGTCTTTGTTTTATTAGAAGATCTGTATTAGCTTGTTTGACCCTATCTACTTTGTACCGCGTGTTTCACCTAATGGTCCAGAGAGTTTTTTTGTGGTTACAAGTGTCCCAACCTGATTCTTCACTTCTCCTAGGGGTAAGACGTTGTGGTTACAAGTGTCCCAACCTGATTCTTCACTTCTCCTAGGGTTAAGACGTTGTGGTTACAAGTGTCCCAACCTGATTCTTCACTTCTCCTAGATGTAAGACGTTGTGGTTACAAGTGTCCCAACCTGATTCTTCACTTCTCCTAGGGGTAAGACGTTGTGGTTACAAGTGTCCCAACCTGATTCTTCACTTCTCCTAGGGGTAAGACGTTGTGGTTACAAGTGTCCCAACCTCATTCTTCATTTCTCCTAGGGTTAAGACGTTGTGGTTACAAGTGTCCCAACCTGATTCTTCATTTCTCCTAGGGGTAAGAGATTGTGGTTACAATTGTCCCAACCTGATGTTTTCCTTCTCCTAGAGGTAAGACGTTGTGGTTACAAGTGTCCTAACCTGATTCTTCACTTCTTTTAGGGGTAAGACGTTGTGGTTACAAGTGTCCCAACCTGATTCTTCACTCCTCCTAGGGGTAAGACGTTGTGGTTACAAGTGTCCCAACCTGATTATTTACTTCTCCTAGGGGTAAGACGTTATGGTTACAAGTGTCCCAACATGATTCTTCACTTCTCTTAGGGGTAAGACGTTGTGGTCACAAGTGTCCCAACCTGATTCTTCACTCCTCCTAGGGGTAAGACGTTGTGGTTACAAGTGTCCCAACCTGATTCTTCACTTCTTCTAAGGTTAAGACGTTGTGGTTACAAGTGTCCCAACCTGATTTTTCCATACTCCTAGGGGTAAGACGTTGTGGTTACAAGTGTCCCAACCTCATTCTTCACTTCTCCTAGGGGTAAGACGTTGTGGTTATAAGTGTCCCAACCTGATTCTTTACTTCTCCTAGGGGTAAGACGTTATGGTTACAAGTGTCCCAACATGATTCTTCACTTCTCCTAGGGGTAAGACGTTGTGGTTACAAGTGTCCCAACCTGATTTTTCCATACTCCTAGGGATAAGACGTTGTGGTTACAAGTGTCCTAACCTGATTCTTCACTTCTTTTAGGGGTAAGACGTTATGGTTACAAGTGTCCCAACCTGATTCTTCACTCCTCCTAGGGGTAAGACGTTGTGGTTACAAGTGTCCCAACCTGATTCTTTACTTCTCCTAGGGGTAAGACGTTATGGTTACAAGTGTCCCAACATGATTCTTCACTTCTCCTAGGGGTAAGACGTTGTGGTTACAAGTGTCCCAACATGATTCTTCACTTCTCCTAGGGGTAAGACGTTGTGGTTACAAGTGTCCCAACCTGATTTTTCCATACTCCTAGGGATAAGACGTTGTGGTTACAAGTGTCCTAACCTGATTCTTCACTTCTTTTAGGGGTAAGACGTTATGGTTACAAGTGTCCCATCCTGATTCTTCACTCCTCCTAGGGGTAAGACGTTGTGGTTACAAGTGTCCCAACCTGATTCTTTACTTCTCCTAGGGGTAAGACGTTATGGTTACAAGTGTCCCAACATGATTCTTCACTTCTCCTAGGGGTAAGACGTTGTGGTTACAAGTGTCCCAACCTGATTCTTCACTCCTCCTAGGGGTAAGACGTTGTGGTTACAAGTATCCCAATCTGATTCTTCACTCCTCCTAGGGGTAAGACGTTGTGGTTACAAGTGTCCCAACCTGATTCTTCACTCCTCCTAGGGGAAGACGTTGTGGTTACAAGTGTCCCAACCTGATTCTTGATTTCTCCTAGGGGTAAGACGTTGTGGTTACAAGTGTCCCAACCTGATTCTTCACTTCTCCTAGGGGTAACACGTTGTGGTTACAAGTGTCCCAACCTGATTCTTCACTTCTCCTAGGGGTAAGACGTTGTGGTTACAAGTGTCCCAACCTCATTCTTCATTTCTCCTAGGGTTAAGACGTTGTGGTTACAAGTGTCCCAAACTGATTCTTCATTTCTCCTAGGGGTAAGACGTTGTGGTTACAATTGTCCCAACCTGATTTTTTCCTTCTCCTAGGGGTAAGACGTTGTGGTTACAAGTGTCCCAACCTGATTCTTCACTTCTCCTAGATGTAAGACGTTGTGGTTACAAGTGTCCCAACCTGATTCTTCACTTCTCCTAGGGGTAAGACGTTGTGGTTACAAGTGTCCCAACCTGATTCTTCACTTCTCCTAGATGTAAGACGTTGTGGTTACAAGTGTCCCAACCTGATTCTCCACTTTTCCTAGGGGCAAGACGTTGTGGTTACAAGTGTCCCAACCTGATTATTCACTTCTCCTAGGGGTAAGACGTTGTGGTTACAAGTGTCCCAAACTGATTCTTCACTTCTCCTAGGGGTAAGACGTTGTGGTTACAAGTGTCCCAACCTGATTCTTCACTTCTCCTAGGGGTAAGACGTTGTGGTTACAAGTGTCCCAACCTCATTCTTCATTTCTCCTAGGGCTAAGACGTTGTGGTTACAAGTTTCCCAACGCGATTCTTCATTTCTCCTAGGGGTAAGACGTTGTGGTTACAAGTGTCCCAACCTCATTCTTCATTTCTCCTAGGGTTAAGACGTTGTGGTTACAATTGTCCAAACCTGATTTTTTCCTTCTCCTAGGGGTAAGACGTTGTAGTTACAAGTGTCCCAACCTGATTCTTCACTTCTTCTAGGGGTAAGACGTTGTGGTTACAAGTGTCCCAACCTTTTTTTTCCATACTCCTAGGGGTAAGACGTTGTGGTTACAAGTGTCCTTACCTGATTCTTCACTTCTTTTAGGGGTAAGACGTTGTGGTTACAAGTGTCCCAACCTGATTCTTCACTTCTCCTAGGGGTAGGACGTTGTGGTTACAAGTGTTTGAACCTGGTTCTTGATTTCTCCTAGGGGTAAGACGTTGTGGTTACAAGTTTCCCATCCTGATTCTTCACTTGTCCTAGGGGTAAGACGTTGTGGTTACAAGTGTCCCAACCTGATTTTTCACTTCTCCTAGGGGTAAGACGTTGTGGTTATAAGTGTCCCAACCTGATTCTTTACTTCTCCTAGGGGTAAGACGTTATGGTTACAAGTGTCCCAACATGATTCTTCACTTCTCCTAGGGGTAAGACGTTGTGGTTACAAGTGTCCCAACCTGATTTTTCCATACTCCTAGGGATAAGACGTTGTGGTTACAAGTGTCCTAACCTGATTCTTCACTTCTTTTAGGGGTAAGACGTTATGGTTACAAGTGTCCCAACCTGATTCTTCACTCCTCCTAGGGGTAAGACGTTGTGGTTACAAGTGTCCCAACCTGATTCTTTACTTCTCCTAGGGGTAAGACGTTATGGTTACAAGTGTCCCAACATGATTCTTCACTTCTCCTAGGGGTAAGACGTTGTGGTTACAAGTGTCCCAACATGATTCTTCACTTCTCCTAGGGGTAAGACGTTGTGGTTACAAGTGTCCCAACCTGATTTTTCCATACTCCTAGGGATAAGACGTTGTGGTTACAAGTGTCCTAACCTGATTCTTCACTTCTTTTAGGGGTAAGACGTTATGGTTACAAGTGTCCCATCCTGATTCTTCACTCCTCCTAGGGGTAAGACGTTGTGGTTACAAGTGTCCCAACCTGATTCTTTACTTCTCCTAGGGGTAAGACGTTATGGTTACAAGTGTCCCAACATGATTCTTCACTTCTCCTAGGGGTAAGACGTTGTGGTTACAAGTGTCCCAACCTGATTCTTCACTCCTCCTAGGGGTAAGACGTTGTGGTTACAAGTATCCCAATCTGATTCTTCACTCCTCCTAGGGGTAAGACGTTGTGGTTACAAGTGTCCCAACCTGATTCTTCACTCCTCCTAGGGGAAGACGTTGTGGTTACAAGTGTCCCAACCTGATTCTTGATTTCTCCTAGGGGTAAGACGTTGTGGTTACAAGTGTCCCAACCTGATTCTTCACTTCTCCTAGGGGTAACACGTTGTGGTTACAAGTGTCCCAACCTGATTCTTCACTTCTCCTAGGGGTAAGACGTTGTGGTTACAAGTGTCCCAACCTCATTCTTCATTTCTCCTAGGGTTAAGACGTTGTGGTTACAAGTGTCCCAAACTGATTCTTCATTTCTCCTAGGGGTAAGACGTTGTGGTTACAATTGTCCCAACCTGATTTTTTCCTTCTCCTAGGGGTAAGACGTTGTGGTTACAAGTGTCCCAACCTGATTCTTCACTTCTCCTAGATGTAAGACGTTGTGGTTACAAGTGTCCCAACCTGATTCTTCACTTCTCCTAGGGGTAAGACGTTGTGGTTACAAGTGTCCCAACCTGATTCTTCACTTCTCCTAGATGTAAGACGTTGTGGTTACAAGTGTCCCAACCTGATTATTCACTTCTCCTAGGGGTAAGACGTTGTGGTTACAAGTGTCCCAAACTGATTCTTCACTTCTCCTAGGGGTAAGACGTTGTGGTTACAAGTGTCCCAACCTGATTCTTCACTTCTCCTAGGGGTAAGACGTTGTGGTTACAAGTGTCCCAACCTCATTCTTCATTTCTCCTAGGGCTAAGACGTTGTGGTTACAAGTTTCCCAACGCGATTCTTCATTTCTCCTAGGGGTAAGACGTTGTGGTTACAAGTGTCCCAACCTCATTCTTCATTTCTCCTAGGGTTAAGACGTTGTGGTTACAATTGTCCAAACCTGATTTTTTCCTTCTCCTAGGGGTAAGACGTTGTAGTTACAAGTGTCCCAACCTGATTCTTCACTTCTTCTAGGGGTAAGACGTTGTGGTTACAAGTGTCCCAACCTTTTTTTTCCATACTCCTAGGGGTAAGACGTTGTGGTTACAAGTGTCCTTACCTGATTCTTCACTTCTTTTAGGGGTAAGACGTTGTGGTTACAAGTGTCCCAACCTGATTCTTCACTTCTCCTAGGGGTAGGACGTTGTGGTTACAAGTGTTTGAACCTGGTTCTTGATTTCTCCTAGGGGTAAGACGTTGTGGTTACAAGTTTCCCATCCTGATTCTTCACTTGTCCTAGGGGTAAGACGTTGTGGTTACAAGTGTCCCAACCTGATTTTTCACTTCTCCTAGGGGTAAGACGTTGTGGTTATAAGTGTCCCAACCTGATTCTTTACTTCTCCTAGGGGTAAGACGTTATGGTTACAAGTGTCCCAACATGATTCTTCACTTCTCCTAGGGGTAAGACGTTGTGGTTACATGTGTCCCAACCTGATTCTTCACTTCTCCTAGGGGTAAGACGTTGTGGTTACAAGTGTCCCAACCTGATTCTTCATTTCTCCTAGGGTTAAGACGTTGTGGTTACAAGTGTCCCAACCTGATTCTTCATTTCTCCTAGGGTTAAGACGTTGTGGTTACAAGTGTCCCAACCTGATTCTTCATTTCTCCTAGGGGTAAGACGTTGTGGTTACAAGTGTCCCAACCTGATTTTTCCATACTCCTAGGGGTAGGACGTTGTGGTTACAGGTGTCTCAACCTGGTTCTTGATTTCTCCTAAGGGTAAGCGGTTGGTGTTACAAGTGTCCCAACCTGATTCTTCACTTCTCCTAGGGGTAAGACGTTGTGGTTACAAGTTTCCCATCCTGATTCTTCACTTGTCCTAGGGGTAAGACGTTGTGGTTAGAAGTGTCCCAACCTGATTCTTCTTTTCTCCTAGGAGTAAGACGTTGTGGTTACAAGTGTCCCAACCTGATTCTTCACTCCTCCTAGGGGTAAGACATTGTGGTTACAAGTGTCCCAACCTGATTCTTTACTTCTCCTAGGGGTAAGACGTTATGGTTACAAGTTTCCCAACATGATTCTTCAATTCTCTTAGGGGTAAGACGTTGTGGTTACAAGTGTCCCAACCTAATTCTTCACTTCACCTAGGGGTAAGACGTTGTGGTTACAAGTGTCCCAACCTCATTCTTCATTTCTCTTAGGGTTAAGACGTTGTGGTTACAATTGTCCCAACCTGATTTTTTCCCTCTCCTAGGGGTAAGACGTTGTGGTTACAAGTGTCCCAACCTGATTCTTCACTTCTTCTAGGGGTAAGACGTTGTGGTTACAAGTGTCCCAACCTGATTTTTCCATACTCCTAGGGGTAAGACGTTGTGGTTACAAGTGTCCCAACCTGATTCTTCACTTCTTTTAGGGGTAAGACGTTGTGGTTACAAGTGTCCCAACCTGATTCTTCACTTCTCCTAGGGGTAGGACGTATTGGTTACAAGTGTTTCAACCTGGTTCTTGATTTCTCCTAAGGGTAAGCCGTTGTGGTTACAAGTGTCCCAACCTGATTCTTCACTTCTCCTAGGGGTAAGACGTTGTGGTTACAAGTTTCCCATCCTGATTCTTCACTTGTCCTAGGGGTAAGACGTTGTGGTTACAAGTGTCCCAACCTCATTCTTCACTTCTCCTAGGGGTAAGACGTTGTGGTTATAAGTGTCCCAACCTGATTCTTTACTTCTCCTAGGGGTAAGACGTTATGGTTACAAGTGTCCCAACATGATTCTTCACTTCTCCTAGAGGTAAGACGTTGTGGTTACAAGTGTCCCAACCTGATTCTTCACTTCTTCTAGGGGTAAGACGTTGTGGTTACAAGTGTCCCAACCTGATTTTTTCATACTCCTAGGGGTAAGACGTTGTGGTTACAAGTGTCCTAACCTGATTCTTCACTTCTTTTAGGGGTAAGACGTTGTGATTACAAGTGTCCCAACCTGATTCTTCACTACTCCTAGGGGTAGGACGTTGTGGTTACAAGTGTTTCAACCTGGTTCTTGATTTCTACTAAGGGTAAGCCGTTGTGGTTACAAGTGTCCCAACCTGATTCTTCACTTGTCCTAGGGGTAAGACGTTGTGGTTAGAAGTGTCCCAACCTGATTCTTCTTTTCTCTTAGGAGTAAGACGTTGTGGTTACAAGTGTCCCAACCTGATTCTTCACTCCTCCTATGGGTAAGACGTTGTGGTTACAAGTGTTTCAACCTGGTTCTTGATTTCTCCTAAGGGTAAGCCGTTGTGGTTACAAGTGTCTCAACCTGATTCTTCACTTCTCCTAGGGGCAAGACGTTGTGGTTACAAGTGTCTCAACCTGATTCTTCACTTCTCCTAGGGGTAAGACGTTGTGGTTACAAGTGTCCCAACCTGATTCTTCACTCCTCCTAGGGGTAAGACGTTGTGGTTACAAGTGTCCCAATCTGATTCTTCTCTCCTCTTAGGGGTAAGACGTTGTGGTTATAAGTGTCCCAACCTGATTCTTCACTCCTCCTAGGGGTAAGACGTTGTGGTTACAAGTGTCCCAACCTGATTTTTCACTTCTCCTAGGGGTAAGACGTTGTGGTTATAAGTGTCCCAACCTGATTCTTTACTTCTCCTAGGGGTAAGACGTTATGGTTACAAGTGTCCCAACATGATTCTTCACTTCTCCTAGGGGTAAGACGTTGTGGTTACATGTGTCCCAACCTGATTCTTCACTTCTCCTAGGGGTAAGACGTTGTGGTTACAAGTGTCCCAACCTGATTCTTCATTTCTCCTAGGGTTAAGACGTTGTGGTTACAAGTGTCCCAACCTGATTCTTCATTTCTCCTAGGGTTAAGACGTTGTGGTTACAAGTGTCCCAACCTGATTCTTCATTTCTCCTAGGGGTAAGACGTTGTGGTTACAAGTGTCCCAACCTGATTTTTCCATACTCCTAGGGGTAGGACGTTGTGGTTACAAGTGTCTCAACCTGGTTCTTGATTTCTCCTAAGGGTAAGCGGTTGTTGTTACAAGTGTCCCAACCTGATTCTTCACTTCTCCTAGGGGTAAGACGTTGTGGTTACAAGTGTCCCATCCTGATTCTTCACTTGTCCTAGGGGTAAGACGTTGTGGTTAGAAGTGTCCCAACCTGATTCTTCTTTTCTCCTAGGAGTAAGACGTTGTGGTTACAAGTGTCCCAACCTGATTCTTCACTCCTCCTAGGGGTAAGACATTGTGGTTACAAGTGTCCCAACCTGATTCTTTACTTCTCCTAGGGGTAAGACGTTATGGTTACAAGTTTCCCAACATGATTCTTCAATTCTCTTAGGGGTAAGACGTTGTGGTTACAAGTGTCCCAACCTAATTCTTCACTTCACCTAGGGGTAAGACGTTGTGGTTACAAGTGGCCCAACCTCATTCTTCATTTCTCCTAGGGTTAAGACGTTGTGGTTACAATTGTCCCAACCTGATTTTTTCCCTCTCCTAGGGGTAAGACGTTGTGGTTACAAGTGTCCCAACCTGATTCTTCACTTCTTCTAGGGGTAAGACGTTGTGGTTACAAGTGTCCCAACCTGATTTTTCCATACTCCTAGGGGTAAGACGTTGTGGTTACAAGTGTCCTAACCTGATTCTTCACTTCTTTTAGGGGTAAGACGTTGTGGTTACAAGTGTCCCAACCTGATTCTTCACTTCTCCTAGGGGTAGGACGTATTGGTTACAAGTGTTTCAACCTGGTTCTTGATTTCTCCTAAGGGTAAGCCGTTGTGGTTACAAGTGTCCCAACCTGATTCTTCACTTCTCCTAGGGGTAAGACGTTGTGGTTACAAGTTTCCCATCCTGATTCTTCACTTGTCCTAGGGGTAAGACGTTGTGGTTACAAGTGTCCCAACCTCATTCTTCACTTCTCCTAGGGGTAAGACGTTGTGGTTATAAGTGTCCCAACCTGATTCTTTACTTCTCCTAGGGGTAAGACGTTATGGTTACAAGTGTCCCAACATGATTCTTCACTTCTCCTAGGGGTAAGACGTTGTGGTTACAAGTGTCCCAACCTGATTCTTCACTTCTTCTAGGGGTAAGACGTTGTGGTTACAAGTGTCCCAACCTGATTTTTTCATACTCCTAGGGGTAAGACGTTGTGGTTACAAGTGTCCTAACCTGATTCTTCACTTCTTTTAGGGGTAAGACGTTGTGATTACAAGTGTCCCAACCTGATTCTTCACTTCTCCTAGGGGTAGGACGTTGTGGTTACAAGTGTCCCAACCTGATTCTTCACTTGTCCTAGGGGTAAGAGGTTGTGGTTAGAAGTGTCCCAACCTGATTCTTCTTTTCTCCTAGGAGTAAGACGTTGTGGTTACAAGTGTCCCAACCTGATTCTTCACTCCTCCTATGGGTAAGACGTTGTGGTTACAAGTGTTTCAACCTGGTTCTTGATTTCTCCTAAGGGTAAGCCGTTGTGGTTACAAGTGTCTCAACCTGATTCTTCACTTCTCCTAGGGGCAAGACGTTGTGGTTACAAGTGTCTCAACCTGATTCTTCACTTCTCCTAGGGGTAAGACGTTGTGGTTACAAGTGTCCCAACCTGATTCTTCACTCCTCCTAGGGGTAAGACGTTGTGGTTACAAGTGTCCCAATCTGATTCTTCTCTCCTCTTAGGGGTAAGACGTTGTGGTTACAAGTGTCCCAACCTGATTCTTCACTCCTCCTAGGGGTAAGACGTTGTGGTTACAAGTGTCCCAACCTGATTCTTGATTTCTCCTAGGGGTAAGACGTTGTGGTTACAAGTGTCCCAACCGGATTCTTCACTTCTCTTAGGGGTAAGACGTTGTGGTTACAAGTGTCCCAACCTGATGCTTCACTTCTCCTAGGGGTAAGACGTTGTGGTTACAAGTGTCCCAACCTCATTCTTCACTTCTCATAGGGTTAAGACGTTGTGCTTACAAGTGTCCCAAACTGATTCTTCATTTCTCCTAGTGGTAAGACGTTGTGGTTACAATTGTCCCAACCTGATTTTTTGCCTTCTCCTAGGGGTAAGACGTTGTGGTTACAAGTGTCCCAACCTCATTCTTCACTCCTCCTAGGGGTAAGACGTTGTGGTTACAAGTGTCCCAATCTGATTCTTCACTCCTCCTAGGGGTAAGACGGTGTGGTTACAAGTGCCCCAACCTGATTCTTCACTCCTCCTAGGGGTAAGACGTTGTGGTTACAAGTGTCCCAACCTGATTCTTGATTTCTCCTAGGGGTAAGACCTTGTGGTTACAAGTGTCCCAACCTGATTCTTCACTCCTCCTAGGGGTAAGACATTGTGGTTACAAGTGTCCCAACCTGATTCTTTACTTCTCCTAGGGGTAAGACGTTATGGTTACAAGTTTCCCAACATGATTCTTCAATTCTCTTAGGGGTAAGACGTTGTGGTTACAAGTGTCCCAACCTAATTCTTCACTTCACCTAGGGGTAAGACGTTGTGGTTACAAGTGTCCCAGCCTCATTCTTCATTTCTCCTAGGGTTAAGACGTTGTGGTTACAATTGTCCCAACCTGATTTTTTCCCTCTCCTAGGGGTAAGACGTTGTGGTTACAAGTGTCCCAACCTGATTCTTCACTTCTCCTAGGGGTAAGACGTTGTGGTTACAAGTGTCCCAACCTCATTCTTCACTTGTCCTAGGGGTAAGACGTTGTGGTTATAAGTGTCCCAACCTGATTCTTTACTTCTCCTAGGGGTAAGACGTTATGGTTACAAGTGTCCCAACATGATTCTTCACTTCTCCTAGGGGTAAGACGTTGTGGTTACAAGTGTCCCAACCTGATTCTTCACTTCTTCTAGGGGTAAGACGTTGTGGTTACAAGTGTCCCAACCTGATTTTTTCATACTCCTAGGGGTAAGACGTTGTGGTTACAAGTGTCCTAACCTGATTCTTCACTTCTTTTAGGGGTAAGACTTTGTGATTACAAGTGTCCCAACCTGATTCTTCACTTCTCCTAGGGGTAGGACGTTGTGGTTACAAGTGTTTCAACCTGGTTCTTGATTTCTACTAAGGGTAAGCCGTTGTGGTTACAAGTGTCCCAACCTGATTCTTCACTTGTCCTAGGGGTAAGACGTTGTGGTTAGAAGTGTCCCAACCTGATTCTTCTTTTCTCCTAGGAGTAAGACGTTGTGGTTACAAGTGTCCCAACCTGATTCTTCACTCCTCCTATGGGTAAGACGTTGTGGTTACAAGTGTTTCAACCTGGTTCTTGATTTCTCCTAAGGGTAAACCGTTGTGGTTACAAGTGTCTCAACCTGATTCTTCACTTCTCCTAGGGGCAAGACGTTGTGGTTACAAGTGTCTCAACCTGATTCTTCACTTCTCCTAGGGGTAAGACGTTGTGGTTACAAGTGTCCCAACCTGATTCTTGATTTCTCCTAGGGGTAAGACGTTGTGGTTACAAGTGTCCCAACCGGATTCTTCACTTCTCTTAGGGGTAAGACGTTGTGGTTACAAGTGTCCCAACCTGATGCTTCACTTCTCCTAGGGGTAAGACGTTGTGGTTACAAGTGTCCCAACCTCATTCTTCACTTCTCATAGGGTTAAGACGTTGTGGTTACAAGTGTCCCAAACTGATTCTTCATTTCTCCTAGTGGTAAGACGTTGTGGTTACAATTGTCCCAACCTGATTTTTTCCTTCTCCTAGGGGTAAGACGTTGTGGTTACAAGTGTCCCAACCTCATTCTTCACTCCTCCTAGGGGTAAGACGTTGTGGTTACAAGTGTCCCAATCTGATTCTTCACTCCTCCTAGGGGTAAGACGGTGTGGTTACAAGTGCCCCAACCTGATTCTTCACTCCTCCTAGGGGTAAAACCTTGTGGTTACAAGTGTCCCAACCTCATTCTTCATTTCTCCTAGGGTTAAGACGTTGTGGTTACAAGTGTCCCAACCTGATTTTTTCATACTCCTAGGGGTAAGACGTTGTGGTTACAAGTGTCCTAACCTGATTCTTCACTTCTTTTAGGGGTAAGACGTTGTGGTTACAAGTGTCCCAACCTGATTCTTCACTTCTCCTAGGGGTAGGACGTTGTGGTTACAAGTGTTTCAACCTGGTTCTTGATTTCTCCTAAGGGTAAGCCGTTGTGGTTACAAGTGTCCCAACCTGATTCTTCACTTGTCCTAGGGGTAAGACGTTGTGGTTAGAAGTGTCCCAACCTGATTCTTCTTTTCTCCTAGGAGTAAGACGTTGTGGTTACAAGTGTCCCAACCTGATTCTTCATTCCTCCTATGGGTAAGACGTTGTGGTTACAAGTGTTTCAACCTGGTTCTTGATTTCTCCTAAGGGTAAGCCGTTGTGGTTACAAGTGTCTCAACCTGATTCTTCACTTCTCCTAGGGGTAAGACGTTGTGGTTACAAGTGTCCCAACCTGATTCTTCACTCCTCCTAGGGGTAAGACGTTGTGGTTACAAGTATCCCAATCTGATTCTTCACTCCTCCTAGGGGTAAGACGTTGTGGTTACAAGTGTCCCAACCTGATTCTTCACTCCTCCTAGGGGTAAGACGTTGTGGTTACAAGTGTCCCAACCTGATTCTTGATTTCTCCTAGGGGTAAGACGTTGTGGTTACAAGTGTCCCAACCTGATTCTTCACTTCTCCTAGGGGTAACACGTTGTGGTTACAAGTGTCCCAACCTGATTCTTCACTTCTCCTAGGGGTAAGACGTTGTGGTTACAAGTGTCCCAACCTCATTCTTCATTTCTCCTAGGTTTAAGACGTTGTGGTTACAAGTGTCCCAAACTGATTCTTCATTTCTCCTAGGGGTAAGACGTTGTGGTTACAATTGTCCCAACCTGATTTTTTCCTTCTCCTAGAGGTAAGACGTTGTGGTTACAAGTGTCCCAACCTGATTCTTCACTCCTCCTAGGGGTAAGACGTTGTGGTTACAAGTGTCCCAACCTGATTCTTGATTTCTCCTAGGGGTAAGACGTTGTGGTTACAAGTGTCCCAACCGGATTCTTCACTTCTCTTAGGGGTAAGACGTTGTGGTTACAAGTGTCCCAACCTGATGCTTCACTTCTCCTAGGGGTAAGACGTTGTGGTTACAAGTGTCCCAACCTCATTCTTCACTTCTCATAGGGTTAAGACGTTGTGCTTACAAGTGTCCCAAACTGATTCTTCATTTCTCCTAGTGGTAAGACGTTGTGGTTACAATTGTCCCAACCTGATTTTTTCCTTCTCCTAGGGGTAAGACGTTGTGGTTACAAGTGTCCCAACCTCATTCTTCACTCCTCCTAGGGGTAAGACGTTGTGGTTACAAGTGTCCCAATCTGATTCTTCACTCCTCCTAGGGGTAAGACGGTGTGGTTACAAGTGCCCCAACCTGATTCTTCACTCCTCCTAGGGGTAAGACGTTGTGGTTACAAGTGTCCCAACCTGATTCTTGATTTCTCCTAGGGGTAAGACCTTGTGGTTACAAGTGTCCCAACCTGATTCTTCACTCCTCCTAGGGGTAAGACATTGTGGTTACAAGTGTCCCAACCTGATTCTTTACTTCTCCTAGGGGTAAGACGTTATGGTTACAAGTTTCCCAACATGATTCTTCAATTCTCTTAGGGGTAAGACGTTGTGGTTACAAGTGTCCCAACCTAATTCTTCACTTCACCTAGGGGTAAGACGTTGTGGTTACAAGTGTCCCAACCTCATTCTTCATTTCTCCTAGGGTTAAGACGTTGTGGTTACAATTGTCCCAACCTGATTTTTTCCCTCTCCTAGGGGTAAGACGTTGTGGTTACAAGTGTCCCAACCTGATTCTTCACTTCTCCTAGGGGTAAGACGTTGTGGTTACAAGTGTCCCAACCTCATTCTTCACTTGTCCTAGGGGTAAGACGTTGTGGTTATAAGTGTCCCAACCTGATTCTTTACTTCTCCTAGGGGTAAGACGTTATGGTTACAAGTGTCCCAACATGATTCTTCACTTCTCCTAGGGGTAAGACGTTGTGGTTACAAGTGTCCCAACCTGATTCTTCACTTCTTCTAGGGGTAAGACGTTGTGGTTACAAGTGTCCCAACCTGATTTTTTCATACTCCTAGGGGTAAGACGTTGTGGTTACAAGTGTCCTAACCTGATTCTTCACTTCTTTTAGGGGTAAGACTTTGTGATTACAAGTGTCCCAACCTGATTCTTCACTTCTCCTAGGGGTAGGACGTTGTGGTTACAAGTGTTTCAACCTGGTTCTTGATTTCTACTAAGGGTAAGCCGTTGTGGTTACAAGTGTCCCAACCTGATTCTTCACTTGTCCTAGGGGTAAGACGTTGTGGTTAGAAGTGTCCCAACCTGATTCTTCTTTTCTCCTAGGAGTAAGACGTTGTGGTTACAAGTGTCCCAACCTGATTCTTCACTCCTCCTATGGGTAAGACGTTGTGGTTACAAGTGTTTCAACCTGGTTCTTGATTTCTCCTAAGGGTAAACCGTTGTGGTTACAAGTGTCTCAACCTGATTCTTCACTTCTCCTAGGGGCAAGACGTTGTGGTTACAAGTGTCTCAACCTGATTCTTCACTTCTCCTAGGGGTAAGACGTTGTGGTTACAAGTGTCCCAACCTGATTCTTGATTTCTCCTAGGGGTAAGACGTTGTGGTTACAAGTGTCCCAACCGGATTCTTCACTTCTCTTAGGGGTAAGACGTTGTGGTTACAAGTGTCCCAACCTGATGCTTCACTTCTCCTAGGGGTAAGACGTTGTGGTTACAAGTGTCCCAACCTCATTCTTCACTTCTCATAGGGTTAAGACGTTGTGGTTACAAGTGTCCCAAACTGATTCTTCATTTCTCCTAGTGGTAAGACGTTGTGGTTACAATTGTCCCAACCTGATTTTTTCCTTCTCCTAGGGGTAAGACGTTGTGGTTACAAGTGTCCCAACCTCATTCTTCACTCCTCCTAGGGGTAAGACGTTGTGGTTACAAGTGTCCCAATCTGATTCTTCACTCCTCCTAGGGGTAAGACGGTGTGGTTACAAGTGCCCCAACCTGATTCTTCACTCCTCCTAGGGGTAAGACCTTGTGGTTACAAGTGTCCCAACCTCATTCTTCATTTCTCCTAGGGTTAAGACGTTGTGGTTACAAGTGTCCCAACCTGATTTTTTCATACTCCTAGGGGTAAGACGTTGTGGTTACAAGTGTCCTAACCTGATTCTTCACTTCTTTTAGGGGTAAGACGTTGTGGTTACAAGTGTCCCAACCTGATTCTTCACTTCTCCTAGGGGTAGGACGTTGTGGTTACAAGTGTTTCAACCTGGTTCTTGATTTCTCCTAAGGGTAAGCCGTTGTGGTTACAAGTGTCCCAACCTGATTCTTCACTTGTCCTAGGGGTAAGACGTTGTGGTTAGAAGTGTCCCAACCTGATTCTTCTTTTCTCCTAGGAGTAAGACGTTGTGGTTACAAGTGTCCCAACCTGATTCTTCATTCCTCCTATGGGTAAGACGTTGTGGTTACAAGTGTTTCAACCTGGTTCTTGATTTCTCCTAAGGGTAAGCCGTTGTGGTTACAAGTGTCTCAACCTGATTCTTCACTTCTCCTAGGGGTAAGACGTTGTGGTTACAAGTGTCCCAACCTGATTCTTCACTCCTCCTAGGGGTAAGACGTTGTGGTTACAAGTATCCCAATCTGATTCTTCACTCCTCCTAGGGGTAAGACGTTGTGGTTACAAGTGTCCCAACCTGATTCTTCACTCCTCCTAGGGGTAAGACGTTGTGGTTACAAGTGTCCCAACCTGATTCTTGATTTCTCCTAGGGGTAAGACGTTGTGGTTACAAGTGTCCCAACCTGATTCTTCACTTCTCCTAGGGGTAACACGTTGTGGTTACAAGTGTCCCAACCTGATTCTTCACTTCTCCTAGGGGTAAGACGTTGTGGTTACAAGTGTCCCAACCTCATTCTTCATTTCTCCTAGGTTTAAGACGTTGTGGTTACAAGTGTCCCAAACTGATTCTTCATTTCTCCTAGGGGTAAGACGTTGTGGTTACAATTGTCCCAACCTGATTTTTTCCTTCTCCTAGAGGTAAGACGTTGTGGTTACAAGTGTCCCAACCTGATTCTTCACTCCTCCTAGGGGTAAGACGTTGTGGTTACAAGTGTCCCAACCTGATTCTTGATTTCTCCTAGGGGTAAGACGTTGTGGTTACAAGTGTCCCAACCGGATTCTTCACTTCTCTTAGGGGTAAGACGTTGTGGTTACAAGTGTCCCAACCTGATGCTTCACTTCTCCTAGGGGTAAGACGTTGTGGTTACAAGTGTCCCAACCTCATTCTTCACTTCTCATAGGGTTAAGACGTTGTGCTTACAAGTGTCCCAAACTGATTCTTCATTTCTCCTAGTGGTAAGACGTTGTGGTTACAATTGTCCCAACCTGATTTTTTCCTTCTCCTAGGGGTAAGACGTTGTGGTTACAAGTGTCCCAACCTCATTCTTCACTCCTCCTAGGGGTAAGACGTTGTGGTTACAAGTGTCCCAATCTGATTCTTCACTCCTCCTAGGGGTAAGACGGTGTGGTTACAAGTGCCCCAACCTGATTCTTCACTCCTCCTAGGGGTAAGACGTTGTGGTTACAAGTGTCCCAACCTGATTCTTGATTTCTCCTAGGGGTAAGACCTTGTGGTTACAAGTGTCCCAACCTGATTCTTCACTCCTCCTAGGGGTAAGACATTGTGGTTACAAGTGTCCCAACCTGATTCTTTACTTCTCCTAGGGGTAAGACGTTATGGTTACAAGTTTCCCAACATGATTCTTCAATTCTCTTAGGGGTAAGACGTTGTGGTTACAAGTGTCCCAACCTAATTCTTCACTTCACCTAGGGGTAAGACGTTGTGGTTACAAGTGTCCCAACCTCATTCTTCATTTCTCCTAGGGTTAAGACGTTGTGGTTACAATTGTCCCAACCTGATTTTTTCCCTCTCCTAGGGGTAAGACGTTGTGGTTACAAGTGTCCCAACCTGATTCTTCACTTCTCCTAGGGGTAAGACGTTGTGGTTACAAGTGTCCCAACCTCATTCTTCACTTGTCCTAGGGGTAAGACGTTGTGGTTATAAGTGTCCCAACCTGATTCTTTACTTCTCCTAGGGGTAAGACGTTATGGTTACAAGTGTCCCAACATGATTCTTCACTTCTCCTAGGGGTAAGACGTTGTGGTTACAAGTGTCCCAACCTGATTCTTCACTTCTTCTAGGGGTAAGACGTTGTGGTTACAAGTGTCCCAACCTGATTTTTTCATACTCCTAGGGGTAAGACGTTGTGGTTACAAGTGTCCTAACCTGATTCTTCACTTCTTTTAGGGGTAAGACTTTGTGATTACAAGTGTCCCAACCTGATTCTTCACTTCTCCTAGGGGTAGGACGTTGTGGTTACAAGTGTTTCAACCTGGTTCTTGATTTCTACTAAGGGTAAGCCGTTGTGGTTACAAGTGTCCCAACCTGATTCTTCACTTGTCCTAGGGGTAAGACGTTGTGGTTAGAAGTGTCCCAACCTGATTCTTCTTTTCTCCTAGGAGTAAGACGTTGTGGTTACAAGTGTCCCAACCTGATTCTTCACTCCTCCTATGGGTAAGACGTTGTGGTTACAAGTGTTTCAACCTGGTTCTTGATTTCTCCTAATGGTAAACCGTTGTGGTTACAAGTGTCTCAACCTGATTCTTCACTTCTCCTAGGGGCAAGACGTTGTGGTTACAAGTGTCTCAACCTGATTCTTCACTTCTCCTAGGGGTAAGACGTTGTGGTTACAAGTGTCCCAACCTGATTCTTCACTCCTCCTAGGGGTAAGACGTTGTGGTTACAAGTGTCCCAATCTGATTCTTCTCTCCTCTTAGGGGTAAGACGTTGTGGTTACAAGTGTCCCAACCTGATTCTTCACTCCTCCTAGGGGTAAGACGTTGTGGTTACAAGTGTCCCAACCTGATTCTTGATTTCTCCTAGGGGTAAGACGTTGTGGTTACAAGTGTCCCAACCGGATTCTTCACTTCTCTTAGGGGTAAGACGTTGTGGTTACAAGTGTCCCAACCTGATGCTTCACTTCTCCTAGGGGTAAGACGTTGTGGTTACAAGTGTCCCAACCTCATTCTTCACTTCTCATAGGGTTAAGACGTTGTGGTTACAAGTGTCCCAAACTGATTCTTCATTTCTCCTAGTGGTAAGACGTTGTGGTTACAATTGTCCCAACCTGATTTTTTCCTTCTCCTAGGGGTAAGACGTTGTGGTTACAAGTGTCCCAACCTCATTCTTCACTCCTCCTAGGGGTAAGACGTTGTGGTTACAAGTGTCCCAATCTGATTCTTCACTCCTCCTAGGGGTAAGACGGTGTGGTTACAAGTGCCCCAACCTGATTCTTCACTCCTCCTAGGGGTAAAACCTTGTGGTTACAAGTGTCCCAACCTCATTCTTCATTTCTCCTAGGGTTAAGACGTTGTGGTTACAAGTGTCCCAACCTGATTTTTTCATACTCCTAGGGGTAAGACGTTGTGGTTACAAGTGTCCTAACCTGATTCTTCACTTCTTTTAGGGGTAAGACGTTGTGGTTACAAGTGTCCCAACCTGATTCTTCACTTCTCCTAGGGGTAGGACGTTGTGGTTACAAGTGTTTCAACCTGGTTCTTGATTTCTCCTAAGGGTAAGCCGTTGTGGTTACAAGTGTCCCAACCTGATTCTTCACTTGTCCTAGGGGTAAGACGTTGTGGTTAGAAGTGTCCCAACCTGATTCTTCTTTTCTCCTAGGAGTAAGACGTTGTGGTTACAAGTGTCCCAACCTGATTCTTCATTCCTCCTATGGGTAAGACGTTGTGGTTACAAGTGTTTCAACCTGGTTCTTGATTTCTCCTAAGGGTAAGCCGTTGTGGTTACAAGTGTCTCAACCTGATTCTTCACTTCTCCTAGGGGTAAGACGTTGTGGTTACAAGTGTCCCAACCTGATTCTTCACTCCTCCTAGGGGTAAGACGTTGTGGTTACAAGTATCCCAATCTGATTCTTCACTCCTCCTAGGGGTAAGACGTTGTGGTTACAAGTGTCCCAACCTGATTCTTCACTCCTCCTAGGGGTAAGACGTTGTGGTTACAAGTGTCCCAACCTGATTCTTGATTTCTCCTAGGGGTAAGACGTTGTGGTTACAAGTGTCCCAACCTGATTCTTCACTTCTCCTAGGGGTAACACGTTGTGGTTACAAGTGTCCCAACCTGATTCTTCACTTCTCCTAGGGGTAAGACGTTGTGGTTACAAGTGTCCCAACCTCATTCTTCATTTCTCCTAGGTTTAAGACGTTGTGGTTACAAGTGTCCCAAACTGATTCTTCATTTCTCCTAGGGGTAAGACGTTGTGGTTACAATTGTCCCAACCTGATTTTTTCCTTCTCCTAGAGGTAAGACGTTGTGGTTACAAGTGTCCCAACCTGATTCTTCACTCCTCCTAGGGGTAAGACGTTGTGGTTACAAGTGTCCCAACCTGATTCTTGATTTCTCCTAGGGGTAAGACGTTGTGGTTACAAGTGTCCCAACCGGATTCTTCACTTCTCTTAGGGGTAAGACGTTGTGGTTACAAGTGTCCCAACCTGATGCTTCACTTCTCCTAGGGGTAAGACGTTGTGGTTACAAGTGTCCCAACCTCATTCTTCACTTCTCATAGGGTTAAGACGTTGTGCTTACAAGTGTCCCAAACTGATTCTTCATTTCTCCTAGTGGTAAGACGTTGTGGTTACAATTGTCCCAACCTGATTTTTTCCTTCTCCTAGGGGTAAGACGTTGTGGTTACAAGTGTCCCAACCTCATTCTTCACTCCTCCTAGGGGTAAGACGTTGTGGTTACAAGTGTCCCAATCTGATTCTTCACTCCTCCTAGGGGTAAGACGGTGTGGTTACAAGTGCCCCAACCTGATTCTTCACTCCTCCTAGGGGTAAGACGTTGTGGTTACAAGTGTCCCAACCTGATTCTTGATTTCTCCTAGGGGTAAGACCTTGTGGTTACAAGTGTCCCAACCTGATTCTTCACTCCTCCTAGGGGTAAGACATTGTGGTTACAAGTGTCCCAACCTGATTCTTTACTTCTCCTAGGGGTAAGACGTTATGGTTACAAGTTTCCCAACATGATTCTTCAATTCTCTTAGGGGTAAGACGTTGTGGTTACAAGTGTCCCAACCTAATTCTTCACTTCACCTAGGGGTAAGACGTTGTGGTTACAAGTGTCCCAACCTCATTCTTCATTTCTCCTAGGGTTAAGACGTTGTGGTTACAATTGTCCCAACCTGATTTTTTCCCTCTCCTAGGGGTAAGACGTTGTGGTTACAAGTGTCCCAACCTGATTCTTCACTTCTCCTAGGGGTAAGACGTTGTGGTTACAAGTGTCCCAACCTCATTCTTCACTTGTCCTAGGGGTAAGACGTTGTGGTTATAAGTGTCCCAACCTGATTCTTTACTTCTCCTAGGGGTAAGACGTTATGGTTACAAGTGTCCCAACATGATTCTTCACTTCTCCTAGGGGTAAGACGTTGTGGTTACAAGTGTCCCAACCTGATTCTTCACTTCTTCTAGGGGTAAGACGTTGTGGTTACAAGTGTCCCAACCTGATTTTTTCATACTCCTAGGGGTAAGACGTTGTGGTTACAAGTGTCCTAACCTGATTCTTCACTTCTTTTAGGGGTAAGACTTTGTGATTACAAGTGTCCCAACCTGATTCTTCACTTCTCCTAGGGGTAGGACGTTGTGGTTACAAGTGTTTCAACCTGGTTCTTGATTTCTACTAAGGGTAAGCCGTTGTGGTTACAAGTGTCCCAACCTGATTCTTCACTTGTCCTAGGGGTAAGACGTTGTGGTTAGAAGTGTCCCAACCTGATTCTTCTTTTCTCCTAGGAGTAAGACGTTGTGGTTACAAGTGTCCCAACCTGATTCTTCACTCCTCCTATGGGTAAGACGTTGTGGTTACAAGTGTTTCAACCTGGTTCTTGATTTCTCCT
Organism: Ariolimax columbianus; assembly: GCA_036924085.1. Lineage (NCBI taxonomy): Eukaryota > Metazoa > Mollusca > Gastropoda > Stylommatophora > Arionidae > Ariolimax > Ariolimax columbianus. The sequence continues at coordinate 79,089,237 of JAVGWX010000004.1, read as the reverse complement.
AAGGGTAAACCGTTGTGGTTACAAGTGTCTCAACCTGATTCTTCACTTCTCCTAGGGGCAAGACGTTGTGGTTACAAGTGTCTCAACCTGATTCTTCACTTCTCCTAGGGGTAAGACGTTGTGGTTACAAGTGTCCCAACCTGATTCTTGATTTCTCCTAGGGGTAAGACGTTGTGGTTACAAGTGTCCCAACCGGATTCTTCACTTCTCTTAGGGGTAAGACGTTGTGGTTACAAGTGTCCCAACCTGATGCTTCACTTCTCCTAGGGGTAAGACGTTGTGGTTACAAGTGTCCCAACCTCATTCTTCACTTCTCATAGGGTTAAGACGTTGTGGTTACAAGTGTCCCAAACTGATTCTTCATTTCTCCTAGTGGTAAGACGTTGTGGTTACAATTGTCCCAACCTGATTTTTTCCTTCTCCTAGGGGTAAGACGTTGTGGTTACAAGTGTCCCAACCTCATTCTTCACTCCTCCTAGGGGTAAGACGTTGTGGTTACAAGTGTCCCAATCTGATTCTTCACTCCTCCTAGGGGTAAGACGGTGTGGTTACAAGTGCCCCAACCTGATTCTTCACTCCTCCTAGGGGTAAGACCTTGTGGTTACAAGTGTCCCAACCTCATTCTTCATTTCTCCTAGGGTTAAGACGTTGTGGTTACAAGTGTCCCAACCTGATTTTTTCATACTCCTAGGGGTAAGACGTTGTGGTTACAAGTGTCCTAACCTGATTCTTCACTTCTTTTAGGGGTAAGACGTTGTGGTTACAAGTGTCCCAACCTGATTCTTCACTTCTCCTAGGGGTAGGACGTTGTGGTTACAAGTGTTTCAACCTGGTTCTTGATTTCTCCTAAGGGTAAGCCGTTGTGGTTACAAGTGTCCCAACCTGATTCTTCACTTGTCCTAGGGGTAAGACGTTGTGGTTAGAAGTGTCCCAACCTGATTCTTCTTTTCTCCTAGGAGTAAGACGTTGTGGTTACAAGTGTCCCAACCTGATTCTTCATTCCTCCTATGGGTAAGACGTTGTGGTTACAAGTGTTTCAACCTGGTTCTTGATTTCTCCTAAGGGTAAGCCGTTGTGGTTACAAGTGTCTCAACCTGATTCTTCACTTCTCCTAGGGGTAAGACGTTGTGGTTACAAGTGTCCCAACCTGATTCTTCACTCCTCCTAGGGGTAAGACGTTGTGGTTACAAGTATCCCAATCTGATTCTTCACTCCTCCTAGGGGTAAGACGTTGTGGTTACAAGTGTCCCAACCTGATTCTTCACTCCTCCTAGGGGTAAGACGTTGTGGTTACAAGTGTCCCAACCTGATTCTTGATTTCTCCTAGGGGTAAGACGTTGTGGTTACAAGTGTCCCAACCTGATTCTTCACTTCTCCTAGGGGTAACACGTTGTGGTTACAAGTGTCCCAACCTGATTCTTCACTTCTCCTAGGGGTAAGACGTTGTGGTTACAAGTGTCCCAACCTCATTCTTCATTTCTCCTAGGTTTAAGACGTTGTGGTTACAAGTGTCCCAAACTGATTCTTCATTTCTCCTAGGGGTAAGACGTTGTGGTTACAATTGTCCCAACCTGATTTTTTCCTTCTCCTAGAGGTAAGACGTTGTGGTTACAAGTGTCCCAACCTGATTCTTCACTCCTCCTAGGGGTAAGACGTTGTGGTTACAAGTGTCCCAACCTGATTCTTGATTTCTCCTAGGGGTAAGACGTTGTGGTTACAAGTGTCCCAACCGGATTCTTCACTTCTCTTAGGGGTAAGACGTTGTGGTTACAAGTGTCCCAACCTGATGCTTCACTTCTCCTAGGGGTAAGACGTTGTGGTTACAAGTGTCCCAACCTCATTCTTCACTTCTCATAGGGTTAAGACGTTGTGCTTACAAGTGTCCCAAACTGATTCTTCATTTCTCCTAGTGGTAAGACGTTGTGGTTACAATTGTCCCAACCTGATTTTTTCCTTCTCCTAGGGGTAAGACGTTGTGGTTACAAGTGTCCCAACCTCATTCTTCACTCCTCCTAGGGGTAAGACGTTGTGGTTACAAGTGTCCCAATCTGATTCTTCACTCCTCCTAGGGGTAAGACGGTGTGGTTACAAGTGCCCCAACCTGATTCTTCACTCCTCCTAGGGGTAAGACGTTGTGGTTACAAGTGTCCCAACCTGATTCTTGATTTCTCCTAGGGGTAAGACCTTGTGGTTACAAGTGTCCCAACCTGATTCTTCACTCCTCCTAGGGGTAAGACATTGTGGTTACAAGTGTCCCAACCTGATTCTTTACTTCTCCTAGGGGTAAGACGTTATGGTTACAAGTTTCCCAACATGATTCTTCAATTCTCTTAGGGGTAAGACGTTGTGGTTACAAGTGTCCCAACCTAATTCTTCACTTCACCTAGGGGTAAGACGTTGTGGTTACAAGTGTCCCAACCTCATTCTTCATTTCTCCTAGGGTTAAGACGTTGTGGTTACAATTGTCCCAACCTGATTTTTTCCCTCTCCTAGGGGTAAGACGTTGTGGTTACAAGTGTCCCAACCTGATTCTTCACTTCTCCTAGGGGTAAGACGTTGTGGTTACAAGTGTCCCAACCTCATTCTTCACTTGTCCTAGGGGTAAGACGTTGTGGTTATAAGTGTCCCAACCTGATTCTTTACTTCTCCTAGGGGTAAGACGTTATGGTTACAAGTGTCCCAACATGATTCTTCACTTCTCCTAGGGGTAAGACGTTGTGGTTACAAGTGTCCCAACCTGATTCTTCACTTCTTCTAGGGGTAAGACGTTGTGGTTACAAGTGTCCCAACCTGATTTTTTCATACTCCTAGGGGTAAGACGTTGTGGTTACAAGTGTCCTAACCTGATTCTTCACTTCTTTTAGGGGTAAGACTTTGTGATTACAAGTGTCCCAACCTGATTCTTCACTTCTCCTAGGGGTAGGACGTTGTGGTTACAAGTGTTTCAACCTGGTTCTTGATTTCTACTAAGGGTAAGCCGTTGTGGTTACAAGTGTCCCAACCTGATTCTTCACTTGTCCTAGGGGTAAGACGTTGTGGTTAGAAGTGTCCCAACCTGATTCTTCTTTTCTCCTAGGAGTAAGACGTTGTGGTTACAAGTGTCCCAACCTGATTCTTCACTCCTCCTATGGGTAAGACGTTGTGGTTACAAGTGTTTCAACCTGGTTCTTGATTTCTCCTAAGGGTAAACCGTTGTGGTTACAAGTGTCTCAACCTGATTCTTCACTTCTCCTAGGGGCAAGACGTTGTGGTTACAAGTGTCTCAACCTGATTCTTCACTTCTCCTAGGGGTAAGACGTTGTGGTTACAAGTGTCCCAACCTGATTCTTGATTTCTCCTAGGGGTAAGACGTTGTGGTTACAAGTGTCCCAACCGGATTCTTCACTTCTCTTAGGGGTAAGACGTTGTGGTTACAAGTGTCCCAACCTGATGCTTCACTTCTCCTAGGGGTAAGACGTTGTGGTTACAAGTGTCCCAACCTCATTCTTCACTTCTCATAGGGTTAAGACGTTGTGGTTACAAGTGTCCCAAACTGATTCTTCATTTCTCCTAGTGGTAAGACGTTGTGGTTACAATTGTCCCAACCTGATTTTTTCCTTCTCCTAGGGGTAAGACGTTGTGGTTACAAGTGTCCCAACCTCATTCTTCACTCCTCCTAGGGGTAAGACGTTGTGGTTACAAGTGTCCCAATCTGATTCTTCACTCCTCCTAGGGGTAAGACGGTGTGGTTACAAGTGCCCCAACCTGATTCTTCACTCCTCCTAGGGGTAAGACCTTGTGGTTACAAGTGTCCCAACCTCATTCTTCATTTCTCCTAGGGTTAAGACGTTGTGGTTACAAGTGTCCCAACCTGATTTTTTCATACTCCTAGGGGTAAGACGTTGTGGTTACAAGTGTCCTAACCTGATTCTTCACTTCTTTTAGGGGTAAGACGTTGTGGTTACAAGTGTCCCAACCTGATTCTTCACTTCTCCTAGGGGTAGGACGTTGTGGTTACAAGTGTTTCAACCTGGTTCTTGATTTCTCCTAAGGGTAAGCCGTTGTGGTTACAAGTGTCCCAACCTGATTCTTCACTTGTCCTAGGGGTAAGACGTTGTGGTTAGAAGTGTCCCAACCTGATTCTTCTTTTCTCCTAGGAGTAAGACGTTGTGGTTACAAGTGTCCCAACCTGATTCTTCATTCCTCCTATGGGTAAGACGTTGTGGTTACAAGTGTTTCAACCTGGTTCTTGATTTCTCCTAAGGGTAAGCCGTTGTGGTTACAAGTGTCTCAACCTGATTCTTCACTTCTCCTAGGGGTAAGACGTTGTGGTTACAAGTGTCCCAACCTGATTCTTCACTCCTCCTAGGGGTAAGACGTTGTGGTTACAAGTATCCCAATCTGATTCTTCACTCCTCCTAGGGGTAAGACGTTGTGGTTACAAGTGTCCCAACCTGATTCTTCACTCCTCCTAGGGGTAAGACGTTGTGGTTACAAGTGTCCCAACCTGATTCTTGATTTCTCCTAGGGGTAAGACGTTGTGGTTACAAGTGTCCCAACCTGATTCTTCACTTCTCCTAGGGGTAACACGTTGTGGTTACAAGTGTCCCAACCTGATTCTTCACTTCTCCTAGGGGTAAGACGTTGTGGTTACAAGTGTCCCAACCTCATTCTTCATTTCTCCTAGGTTTAAGACGTTGTGGTTACAAGTGTCCCAAACTGATTCTTCATTTCTCCTAGGGGTAAGACGTTGTGGTTACAATTGTCCCAACCTGATTTTTTCCTTCTCCTAGAGGTAAGACGTTGTGGTTACAAGTGTCCCAACCTGATTCTTCACTCCTCCTAGGGGTAAGACGTTGTGGTTACAAGTGTCCCAACCTGATTCTTGATTTCTCCTAGGGGTAAGACGTTGTGGTTACAAGTGTCCCAACCGGATTCTTCACTTCTCTTAGGGGTAAGACGTTGTGGTTACAAGTGTCCCAACCTGATGCTTCACTTCTCCTAGGGGTAAGACGTTGTGGTTACAAGTGTCCCAACCTCATTCTTCACTTCTCATAGGGTTAAGACGTTGTGCTTACAAGTGTCCCAAACTGATTCTTCATTTCTCCTAGTGGTAAGACGTTGTGGTTACAATTGTCCCAACCTGATTTTTTCCTTCTCCTAGGGGTAAGACGTTGTGGTTACAAGTGTCCCAACCTCATTCTTCACTCCTCCTAGGGGTAAGACGTTGTGGTTACAAGTGTCCCAATCTGATTCTTCACTCCTCCTAGGGGTAAGACGGTGTGGTTACAAGTGCCCCAACCTGATTCTTCACTCCTCCTAGGGGTAAGACGTTGTGGTTACAAGTGTCCCAACCTGATTCTTGATTTCTCCTAGGGGTAAGACCTTGTGGTTACAAGTGTCCCAACCTGATTCTTCACTCCTCCTAGGGGTAAGACATTGTGGTTACAAGTGTCCCAACCTGATTCTTTACTTCTCCTAGGGGTAAGACGTTATGGTTACAAGTTTCCCAACATGATTCTTCAATTCTCTTAGGGGTAAGACGTTGTGGTTACAAGTGTCCCAACCTAATTCTTCACTTCACCTAGGGGTAAGACGTTGTGGTTACAAGTGTCCCAACCTCATTCTTCATTTCTCCTAGGGTTAAGACGTTGTGGTTACAATTGTCCCAACCTGATTTTTTCCCTCTCCTAGGGGTAAGACGTTGTGGTTACAAGTGTCCCAACCTGATTCTTCACTTCTCCTAGGGGTAAGACGTTGTGGTTACAAGTGTCCCAACCTCATTCTTCACTTGTCCTAGGGGTAAGACGTTGTGGTTATAAGTGTCCCAACCTGATTCTTTACTTCTCCTAGGGGTAAGACGTTATGGTTACAAGTGTCCCAACATGATTCTTCACTTCTCCTAGGGGTAAGACGTTGTGGTTACAAGTGTCCCAACCTGATTCTTCACTTCTTCTAGGGGTAAGACGTTGTGGTTACAAGTGTCCCAACCTGATTTTTTCATACTCCTAGGGGTAAGACGTTGTGGTTACAAGTGTCCTAACCTGATTCTTCACTTCTTTTAGGGGTAAGACTTTGTGATTACAAGTGTCCCAACCTGATTCTTCACTTCTCCTAGGGGTAGGACGTTGTGGTTACAAGTGTTTCAACCTGGTTCTTGATTTCTACTAAGGGTAAGCCGTTGTGGTTACAAGTGTCCCAACCTGATTCTTCACTTGTCCTAGGGGTAAGACGTTGTGGTTAGAAGTGTCCCAACCTGATTCTTCTTTTCTCCTAGGAGTAAGACGTTGTGGTTACAAGTGTCCCAACCTGATTCTTCACTCCTCCTATGGGTAAGACGTTGTGGTTACAAGTGTTTCAACCTGGTTCTTGATTTCTCCTAATGGTAAACCGTTGTGGTTACAAGTGTCTCAACCTGATTCTTCACTTCTCCTAGGGGCAAGACGTTGTGGTTACAAGTGTCTCAACCTGATTCTTCACTTCTCCTAGGGGTAAGACGTTGTGGTTACAAGTGTCCCAACCTGATTCTTCACTCCTCCTAGGGGTAAGACGTTGTGGTTACAAGTGTCCCAATCTGATTCTTCTCTCCTCTTAGGGGTAAGACGTTGTGGTTACAAGTGTCCCAACCTGATTCTTCACTCCTCCTAGGGGTAAGACGTTGTGGTTACAAGTGTCCCAACCTGATTCTTGATTTCTCCTAGGGGTAAGACGTTGTGGTTACAAGTGTCCCAACCGGATTCTTCACTTCTCTTAGGGGTAAGACGTTGTGGTTACAAGTGTCCCAACCTGATGCTTCACTTCTCCTAGGGGTAAGACGTTGTGGTTACAAGTGTCCCAACCTCATTCTTCACTTCTCATAGGGTTAAGACGTTGTGGTTACAAGTGTCCCAAACTGATTCTTCATTTCTCCTAGTGGTAAGACGTTGTGGTTACAATTGTCCCAACCTGATTTTTTCCTTCTCCTAGGGGTAAGACGTTGTGGTTACAAGTGTCCCAACCTCATTCTTCACTCCTCCTAGGGGTAAGACGTTGTGGTTACAAGTGTCCCAATCTGATTCTTCACTCCTCCTAGGGGTAAGACGGTGTGGTTACAAGTGCCCCAACCTGATTCTTCACTCCTCCTAGGGGTAAGACCTTGTGGTTACAAGTGTCCCAACCTCATTCTTCATTTCTCCTAGGGTTAAGACGTTGTGATTACAAGTGTCCCAACCTGATTTTTTCATACTCCTAGGGGTAAGACGTTGTGGTTACAAGTGTCCTAACCTGATTCTTCACTTCTTTTAGGGGTAAGACGTTGTGGTTACAAGTGTCCCAACCTGATTCTTCACTTCTCCTAGGGGTAGGACGTTGTGGTTACAAGTGTTTCAACCTGGTTCTTGATTTCTCCTAAGGGTAAGCCGTTGTGGTTACAAGTGTCCCAACCTGATTCTTCACTTGTCCTAGGGGTAAGACGTTGTGGTTAGAAGTGTCCCAACCTGATTCTTCTTTTCTCCTAGGAGTAAGACGTTGTGGTTACAAGTGTCCCAACCTGATTCTTCATTCCTCCTATGGGTAAGACGTTGTGGTTACAAGTGTTTCAACCTGGTTCTTGATTTCTCCTAAGGGTAAGACGTTGTGGTTACAAGTGTCCCAACCTGATTCTTCACTCCTCCTAGGGGTAAGACGTTGTGGTTACAAGTGTCCCAACCTGATTCTTCACTTCTCCTAGGGGTAAGACGTTGTGGTTACAAGTGTCCCAACCTCATTCTTCATTTCTCCTAGGTTTAAGACGTTGTGGTTACAAGTGTCCCAAACTGATTCTTCATTTCTCCTAGGGGTAAGACGTTGTGGTTACAATTGTCCCAACCTGATTTTTTCCTTCTCCTAGAGGTAAGACGTTGTGGTTACAAGTGTCCCAACCTGATTCTTGACTTCTCCTAGATGTAAGACGTTGTGGTTACAAGTGTCCCAACCTGATTCTTCACTTATCCTAGGGGTAAGACGTTGTGGTTACAAGTGTCCCAACCTGATTCTTCACTTCTCCTAGATGTAAGACGTTGTGGTTACAAGTGTCCCAACCTGATTCTCCACTTTTCCTAGGGGCAAGACGTTGTGGTTACAAGTGTCCCAACCTGATTCTTCACTTCTCCTAGGGGTAAGACGTTGTGGTTACAAGTGTCCCAAACTGATTCTTCACTTCTCCTAGGGGTAAGACGTTGTGGTTACAAGTCCCAACCTGATGCTTCACTTCTCCTAGGGGTAAGACGTTGTGGTTACAAGTGTCCATCCCTGATTCTTCACTTATCCTAGGGGTAAGACGTTGTGGTTACAAGTGTCCCAACCTGATTCTTCATTTCTCCTAGGGTTAAGACGTTGTGGTTACAAGTTTCCCAACCCGATTCTTCACTTCTCCTAGGGGTAAGACGTTGTGGTTACAAGTGTCCCAACCTCATTCTTCATTTCTCTTAGGGTTAAGACGTTGTGGTTACAATTGTCCCAACCTGATTTTTTCCTTCTCTTAGGGGTAAGACGTTGTAGTTACAAGTGTCCCAACCTGATTCTTCACTTCTTCTAGGGGTAAGACGTTGTGGTTACAAGTGTCCCAACCTTATTTTTCCATACTCCTAGGGGTAAGACGTTGTGGTTACAAGTGTCCTAACCTGATTCTTCACTTCTTTTAGGGGTAAGACGTTGTGGTTACAAGTGTCCCAACCTGATTCTTCACTTCTCCTAGGGGTAGGACGTTGTGGTTACAAGTGTTTCAACCTGGTTCTTGATTTCTCCTAGGGGTAAGACGTTGTGGTTACAAGTTTCCCATCCTGATTCTTCACTTGTCCTAGTGGTAAGACGTTGTGGTTACAAGTGTCCCAACCTGATTTTTCACTTCTCCTAGGGGTAAGACGTTGTGGTTATAAGTTTCCCAACCTGATTCTTTACTTCTCCTAGGGGTAGGACGTTATGGTTACAAGTGTCCCTACATGATTCTTCACTTCTCCTAGGGGTAAGACGTTGTGGTTACAAGTGTCCCAACCTGATTCTTCACTTCTCCTAGGGGTAAGACGTTGTGGTTACAAGTCTCCCAACCTGATTCTTCACTCCTCCTAGGGGTAAGACGTTGTGGTTACAAGTGTCCCAACCTGATTCTTCACTCCTCCTAGGGGTAAGACGTTGTGGTTACAAGTGTCCCAACCTGATTCTTGATTTCTCCTAGGGGTAAGACGTTGTGGTTACAAGTGTCCTAACCTGATTCTTCACTTCTTTTAGGGGTAAGACGTTGTGATTACAAGTGTCCCAACCTGATTCTTCACTTCTCCTAGGGGTAGGACGTTGTGGTTACAAGTGTTTCAACCTGGTTCTTGATTTCTACTAAGGGTAAGCCGTTGTGGTTACAAGTGTCCCAACCTGATTCTTCACTTGTCCTAGGGGTAAGACGTTGTGGTTAGAAGTGTCCCAACCTGATTCTTCTTTTCTCCTAGGAGTAAGACGTTGTGGTTACAAGTGTCCCAACCTGATTCTTCACTCCTCCTATGGGTAAGACGTTGTGGTTACAAGTGTCCCAACCTGATTCTTCACTCCTCCTATGGGTAAGACGTTGTGGTTACAAGTGTTTCAACCTGGTTCTTGATTTCTCCTAAGGGTAAGCCGTTGTGGTTACAAGTGTCTCAACCTGATTCTTCACTTCTCCTAGGGGTAAGACGTTGTGGTTACAAGTGTCCCAACCTGATTCTTCACTCCTCCTAGGGGTAAGACGTTGTGGTTACAAGTATCCCAATCTGATTCTTCACTCCTCCTAGGGGTAAGACGTTGTGGTTACAAGTGTCCCAACCTGATTCTTCACTCCTCCTAGGGGTAAGACGTTGTGGTTACAAGTGTCCCAACCTGATTCTTGATTTCTCCTAGGGGTAAGACGTTGTGGTTACAAGTGTCCCAACCGGATTCTTCACTTCTCCTATGGGTAACACGTTGTGGTTACAAGTGTCCCAACCTGATTCTTCACTTCTCCTAGGGGTAAGACGTTGTGGTTACAAGTGTCCCAACCTCATTCTTCATTTCTCCTAGGGTTAAGACGTTGTGGTTACAAGTGTCCCAAACTGATTCTTCATTTCTCCTAGGGGTAAGACGTTGTGGTAACAATTGTCCCAACCTGATTTTTTTCCTTCTCCTAGAGGTAAGACGTTGTGGTTACAAGTGTCCCAACCTGATTCTTCACTTCTCCTAGATGTAAGACTTTGTGGTTACAAGTGTCCCAACCTGATTCTTCACTTCTCCTAGGGGTAAGACGTTGTGGTTACAAGTGTCCCAACCTGATTCTTCACTTCTCCTAGATGTAAGACGTTGTGGTTACAAGTGTCCCAACCTGATTCTCCACTTTTCCTAGGCGCAAGACGTTGTGGTTACAAGTGTCCCAACCTGATTCTTCACTTCGCCTAGGGGTAAGACGTTGTGGTTACAAGTGTCCCAAACTGATTCTTCACTTCTCCTAGGGGTAAGACGTTGTGGTTACAAGTCCCAACCTGATGCTTCACTTCTCCTAGGGGTAAGACGTTGTGGTTACAAGTGTCCATCCCTGATTCTTCACTTCTCCTAGGGGTAAGACGTTGTGGTTACAAGTGTCCCAACCTCATTCTTCATTTCTCCTAGGGTTAAGACGTTGTGGTTACAAGTTTCCCAACCCGATTCTTCACTTCTCCTAGGGGTAAGACGTTGTGGTTACAAGTGTCCCAACCTCATTCTTCACTCCTCCTAGGGGTAAGACGTTGTGGTTACAAGTGTCCCAACCTGATTCTTCACTCCTCCTAGGGGTAAGACGTTGTGGTTACAAGTGTCCCAACCTGATTATTCACTCCTCCTAGGGGTAAGACGTTGTGGTTACAAGTGTCCCAACCTGATTCTTCACTCCTCCTAGGGGTAAGACGTTGTGGTTACAAGTGTCCCAACCTGATTATTCACTTCTCTTAGGGGCAAGACGTTGTGGTTACAAGTGTCCCAACCTGATTCTTCACTTCTCTTAGGGGTAAGACGGTGTGGTTACAAGTGTCCCAACCTGATTCTTGATTTCTCCTAGGGGTAAGCCGTTGTGGTTACAAGTGTCCCAACCTGATTCTTCACTCCTCCTAGGGTTAAGACGTTGTGGTTACAAGTGTCCCAACCCGATTCTTGATTTCTCCTAGGGGTAAGACGTTGTGGTTACAAGTGTTCCAACCTGATTCTTCACTTCTCCTAGGGGTAAGACGTTGTGGTTACAAGTGTCCCAACCTGATTCTTCACTTCTCCTAGGGGTAAGACGTTGTGGTTACAAGTGTCCCAACCTGATTCTTCAATCCTCCTAGGGGTAAGACGTTGTGGTTACAAGTGTCCCAACCTGATTATTCACTCCTCCTAGGGGTAAGACGTTGTGGTTACAAGTGTCCCAACCTGATTCTTCACTCTTCCTAGGGGTAAGACGTTGTGGTTACAAGTGTCCCAACCTGATTCTTCACTTCTCCTAGGGGTAAGACGTTGTGGTTACAAGTGTCCAAACCTGATTCTTCACTTCTCCTAGGGGTAAGACGTTGTGGTTACAAGTGTCCCAAACTGATTCTTCACTCCTCCTAGGGGTAAGACGTTGTGGTTACAAGTGTCCCAACCTGATTCTTCACTCCTCCTAGGGTTAAGACGTTGTGGTTACAAGTGTCCCAACCTGATTATTCACTTCTCCTAGGGGTAAGACGTTGTGGTTACAAATGTCCCAACCTCATTCTTCACTCCTCCTAGGGGTAAGACGTTGTGGTTACAAGTGTCCCAACCTGATTCTTCACTCCTCCTAGGGGTAAGACGTTGTGGTTACAAGTGTCCCAACCTGATTATTCACTCCTCCTAGGGGTAAGACGTTGTGGTTACAAGTGTCCCAACCCGATTCTTGATTTCTCCTAGGGGTAAGACGTTGTGGTTACAAGTGTTCCAACCTGATTCTTCACTTCTCCTAGGGGTAAGACGTTGTGGTAACAATTGTCCCAACCTGATTTTTTTCCTTCTCCTAGAGGTAAGACGTTGTGGTTACAAGTGTCCCAACCTGATTCTTCACTTCTCCTAGATGTAAGACTTTGTGGTTACAAGTGTCCCAACCTGATTCTTCACTTCTCCTAGGGGTAAGACGTTGTGGTTACAAGTGTCCCAACCTGATTCTTCACTTCTCCTAGATGTAAGACGTTGTGGTTACAAGTGTCCCAACCTGATTCTCCACTTTTCCTAGGCGCAAGACGTTGTGGTTACAAGTGTCCCAACCTGATTCTTCACTTCGCCTAGGGGTAAGACGTTGTGGTTACAAGTGTCCCAAACTGATTCTTCACTTCTCCTAGGGGTAAGACGTTGTGGTTACAAGTCCCAACCTGATGCTTCACTTCTCCTAGGGGTAAGACGTTGTGGTTACAAGTGTCCATCCCTGATTCTTACTTCTCCTAGGGGTAAGACGTTGTGGTTACAAGTGTCCCAACCTCATTCTTCATTTCTCCTAGGGTTAAGACGTTGTGGTTACAAGTTTCCCAACCCGATTCTTCACTTCTCCTAGGGGTAAGACGTTGTGGTTACAAGTGTCCCAACCTCATTCTTCACTCCTCCTAGGGGTAAGACGTTGTGGTTACAAGTGTCCCAACCTGATTCTTCACTCCTCCTAGGGGTAAGACGTTGTGGTTACAAGTGTCCCAACCTGATTATTCACTCCTCCTAGGGGTAAGACGTTGTGGTTACAAGTGTCCCAACCTGATTCTTCACTCCTCCTAGGGGTAAGACGTTGTGGTTACAAGTGTCCCAACCTGATTATTCACTTCTCTTAGGGGCAAGACGTTGTGGTTACAAGTGTCCCAACCTGATTCTTCACTTCTCTTAGGGGTAAGACGGTGTGGTTACAAGTGTCCCAACCTGATTCTTGATTTCTCCTAGGGGTAAGCCGTTGTGGTTACAAGTGTTTCAACCTGATTCTTCACTCCTCCTAGGGGTAAGACGTTGTGGTTACAAGTGTCCCAACCCGATTCTTGATTTCTCCTAGGGGTAAGACGTTGTGGTTACAAGTGTTCCAACCTGATTCTTCACTTCTCCTAGGGGTAAGACGTTGTGGTTACAAGTGTCCCAACCTGATTCTTCACTTCTCCTAGGGGTAAGACGTTGTGGTTACAAGTGTCCCAACCTGATTCTTCAATCCTCCTAGGGGTAAGACGTTGTGGTTACAAGTGTCCCAACCTGATTATTCAGTCCTCCTAGGGGTAAGACGTTGTGGTTACAAGTGTCCCAACCCGATTCTTGATTTCTCCTGGGGGTAAGACGTTGTGGTTACAAGTGTTCCAACCTGATTCTTCACTTCTCCTAGGGGTAAGACGTTGTGGTTACAAGTGTCCCAACCTGATTCTTCACTCCTCCTAGGGGTAAGACGTTGTGGTTACAAGTGTCCCAACCTGATTATTCACTCCTCCTAGGGGTAAGACGTTGTGGTTACAAGTGTCCCAACCTGATTCTTCACTCCTCCTAGGGGTAAGACGTTGTGGTTACAAGTGTCCCAACCTGATTCTTCACTTCTCCTAGGGGTAAGACGTTGTGGTTACAAGTGTCCCAACCTGATGCTTCACTTCTCCTAGGGGTAAGACGTTGTGGTTACAAGTGTCCCAACCTGATTCTTCACTCCTCCTAGGGGTAAGACGTTGTGGTTACAAGTGTCCCAACCTGATTCTTCACTCCTCCTAGGGGTAAGACGTTGTGGTTCCAATTTCCCAACCTGATTATTCACTTCTCCTAGGGGTAAGACGTTGTGGTTACAAGTGTCCCAACCTCATTCTTCACTCCTCCTAGGGGTAAGACGTTGTGGTTACAAGTGTCCCAACCTGATTCTTCACTCCTCCTAGGGGTAAGACGTTGTGGTTACAAGTGTCCCAACCTGATTATTCACTCCTCCTAGGGGTAAGACGTTGTGGTTACAAGTGTCCCAACCCGATTCTTGATTTCTCCTAGGGGTAAGACGTTGTGGTTACAAGTGTTCCAACCTGATTCTTCACTTCTCCTAGGGGTAAGACGTTGTGGTTACAAGTGTCCCAACCTGATTCTTCACTTCTCCTAGAGGTAAGACGTTGTGGTTACAAGTGTCCCAACCTGATTCTTCACTTCTCCTAGGGGTAAGACGTTGTGGTTACAAGTGTTCCAACCTGATTCTTCACTCCTCCTAGGGGTAAGACGTTGTGGTTACAAGTGTCCCAACCTGATTCTTCACTTCTCCTAGGGGTAAGACGTTGTGGTTACAAGTGTCCCAACCTGATTCTTCACTTCTCCTAGGGGTAAGACGTTGTGGTTACAAGTGTCCCAACCTGATTCTTCACTCCTCCTAGGGGTAAGACGTTGTGGTTACAAGTGTCCCAACCTGATTCTTCACTCCTCCTAGGGGTAAGACGTTGTGGTTACAAGTGTCCCAACCTGATTATTCACTTCTCCTAGGGGTAAGACGTTGTGGTTACAAGTGTCCCAACCTCATTCTTCACTCCTCCTAGGGGTAAGACGTTGTGGTTACAAGTGTCCCAACCTGATTCTTCACTCCTCCTAGGGGTAAGACGTTGTGGTTACAAGTGTCCCAACCTGATTATTCACTCCTCGTAGGGGTAAGACGTTGTGGTTACAAGTGTCCCAACCTGATTCTTCACTCCTCCTAGGGGTAAGACGTTGTGGTTACAAGTGTCCCAACCTGATTATTCACTTCTCTTAGGGGCAAGACGTTGTGGTTACAAGTGTCCCAACCTGATTCTTCACTCCTCCTAGGGGTAAGACGTTGTGGTTACAAGTGTCCCAACCTGATTATTCACTTCTCTTAGGGGCAAGACGTTGTGGTTACAAGTGTCCCAACCTGATTCTTCACTTCTCCTAGGGGTAAGACGTTGTGGTTACAAGTGTCCCAACCTGATTCTTCACTTCTCCTAGGGGTAGGACGTTGTGGTTACAAGTGTCCCAACCTGATTATTCACTTCTCGTCTAATTTCCTCAGTGCTCCGATCTAACTGCTGTTCTTCTTAAACTTTTTTTTTCTGCATCATCTTCCTGTTCTTCGGTTATTCTCTTTTGTGTTCTCTTCTTTTTCTTCTTTGTTTCTTCTTATTATTCTTATTATTTTCTTAGTTTGTAGATATTTCCTTTTGGCATGATAGATTTACATCAGCTTAAAGCGTGATAGACTTACATCAGCTTATGGCATGATTGACTCACATCAGCTTAAGGCGGGATAGACTTACATTAGCTAAAGGCTTGATATACTGCCAATAGCATAAGGCGGGATAGACTCACATCAGCTTACGGCGGGATAGACTCACATCAGCTTAAGGAGGGATAGACTCACATCAGCTTAAGGCAGGATAGACTCACATCAGCTTAAGGCGGGATAGACTCACATCAGCTTAAGGAGGGATAGACTCACATCAGCTTAAGGCGGGATAGACTCATATCAGATAAAGGGGTAATAGACTCACATCAGCTTAATTCGGGATAGACTCAAGTCAGCTAAAGGGGTAATAGACTCACATCAGCTTAAGACGGGATTTACTCATATCAGCTTAAGACGGGATTTACTCCCATCAGCGTAAGACGGGATAGACTCACATCAGATAATGGAGGGACAGACTCACATCAACTTAAGGCGTGACAGACTCACATCAGCTTAAGGCGTGATAGACTTACATCAGGTTATGGCATGATAGACTTACATCAACCTATATCATAATAGACTTACATCAACTTAAGACGGGATAGACTCACATCAGCTTACGGCGTGATAGACTTACATCAGATCAAGGCGTGACAGACTTACACTAGCTAAAGGCGTGATATACTGCCATTAGCATAAGGCGGGATAGACTCACATCATCTTACGGCGGGATAGACTCCCATCAGCTTAAGGGGTAATAGACTCACATCAGCTTAAGACGGGATTTACTCATATCTGCTTAAGACGGGATTTACTCACATCAGTTTAAGACAGGATAGACTCACATCAGATTAGGGAGGGATATACTCACATCAGCTTATGGAGGAATGGACTCACATCAGCTTAAGGCGTGATAGACTTACATCAGCTTATGGCATGATAGACCTACATCAACCTATATCAAGATAGACTTACATCAACTTAAGACGGGATAGACTCACATCAGCTTAAGGCGTAATAGACTTACATCAGCTTAAGGCGTGACAGACTTACATTAGCTAAAGGCGTGATAGACTCATTAGCATAAGGCGGGATAGACTCACATCACCTTAAGGCAAGATAGACTCACATCAGCTAAAGGGGTAATACTCACATCACCCTAAGGCAGGATAGACTCACATCAGCTTAAAGATGGGTAGCCTCACATCAGCTTAAGGTGGGATAGACTCACATCAGTTTAAGACGGGATAGACTCACATCAGTTTAAGACGGGATAGACTCACATCAGCTTAAGAAGCTATAAACCTACATAGCTGGTAGTGGAGGGAAATCCCCTACTGGTTGAGGCCCCTAATCTGTTTTATGTATGAACCAAACTTTGCCCAAATTCGATGGTCTCTAGTTATTCCCGAGGAAGTACTGACAAATGGTAACACTCGGCATTGTTCAGCTCTACACGATTCCGCAAATCTTTTCTCACTCTTGTCTCTCTTTCTCTTTCTCTATTTCTCTCTGTCTGTCTGTCTCTCCCTCCCTCTCCCTCTCCCCCTCTCCATCTCTCTCTCTCTCTCTCTCTCTCTCTCTCTCTCTATATATATATATATATATATATATATATATGTATATATGTATATATACATATAATTCTCATTCGTGCAGTACACGTGCCATCATGCATTTTGAGGAACAGTCCAAAGAATATGTTGGGGCAGCCAAACTTCGCCATTATTCGCAACTCTTCTCTCTCTTCTCTCACCTCACTCTGTTTCATTTGACTCTGTCCTACAGTCACACACTTGCACAACTTTCACACGCGCCCTCATGGTGAGGCCCTTCCATTGCACTTTGGTTGGGCTAGCTTCTGAGGGCGCACAAACCTAGCATAGGTACATTCTGACGCATACATTCATCGAAGCACTGGTTTATGCGTCCTGATATCGCCCAATGGACTACGGTCTGGGGTGGAAAATCGCGCGCCTCCGCCAGTAGAAACTAGTGAGGCAAACATCTAAGCAACAACAAAAAACATGTATGTTCTTGCGTGTCAAGTGTGACAACTGCAAGAAATCCATCTTCCACGTACGGTGTTAGATCTGAGAATGACATGGCCATTGGTTTACCTCGCGAATTGAAGACGCAAGAATTGAAAAGTATGGTGCTTCGTGTGGCCACATTCTACTAAATTTGACCTATTATAATCCGTGGGTAAAACAAAACAACAACAAAAACAGAACATTTAAATCTGGAAATAAATAAATAAATAAAAGGGGTCCGGATCAATTATGCAGGAAAATAAATATACTCATTCCCAAAATGGTCTCAGGAGAACAATTGTGCATATTTTGTCTCAGAAACTCGACAGTGTAAACCGAGGAACACAGGAAAATGAAAATTGCAACCAAATTCCTACGAAGGACAACTAAAGGATAAACAAATGGGGAGGAACACGTGGAGGAACATCATGGAAACACCAGGTTAGGTACAGACAGATACACACACGCATCCAAGCACTGGTTTAGGAGTCATAATATCGTCCACATTGACTACAGTCTGGGGTGGAATAGGCGCGCCTCCGCCAGTAGAAAATAGTGAGGCAGACACATAAAATGTAAAAAATAAAAAAAAGGGGGGGGGGGGTTACTTGAGATAGGCCGTGGAGAGCGGTCGACTTAGATCATTACCAGAGAACACGTTCGAGATAGACGCTCAGTGGAGAGCAGGCGACAGAGTGAGGCAGATTTGAGTTGAGAACCAGATTACATGAGAACACGTTCGAGAGAGACGCTCAGTGGAGAGCAGGCGACAGAGTGAGGCAGATTTGAGTTGAGAACCAGATTACATGAGAACACGTTCTAGAGAGACGCTCAGTGGAGAGCAGGCGACAGAGTGAGGCAGATTTGAGTTGAGAACCAGATTACATGAGAACACGTTCGAGAGAGACGCTCAGTGGAGAGCAGGCGACAGAGTGAGGCAGATTTGAGTTGAGAACCAGATTACATGAGAACACGTTCGAGAGAGACGCTCAGTGGAGAGCAGGCGACAGAGTGAGGCAGATTTGAGTTGAGAACCAGATTACATGAGAACACGTTCGAGAGAGACGCTCAGTGGAGAGCAGGCGACAGAGTGAGGCAGATTTGAGTTGAGAACCAGATTACATGAGAACACGTTCGAGAGAGACGCTCAGTGGAGAGCAGGCGACAGAGTGAGGCAGATTTGAGTTGAGAACCAGATTACATGAGAACACGTTCGAGAGAGACGCTCAGTGGAGAGCAGGCGACAGAGTGAGGCAGATTTGAGTTGAGAACCAGATTACATGAGAACACTTTCGAGAGAGACGCTCGGTGGAGAGCAGGCGACAGAGTGAGGCAGATTTGAGTTGAGAACCAGATTACATGAGAACACGTTCGAGAGAGACGCTCAGTGGAGAGCAGGCGACAGAGTGAGGCAGATTTGAGTTGAGAACCAGATTACATGAGAACACGTTCGAGAGAGACGCTCAGTGGAGAGCAGGCGACAGAGTGAGGCAGATTTGAGTTGAGAACCAGATTACATGAGAACACTTTCGAGAGAGACGCTCAGTGGAGAGCAGGCGACAGAGTGAGGCAGATTTGAGTTGAGAACCAGATTACATGAGAACACGTTCGAGAGAGACGCTCAGTGGAGAGCAGGCGACAGAGTGAGGCAGATTTGAGTTGAGAACCAGATTACATGAGAACACGTTCGAGAGAGACGCTCAGTGGAGAGCAGGCGACAGAGTGAGGCAGATTTGAGTTGAGAACCAGATTACATGAGAACACGTTCGAGAGAGACGCTCAGTGGAGAGCAGGCGACAGAGTGAGGCAGATTTGAGTTGAGAACCAGATTACATGAGAACACGTTCGAGAGAGACGCTCAGTGGAGAGCAGGCGACAGAGTGAGGCAGATTTGAGTTGAGAACCAGATTACATGAGAACACTTTCGAGAGAGACGCTCAGTGGAGAGCAGGCGACAGAGTGAGGCAGATTTGAGTTGAGAACCAGATTACATGAGAACACGTTCGAGAGAGACGCTCAGTGGAGAGCAGGTGACAGAGTGAGGCAGATTTGAGTTGAGAACCAGATTACATGAGAACACGTTCGAGAGAGACGCTCAGTGGAAAGCAGGCGACAGAGTGAGGCAGATTTGAGTTGAGAACCAGATTACATGAGAACACGTTCGAGAGAGACGCTCAGTGGAGAGCAGGCGACAGAGTGAGGCAGAATTGAGTTGAGAACCAGATTACATGAGAACACTTTCGAGAGAGACGCTCAGTGGAGAGCAGGCGACAGAGTGAGGCAGATTTGAGTTGAGAACCAGATTACATGAGAACACTTTCGAGAGAGACGCTCGGTGGAGAGCAGGCGACAGAGTGAGGCAGATTTGAGTTGAGAACCAGATTACATGAGAACACGTTCGAGAGAGACGCTCGGTGGAGAGCAGGTGACAGAGTGAGGCAGATTTGAGTTGAGAACCAGATTACATGAGAGCACTTTCGAGAGAGACGCTCAGTGGAGAGCAGGCGACAGAGTGAGGCAGATTTGAGTTGAGAACCAGATTACACGAGAACACTTTCGAGAGAGACTCTCAGTGGAGAGCAGGCGACAGAGTGAGGCAGATTTGAGTTGAGAACCAGATTACATGAGAACACGTTCGAGAGAGACGCTCAGTGGAGAGCAGGCGACAGAGTGAGGCAGATTTGAGTTGAGAACCAGATTACATGAGAACACGTTCGAGAGAGACGCTCAGTGGAGAGCAGGCGACAGAGTGAGGCAGATTTGAGTTGAGAACCAGATTACATGAGAACACTTTCGAGAGAGACGCTCAGTGGAGAGCAGGCGACAGAGTGAGGCAGATTTGAGTTGAGAACCAGATTACATGAGAACACTTTCGAGAGAGACGCTCAGTGGAGAGCAGGCGACAGAGTGAGGCAGATTTGAGTTGAGAACCAGATTACATGAGAACACTTTCGAGAGAGACGCTCAGTGGAGAGCAGGCGACAGAGTGAGGCAGATTTGAGTTGAGAACCAGATTACATGAGAACACTTTCGAGAGAGACGCTCAGTGGAGAGCAGGCGACAGAGTGAGGCAGATTTGAGTTGAGAACCAGATTACATGAGAACACTTTCGAGAGAGACGCTCAGTGGAGAGCAGGCGACAGAGTGAGGCAGATTTGAGTTGAGAACCAGATTACATGAGAACACGTTCGAGAGAGACGCTCAGTGGAGAGCAGGCGACAGAGTGAGGCAGATTTGAGTTGAGAACCAGATTACATGAGAACACGTTCGAGAGAGACGCTCAGTGGAGAGCAGGCGACAGAGTGAGGCAGATTTGAGTTGAGAACCAGATTACATGAGAACACTTTCGAGAGAGACGCTCGGTGGAGAGCAGGCGACAGAGTGAGGCAGATTTGAGTTGAGAACCAGATTACATGAGAACACGTTCGAGAGAGACGCTCAGTGGAGAGCAGGCGACAGAGTGAGGCAGATTTGAGTTGAGAACCAGATTACATGAGAACACTTTCGAGAGAGACGCTCAGTGGAGAGCAGGCGACAGAGTGAGGCAGATTTGAGTTGAGAACCAGATTACATGAGAACACGTTCTAGAGAGACGCTCAGTGGAGAGCAGGCGACAGAGTGAGGCAGATTTGAGTTGAGAACCAGATTACATGAGAACACTTTCGAGAGAGACGCTCGGTGAAGAGCAGGTGACAGAGTGAGGCAGATTTGAGTTGAGAACCAGATTACATGAGAACACGTTCGAGAGAGACGCTCAGTGGAGAGCAGGCGACAGAGTGAGGCAGATTTGAGTTGAGAACCAGATTACATGAGAACACTTTCGAGAGAGACGCTCAGTGGAGAGCAGGCAACAGAGTGAGGCAGATTTGAGTTGAGAACCAGATTACATGAGAACATTTCACTTCAGAGACAGAGATACATTTGGAAAAAGACGCTCAGTGGATGGCAAGCAACGGAGAGATGCGGTTGAAATAGACACACATCAGCAAGGTAACTACTCTCATATAATGTAGTGGCCATATTTACAAGTAGTCAGTAGCCTATAGAAGCAGTCTGCCATTCATCACATTCATCATAATGACGCAGTACTACTGATCAAGTCGACATCACCTTGATCACGTGAATGTAAGTCGTCGGTCGTACCTAGAGGCAGTTTCACAGTGATCCCATGGATTATATTTCATGCAGTCTATTCTGACCACATTGAGACCACTTTGATCTACCGCCAACAAAGAGGAACAAGAACACCGATCTGGGTTCAGAACCTACGAGCTTCACCAACAGCGGCAATCCGCAACCAAGTTCTATCGCAGAAGACCAGGTTAGGAGAGAAGAAAGAACCTGGAAATAACAGAATCGATAAGGTTAGATTTTAGCGGTAGGAGTGTTTTAGATAAGCGTGTGAAAGAAAGAATTTAAGTAGTTAGAGAGATTATAGTTGGCAGCGTTACTTGAATAAATAAAATGTTGTATTGTGTTCAGATTTAGTGTTTCTTGAATGAATTTGTTTAGCGTGAGTACACAGTGCAATAGAATAGAGCTGACCATTTTACCGTCTGCGACAGAGCTCTATCAAATAGATCGGCGGTGGTACACTGCATGCATGGATGAACTGTATAAATCTCTCAACTGTAACATCCATTTGCCAGAGAGCATGACGTCATTTGACGCCATTGTGATCGCTCTGTGTCTTTTTCATGCGTTTTTGAAAACGCAGGTTTATGATTATGCATAATTATATTTTGTAAATACGTGTATGTTATTTCATACAGTATTCATGCCACAGACAGCTAAGGTTAAAAGCAGTGATCAAAAGTAAAAAAAAACATACCAGCGCGCACACTTTTCTTTGAAAATGCAATGTTGAATGGGCTGTTTTAAGTTGTCTGCTATGTATTATTACGTATTTCTTGTTGTTGTTATTATCCCATAGCTGCTTAGCAAGCCTGCACTTGGCAGCCCAATGCCATTCTTATATAGATACAGGTCTTATTCAGCTGTGTCACTGCTTCGTACAGTATGTTGGCAGTTGTCGGCAGTAAGAATCTTTTCCTCATGTCAGCAAGCGCCTTGCACTCAATGAATAGGCGTCGAACTGTTTCATCCGCATGAGAGCAATGTGACACAAGGGCGTGGGGATTGATGCGGCTCAAGTGGCTATTGACTCTCGTATGCCCTGTTTGGAGCTGAAAGATGAGACTTTGATCTCTTCTATGTAGTTTATTTATGTGATTGTTACTTTTTGGCTGTGACATTTTGCTAAAATACACTGCGACCTGTTGTTCCCGTCGCCCACCTGTTTTTCCAGATTTTCCGAGTATTATTCTTAATAATTCGTTTTACTGTGTGGTTACTGCAGGGTCTATCCAATTGTTGTTTCAGGGCACCTGTTTTTTGCCAATCTATCGGCCATTTGTACGTATTTAAAGTCATGTTTTTAGTAACAGGTCATTGCAGACTAAATGTGTGCACATGCATAACATGAAAGCAGCACAGACTGCACAATGCACATGTCAGAGATGACCCCAGACTCCAGAACACATCCTGCAAACATGTCCACTGCACCAAGACTCCCGTGAGAAGACCTGGCCCGAGGAGAGAAACATACAAGACAAACTGTGGGGAACCATTGAGGACCTGCGACTGACGTGTCACTTCATAGAGGCAGCCCATCTGGTGGCATAAAACGAGCATACGAAACCGAATGCAAAAGAAAAAGAAGTTTTAGCTACTATTCATAAATGGTCTGTGGGCTGGCAGATGAAGTTTAATGTAGACAAATGTATAGCCATTCACATGGTACGATCAAATATGAAACATCATTAAATGATGGGAGTGAACAATTTTTGAAAGGTAGAAAAGGAAAGGCACCTAGACGTTCAAATAGATCGTACGAGTAAAGTGTGAGAGCAAGCCAGGTGGCTGTGAAAAAGGCTAATGTAAGGCTAGGGTATGATTAAAAGAAACATTACACACCAAAGCGAGGAAGTGATAGTCAAACTATATAACTCATTGATGAGACCTAAATTGGAGTACTGTGTTCAGGTATGGAGTCCTTATCAGGTCAGGTCAGGTCATCCCGTAACCGGTGAGGTCGTTGGGGCACACATGAAGACATCCTCACAACTCCAAGCCATCCCTCTCTGTCAGAAGCCGCTGCCTGTGACTCTTCTGGTCGGAGACTGGTCCATTCTTTTATGTTGTCTTCCCATCTCTTTTTGGGCCGGCCTCTGCGTCGTCTGTCATGCACCTTCCCGTGGAGGATTGTGTTTGCAAGACCATTTGATCTCGACATGTGACCGTACCAAGTGAGTTGCATCCCGTCGATGAAAAAAATCGGACTTCTCCCGAAACCAAATACGTACATTTGAATTCACCGCCTCCGGCTCGCGCCGGTTCACTGCCCGTTGTCTCCTGCCCTACCGTCTGCCGGCTCTCTCCCACGGGTGCTCTTCGATGAGCGTCCTGGGTGGTCGGCGCGTTTACTTTGAAAAAAATTAGAGTGTTCAAAGCAGGCCTCGGCTGCCTGAATAATGGTGCATGGAATAATGGAATAGGACCTCGGTTCTATTTTGTTGGTTTTCGGAACTGGAGGTAATGATTAACAGGGACAAACGGGGGCATTCGTATTACGGCGTTAGACGTGAAATTCTTGGATCGCCGCAAGACGAGCTACTGCGAAAGCATTTGTCAAGAATGTTTTCATTAATCAAGAACGAAAGTCAGAGGCGCGAAGACGATCAGATACCGTCGTAGTTCTGACCATAAACGATGCCGACTAGCGATCCGCAGGAGTTGCTTCGATGACTCTGCGGGCAGCTTCCGGGAAACCAAAGTGTTTGGGTTCCGGGGGAAGTATGGTTGCAAAGCTGAAACTTAAAGGAATTGATGGAAGGGCACCACCAGGAGTGCAGCCTGCGGCTTAATTTGACTCAACACGGCCAACACTGAAATGACTGACATGCCGAGACCACTTTCCTTGGGTCTAATATGGAACTGGTGCTGGATTTAGACCCCCAGAAATCTGGGGTTATGCCCTCTGAGGCTCGGTTGGTCTGCATCCAGTGTTTGATAAAGGAATTGACGGAAGAGCACTATCAGGAGTGGAGCCTGAGGCTAAAATTGACTAAACACGCCAATAGTGTAGAATGACTGTCAAAAGAGAGCACCTTCGGGGGGTCTAATAGTGAACATGTCCTGGAATTAGACCCTCGAAAATCTGGGGCCACCCTCTAAGTAACTTGATTGTCTCGCTAAAGGAATTGACGGAAGGGCACCACCAGGAGTGGAACCTGCGGCTTTATTTGACTGAACACGCCAATACTGTAGAACGACTGACAAATCGAGAGCACTACCGTTTGGGTCTAAAAATGAACGTACGCTGGTATTAGACTCACGGAAGACAAGTCAGCTCTCAAACACTCTAATGAAAGAACGCCACGGAAATCGTGTTTAACCCCGCAGAAACCGCAGATTTCAAATACCTGGTCATTGACAAACAAAAGCCCTCAATAAATTCGTCTGACCAAATAGTGAACGGGTGCTGGAAATAGATCATCTGAAGACAGGTCAGTTTTACCCTACTAATGACAGGGCGTTGCTACGGAAAACCAGCTCATATCGAGAGGAGCCGCAGACACTTTGGTTCACGTACCAGGCTGATAAGCCAATGGCTACCATGTGGGGGATTACGGCCGAACCCTTGTAAGCCGCAATCCCGCATAAAATCTCAGCATCACTGCAATGGGAGGCTCCTACATGCTCGGGACCTGGGGCTTGCGCCCCAGCCATATCCGGTAGAGCCGCAGCAAGAGGTCCTTGCTGTCCGCCGATCAAAGCGGGCGGACAACTGCTTGATACTCACCTTATACGGCGATGGGGCGCGAAACCACCAACTAAAGACTTAGTACCTGGTCGGGGTGTCGAAAACAGTAGAGCAGCCACCTCACTGTGAACTGTCGAGACTCAACCAATGACCATGAGAGCTGTCCGCACACCAGGCGAACAACATCTCTGTGACATTACCAGGCTTGTCCTCTGGCTAAATGCACGTCGGCTACGATATCTACCTCTGTACGTTATCAGCCATATAACTATCATGCTGGACGCAGAAGAGATGCAGACCAGCGGACATTGCACACCTGCCCCACTGTGTCAACACCCCAGGTGGCGGGGAATGCTAGGCGTACCATCCCTGCATAGAAGCTAAGAAAATAAAGGGAAAAAGAGATACCCCACTCACATGCAAATGCTACGTTTCTGGCAGGACGTGACGATCCTGGGATACAGACACACTGGACTGCCTCTCTTCCGGGTAAACCAGTCCATCTCATATATCATCTCACATATCATCATTGCACCCTATAGACACGAGTAGTGAAGACTCGATATTCTGGTAAGACAACTTCCATAAGAGAGACAACTCTGATCATAAACAACTGCTGCCTTGCAGATAGGCTGGGGACAGCCAAAGGCTAAGGAGGGCATCCCTACAGAAACGCCTGTTGAAATCGGATGCACGGGGCCGCAAGCCTAACAAAACAGTGCAACGTAAATCGCAGCATGATGGCAGTACAACCTATTAGAAAAACGCATGGCGCTCATCCTGCGGAGTCCCCCCAGGCAGCGATAGTGCCGGGCCTAACACCTCGAAGGGGCCCACCCTTGACTACTGGTGGTCACCCACCCATGTGTCGTGGAGTCAAGGCACATGGCTATGGGGCAACTTCTATTGGCCAAAACCTCAAGACCCTCAAAATACTACAGTGGAATGCGGAGGGAGTCATTAACAAAAAACTTTCCCTAACACACCACCTGCATGAAGGTAAGATTGACGTGGCATGTATCCAGGAAACGCACCTCAACAATAACCATAAATTCTCAATCAGAGGATACCAGACCTTCCGTCTAGATAGAGAAGGCCACAAAGGAGGGGTCCTGATACTGACCAGAAACTGCATACCGAGTAGCGCGGTATCTGTCAATCACACCGGACAAGCAGAAATTGTAGGAGTTGACATAATGGCTCAAGAGACGAAGCTCCGCATTTTCAATCTGTACGGACCACCAAATAGAGACCTATCGCTCTCGAGTATGGAGGTCAGAGACTCCAACTGCATAGTAGTTGGGGATTTCAACAGCCACTCGGAGAGATGGGGATACTCTGACACAGACAGCAGAGGTGACGAAGTGGAAGATTGGGAGATAGATGCAAATCTCTCCCTAATCAATAGGCCGGAGGATAGCCCTAGCTTCTATTCAAGAACATGGCATACCACCTCGACTCCAGATTTGGCCTTCTCCACACAGGACATACACCATAAAATAGACCGCCAGGTGCTAAACCAACTGGCAGGTAGCGACCACAGGCCGATCAGGCTGACCATTGACATGGAAGTAGGCCCACAGGAAACAAAACCGCTCCCACGTTGGAATTACAAACGAGCCGACTGGGACAGATTTGCAATCCTGACAGATGGGCTGTGTGAAACCATCAACACACGAAACACCAAAATGAAGCCCATGGTAGAGAACCTAAGCAAGGCAATAATGCAAGCCGCCACTGAAACCATCCCAAGAGGAGCTAGGAAAAACTATAAGCCCTACTGGAATGATGAGTTGCAGAAAGTGGAAGATGCAGTAACAAATGCTAGGAACATGGCAGAGCGAGAAAAATCCATTGAGGCAAACATCGCCCTCAAAGCCGCCGCGGCGAAGTACAAACACACTCTCAAGCAAACAGGAAGAGAAAGCTGGAAAAATAAAACGGAAAGTCTAAACCTGGACAAAGACGGGAACAAGCTATGGAAGCTAGTCAGAGCCATGAACGACGAAACCCCGTCAAATAAACAAATTACTATCAAGCAGAGCGAGAACTTGATCACAGGTAAGAAAGCCGCAAACGCCTTTGTCGATCACTATGCCAGAGCAAACCACATCGAGGTCCCTGCAGATAAGCATACAGACATTAGCGAAGAGCTAAAGCGACACGAAAACATGAAAACGGCTCCTGAAGAGCACATGATGGCCAAACTAACAATGCGCGAAATGGAAGAGGCTATGAGAACACTAAAGAAAAGGAAATCTCCCGGAAAAGACGGGATAACAAACGAAATGCTGATGGGGCTGGGCCAAACAGCGAAGAAGAAACTGCTATCGGTCCTGAACCAAAGCTGGAAAAGGGGAATTGTACCACAGGCATGGAAAGATGCAATACTGGTACCAGTACCAAAAACAGGAAAGGACAAAACAGATCCAAATGGATACAGGCCCATAAGCCTACTGAGCTGTGTCGGCAAGCTGATGGAACGGATGATAAACACCAGACTGATGTGGCATCTGGAAGAAAAACGAATACTAATTCCACAGCAAGCCGGCTTTAGACAGCACAGATCCACTGAGGACCAGGTCATCCTCATAGCCCAGGAGATAGAAGATGCCTACCAGGCACAGAAACACACAGTAGCTGTTTGGATGGATCTGGAAAAGGCATTTGACAAAGTCTGGAAAGATGGACTTAGAGTCAAGCTAAGAAGAAGTGATGTCTGTGGGAAGATGTACAAGTGGATCAACCACTACCTCAAACAAAGAACGGCCAGAGTCCAAGTACAAGGGCAGATGAGCAAAAAGGTGACACTCGAGCAGGGAGTACCCCAAGGGGGAGTATTGTCACCCTCACTCTTCCTGGTATATATAAACGATATTACAGAGAATATACCAAGAAGAGTCCATAGCTCAATGTTTGCAGACGATCTGGCTATGTGGACCTCTGAAAAGAATCTCACCATAGCAAGAAATCGGATGCAGACGGCCCTAACATCGCTGGAAGAGTGGGCGAACTCATGGCTGGTCAAAATAAACGAGGAGAAAACCACATGCACAATATTCTCGCTTTCGTTAAAACCCCAAAGTACCAAATTAAGTCTAAATGGCAAAATCCTGCAGCCAAACGACAACCCAACCTATCTGGGAGTCACATTTGATCGGCGCATGACATGGAAAAGTCAGATTGAGAGAAACCGAATGAAAGCCAAAGAAAGAATGGCAATCATGAGGAAACTTGCTGGCACAAGCTGGGGAGCAGACGAAGGCATACTAAAGAAACTGTACACTGGAAGAGTGAGACCAGTTCTCGAGTATGGCATTGCGGCATGGACAACAGCAGCGAAGGCGAACTTCGATAAAGTTAACAAACTTCAAAACCAAGCCATGAGAATTATAACAGGTGGCATGAAGTCAACGCCAATTGTAGAACTTGAAAAGATTACAAAACTGCAATCCATGACCGATAGAAGAGACTGCAGAGCCCAGCTGCAGTCAGAGAAACTCCGAAGACTGACGGACCATCCAATGCACCAGAGACTAAACAATTTGGGAAATGGGAAACTAAAGCGGAGAAACTTTGCAGAAATAGCCAAAGCAAAGATGCACGAAGATCCCATAAACGCACTAACAACACCAAAACCCATCACTACTGTACGAAAACCTACCTGGAGGCAGGATATATTTCCAGAGGTGGTAGAAAATATACCAGGTATTGCAAACAAAAACTGCCAGACTGAAAAAGAAAGGAGAGATACTACCCTAAGCTTCATAACGAAAAGCTACCCAAGCATGGACTGGACCCATGCATACACCGACGGTTCTGTAACAAACACTACACAGAACGGAGGGGCAGGAGCATTCCTGAACCTACCAAATGGCAGAAAAATAACACTGTCATTCGCTACTGGTAAGTACACAAGCAATTTCAGAGCGGAGGCAGAGGCACTGAGGGCGGCAGTGGAAGAAATGGTGACACACAGTGAAAATGAGAGCCATATAGTCCTGCTGACAGATGCTCTCGCCGTAGTCACAGCGCTAAAAAGCCAGAAAAACACTGAGCTTAATGATTTAAGAGCAGCACTCTGCAAACTGTGCCAGTAGTCCGCACCAAAAAGGGTAGTGGTACAGTGGGTTCCGTCACACTGCAACATCCAAGGCAACGAGGAGGCAGACAGACTGGCAAAAGAAGGTGCAAGACTACCACAAACAGATACCAGTATGACGTACGAAGAGTCAAAACGGCTTATCAAAGCCAGATACATGACCAAATGGGAAACCGAACATACTGGTTACACTAAAAACGATGCCTATTACCAGTTGAACCGAAGAGAGCAGGTCGTTGTCTTCAGACTTCGCACTGGCCACAACAGACTGAGGTACCACCTATTCAACAAATTGAAGATAGGGTGTACCGACGAATGCCCGTGCGGTACTGGTAAAATGACCGCGGAACATCTGCTGCAGAACTGCCCGACATACGAGGATCAGAGAGAGCAGATGTGGCCATTACCAGTGGAACTGCAAGACAAGCTCTATGGCAGTGGCGAGAGCCTCAGGATGACCGCCGCTTTTTTCGAAAAAATAATGGTTACTGTCTGACTGCGTACGCAGAAGAAGAAGAAGAAGAATTCACCGCCATTTCAGGAGCGTAATGTTGTCTTTTGAGGTGTACGTTCGGCTTCGTGAAGATGAAGAAGATGTCACAAGGTACAAGTTCGGGGCTATTAGATATGTTCTATAAAATGCCAAACTTGAGACGCTTCAATGCAGTCAATGAGGGGACGGCGTGGGTTAGTGGTTAAGTGACACGGCTCACAACCCGAAGGTGCGATCCCAATCACAGCATCGGCCGTTACCCCGGGGAAGCAAACCCATAGAAAATGCAGGAGGATGCAGACCCTTACATAAAATGGATGCAAAAGTCGGATGCACTGGGCTGTCAGGCGCAAAATTAAAACCGTAGTGTGCAACGCACGCCGCCTTGGGGAATTAAGAAATAAGGCGAAAGCCACAACAATTTAATAAATAAAAAAATGCAGCCAATATTTGTCGAATCATGTAGGCTCGTCGTGGCTGAATTGTCCATGACAGTACTGACATCCACACAGGCGTCACCATATACCGCAGTCAGTCTTCGATGCATGACGATGGGCACAGAACATGCTGCAGTCTGGAATGCAATCACTGCACTTTGATTCAGCTCTCATGTAGCTGCTCTCATGTAGGCCGCCATTTTATTATCTGCTGAGCGCATGCGTCACGGTGTCTGATCGTATAATTTTGAGGTGTGAAGTGTTTTCTTTCAGAAATGTATCGGCAGGAGAGTTAGATAACCGTATGGAGATGTCAAATGTGTGATCCGCACCAAATCGTGTGCTAAGTACATTTTCAGACACACAATTTTCTATGAGAATGCGCCTTCGCCAACTTCCGCTGGTGGCTTACAACGCTGGTAGATCTGGTTACAAGCCATGCAAACGACCGCGAGACAGGTGGATAGATGGTATTTGGATGATATTGCAATGAGTAGGACTTGCCACGGCCGACGCACGCATTTGCACCAGGTCAGACGATTTTAGCTACCCACGTCTGTCATCGGCATAATTGGTTTCGAAGCAATCTAACTAACTAATTACCTAACTAGCTAACTAGTTAACTAACTAACTAACTAACCAACTAACTAAATAACTAACTAATTAACTAACTAACTAACTAACTAATCAACTAACTAAATAGCTAACTAATTAACTAACTAACTAACTAACTAACTAACTAGCTAGCTAACTAGTTAACTAACTAACTAACCAACTAACTAACTAGCTAACTAATTAACTAACTAATTAACTAACTAACTAACTAACTAGCCAACTAGCTAACTAACTGACGGACTGACTGGTTAACTTACTGATAGACGGTCTGCCTGACTGATTTGCTATCTAACGGATTGACTGGCGTACAGACTAACTGATTGACTGAATAACTGACGGACAAACTGGCTGAATGACTGACTGAATGGCTGACGGATATACTGTCTGACTAACTGTCTGACTGACGGACTGACTGACTGCCGGACTAACTCACTGACTGACCAACAGACAGACTCACTGACTGATGGACTGACTGACAGACTGACTGACTGACTGACGAACTAACTCACTGACACCCGACTGACCGACTGATTCACTGACTGATGGACTGACTGACTGACGGACGGACTGTTTGACGAACGACGGCGAAGAGTTGGTGATAATTATATCCAGACGAAATCCTGCCCGTGTTTCAATTTAAACACATAGCTACATTTACCAATCACCATAATGTGACTGACTGCCGGACGGACGTGCTTACTGACTGACGTACTGACTGACGACTGTCTGACTGACGGACGGAATGCTTGATTGAAGGACTGACTGATGGACGGACTTACTGACTGATTGACTGACTGACTGAAGAAAATCTGGCCCTATCAATCCTGACGTAAACGTCCTGGTTGGTTCTCATATTGTTAGCAACATGGCGTCCCAAATACGTACACCGTTTACCCAACATCATCTCACTTCATTTTTGTTGCTAACATTTGAAAACACAAAGAACTACCGTCAAAATAGACTAAACTTCAATTATGGCATCACTCGGAGACCTGCCTGTTTGTACAGTTTACAATTGTCACAACACGACTACTCGTGCTCTCAACAGGTATGTATTTGAAGAAACGCAATTTTATCAAGAGTATTTTTTCATAAAATACCGTCCTGTTTGAAATGCCAGAATGGCCATAAGAAGGTGAATATTTTTAATGTAAATATTTAATTTTGGACCGTATGCCAGTGAATACATAATCGGGATATATTAGACGTTATGTTCGTGTATTTGTATAAATATGTTAAGCATATTTTTTAGTTTGGCCTTCTTGTACTGAGACATTCCCCTGTGGCAAGTCCTTTATCAAACTTGTCGTCCGTGCAAGAAGGGGTGACAAACTGGTCAAAAGAAAGAGGACCGTTTTTCTCTCAATAAAGGAGTGTTTGAATTGTAATGAATTCATTAAAATCCTTCCTCAAAGTAAATGTAAATATTCTATGGCAGGAATAATAGCAAGATATCAACGAAATATGAGTTGGCGCATTTGAAAGCTACTTTCGCCTCTCATTAAAGGTGGGACGGTTTTGAGCTCAGAATTTGGATCAAGATGCTGAGAACAGTGCATGACCTGCAGAGGTCAGCGACTCAAAGCTGACTGCTAGCGTCAGGGCCAGCGAACCAGAGCTGCCAAGACCCTTCTAGACCTCCATGAGGTGACCCTGGATAACTGGCTGCAACAGAGCAGACTGGCTAAGGAGAAGAGTTCGAAAAGTACTCAAAAATGCCTGGTGAAGTCGGATGTGTTGGAGCGAACTGCTAGCGTCAGGGCCAGCGAACCAGAGCTGGAAGACCCTTTTTACACATCCACAGTGATCCTGGATAACAGATTGCAACAGAGCAGACGGCCTAAAGAGAGGGGACCGAAAAATGAAGATTAACCCAGTACCCAAAAATGCCTGCTGAAGTCGGATGTGTCGCATCGCAAGGTGAAAGTATCGCAGTCAAGCTATAAAATACGACACAACGTATTCTGTTATCCGGATAACATCCTGTAACGTGTAAAGCCATTTTCGTGGCTTGGTAGCGGGAGTCTGAGAACGTTCAGGGCTTGGTAGCGGGAGTTTGAGGACGTTCAGGGTTTGGTAGCGGGAGTTTGAGAACGTTCAGGGCTTGGTAGCGGGAGTTTGAGAACGTTCAGAGCTTGGTAGCGGGAGTTTGAGAACGTTCAATGCTTGGTAGCGGGAATATGAGAACGTTCAGGGCTTGGTAGCGGGAGTTTGAGAACATTCAATGCTTGGTAGCGGGAGTTTGAGAACGTCGAGTGTTTGGTAGCGGGAGTTTGAGAACGCTCAGGGCTTGGTAGCGGGAGTTTGAAAACGTTCAGGGCTTGGTAGCGGGAGTTTGATAACGTTCAATGCTTGATAGCGGGAGTTTGAGAACGTTCAGGCCTTGGTAGCGGGAGTTTAAGAACATTCAGAGCTTGGTAGCGGGAGTTTGAGAACGTTCAGGGCTTGGAAGCGGGAGTTTAAGAACATTCAGAGCTTGGTAGCGGGAGTTTGAGAACGTTCAGGGTTTGGTAGTTGGAGTTTGAGAACGTTCAGGGCTTGGTAGCGGGAGTTTGAGAACGTTCAGGGTTTGGTAGCGTGAGTTTAAGAACGTTCAGAGCTTAGTAGCGGGAGTTTGAGAACGTTCAGGGTTTGGTAGCGGGAGTTTGAGAACGTTCAGGGTTTGGTAGCGTGAGTTTAAGAACGTTCAGAGCTTAGTAGCTGGGGTTTGAGAACCTTCGACGGCGAAGAGTTGATGATAATTACAACCAAACAAAATCCTGCCTGTATTCCAATTTAGACACATAAATACATTTACCATTCATCATCATCCAGCTAAAACAAACATGTATTATCCGCACCTTCGACTCAGAATGTCATATCGCCGTGTATTTGTTTGTAATATTGAAAATATGCACTATTAAAGAAATGCGGAAAATAATGTTTGCATTGGAGAGACACTATCTCTTTTAGCCCCGAGTAGTCTGCCGCGGTCTTTGTGTATGACAGGACCAAGAATAGCACCACTACCTCACAGAAAGCATGTGGTAAGAGGCGACTAACTGTGTGACATGGCATAACACCGGACATTGTTAGGTAGTTTTATTAGAGCAGCTTAGGTAGCGCCTAACAGGCTGCGGGTCTACCTTGCTCTAGTGTTTGAGTCTATTAAGATGCACTCGCACATCGGTTAACCACCCAACTCAGGGGAGTATTAAACTGCTCGAGCCTAGCTCGCTAAGCCGGAAATCCTTCTCCCGGCTATATCCTGATTAGACCAGAGCTGGGGCCTGCACAGGGGCATCTGCCACTGTAGAAGTACCGGTCGACTTAGTGGAGCCTGCACAGGGGCATCTGCCACTGTAGAAGTACCGGTCGACTAAGTGGGGCCTGCACAGGGGCATCTGCCACTGTAGAAGTACAGGTCGACTAATTGGGGCCTGCACAGGGGCATCTGCCACTGTAGAAGTACAGGTCGACTAAGTGGGGCCTGCAAAGGGGTATCTGTCACTGTAGAAGTACAGGTCGACTAAGTGGGGCCTGCACAGGGGCATCTGCCACTGTAGAAGTACAGGTCGACTAAGTGGGGCCTGCACAGGGGCATCTGCCACTGTAGAAGTTCAGGTCGACTAAGTGGGGCCTGCACAGGGGTATCTGTCACTGTAGAAGTACAGGTCGACTAAGTGGGGCCTGCACAGGGGCATCTGCCACTGTAGAAGTACAGGTCGACTAAGTGGGGCCTGCAAAGGGGTATCTGTCACTGTAGAAGTACAGGTCGACTAAGTGGGGCCTGCACAGGGGCATCTGCCACTGTAGAAGTACAGGTCGACTAAGTGGGGCCTGCACAGGGGCATCTGCCACTGTAGAAGTTCAGGTCGACTAAGTGGGGCCTGCACAGGGGTATCTGTCACTGTAGAAGTACAGGTCGACTAAGTGGGGCCTGCACAGGGGCATCTGCCACTGTAGAAGTACAGGTCGACTAAGTGGGGCCTGCAAAGGGGTATCTGTCACTGTAGAAGTACAGGTCGACTAAGTGGGGCCTGCACAGGGGCATCTGCCACTGTAGAAGTACAGGTCGACTAAGTGGGGCCTGCACAGGGGCATCTGCCACTGTAGAAGTTCAGGTCGACTAAGTGGGGCCTGCACAGGGGTATCTGTCACTGTAGAAGTACAGGTCGACTAAGTGGGGCCTGCACAGGGGCATCTGCCACTGTAGAAGTACAGGTCGACTAAGAACTAGAACTAAGAACTTAGAGCTAAGAACTAAGAACTAAGAACTTAGAGCTAAGAACTAAGAACTAAGAACTTAGAGCTAAGAACTAAGAAGTAACAACAACAACAGCAACACCAATGAGAACCAGACGAACTGGAGGCAACAATTAAGCTTCATCTGAGTGCTTAACAAGCCGTAGAGAAGTATACAACAACTGCAACCTCTCAAGGATTTTGTTAAAGGTGACTAAAGAGGGTTGAGCTTGGGACTAGCAATCTCATAATCCACAACAATTTATCATGAAACGATCACTACAGATACATGGGTGCTGACTTCCTGCAAATAGGATGGCTGTACTGGTGGTAATCTGCTTCAAACAATCAATCAATCAATCAAAACATTTACATCTCTATGTGGAGCACATGTTTTCGCCAAATACATGTAAAGTCATTGTTTTCTTCGTTCGGCTTTATTCTCTATTCACAAAGGCGATGTGCTACGGTTTTTTATTTGCGCCTGTCGTCCCAGTGCATCCGACTTCGGCATGCATTTGTATGTCAGGATCTGCTTCCTCCTGCATTTTCTAAGGGTTTGCTTCCCCGGAGTAACAGCCGGTGCTATGAGGGAGATTGAACCCAGCACCTTCTAGTTGTGAGCCGTGTCACATAGCCACTAGGCCACGCCGTCCCTGCTAAGTCGTTAAATTGGTGACCTGTCCATATATATTTACGCTTTTGTGACATGTTTTTTTAAAAATGGGTTGGCCAGCGGCACTCGCAACCCTCTGTTTTTGCATCTTACTACATACTCGGCAGGATGCAAATATTCCTTCGTTATAGTCCGGGCTAGGTAACAGTTCAATCCTTTTGCTTCACTAAAGTGTATAAACCATAGATAGGTATGGTTCACTAAAGTTAATAAACCATAGATAGGTATGGTTCACTAAAGTGTATAAACCATAGATAGGTATGGTTCACTAAAGTTAATAAACCATAGATAGGTATGGTTCACTAAAGTGTATAAACCATAGATAGGTATGGTTCACTAAAGTGTATAAACCATAGATAGGTATGGTTCACTAAAGTGTATAAACCATAGATAGGTATGGTTCACTAAAGTTAATAAACCATAGATAGGTATGGTTCAAATATTAAGCTCAAACAGAAGGACGAGTGAATCCAATGTTGCGACTAAAAGGTCTTTATCAGGGATACTTGACTTCAATCCTGGTATTCAATCAGGCAAGGTTGGATGATGCCAGGTAGCCAAAAGCAGCTTGAATCTGTGTCTGTCCCTCCTCCCTGGAGTAGCCAACAGCTGCTTGAATCTGTGTCTGTCCTTCTCCCTGGAGTAGCCAAAAGCTGCTTGAATCTGTGTCCGCATTTCCTCCCTGGAGTAGCCAAAAGCTGCTCAATCTGTGTCTGTCCTTCTCCCTGAAGTACCATGAAGTTATGAAAGGATTTGAAGGAAACGGTTCAATTCGCCGGTAATTAAAAAAAAAGGCAATGGTCGCCGTCCATCGTAGACGATGATGGCATAATTAATTTTGCTAGCGCTTTTTTTAGTAAGGATTAACTGCGCTACTTTTTATCCTCACTCTCTCGTCTCGAGCCGCCGAACCCCAGTGGCAAGTCAAGGACAAGACGACTAGGGGGCTACTACGAGATGCAGAGAACTCCGCATCAAGCACCCATAAAAAAGATGACGGAGTCTGGAGTCGAACCCACACCACCTGATCACGAGACCAACGGCTTCGCCACGGAATCCTCAATTTGCCGGTAATACATTACAGCCTTTCAGTATTCAATGTGGTGTCAAACGAGGCTGTTACCTGGCCCCGAGACTATTCGGAATCTTCTTTGCGCTGCTACTGTAGCACGCATTTTAATAATGCAACAGAAGGGATTTGCCTTCACATTAGATCAAATGGCTGTCTGTTTAATCTTGCAAGACTGAAAACTAAAACCAAGATTAGGGAAGTTACTGTCAGGGACTGGTTATTTTCCTTTAACGCTGCGATCGTCCATCACAGTCAGCAGGAACTCCAGAGATTGAAATATCACTTTTCCAAGGTGTGCAAATATTTCGGTCTCACAATAAGCCTGAATAAAATGAATGTGCTGGAGATACAACCCCAACCATCACCATCGAAAACTACTAACCGGCAACTGTGGGTTAGTTCACTTACATGACGTCCCTCATCAATGATAAGCTCTCCCTAGACCCCGTGTTAGCCAATCGCATTGGCAAAGTTGTCTGGGAAATCCTGAAACTTACAGTCAAGATCAAGGCCATGGTCTACAATGCCCGTGTCGCCAGTACGCTCCTATATAGCAGCGAAACTTGGTAACCTAATCCAAACAAGAGCAAAGGCTCAATATCTTTGACATACGGCGCCTGAGATCCATGCTTAGCGCCTCATGAAGAAACATGATGGCAAATAAAACGCACCAGTTTTCCAAGTATGTATGCCCTCCTTCGACAACGAAGAACGCGATAGCTTGGTAATGTTCGTGAAAGACGGTCGCATTCCCAAAGATATTATCTATGGGCAGCTGGCTTTAGGTAAAAGAACAGCTGACCAACCACAGCTACGGTTCAAAGCGGGACATGAAGGCACTGGATATGGATCTGCCATCTTGGGAAGAAATAGATGAAGACTGATCTAAATGGATCTGATATCTTGGGAAGACATAGCTGAAGACTGATCTAAATGGATCTGACATCTTGGGAAGACATAGCTGAAGACTGATCTAAATGGATCTGACATCTTGGGAAGACATAGCTGAAGACTGATCTAAATGGATCTGACATCTTGGGAAGACATAGCTAAAGACTGATCTCAATCGAAGGTGCAACCTGAAGAGTCATCTCAGGTTAGATGAAAAAAAGCTCATGCAACAGAGAGAAATGAAAAGACAATGCCGCAAGGATAAGGCAAACCAAAGACGGAGTAGAGACTTGCTACTCCAACCTCCAACATGGCTGAAAAGGGGCAACCTACCATGACGGTCCAAGGGCGTAGTGCAGACTATCTCTCCATCTCGTTGGTGGGTAGTCAGGTGGTCAGTTGTAGTTGTAATGGCCATCAGAAAGACCCCCTCTTTGTCCATCGTCAGTCATGCGGGACACATGGCCGGCCCATCTATCGTCAGTTATGCGGGACACATGGCCGGCCCATCTATCATCAGTCATGAAACCACATGGCCGATCCATCTATCGTCAGTCATGAAGACCACATGGCCCTTCCATCTATCGTCAGTCCTGCAGACCACATGGCCGACCGATCTGTACTCTCCCAATGACGCAGAGTCGACGACATCCCTGAACCCTGTCTGGTCACGGATGTCGGTATTACAGATAAGGTCTCTTAGGGAGATATGTAGGACTCTTCGCCCCATTGCTCTTCCGGTAACTCACAGTTTCTCTGCTTCTGGTTTGCGCAGACTCCTAACCCCTCACCCATATATCCATTCTGGGATAACTATACTAAAATGAACAATACAAATAGGAACTGCAAGTTTAGTTCTTGATTTTGTTCTAATACAGTATCTGAGCCATACCTATCTCGAGTGTTACCGGGTCCAAATTGAAAATAGATCAGCATTTAAACTGTAACCTGTCAAACATGCCGTATGAGTCGAGTAATAAATGTTGTGCATTGCACTG
This sequence comes from Ariolimax columbianus, assembly GCA_036924085.1. Taxonomy (NCBI): domain Eukaryota; kingdom Metazoa; phylum Mollusca; class Gastropoda; order Stylommatophora; family Arionidae; genus Ariolimax; species Ariolimax columbianus. Next base: position 79,050,765 of record JAVGWX010000004.1, on the reverse strand, counting down.
ATCACCGAAGCCTCACCTTATCTGTTTACTATTATGCTTCACTAATCGTAGCGAAAAGCAACTAAGGTAGTTTTAGAAAATGTGTATTAGGGTTCTGGGTGGAGGTAGTAGGTTCATCAGGTAAAACACACGACTTCAGCAACCATTACTACACAAGAATACTAAATGGTGCCCTCTACAGTTATTCCCTTATGCTTCATTGGGGTCGGCAGGAAGAACAAGTGGGATTCCAGAATTACAGTTTTGAGGAAAGGCTCAGAAAAACCGTCCTACAGTGTCTAGAAAAGAGGAGAATTCGAGGTGACAATACAGGTTTATAATATAATCAAACGAATGGATAAATTGACTATAACAAGTTTTTTTCTTCAAAATACAACCATCTACAAGAACAAGAGGACATAGCTACAAATTAACTAAAGAAAGGTCCAGATTAGGTATTCAGAAAAAATGTTTTAGTCAGAGAGTGGTGAATGCTTGGAATGCATTGCCACGTGAAGTAGTGGAGGCAGGAGCAATTAATGCATTTAAGAATAAATTAGAGGCACATAGCTCTTTTAAAGCAAGGTAATGTAAATGCAATTGGTTATAAACAGACTCTGCAAAGTCTTATAAACCAGTATAAAGACGTTACATTAAGTTAAGTTTTAACATTGAAGAATTGCAACTCGGCTCTGTGTACGTGTGGAAATGCTCTACTGGTTGCGGAACACATAATACAGAACTGCAATGAATATGATGTACTGAGAAAAACACACTGGCATAGTGAAACATCACTGATAGAGAAGCTTTATAAACGTCTATGTGAACTAACAAAGACAGTGGCGTTTATACAGAGACAATATTGCAAATAAAGACATATTTTCAAGTGAACGAAAGAAGATAAAGATTCGTTTGTACAGTAATCCCTGAGTAAAGAAGCATTGAATACCAAAGTGATATGGGGCGAAATCTGATCTATCTCAAATGCACGTCTAATGCAGTTATTCAAGTTGATATTAAAAGAGGAAGAAAATGTGCCATTGTTATGCGACATTTGCATTATAAAAGAAATGATAAGGTTCGCATAATGGGTAGTCTGTTTAAAGGGATGCATATTTCTATATAAACATCGTTTCGTAAACGACCCTTTACCATTTTAAAACCATTGTCCTCTTCGTGTTTTAGCCAATTTTGTTAGCAACTATCTTAATTATTTAACTTCTATTTTCTTTCACTGTCTTTCGTATTTCTCGTTACCTTTTATTCTTCTTCTATATTTTCTTATCCTTCTTTAACATTTCTTCTTCTTCTTCTTCAGCTTTTACTTTTACATTTTCTTCTTCTTTTTCTTTTTCTTCTTCTTCTTCTTCTTCTTTCCTCAGTTCTCTGACGCACGCAGCAGTCACGACATCACCCGTTGGATGTGCCTGACTGCTTCGTACATGCACTCGCCCCGCAGAGTGTTGTTCCAGCAAAGGCTCTCCTTGGAGACCATGCTTCGTATATACTCCTCGTACATCGTCTCCATTCTCCTGTACCAATCCGAGACATGGACACTACTACAGCAGGACCGACATCGTCTTGAGGCCTTCCACTTGTGCAACCAGAGGTGCATCCTCTGGATTCACTGCCTCGACATAATTTCCAACAGTGAAGTAGTTCGACGTACTCAGACATTGCCTCAACGATTGATCGCCGTCGCATCTCCCTATTCGGTCACGTTGCACGCCTCCCCAGGAAAGTCTAAGCCCACGAGATGCTCTGACAGACTGTGGGGGCGGGGAACTGGAAGAGGATGTGTTCATTCTAGAGACTTCCCCTGAGCCGTTTTCGCAACGCCTGTCTAAAACAGATCGCCCCCTCCTCAAATTAACTGCAGGCCGTCTGGGATGTAGCCATCAGACTTGGTAATGGACATGGTCAATCGACGAGACAAGCACTGGTCGCCCAAGAGTAACTTTTGATATTGGTTGATGTTCGGACAAATGATGATGCTGATGATACTAATTATAATAATACGAAATAAATACCACAATGTTGTCAGGATGACCGGAAAACAAAATGGATCAATTTTAGTAACTTTTCTAAAGTGAGCAGTATGTGTCTGACACCTGATGGTGGAATGAGCAGGTATCTGCTATTTTCCCGCCATTTGTTTTTCAAAATGGCCGTTGTGATGAAATTTCTATTGAAAGAAGGTTCAAAACCCGCTGAAATAACAGTCGACTGTCATGTTTGCTTGAAGAACAGATAGCTGCACGTTCATCAGTGCTAGAATAGTGTAAACGATTTCGTGAAAGATTTGTCGAGAACTGTCAAGTCGGAAGGAAAGTAAAGGTGATATTCTGCACCTCATCGTTACATAGGAGAAATTTTGACTTGTTGCCCCTCCGAAAGAGCATCTCGGAGGACAGCAATTTATCACGGATGACGAGACGTGTCAGGAAGTGTTCCAATGACTCCTGGACCAGCCAATAGAATTCTACGCTGCAGTACAACAGAAGTTCGCAACCAGAGGAGACAAATGTGTTTCAGGGGCAGGTCACTACTTAGAAAAATTGTTCAGGAAATTTAAATTCATTTCTCAAAGTTATCTAAAAATTACATCAGCCCAGATACTAACCAGACGACCTAATAATGGTAGTAATAATGGTAGTAAGAATAATAATACAAATAATAGTAACAATAATAGTAATAATAGTAACAATAATAGTAATAATAGTAACAATAATAGTAATAATAGTAACAATAATAGTAATAATAGTAACAATAATAGTGATAATAGTAACCATAATAGTAATAATAGTAACCATAATAGTAATAATAGTAACAATAATAGTAATAATAGTAACAATAATAGTGATAATAGTAACCATAATAGTAATAATAGTAACCATAATAGTAATAATAGTAACAATAATAGTAATAATAGTAACAATAATAGTGATAATATTATTTTTTTAATCGCTGAAGGTTTGCCACTCTGTATTCTACTGGCAGGGGTACGGCTCTTTCCACCTGGGATCATAGTCTTTTATGCGATATCAAGGGACCATGACGCTTACGTCTGGTCAGGCAAAACACACTGATCAGACAATGTTAGCCAGGGTCAGGTGAAATATACTGGCCAAGACCTTCACCTGATCTCCTCGTTGGTCGTCCTGGAAACGGGTTGTTGTTGAAGACAACAGTCTGGCTAACACGGTGAGGTTCAGCGTAATACCCGTAGTAGTGAGCGACACGCAGATGAAGCCAAGCATAGCCCAACCGCCTGGAGGACCCCGGTCCACCCTCATCAGCACGCTTGACATGTGAGGAAAGCTACTGCAACCCGCCACTTAACGTCCTTTTCAGGGCGCACAAAAGAGTAGACCTACGCATTGTGGGCATTCGCAAACAAACACACAAACAAACAAGCAAACAAACAAACAAACAAACATGCGATATCATGACGTATTAACCAGTGCTTTGATGCACCTGTGCGTCTGTATGCACCAATGCTAGTGTTTCAGTGATCCAAGATGTCTCTGTGTGGGTCAGACCAGACAGAATGATCGTGTTCACTGACATAGTCTTTAAATGTTGTGTGTATGTGTGTGTGTGTGTGTGTGTGTGTGTGTGTGTGTGTGTATGTGTGTGTGTGTGTGCGTGCTTGTATGACAGGTTTTTAAAAATAATATTAATAATAATTAATTAGTTTTTTTTTGATAAACGGTTCGTCTCTCTGTATTCTACTGGCGGAGGCACACTTCTTCCCACCCCCAGGCCGCAGTCAATTAGGTGACATCAGGATGTGTTAACCAGTGCTTGGGTGCCTCTGCGCGTCTGAATGTACCTATGCTAGATAGAACGATCTCAGAGGTTCAACCCCAACCAAAGTGCAATGGAAGGGCCATACCCTGAGGACGCGTATGCAAGCTGTGTAAGAATGTGGTTGTTGGACAGAGTCAAAAGAAATAGAGTGTGAGGTTGTTGTTACGAATGCCCGCTATGATTAGATTTACTCTTTTGTGCACCGTGAAAAGGTTGCGGGCTGCAGAAGCTTTCCTCACATCCCCAGCGTGCTGATGAAGGTGAACCGGGGTCCTCCAGGTGGTTGGGCTATGATTGGCTTCATCTGCGTGTCGCTCACTACTACGGGGATTAAGTTGATCCCTCACCTTGTTAGCCAGGCTGCAATGAAAACAGCCTGTTTCCAGGAAAGGCTACGGGGAAGTCCAGGTGAGGGTCTTGGCCAATATATTTTGCCTGACCCTGACTAACAAGTCTGATCAGTATATTTTGCCTGACCCTGACTAACAAGTCTGATAAGTATATTTTGCCTGACCCTGACTAACAAGTCTGATAAGTATATTTTGCCTGACCCTGACTAACAAGTATGATAAGTATATTTTGCCTGACCCTGACTAACAAGTCTGATAAGTACATTTTACCTGACCCTGACTAGCAAGTCTGATCAGGATACTGCGCCTGACCAGAGTTACTCTTCCCTCTGAGAGTGTGAGGTAAAAAGAAAGAAAAGCTGATGTTATAATATTATTAATAGTAGTAAAAATAATAATTATAATACTAATAATGATATTAATAGTAAAAAATAATAATAATAATAATAATAATAGTAACAAAAATATTAATAACATTAACACTTTCAGGACATAGCGAAATTACCATGTTTTGTGCTGCACATTTTCCACCCATCTAAGATTTTCATATAGTGTTACGGGATCAAGAGGCGGAAGAATCAATGCATGATCTGCAGTGGTCAGCGACCCATAGCTGACTGCAAATTTCAGGGCCAGCGAACCAGAGCTGCCAAGACCCTTATACACCTCCACGCGGTGATCTTGGATAACAGGCTGCAACAGGGCAGACTGGCTAAGAAGAAGGGATCGAAGAGGGAAGGCTAACCCGGTATTCCAAAAATGCTTGCTGAAGTCGGATGGGTTGGGTCGAAAGGTGCAAATATCGCAGTCAAGTTGTAAACTACGAGACAACACATTACGTTCTCTGGACTACATTTTGCTACTTAAGCTCTTTTCAGAGTTTGGTAGCGGGAGATTGAGAACGAACAAAGCCAAGCCAGCCAAGCCGAGCCAAGCCAAGCCAAGCCAAACTAAATAGTGTTACAGTTCAAGTGTCACTGTGTTTTATATGCTCATAGTATGCGGTCGTATCATATACGGAATGCAAGGGGATTGCTTGAGCAATAAGAAAATAAAAATAAATTAAAAAAGCTCCATTTCTATAACAGTAAAGAAGCAAGAGCCACGCAGCAACAAACGAAAAAAACTGCGCGAAAAAAACCCAATGAACAGGTCAGATTTACCCAAAATTGACTGCTAATTCATGTTTTATCATTTGGGACACACTTGTTTCGAAACTACATCCATTTACGAAATTATCTAACGTAGATCTAACGTAGATTGGTTTGGCATATGCAAATTTTGAGAATTATTGTTAACTGACTCGGAAACGGCAACTTTATCACTTAAACGGGTAATATTAAATATTTTACACAAATGTAAAGTTTCACCGGTTTGTTTACAGCCAAACACTGGAAGAATAGATCTACTTTCCGAGTCATTAAAATCTATCATGTGGAAAACGAAACAAAATGTATGTTTATTGTTTCCGACCACAAAAAATTCAATTTTTATTTTATTCGACAACGCCCACTTTTTTTGGGTAAAGAATTGACTTCGCTGCCAGTGTAATTCAAATTGATTAGAAAAATCAACACAAAATCTAAATGAAATGTACATTTTCATTTTAAGAAATAATTTCAAAGAGATTAATCGCTTTTTGTGCAGAAAAAAAGTACATTGGTGCGCGCAGATTCGCTATCGATAATATAATTTAATGAGCTAGCAAATAATTTTTCAACAAAACATTATTATTTTTCATATTTTTTATATAAAACAAAACTAAAGAATCAACCTACGCTACTGAAGTATCTAAATAGTCATCCAGGCAGAAAAATATATATAAATAATAAAAATGTTATCTTAAAATCATCGGCCCCATAGCATGGGCCTCCCGTACTGAAAGAATTAAGATCACAGACCGTTTGCGAACACCCACCAAACTGGTCTATCATGTGGCCAAATTGCTAGCTCATTCTATGACTTCCGTATTTTCTTAATGCTCTTTTCGAGTTATCACCCCTACGATCCCAGGGCCTGCATGTGGTATTTTTACAGTGTGACAACCTACACAGAGACTGGCTTGTAATGCTATGAAGATGGCGTCTTAAAGTGTGACCTATTCAACGACGCCGTCGTCCACGAATATCTAGTTCTACACACAGTTGGGCAGTTCTGGTTGATCGATCAGTATTAGTGACTTTATTATACCTTCTCCGACGTTCAATCCGACACAGGCAAGCATTGATAGAAAGTTCATATCTTTTATGTCTGGACCTTTTTAGTTAGACATGCCTGAGAGTTGTACAAAGACCACGGATTTTACAAGGGAAAGTTATTAAGTAGTAACAGTTTCATTATAAAGTGCATAGAAGAGTAGCAAAGGCAAAGGCAAAGAGTACGTACAACGGAAAATCTTATTTCAGGATGTAAACTGGTTCTTTAAGCAATACCGCATCAAGGGAGTGTGGACGATCGCGCAGTATAAGTAACATAGTTATAGTCTGTCTTTTAATTCATAAACAAGATCCGAAGCAATTATTTTCTACTAAACTGCATGTCAGATCCAAATGATTTTTCGCAAGCAGTCTTAGAATATCCATGACATTATGGAAATGTTTTTTTCTCTAAGAAATTTGATGTATTTTGACAAAAATGTATTAATTAGTCTATATTAAAAGCAACCTCACTGAATTGGACATAATTTTAACACGTTTAAGATACACACGCGTGCTGTTTTAAAAATATATGTTTTGAATAGGCTGAGTAGATACTAATTCCTAATATTCCAGTGCACCAATTAGACGCTTTGGGGGGAAACAACAAACGTCATTCACGTGAAACTGTCTAATAGTTATAGGCTGTATACGCATTAATAGTTTGGGGTGTGGTTATTGTGTCATATAGTTGTTTTTTTCAAAACGTTCATTGACATCAATTTCAAAATGAGTTTGAAATGTACATTTACAATGCAGAAGGTTACCGTTTTACTATATCAGTTCTTCCGCAGGTAATCTAAGATGGGTCATTTATGTTTCGATATTAATGTCCCAGAGAAACTAACGCAGTTGGCGCTTGGTCTGGATAGATCATCCTTTTACCGTTGGATTGGCCAGGACGCCAGAGTGCACTCATTTCGAGCAAGGAAGGAAAATGAAATTTGAGGATTTCGACAGAGATGCCATAAAACGGGAGATATTGAAACTGTTGACGAAATCAACTTGTTACTCTCCGTAAACTGAAATTAACATTGCAATCCAACTGCAATTTTGAAGTTTCCAAAAGTACTCTTTAAAAAATCGTAATAGCTGCTGGCTTTACATTCAGGAAAATTCAGATGGCAGGAATATTATATGTGAAAAGCAACATTTGATTGCTGCCCGAAGCAAATTCCTGAGACAGATACGTGAACGGCGCAGGAAAAATTATGATATTGTATATTTGGATGAATTCTGGGTCAAATACTCACCACACCTATGGTCAAGAATGGCAATCAGTTGACGGTGAACAGAAAAGACAAATTCCAGCGCATTATACTAACATATGCCGGAAGCAGTGAAAATGGACTTGTCCATGACGCTGAACTTATTTTCCAATCAAAAAGTAATGACTAACACATTGTAATGAATGGACACATTTTCAGGCACTGGCTGACGAAGGATCTACTTCCAGTTCTGGATAAAGCGTCATGCCTAATAATGGATAATGCATCCAAACACAATACTGTATTAGAGAAAGACAAAGTACCAGCTGCATCAAATACACAAGCTCAAATTAGGACATGGCTAGCTAAGGAAAGAGTGAATTTCGAAGACACGTATTTGAAGCCAGTGTTGTTGCAGCTTATGATTAATAACAACTAAAACACACGTGTTTCATACTTGGATATCATGCGCATCTAAACCATATAGAGCTTGTGTGGGCTAAAGTCAGAAGACAAGTTGCCGAACAGAACAAAACATTTAAAATGCGTGATGTTGAAGTGCTGATACATGAGTACCTTTAAAAAATAAACATTCAGTTTTGGAAGAAGTGTGTTGAACATGAGCTTCAGGAAGAAAAACAGTACTGGCAACGAGATGGATTACAATTTGTCCAGCCAGTAACAATTATCAACCTCTTTGAATCGACAGATTCGGATGATTAATATAATCTTTTGTTGTCATACTGATTAGCGTACAAAGGAGTTAGCGTATGTTTATAAAAACAATTAAGTGTACATACAATGGCAATAAATACATTTCGATATTCCAATGCGTTACACAACAACAAAATTTGCTGCAGAATTGATACAAGCGTGTAGGTCTATGGGTGACTGAAGGGCTACATACTTTCTGCAGGGGCTCACCCTGGGGGCAACTCTTCCCCTTCTCTCTCTTCTCACCTCACTCTGTTTCATTTGACGCTATCCTACAGTCACACTCTTGTACAACTTTCACACGCGCCCTCATGGTGAGGCCCTTCCATTGCACTTTGGTTGGGCTAGCTTCTGAGGGCGCACAAACCTAGCCTAGGTACATACAGATGCACACATGCATCCAAGCACTGGTTTATGCGTCCTGATATCGCCCAATGGACTACGGTCTTGGGTGGAAAATGGGCGCGCCTCCGCCAGTAGAAACTAGTGAGGCAAACATCTAAGCAAAAAAAAAAAAAAAGACCGAAGGGCTGTACTAACTATTGTATTTTGGTGCCATTCTTAAGATTGTGCGTAAAGGGCAACATACAGAATCAATTGATCTATCAATGCATTAGGGAGATATGCATTTGAACAAAATGCCACGCGAAATTAAGCTGCGTAGTGTAAAATCTTAAATTTAATGCAATTTCTTTGCAATGGTGCCGATATGCAAATGTCTTAACATCAATGGACTAAATAATATCAATGTTTTAGCGTCACGGATATTCTAAGACTGCAAGCGAAAAATCATTTGCATCTGACATACAGTTTAGTAGATTATTGCTTCGGACCTTGTTCATGGATTAAAAGAGACCATTGGTCGCTTGAAACCTAAGGTGCTCGAACCCACGCCGTTTCGCTGCGCCCAAAATTGACAATGATGGCAACGACTATAGGAAAGTGTGTAGCAGATGGATCCCAAGACAGCTGACAACGATGCAATGAAGACGGTGCAAAGTTGGGTACAGGACACACCAAAAAAACTTTTGAAAGCATCCACAAGCTTGTAGGAAGGTGAACAAAGTGTGTTTCCGGGTCCCGGGATATGCCGAAAAATCATCAGCAAGTGCTGTCTCCGCATCGGAGCTCTGAGGTCTCCAGCAGTCTCATCTCCGTGTCAGGTTGGTACACTCAGTCAGACTGTGTCTCCAGCAGTCTCATCTCCGTGTCAGGTTGGTACACTCAGTCAAACTGTGTCTCCAGCAGTCTCATCTCCGTGTCAGGTTGGTACACTCAGTCAAACTGTGTCCCGACCACATCTTAATGTTGTCTGTCTATCTGTACACACAGTCAGACTGTGCCCCGACCACATCTTGATGTTGTCTGTCTATCTCTATCTGGGGTAGTTGTCTCGCCGCAGCGACTCAATTTCAACCAGTGTTCGTAAAGCGATCTCAGTCCCGCCAGGCGGAGCGATAGCGCGGGCTTGCGGAAAACGCTCGCCTGCCTTTCCCCGGTGCGGTTTGTTGCAGCGGCTCCTCCACCGAGGTGCGCTGGTCTGGTCCGTATCAGGAAACGTGGTCCGTCCGTGGTGATTTATCTAAGGCTTATAGCAGAGCTCGACAGTGCGTCTCGCTGGTGGTCCGACTCTCGCAAAGAGCTTGTGACCGGCAAATGGAAAGCAGGAATCGTTGCCTCGAGGCCCTGCGTTCTCCTACGGAGAAGGGCAGGCCGGCAGGCCAAATTGTCTCTAGTCCCAGTGAAATTCATCGCCGAGGTCGTTGGGATCCGTTCTGCACAGAGCGCTGCCATCCCTCCTCGAGCGAGCCCGGTCGGTCGGTCGTCTGGTGCGTGTGGGAGGCCCCTGTCAGGCGGTCCTAGGTCGACGGAGTGAGGGACGGGTGGAACAAACCGTCCGTCCGTCCCGTCAGTCGGTCCCTGCGGCCGTCGTCCCAGCGAGGCTTTTTACACACCCTTCCTCCGCCGACCGGTGTGTGCTGTACGTACGTCTCCGACAGATATCTGGTTGATCCTGCCAGTAGTCATATGCTTGTCTCAAAGATTAAGCCATGCATGTCTAAGTTCACACTGTCTCCCGGTGAAACCGCGAATGGCTCATTAAATCAGTCGAGGTTCCTTAGATGACACGATCCTACTTGGATAACTGTGGTAATTCTAGAGCTAATACATGCTTACCAAGCTCCGACCCTCGCGGAAAGAGCGCTTTTATTAGTTCAAAACCAATCGTCGTTTCCCCTCGCGGGGTTGCGGCGTCCCCACTGGTGACTCTGGATAACTTTGTGCTGATCGCATGGCCTCATGTGCCGGCGACGCATCTTTCAAATGTCTGCCCTATCAAATGTCGATGGTACGTGACATGCCTACCATGTTTGTAACGGGTAACGGGGAATCAGGGTTCGATTCCGGAGAGGGAGCATGAGAAACGGCTACCACATCCAAGGAAGGCAGCAGGCGCGCAACTTACCCACTCCCGGCACGGGGAGGTAGTGACGAAAAATAACAATACGGGACTCTTTTGAGGCCCCGTAATTGGAATGAGTACACTTTAAACCCTTTAACGAGGATCTATTGGAGGGCAAGTCTGGTGCCAGCAGCCGCGGTAATTCCAGCTCCAATAGCGTATATTAAAGTTGTTGCAGTTAAAAAGCTCGTAGTTGGATCTCAGGCGCAGGCGGGCGGTCCGGCTCGCGCCGGTTCACTGCCCGTTGTCTCCTGCCCTACCGTCTGCCGGCTCTCTCCCACGGGTGCTCTTCGCTGAGCGTCCTGGGTGGCCGGCGCGTTTACTTTGAAAAAATTAGAGTGTTCAAAGCAGGCCTCGGCTGCCTGAATAATGGTGCATGGAATAATGGAATAGGACCTCGGTTCTATTTTGTTGGTTTTCGGAACTGGAGGTAATGATTAACAGGGACAAACGGGGGTATTCGTATTGCAGCGTTAGAGGTGAAATTCTTGGATCGCCGCAAGACGAGCTACTGCGAAAGCATTTGTCAAGAATGTTTTCATTAATCAAGAACGAAAGTCAGAGGCGCGAAGACGATCAGATACCGTCGTAGTTCTGACCATAAACGATGCCGACTAGCGATCCGCAGGAGTTGCTTCGATGACTCTGCGGGCAGCTTCCGGGAAACCAAAGTGTTTGGGTTCCGGGGGAAGTATGGTTGCAAAGCTGAAACTTAAAGGAATTGACGGAAGGGCACCACTAGGAGTGGAGCCTGCGGCTTAATTTGACTCAACCCGGCCAACACTGAAATGATTGACATGCCGAGACCACTCTTCTGGGGTCTAATATGGAACTGGTGCTGGATTTAGACCCTCAGAAATCTGGGGCTATGCCCCCTGTGGCCCGGTTTGGTCTGCATCCAGTGTTCTGAAAAAGGAATTGAGCACTATCAGGAGTGGAGCCTGAGGCTTAAATTAACTTAACACGCCAATACTGCAGAATGACTATCAGAAAGTACACCTTCGTGGGGTCTAATAGAGAACATGTGCTGGAATTAGACCCTCGAAAATCTGGGGCTACCCCCTAAGAAACTTGATTGTCTCGCTAAGGGAATTGACGGAAGGGCACCACCAGGTGTGGAACCTGCGGCTTAATTTGACTGAACACGCCAATACTGTAGAACAACTGACAAATCGAGAGCACTGCCGTTTGGGTCTAATAATGAACGTACGCTGGTATTAGACTCACGGATGACAAGTCAGCTCTCAAACACTCAAATGAAAGAACGCTACGGAAATCGTGTTTAACTCCGCAGAAACCGCAGATTTCAAATACCTGGTCATTGACAAACAAAAGCCCTCAATAAATTCGTCTGACCAAATAGTGAACGGGTGCTGGAAATAGATCATCTGAAGACAGGTCAGTTTTACCCTACAAATGACAGGGCGTTGCTACGGAAAACCAGCTCAAATCGAGAGGAGCCGCAGACACTTTGGTTCACGTACCAGGCTGATAAGCCAAGGGCGCGAGGCTACCATGTGGGGGATTACGGCCGAACCCTTGTAAGCCGCAATCCCGCCCAAAATCTCAGCACCACTGCAATGGGAGGCTCCTACATGCTCGGGACCTGGGGCTTGCCCACCAGCCCTATCAGGTAGAGCCACAGTAAGAGGTCCTTGCCGTCCGCCAATCAAAGCGGGCGGACAACTGCTTGATACTCACCTTATACGGCGATTGGGTGCGAAACCACCAACCAAAGACTTAGTACCTGGTCGGGGTGTCGAAAACAGTAGAGCAGCCACCTCACTGTGAACTGTCAAGACTCAACCACTGACCATGAGAGTTGTCCGCACACCAGGCGAACAACATCTCTGTGACATTACCAGGCTTGTCCTCTGGCTAAATGCACTCCGGCTACGATATCTACCTCTGTACGTTATCAGCCATATAACTATCATGCTGGACGCAGAAGAGATGCAGACCAGCGGACATTGCACACCTGCTCCACTGTGTCAACACCCCAGGTGGCGGGGAATGCTAGGCGTACCATCCCTGCATAGAAGCCAAGAAAATAAAAGGAAAAAGAGATACTCCACTCACATGCAAATGCTACGTTTCTGGCAGGACGTGACGATCCTGGGATACAGACACACTGGACTGCCTCTCTTCCGGGTAAACCAGTCCATCTCATATATCATCTCACATATCATCATTGCACCCTATAGACACGAGTAGTGAAGACTCGATAGTCTAGTAAGACAACTTCCATAAGAGAGACAACTCTGATCATAAACAACTGCTGCCTTGCAGATAGGCTGGGGACAGCCAAAGGCTAAGGAGAGCATCCCTACAGAAACGCCTGTTGAAATCGGATGCACGGGGCCGCAAGCCTAACAAAACAGTGCAACGTAAATCGCAGTATGATGGCAGTACAACCTATCAGAAAAACGCATGGCGCTCATCCTGCGGAGTCCCGCCAGGCAGCGATAGTGCCGGGCCTCACGCCTCGAAGGGGCCCACCCTTGACTATTGGTGGTCACCCACCCATATGTCGTGGAGTCAAGGCACATGGCTATGGGGCAACTTCTATTGGCCAAAACCTCAAGACCCTCAAAATACTACAGTGGAATGCGGAGGGAGTCATTAACAAAAAACTTTCCCTAACACACCACCTGCATGAAGGTAAGATTGACGTGGCATGTATCCAGGAAACGCACCTCAACAATAACCATAAATTCTCAATCAGAGGATACCAGACCTTCCGTCTAGATAGAGAAGGCCACAAAGGAGGGGTCCTGATACTGACCAGAAACTGCATACCGAGTAGCGCGGTATCTGTCAATCACACCGGACAAGCATAAATTGTAGGAGTTGACATAATGGCCCAAGAGACGAAGCTCCGCATTTTCAATCTGTACGGACCACCAAATAGAGACCTATCGCTCTCGAGTATGGAGGTCAGAGACTCCAATTGCATAGTAGTTGGAGATTTCAACAGCCACTCGGAGAGATGGGGATACTCTGACACAGACAGCAGAGGTGACGAAGTGGAAGATTGGGAGATAGATGCAAATCTCTCCCTAATCAATAGGCCGGAGGATAGCCCTAGCTTCTATTCAAGAACATGGCATACCACCTCGACTCCAGATTTGGCCTTCTCCACACAGGACATACACCATAAAATAGACCGCCAGGTGCTAAACCAACTGGCAGGTAGCGACCACAGGCCGATCAGACTAACCATTGACATGGAAGTAGGCCCACAGGAAACAAAACCGCTCCCACGTTGGAATTACAAACGAGCCGACTGGGACAGATTTGCAATCCTGACAGATGGGCTGTGTGAAACCATCAACACACGACACTCAAAAATGAAGCACATGGTAGAGAACCTAAGCAAGGCAATAATGCAAGCCGCCACTGAAACCATCCCAAGAGGAGCTAGGAAAAACTATAAGCCCTACTGGAATGATGAGTTGCAGAAAGTGGAAGATGCAGTAACAAATGCTAGGAACATGGCAGAGCGAGAAAAATCCATGGAGGCAAACATCGCCCGCAAAGCCGCCGCGGCGAAGTACAAACACACTCTCAGGCAAACAGCAAGAGAAAGCTGGAAAAATAAAACGGAAAGTCTAAACCTGGACAAAGACGGGAACAAGCTATGGAAGCTAGTCAGAGCCATGAACGACGAAACCCCGTCAAATAAACAAATTACTATCAAGCAGGGCGAGAACTTGATCACAGGTAAGAAAGCCGCTAACGCCTTTGTCGATCACTATGCCAGAGCAAACCACATCGAGGTCCCTGCAGATAAGCATACAGACATTAGCGAAGAGCTAAAGGGACACGAAAACATAAATACGGCTCCTGAAGAGCACATGATGGCCAAACTAACAATGCGCGAAATGGAAGAGGCTATGAGAACACTAAAGAAAAGGAAATCTCCCGGAAAAGACGGAATCACAAACGAAATGCTGATGGGGCTGGGCCAAACAGCGAAGAGGAAATTACTATCAGTCCTGAACCAAAGCTAGAAAAGGGGTATTTTACCCCAGGCATGGAAAGACGCAATACTGGTACCAGTACCAAAAACAGGAAAGGATAAAACAGATCCAAATGGATACAGGCCCATCAGCCTACTGAGCTGTGTCGGCAAGCTGATGGAACGGATGATAAACACCAGACTGATGTGGCATCTGGAAGAAAAACGAATACTAATTCCACAGCAAGCCGGCTTTAGACAGCACAGATCCACTGAGGACCAGGTCATCCTCATAGCCCAGGAGATAGAAGATGCCTACCAGGCACAGAAACACACAGTAGCTGTTTGGGTGGATCTGGAAAAGGCATTTGACAAAGTCTGGAAGGATGGACTTAGAGTCAAGCTAAGACGAAGTGATGTCGGTGGGAAGATGTACAAGTGGATCAACCACTACCTCAAACAAAGAACGGCCAGAGTCCAAGTACAAGGGCAGATGAGCAAAAAGGTGACACTCGAGCAGGGAGTACCCCAAGGGGGAGTATTGTCACCCACACTCTTCCTGGTATATATAAACGATATTACAGAGAATATACCAAGAAGAGTCCATAGCTCAATGTTTGCAGACGATCTGGCTATGTGGACCTCTGAAAAGAATCTCACCATAGCAAGAAATCGGATGCAGACGGCCCTAACATCGCTGGAAGAGTGGGCGAACTCATGGCTGGTCAAAATAAACGAGGAGAAAACCACATGCACAATATTCTCGCTTTCATTAAAACCCCAAAGTACCAAATTAAGTCTAAATGGCAAATTCCTGCAGCCAAACGACAACCCAACCTATCTGGGAGTCACATTTGATCGGCGCAGGACATGGAAAAGTCAGATTGAGAGAAACCGAATGAAAGCCAAAGAAAGAATGGCAATCATGAGGAAACTTGCTGGCACAAGCTGGGGAGCAGACGAAGGCATACTAAAGAAACTGTATACTGGAAGAGTGAGACCAGTTCTCGAGTAAACCAAGCCATGAGAATTATAACAGGTGGCATGAAGTCAACGCCAATTGTAGAACTTGAAAAGATTACAAAACTGCAATCCATGACCGATAGAAGAGACTGCAGAGCCCAGCTGCAGTCAGAGAAACTCCGAAGACTGACTGACCATCCAATGCACCAGAGACTAAACAATTTGGGAAATGGGAAACTAAAGCGGAGAAACTTTGCAGAAATAGCCAAAGCAAAGATGCATGAAGATCCCATAAACGCACTAACAACACCAAAACCCATCACTACTGTACGAAAACCTACCTGGAGGCAGGATATATTTCCAGAGGTGGTAGAAAATATACCAGGTATTGCAAACAAAAACTGCCAGACTGACAAAGAAAGGAGAGATACTACCCTAAGCTTCATAACGAAAAGCTACCCAAGCATGGACTAGACCCATGCATACACCGACGGTTCTGTAACAAACACTACACAGAACGGAGGGGCAGGAGCAATCCTGAACCTACCAAATGGCAGACAAATAACACTGTCACTCGCTACTGGTAAGTACACAAGCAATTTCAGAGCGGAGGCAGAGGCACTGAGGGCGGCAGTGGAAGAAATGGTGACACACAGTGAAAATGAGAGCCATATAGTCCTGCTGACAGATGCTCTCGCCGTAGTCACAGCGCTAAAAAGCCAGAAAAACACTGAGCTTAATGACTTAAGAGCAGCACTCTGCAAACTGTGCCAGCAGTCCGCACCAAAAAGGGTAGTGGTACAGTGGGTTCCGTCACACTGCAACATCCAAGACAACGAGGAGGCAGACCGACTGGCAAAAGAAGGTGCAAGACTACCACAAACAGATACCAGTATGACGTACGAAGAGTCAAAACGGCTTATCAAAGCCAGATACATGAACAAATGGGAAACCGAACATACTGGTTACACCAAAAACGATGCCTATTACCAGTTGAACCGAAGAGAGCAGGTCGTTGTCTTCAGACTTTGCACTGGCCACAACAGACTGAGGTACCACCTATTCAACAAATTGAAGATAGGGTGCACCGACGAATGCCCGTGCGGTACCGGTAAAATGACCGCTGAACATCTGCTGCAGAACTGCCCGACATACGAGGATCAGAGAGAGCAGATGTGGCCATTACCAGTGGAACTGCAAGACAAGCTCTATGGCAGTGGCGAGAGCCTCAGGATGACCGCCGCTTTTTTCGAAAAAATAATGGTTACTGTCTGACTGCGTACGCAGAAGAAGAAGAAGAAGAAGTCTGTCTATCTGTACACTCAGTCAAATTGTGACCCGACCACATCTTAATGTTGTCTGTCTATCTGTACACTCAGTCAAACTTTTACCCGACCACATCTTAATGTTGTCTGTCTATCTGTACACTCAGTCAAACTGTGACCCGACCACATCTTAATGTTGTCTGTCTATCTGTACACTCAGTCAAACTGACCCGACCACATCTTAATGTTGTCTGTCTATCTGTACACTCAGTCAAACTGTGACCCGACCACATCTTAATGTTGTCTGTCTATCTGTACACTCAGTCAGACTTTTCACCGACAACATCTTGATGTTGTCTGTCCATATGTACACTCAATCAAACTGTGTTCCGACCACATCTTGATGTTGTCTGTCTATCTGTACACTCAGTCAGACTGTGCCCCGACCACATCTAAATGTTGTCTGTCTATCTGTACACTCAGTCAGACTTTTCACCGACAACATCTTGATGTTGTCTGTCCATATGTACACTCAATTAAACTGTGTTCCGACCACATCTTGATGTTGTCTGTCCATCTGTACACTCAGTCAGACTGTGCCCCGACCACATCTTAATGTTGTCTGTCTATCTGTACACTCAGTCAGACTTTTCACCGACCACATCTTGATGTTGTCTGTCCATCAGTACCTCTGCCGCCCCCTGGCTCTTTGGCCCTTCACTCTTCCCTCCAGCATAACTTTGAGCAGAGTGTCGTGTCGCTTGACTTGACCAACATATTTTTATTTCTCTGCATTTCATTTTCTTCAAAAGTATCTTCTCTACCTTGAGTTGTTCGAGAACCTCACTATTTATTTCCCTATTTTTCTTGTGGTTGATCAGCCCTACGTCTGGTTGAGGAAGGTCATCGTCTGAGCATCTCACTCCATTTGATGCTATCCTGTGGTTGATCAGCCCTACGTCTGGTTAAGGAAGGTCATCGTCTGAGCATCTCACTCCATTTGATGCTATCTTGTGGTTGATCAGCCCTAAGTCTGGTTGAGGAAGATCATCGTCTGAGCATCTCACTCCATTTGATGCTATCCTGTGGTTGATCAGCCCTAAGACTGGTTGAAGAAGATCATCGTCTGAGCATCTCACTCCATTTGATGCTATCCTGTGGTTGATCAGCCCTAAGATTGGTTGAGGAAGGTCATCGTCTGAGCATCTCACTCCATTTGATGCTATCTTGTGGTTGATCAGTTTTAATCAATCATCCAAAACCTGCCGCTCCTTTCGGTGCATAGGCCATTGACAACATCCAGCATACATAGGACTTTCTGCCTCTCTCCTGGTAATTATTGTTGTTGTTGTAGAATGGCCACAATGAGTGGGTTACTCTTTTGTGCGCCCTAAAAAGGACGTTAAGTGGCGGATTGTTGTAGTTTTCCACACATCCCGAACAATGATGAAGCTGATGAAGGTAGACCGGGGTCCTCCTGGGGGTTGTGCTACGCTTGGCTTTGTCTATGTGTCGCTCACTACTACGGAGATCACGTCGACCCCTCACCTCGTTAGCCAGGCTGCCACGAAAAAGCCTGTTTCTAGAAAAGGCTACGTGGAAGGCAAGTTGAGGGTCTTGGCCAGTATATTTTGACTGACCCTGACTAACACGTCTGATCAGTATGTTGTGCCTGAAAAGACGTTTGTCTAAGCACCCCTTTCCATCTCCAGATGTAATAATTTAATCTTAGTTCCTTCTCACTATCTCTTCTGCATTTATTTTTGGTCTACCTCTTAGTCTCTTCACTTAACGATTTATATTAGTTTTCTTCTTGGTATTCAAAAGTCAGTCGTGTAGCTTCTTGCGGGTTTCACTCCACTGCGTTTTTATTATAGTTTCAGAAGGCCCTTCCTTTCCCAAGGTCGTTTTTATTTAGTTTTGTTATAAATTGTTTCGTAACCACCTTTTTTTGCGTTCTCCTTATTTCTTTAATCCCCAAGGTGGTGTGCGTTGCACTGTGGTTTTTATTTTAACGCCTGTCGGCCCAGTGCATCCGACTTCAGCATGCATTTAATGTAAGGGTCTGCTTCCTCCTGCATTTTATAAGTTTTAGCTTTCCCGGGGTAACGGCCGGTGCTGTTTTTATAGCTTTGTTTTTATAGATTTGGGTAGTCGGCCCTTATATAACCTATTATATTCTAGGTGAGTTGTCATTGCTTAGTCTATTCCATCCCCCATGACATATATAGCTTGGATGACCCTTCTCGAAGCTTTCGCTGGCTTAGCTCCTCGGACCATTTAGACATGCAAGCTTCCTCACTATTTCAAGGTATTATACTCAAGGAGGTATTCAAGTGACGGTCCTGAAAACAGGCTGCACTTGTGCAGTCTGACTGACAGAGTAGGATGTCAAAAAATGGAAGGGGGACCTGATCCCAGAGAAAGTCCCGTGCTGAAATCAGATGTATCTGGCCAAAAAGTGTAGCTTTCACAACCATGCTGTAAACAACGACACCACGTAATGAAAACGTCCTTTTCACGATGAAGAAGCGTTATTTTATGTACTGCCTTGAGGAGCCCTGTAACATAAGTCTTTGAAATAACGTTCGCGGTTAAATGAGAGTTATATTCTATCAGGCCTGTAAAGAAGTTATAGTTCTTTGAGCGCAGCGAACATTCAACCCCTGAAGTGTCAGCGATCCATTTCTAAATTTGGTTTTCTTGCAGGCTATGGCACGACCTTAGAGAATTCAATCGTCAAATGAATTTCCATTCGAAATTCCATAACATTAGATCTCTTGTCATTGGCTACCTTGTGAACTTCCGTGCGTGACGTTTCAAAAGATCTTTTCAAAGTATTTTACACGTGCTGAAATGGCATACCCGGTTTAATACAAACTTTCAATATTTACTTGTAAACGATCTATTCCTGTCAGTCTGAGCTTAGCTGAGAGACAGGGTGTTTGAATAGGTCAGTCTGTGAAACAGATTCAGAGGAGCAGCGTCGTTTACTTATTGTCAAGTAATTTGAACGTTTATTTTAGTTAATCTAGAATACACATTCGTATAGTTTGTTTTAGTTAATCCATAGTTTACAATCGTGTAGTTAGTGTTAGTTAATCTAGAGTACATAATCGTATAGTTAGTGTTAGTTAATCTAGAGTACATAATCGTATAGTTAGTGTTAGTTCACACGGAGTATACTATTGTATAGTAAGTTTTAGTTAATTTAGAGTAAATTATTGGTTAGTTCGTTTTAGTTAATTTAGAGTACACTATTGTTTAGTTCGTTTTGGTTCATACGGAGTACACTACCGTATAGTTGGTTTTAGTTAATCTAGAGTACCTTATCGTATAGTTCGTTTTATTTAATCTAGAGTACCATATCGTATAGTTCGTTTTAGTTAATCTAGAGTACCTTATCGTATAGTTCGTTTTGGTTAATCTAGAGTATTCTAAAGTTTAGTTTGTAATAGTTGTTCTAGAGTACACATTCGTTTAGTAAGTTTTAGTTAATTTAGTGTACACTAAAGTATGGATTGTTTTAGTTAATCTTGCACAATCGTATATTTTGTTTTAGTTTTCCCAGAGTACGCAATCATATAGTTTAGTGTAGCTGATCTGGAGTATACTATAGTATAGTTTGTTTGAGTTAATCTTGAGTACACTATCGTATAGTATGTTTTAGTTGCTCTGGAGTACTTAATCGTATAGTTTACTGTATCTGATCTGGAGTACACAATCGTATAGTTTGTTTGAGTTAATCTAGATTACACTATGGTATAGTTTGCATACCTTCTGTATTATGCTAAAAAGTGGCACATGTAGGAGGAGGCAGTAAATGAACGTATTGTTGTTGTTGCTGTTGTTTTTGTTGCTGTTGTTGTTGCTGTTGACGCTACTATCCCATTACTACGGAGCAAGCTAGCTGTTGGCAGCCCAATGCCATTGTTATATAGATACATTTCTTCATCAGTTGATCCACTATTCCATACAGTGTGTTGGCTATTGTCGGCAGCGACTGTACGAATTTTTTCTTGATGACTCCAAGCGCTTTGCCGCTGATGAGTAGGTGCGTAACTGTTTCATCTGGCTGCGAGCAATGTCTGCACACGGGGATGAGGGTTGATGCCGTTTGATGAGTAGGTGCCTAACTGTTTCATCTAGCTGCCAGCAATGTCTGCACACGGGATGAGGGTTGATGCCGTTTAAGTAGCTATTGACTCTAGTATGTCCTGTATGAAACTTTAAGATAAGACGTTGATCTCTTATATGCAGCCTAATTTATGCCATCATTATATTTGATCTGTAATACACAGCGATGTGATGTCCTCACCAGCAACTTGTTATTCAGCTTGCGCTGGTATTATTGTAATCGGTTAACCGTGTAGTTGCAACAGGGGCATGAACGATGCTGGCGTCGTTTTTGAATCATGCAAATAGGACGCCATGGATCGTGTTGCATGGAGGGGCAGGATTAAGCATGGCAAACAGACACATTAGATACTGATTGGAATAGGCTAAGAGCTCAGCGTTTGAGAAGACACCTCACACCATGCGATGCCGCAAACAGTCTGGATTTTCCTTGCATACACTGTGGGAGTAGGTTCTCTGGTCGGATTGGTCTTACGAGTCACATTCGTTATCGTCATGGACTGTGGTTACATCCCTTTTTTCAAAGCACAACTAATTATCGTCTGACAGGACGGAAAGAGCCAATGATGCTACATTGTTTATCCTTTTGTTGTTCGAAGTCTTTTGTTCTTTCCAGTCAATCCGCCATTTTTTCCCTAGTATCTAGCTACGCCATGAAACCATAACATGGTATTGCTTATAGTTTTGGATGGAATCATGTTATTGATTACCCTTCCTGCCATAAATATATGAAAAAGATGTACAATTAATAATGCAAAAGGCGAGAGTGTCTTTATGTTACACCTTTCTCACTATCTTTTCTACACTCACACAATCTCTGTGACGTATAGTGTCCTATCTCTCAACATCAACACAGAAAATACTAAGGTGAATGGGAATAATAAAACCGACGATAATTAATTTACTACAAGTTTAGTCATTTACAACTTTATCAAACTAAACTAACTATGAATAAATCTTTCTAACTCAGAGGTTGTTAGCACGAGCTTGAACAACCTCTGGATCTTATAATAATAATAGCCGTCCATCGCAGGCGATGATGACAACGGCAGTCAGACATGTTGTGCTGCACCTCGCCAGTGAGATCGGAGGTGGCTGAATAGTCCAATTCTGGCACGGAAGATCCTTCCACATACGTAGCATTTAATGTCAGAATTGGACGCGTTAATGTCAGTTGTTTTGTCTCTACGTAAAGTGTGTTTTTTCTGTGATTCGGAGGTCCGGTACTCCTCTGCAACGGAGGTGCCACTGATGGTGGTTCTATGCCATGCCTTGCGGTCCTGTGCGAGGCATTCCCATGCGTTTACATCGGTGCTGAGGCGTGTCAGAGATACTTTGAGGGAGCCATCTTTCAGCTCACCATACATTAGTTGTTTTGGGATGTGGTTGTTTGGCATGCGCACGACGTGGCCGGCCCAGCTGATCTGGGTCTTCTGTAAGTGTGTGGATGCTCGGCATTTTTGTCTTTATGAGGATCTCGGTGTCTGGTACCCTATCCTGCCATTTTATTTTGAACAATCTACGGAGGCCCCTTGTATGGAAGTGGTTTATTTTCCTAGCATGCCTGCTGTACACAGTCCACGCCTCACTGGCATACAGAAGGGTGGGGAGCATCTAACGTCCGGTGTTAACGTCTATCCTATATTTCTTTGATTATCTACACATTTAAATTTAGGCCTAAACTATCTAATTTCGAAGTCGCGTTGTGCACTTCCTCAGTTGGCGATGTGTATGGTCTCTGACGATCTGATAACTTATGTCGTCGGAACACAAGCTTCTCAACAAGGGGTGTGGGTGTGCTTCCTGGGGAGTCTTAAGGTACGCCTCACTTTCTGTTAGGGGACTATGACCGACCTATCTGACCAATTCGATTCATACACGTTTTCCAATGCAACTTGGCATGAGCAGTTATCGAATGAGTCTACGTGACTGCTATTTTATGTTTTAGTCTTACACCTTTGTTTGAACTGATATCCGTGAAATGCACAATCGATAATTTTCACAAGCCTTATCCGGTTCTCTACTACTGAATAGTCAGTTTACGAGGGGCGTTTCAATCAAACCGGGACTTTTTTTTTCTAGTTTTAGCTGAATGGGATATAGCGTGCTGGAACTACTATCATTAGTTAGGGCAGTTGTGTCCTATTACTGCTAGGTGATCCACTTGCCATGGGCCCGTCACGTGACAGATAAATACAAATGGCGGAAACACTGTTAGTGCTTGCATGCAACAGCGTGTTGTGATGAAGTTACCAGTGAAAGGAAGGGTGAAACCTGAAGGAAATTTACAGAAGACTACAATCACAATACGGTGATGAGACACTCAACCGCAGTAAGACATTTGAAAGGTGTAAACGTTTTAGATGTGGCCGTACATCCGTGAGTGATGATTCTGGTCGTGGTGGCTCTCAACCAATCAGTCATTTCTGTGAATATCCATACGTTTGAAACATCTTATCCTGGATGCTGAATTTATACCCCGTGGTGCCACTATCCACAGTGAACAGTATATTTTGAGGGATGTGCATAACCATTTGCGAAATAAAACTGGCTGTTTGATCACAAAGGACGTCCTGCTCTTGCGTGATAACAGTCGACCTCATACGACTCAACTATGTGCCATCTTCAGCAACTCGGCTGGAAGGTATTGCCACATCCCCCTTACAGCCCAGGTCTAGCTCCAAGCGATTTCCACCTATTTGGAATTCTAAAAGAATGCCTGAGAGGTCAGCATTTCAGCAGTGATGACGAAGTGAAACACATGCTGTCCTGGATTGGTTCAGACATACTGACAAAACTTTATACGCTGAGTCATTTCAAGCATTACTTAAACGGTGAGATAAGTGCATAAACGTTGCAGGAGATTATATAGAAAAATAAATAACATTTTGACTACTCGAAAATGTTTTTTCATTACAAAATAAGTACCGGTTTGACTTGAATGTCCCTCCAACGTGAGTGTTGTCATTTGTGATGGACCACCACGAGCCGTTGACAGAGAAATGCACAACCGACCATTCTCACTAGCCTTTGCTGAATTTACCGACTCAGGCTATTACCACTCTCTTCGGGATTGTGTCCCAGGTGTTTGCAAAACCTTACGTCCACCCTTCGGGATTGTGTCCCAGGTGTTTGCAACACCTTACGTACACCCTTCGGGATTGTGTCTCAGGTGTTTGCAACACCTTACGTCAACTCTCTCCGTTATGGTGTCCCAGGTGTTTACAACACCTTACGTCTATTCTCTCTGGGATTGTGTCTCAGGTGTTTGCAACACCTTACGTCAATTCTCTCCGTTATTGTGTCCCAGGTGTTTTGCTCTTTTATAATTAAATCAGAGTAGCTGTCTTCTTTCTAAAGTAGGAGTGTTGTACAATTCATTTTCCCCTGAAGTTGGCTTTAACTATGGTCTTGGTTTCATTATACGTGATGTTCAGGTCTGTTGGCGAGGAAGCTCCTCCACACTTTGCTAGTTTGTCTGCAGCTTCACTGCCTTCAATATTAAAGTGGGACGAGATCTATCGTATGATCAACTTTGGGTGTTCTGCTGAGTGCTGTGTCAGGTAGCACATACATTGCTAGAGATCTTTATCTTTGTGTTGTTTTGGCGCTGCTAATGCTGACGAGCCATGTGTCGAGAACACTTTTTCTTGAAGGATATTTTCATTGTGGATTACAAACTCGTCTGTAGCCTCTGTTTCGACACTGAAGATATTGGAGTATGTTTCCGTTGTTAGTACTCGATTGATGTCTTCTTCGTTCCCTAGTTTGTAATAAACTACTCCATCTCCATTGGATGTAGCTTTGTTAGTTGAGTTATTTGTATAAAATTTATGGGATTCAAAGGATGGCGGTTCTAGGGGAGCGAGGAGTAATCATGGTCCGGTTAATCAAGACCCAACCTCCCGTCCTCGTTCGTGCTTCTGGAAACAAGCTGTTACATCAGTCTTGCCAACAAGGTTGGAGACTGACACTTTTGTTGTTCGAAGCTGCTGCATTCGTGCTAAGTTGAATTAACGCTTGACATTTCTTTGGTAGCAGGTTGCTGTGGCTCTTCTTACACCTCTAGGCGTACTTTAGAAGGTCGATAGGTGTTCTACTGTCTGTAGTGCAATAAGATGCTCATCGGTAAGTTCATCACTAAGGGGATAAAAATGTCGATCCCCACCTCGTTGACCAGACTGTTGGGGCACGGCACGTTTCCAGAAGCACGAACGATGACTTGAGGTGGAGGTCTTAATCAATATGTTTCACCTGGCCCTGACTACTTTTTGCTATTGGTGATCGACACTGAAATCACAATAGCAGTAAACTTACTGGAAAGTCCTGCATTGCACTAAATCCCGGCAGACTCACCTTCTCAAATATGCCTCAGTATGTAATAAGAACTATGTCACCCTCTTCCAAAGAACCGCCTTGAAGCATTAACTCAACTCAGTCCCAGTAACTTCCATCAACAACAAGATGGCGGAACTGACGATTTGTCTTTCTTCTTATGACATGCAGTGACACCACCCGTTATCTTTTTTTGAACGAAAAGCAAATAATAACAAAATAAAAACGTTGTGCATGCAGTCTGGAAGTTCCTCTCTGATTGTCTCTTGGAATTCAATTCTTGATACTATCACGAGGACTCGGTTGGTGCCATTCGTAGAAACAGGGACACGCGTTCACGCCAGTGATCTTCAGCTTTCACTAGTTCATTTACAATTTGTGTCGATTTGTACAGATACACGTTGTGAAGAGTTGAATTATTGTTTCTTCTTCTTCTTCTTTTTCTTCAACTTCTTCTTTTTCTTCTTCTTCTTCTTCCATTTCTTCTTCTTCTTCTACTTCTTCTTCGTTTTCTTCTTCTTTTTCTTCTTCTTCTACATCTTCTTTTTCTTCTTCTTCTTCTTCTTCTTCTTCTTCTTCTTCTTCTTCTTCAACTTCTTCGTTTTCTTCTTCTTCGTTTATCTTCCTCTTCATCATCTTCTTCATCTTCTCCTTTTGCTCCTTTTTCTTCTTCTTGTTTTTCTTGTTCTTCTTCTCGTTTTTTCCTTATCGTCTTCTTTTTATTCCTTTTTTCTCTTCTGTTTCTTATCTTCGTCATATTTATATTCTTTGTGGTCGTCCTCTTCTTTTTCTTCATTTGTTATGTTCTTCTTTGTCTATTTTTCTTGTTCGCCTATATTTCACAAGTCAGCATCAATGTTCACGGATCTCTCAAACAGAGCTTTATAATTACCTGAAAGTAAGAGATATTAAGGTTTTTTTGAAAACTTCTTCTTCTTCTTCTTCTTCTTCTTCTTTTTCGCAGTCAGACATCAACCTTAATTTTTTCGAAAAAAGCAGCCGTCATCCTGAGGCTGTCGACACTGCCATAGAGCTTGTCTAGTGTTGCCACTGGTGATGGCCACATCTGCTCTCTCTGATCCTCGTATGTCGGGCAGTTTTGCAGCAAATGCTCAGCGATCCTTTTCCCGGTACCACACGGGCATTCGTCAGTGCCACCTATCTTCAATTTGTTGAATAGGTGGTACCTCAGTCTATTGTGGCCAGTGCGAAGTCTGAAGACCCCGACCTGCTCTCTTCTGTTCAACTGGTAATAAGCATCGTTTTTTGTGTATTTTTGAAAACAATACTCAGATTGCTTTAATAAATCGCTTCTCTTTTACCTTGTCAGAGAAGGGCGTTTGGTAGGTCGACATAGGAGTGTGTACAGCCAGTGAGCTACAGGGACGATTCCTTCTCCCCTATTCAACAGTTAGCTGGCTTGCTAAGACTGGGATTACAGCGAGCCAGGGTTCGAATTTACGGACGGACAGAAAATAATCCGGACGTTCCTGGCACGATCGCTCTTCCAGTCGACCCACCTGTTGTTGTTTAAAATGGGATCAAGATGCTGAGCAGCGCATGAGCTGCAGTGGTCAGCGATCCATAGCTGACTGCTAGCGTCAGGGCCAGCGAACCAGAGCTGCCAAGACCCTTCTACACCTCTATGCGGTGATTCTGGATAACAGGCTGCAACAGAGCAGACTGGATAAGGAGAAGGGATCCAAGAGGGAATGCTAACCCGGTACTCAAAAAATGCTCACTGAAGTCGGAGGGTTGGACCGCAAGGTGCAAATATCGCAGTCAAGCTGTAGACTACGACACAACACATTCCGTTCTCTGGACTACATTCTGTTACTTAAGCCCTTTCAGGGTTTTGTAGCGGGAGATTGAGAACGAACGAAGCCAAGCCAAGCCAAGCCAAGCCAAGCCAAACCAAGCCAAGCCAAACCAAACCAAATGCCCACAATGAGTAGGTTACTCCAGATTTCCGACCCGAAAAGGACGACAAGAGGCGTGTTGTTGTAGCTTTCCTTACATCCCGAGCGTACTGATGAAGGTGGATCTGGGTTTTTTCATGAGGTTGAGCTATGCTTGGCTTTATCTGCGTGTCACTCACTACTACGGGGATTACATTAGCCAGTCTGCCAAGAAAACAGCCAGTTTCCAAGGAGAGCTACGAGGAAGCTGAGGTGAAGATCTTGGTCAGTATATTTTGGCTGACACTGACTAACATGTCTGATCGGTATGTTGTGCCTGACCAGACGTTAGTCTTCCTCCCCCGACCCAACTGCAAATAGGTACGCGACGTATGAGTTGTGGAAGGTAAAAACAGCAAGGAAGGGAACCGGCCACCTCACTTCATATAGATTGCGGCTTAGTATATGACGTTATTTTCATCTCCGACGGCAATTGTTGCGATGGAACTGACATTTACCTTTACTAAGCACCTATGAGTCTGTCCGAAGTGCAATAGCGTCGATTCTTAACTAAAGAGAACTTATTGATGTTACGTTTTAAAAAATGTAAAATATTAAAAAATTGAAATTCAAGACTTTAATCCTCATTTCCAAATTGTCATTTCAGATAGGGCATTATTTCTCGGTCAGAAATGGGAATCTGGAGTCTGACATTCTGTCTAGTATGTTTTACTGTGGCCTTTGTCAGAGGTAAGATCATAATGACCTGTTGTTTAGCTGTTAATGTTTCATTACTACATGGGGTGCTTTCAGACGTTCAGAGAATTTGGTCATTCAAAAATTCTCAACAAAACAAATGGGGTGGGACAGAAACTAGATTGTTATTTGCGAATGCCCACAATGATTAGGTTTACTCTCGTGTACGTCCTGACAAGGACGTTAAGTGGCAGGTTGCAGTAGCTTTCCTCACATCCCAAGCGTGCTGATAAGGCTGGATCGGGGTCCTCCAGGCGGTTGTGCTATACTTGGCTTCATCTGCAGGGCGCTCACTACTACTGAGATCACGTCGATCCACAACTCGTCAGCCTTGAAAACAACCTGTCTCCAGGACACGCTACACAGAAGAGAAATGGTGGTCACGGTCAGCAAATTGTGCCGGACTATGTGCAAACGTCCAGGTCATTAAACAGATTTGTACTTCTCGAAGGTATAATAAAGACCTATGAAATAAAGACCTTTATTCCTTAGCCAAATACCTCCTCACGGTGGGCCTTAACCATTGGAATAAACCACGGTAATGTTAGTTTAAAAACATCAAACTTTAAAAGCCGTTACTGTATGAGATTGGGGGAGGGGGGATGTTGGGTTGCATGATACGTGAGGTGTCTTGCATGTTTTAAGATCCCCCAACCCGCTCCCTCCTCAAAACTACTGACTAAGCACAGTTACACTTCCTAAGGTAAACTTGTAATGCCTAGTTTTGGGAGCTAGGCCTCTGACAAGACCCGTTCATGCTTGATAGTAATTATTATCGTTCGTCGCGCGCGTATGGTGGTCTCAAGTTGATGAATGCTCAGTCGTATTGTTGATTGAGAAGTCAGGGATTTGAGGGGTGTTATGGAGACGAACCACGACTCTTGACCCACTGAGAGTTAACCCTATAAATCATTAAGCACAATGGAGAGGGGTGGGGGGAGGGGCAAGAGTAAACCAGTTCAGGTGAAACATACAGATCAACAACCCGCTGCCTCATGACGACCGTTTGGCTTCCTGCGAACAGGTTGTGTTCCAGCAGTCTGGCAGGTCAACGAGGTGGGGAAATGACAATGTAGAGAGCTTACTGGTGTGCCTACTATTGCCCTACAGCCAGGAAAACCAAAATCTACAAGGTAACCATACGTGATTTACTTGATGGGGATGACTGTGCCTTGAATACAGAGAAGGGAATGCAAGAATGTATGGATCGGTTTTCCACAGCTTGTAAAAACTTCGGCCTTACCATCTCTATCACAAAAACAGAGGTTCTGCATCAACCGGCCCCAGTTATTGTTTGTTCAGATCCTTTAGTAAAGGTACAAAGTCACTGTTTAAAATATGTTAACAGATTGAAGTACCTTGGCAGTGCTCTGTCTCAGGTTATTCACACAGATGATCAGGTGAATACAAGAACAGCTAGGGCGAGTGCGGCATTTGCTAGTTGTTCTTGTTTACGAATTACCACAATGAGTAGGCTACTCTTTTGTGCGCCCTGAAAAGGGCGTTAAGTGGCAGGTTGTCGTAGCTTTCCTCCCATTCTGAGCGAGCTGATGAAGGTAAACCGGGGTGCTCCAGGCGGTTGTGCTATACTTATCTTCATCTGCGTGTCGCTCACTACTGTGATGATCACGTATATCCATCACCTCGTTAGCCAGCCTGTTGTCCTCGACAATAGCCAGTTTCCAGGACGACCAAGGATGAGGTCAGGTGAGGTTCTTGGTCAGTATATTTCTCCTGACCCTGGCTAACATTGTCGGATCAGTGTGTTTTGCTTGACCAGACGTTAGCCTCATCCTCCTACGGCATTTGGTAGACTTCATACTAAGGTGTGGGATAGGCGAGGGATCAGGATTCAAAGAAAAATAAAGGTCTACGTTGCAACTGTTCTATCTACCCTCTTATATGCATTTGAGACCTGGGCATTCTATAGTCGTCATGTCGGGGAATCACTTCCACATGTACTACCTGCGGAAACTACTGATGGTTAGATAGCATGGCATGGTACCAAATACAGATGTCTTAGACAGTATACAAACCATGATATGCGCAGCACAGCTGAGATGAACTGGCCATGTAGCACGCATGTGGGATCAACGTCTACTAAAAGAGCTGTTCTATGTTGAACTCCAAAATGGCAAGAGATCAAGCGGGGGACAGCAGAAAAGGTACATAGACACACTAAGGAGATCATTGATCTAGTGCGGTATTAATCACGATGACTGGGAAAGAAGCAACACAAATCGGACAGACTACGCAGCACTGTGGCGGTTGGTGTTCATAGACATGAGGCATCAAAAATCATTTCTAGTTACGATCGCTCTGCAACTCTGCTCACATCAACCCTTCTTCAACTCCGGTGGAAGTGAGTGTCGTATTTCCCTGTACTGAGTTAAACGACAATTCAGGCCTCAGATTGGCTTATTTAGCCATCTTCGAACTCACGCAAACAGGGAATACTAACAAAGTAATCTTCACCGATTACGATGGACGAACAACATTCACATGTCAGGAAGCCCCCATCTCACCTTCTCAAGTATGCCTCGCTATGTAAGAAAAGCCACTGTCACCGGCTACCAAGGTTATGTTGTGAAAAGTTAACTCAGCTCATTACGAGTAGCTTCGACCATCAACAGCAGCAATAATAAGTAGCCCCCCCCCCCAAAAAAAAAAAAGAAACAAAAACACAACATGACAACAAAAAACATTAATAAAAAATCAACAACAAAACAACATATCACAACAAAAACAATAATTAAAACAACGACAACAACAACAAAACAACAATAACACAGTAAAACAACAATAAAACAACAACAACAAAACAATAACAAAACAGCAACACAACAACAACAAAACACCAATCAACAACAACCAAACAACAATAACACAACAAAACAACAACAAAACAACAAAATAACAACGACATCAAAAACAAAACAACAACAATACAACAGCAAAACAACAAAAAAACAACAAAATAACAACAACAAAACAACAACAAAATAACAACAAAACAACAACGACAACAACAACCTAACAACAACAATACAACAACAAACCAACAACAAAACAACAAAGACAACATAACAACAATCAACAACAAAACAACAAAAATAACACAACGAAACAACAACAAAAGAACAAAATAACAATCAACAACAACAAAACAACAATAACACAACAAAACAACAAAATAACCACGACAACAACAACAAAACAACACCAATACAACAACAAAACAACATCAATACAACAACAAACCAACAACATAACAACAACAACAACATAACAACAATCAACCACAAAACAACAAAAATAACACAACAAAACAACAAAAACACAACAACAAAACAAGAAAATAACAACGACAACAACAACAAAACAACAACAATACAACAAGACAACAACAAAACAACAACAAAACAACAAGGACAACAACAACAAAACAACAACAATACAAGATCAAATCAAAAACGAAAAAAACAAAAAAGCACCAACAAAACAAACAGACAAAAATAACCACAAAACAAAAACAATAACCACAAAATAAAAACAATAACCACAAAACAAAATCAAATAAAAAACAACTACAACGAAACAACAACAACATAACACACACGACAACAGCAACAATGCAACAGATACTGGTCACAGTTTCACGACAGTATCAACATTTAAAATGTTCAATTTTCTTGTACAGAATTGTGTGAAATTATAAATTATGTTTTTTACCTGCTGGAGCCCGGTGTTAAAGCATTTGTGTATTACATTTCTGACAGTTTGTCAATTTGCGTTTGTGTTAATGACGCCATAACTCGCGAAGCAAAAGACATATCAAGCTATCATTTCAAATGAACGTTCTGTGTTCCATGTATAGATCAGCGCAACTTGTTTCAAATGTCTATATTGTCCCCTTTGTAAGTTATGGACATTTTATTAATATTAATGTTGCTTAAAGGTAAATATGAAAATGGTGACTTCATGCCCCAATTTGTTTGATCAAATTGCGCATGCGTGAGATAACATGTACGATTTACATTTATCAGCGTCACAGCACCAATTTGGCGCATACGTAAGATGTGTACTGGGGTACTTCGGGGAAATCGATTCTGAATTAGTAAATTTATCATTCTTCGATCTTAACATGCACGTTGTTGACTTTTCTCCAAGACAATCATAAATGAAAGTATTGCAGAATTATTAGAGAACTATGTAGGCTGAATGTGTAAGGGATGGGGGGATGGGGGATGGGGGGGGGGGGGGAGGATGGACGGTTTCAGGGTGGCAAAAAAGAGCTGATAAAATTGGGATGAGGAAGGATAGAAATGGAGGGTGCAGGGAAAAGAGATGACAAGTTGAGAAGAGAAGAATTAGGTGGTAGGACGAGGGGCTAAGAGGTGAGAGAAATATAATTGGGAGGGGTGGGGGTGGGAAGTTTAAACAATTTACTGTTTTTATAATTATCCTGGGCAGCGGGGTGTGCCCCAGATTCCTTGCTCGCATTCAGGTATGTATGTATGTATGTATGTATGTATGTATGTATGTATGTATGTATGTGTGTGTGTATGTATGTATGTATGTATATATGTATGTGTGTATGTGTGTATGTATGTATGTATGTATGTATGTATGTATGTGTGTGTGTATGTATGTATGTATGTATGTACGCATGTGTGTGTTTGTATGTATGTATGTATGTATGTATGCATGCATGCATAAATGTAAGTATGTAGGTAATTATTTATGTATGTATGTATATATGTACGTACGTACGTGTGTGTGTGTGTGCGTGCGTGCGTGTGTGCGTGTGTGCGTGTGTATATACATACATATACATATAGACATATGTATATATGTGAGGATTCCGTGGCAAAGTGGTTAAGCCGTCGGCCTCGTGATCAGGTGGTGTGGGTTCGACTCCGGACTCCGCCGTCTTTTTCACGGATACTTGATGCATCCCGTAGTCGCCCCTTAGTTGTCTTGTCCTTGACTTGCTACTGGAGTCGGGCGGCTCGAGACGAGAGAGTGAGAATAAAAAGTAGCGCAGATAATCCTTACAAAAAATTCCGCAAGCAAATAAATTATGCCATCGTCGTCTGCGATGGACGGCGGCGTTTGCCTTGCCTTCGCCTTTGTATGTGTGTGTATGTATGTATTTATGTATGTATGTATTTATGTATGTATGTATTTCATTTAAACTACCATATTAACACAATATATTTGTTAATAATGCTATATATATATATATATATATATATATATATGCAACTACAGAAATGCATTTATAAACGTAATAAGAAACAGATGCAAATAACGCGAAAGAGATAGAGAGAGTGTGCAAAAGAGAGGATTGTGTATTGAAACCTACGCATAGATGTCCAATGTATTCAGCACTCCGACAACTTTGATTTATTTGCATTCAATTTGTTTGCTTAGAATCCGTCGACTTCCTGGTCTATTTATCAACGCTGCTAAGCATAGAGCAAGCCATATTGCCCCCTTTTATCCAACCAAAACTTAACAGTTTTGATAAGTACTATTCTATTCAAGAAACACATACATTAAACGTGGGAGTAAATCTTTGTGTATATACACCTGGAAACTTGATAAAAGTAAAAATTGTATACGCTTGATGCTTGGTGTATTTTTACGGGACGTTTCTTGGATCAGTGACTTATAAAGGGATATTTGTGTTGAGAGCATTAAAAAGTCGGAATATCTAGGAACGAAACTTGTGACTGCATTTTTAGAATGGAGATAATAGAAGGACAGTCTCACGGTTGGGGGTCTCAAATATTGATTGGGTAAAACTGAAGGAGCATTTATGGGTAATATTTAGTAAAACTGAGGTAAGCGTTCTTGATAATTACTGCGTAGAACGTGTGTAGGGGTCACAGATAAAGTTTGTGCTAAACTGAGTTAAGGGCTCTGGATAATAATTGATGAGATTTTAGTCCTGGATAAATGTTAGGTAAAACTAAAGTTAGGGGTCTGGATAAATGTTAGGTAAAACTAAAGTTAGGGGTCTGGATAAATGTTAAGTAAAATTAAAGTTAGGAGTCTGGATAAATGTTAGGAAAAACTAAGGTTAGGGGTCTGGATAAATGTTAGGTAAAACTAAAGTTAGGAGTCTGGATAAATGTTAGGTAAAACTAAAGTTAGGAGTCTTGATAAATTTTAGGTAAAACTAAGGTTTGGGGTCTGGATTAATGTTAGGTAAAACTAAAGTTAGGAGTCTTGATAAATTGTAGGTAAAACTAAGGTTTGGGGTCTGGATAAATGTTAGGTAAAACTAAAGTTAGGAGTCTTGATAAATTTTAGGTAAAACTAAGGTTTGGGGTCTGGATACATGTTAGGTAAAACTAAAGTTATGGGTCTGCATAATGATTGTATAAAACTGAATTAGGGATTATGGATAATGTTTGAATAAAACCGAGGAAGCTCTTCTCGGATCATTGCTGTATAATACTGAAGTGAGAGGTAAAACATATTGAAATGCGACCAGGCCTCCTAAATCTATGGGATAGAACTGACATAGCGGGTACAATCGGTGATAAATTTAATAGCAATATGGGCCCTATACTTTGCGAACAGAGCCACGTTAGGGACCTCAAACTGACTTCTTCTTCTTCCTTTTCTTCTTCTTCAACTTGAATATGTCTAACGAAAGCAATAGTTGACCTTAGGTTTTTGGATATCACAATAGAACTTGTCCAGGAATGGTATTGATGATGGCCACTAGTGTCTTCTCTGTTCCTCGTATGTTCAACACCTTTGTAGCTGATGCCAAGCTGTTATTTTCTCAGTGTCGCGGACCCATTCATCTGTATTTCCTATCCTTAGTTTATTGAACAGTTAGTATCTCAGTCTGTGGTGGCCTGTGCGGAGTCGAAAGATTACTATCTGTTCCCTTGTGTTGAGCTGGTTCTTTCTTTTCTTCTTTGCGTTCATGATCTTTTGGTTGCGCTATATCTGCAGGCCAGTCGCCATTATGAAGTATGTAGTCTTCACCAGGTCGGAGCGGCTGCCCCAGGGCTCTTGAACTCAGCTATGCGCCCTCTGGCCAGGTCTGGCATATCATTTCTCTATAGATTGGGCATTCCTATAGAATATGTTCAGGGTTCTGGCATCCTGTTCCACATGGGCACTCATCGGTGTGGGAGATCTTCAGTCGGTATAAATATTCTAGAAGTCTGCAGTGTCCAGTTCTCAGGCGAAATAAGGTAGTTTGTTGATTTCTATTGAGTTGATGAATTGGGTCTGGTGTACTGCTTATGTTTCTGTCTTCTTTCCATTGGTATATATACTGATTTCTGATGATGTTCTTGATTTCTCTGTATGGTACTCGATGATCAAATTGTGCCTTTTTGCTGCCATCTTTTGCCAGAGCGTTAGCTCTCTCGTTTCCCGTGATTCCGCAATGGGAGGGTAGCCAATAGAGCGCTATGATAATATGCGTCATTTGGTTGATGGCCTGTGTGCTCTGCTTCCCACTTGTTCCTGTATCTACACCTGCTAAACCTCTTGGCCTCTTGGTAAGTTATACCTATATCATCTTGAGGTAGCTTTCCGCCTTCTCTTGACAGTCTGTCAGCATCTTCATTGCCAAAAATATTGCAATGAGATTAAATCCACTGTATCACAACAATCTTCAACCGGTGATATAGTTTATAGAGTATCCCTCTTAGTTCCTTAGGGTTTGTATTTTTCTAGCTCGTCAGGGGCCGCTACCCCTGACAGCACGTCTGTGAAGAGTATCACTTGGCTCTCTGTATTTTCATCTGTCCTTTTAACTGCTGCTGTAGTATTCAAGGCTGCTGTCTTTGTTCTGAAGTTACTTGACATCGTACAAGTTGCCACCGATAGCTGCCTCTGTGTTCAGTTTTTTAGGCTCAGAAAGACCTCCCCCCCCCCCACCCCACCCCTCTCTTCTCAGTTCTATTTGATGCCCACTGATCTGTGCATACATGGTGGTACTTGCGTCTTTATTCATTCCAAACTGAGTTCTCTGGGTTACCATCGCACGTAACGGGGCATTCCATTTCAAGTTAAGGGGAGGACAGGTCAATTCAAATTTGATTTTAAATAAATAAGTAGAGACTTAGATATAGGCTGACCTGTAAAAAAGATGATTATATTCAGTTTTGTGAAGGATTAGGGTTATGGTGAGTGTTATAGTTAGGTTTAGGGTTAGGTTTAAGGTTAAAGTTAGAGTTAGGGTTTTATTGTTATAGTTAGATGTAGGGTTATGATTATGGTTAGGGCAAGGTTAAATGTTAGCGTTATGGTTATGGTTATGTTCGATCATGATCATATAGCTATTGATCAGTCAATCTTCACTGATCTCGTTTACACGGATGACTCCTGTTCAGCACAGACAGATCTGCGCTGCAGAGCTCTCTGGAAATGTTAATGAAACGCCCTCTACATGTCTGTCTATATCCTGGGCCAAGACCAAAGTTCAAAATCTCATTTCCGACACAGCACCAGAGGGTATTGAAACTCAAAGTCATACTGCGGGGGTCACCAACGAATTCATCTATATCGGTAGCATGATATCATCCGATGGGCGCAGGGGTCCCGAAATGTCAAGGCGGATCGGACTAGCTGCTTCCGCTATGCACAACCACTGACGTATGTGGAGTAATGACAAGATCTCCCTTGAGACAAAAATTCATATCTACCAATCCTGCATGGTCACAGTCCTGCTTTACCGCTCCGAAACCTGGACATTGCTGAAACATGACATGTCGAGATTAGAAGCCTTTCACGTGCGCAACCTGCGACGATTCCTGGGAATCCGATAGCATGACTACTTCCGCAACGTAGAGGTCTCTGCTAAAACAGGCCTCCACCTAATCTCAGAAACACTTGACCGCCACCGAGTTTCTTTGTTCGGTCATGTTGTACGACTGGACCAGGAAACCCCGGCCCACAAGATATTACACAAGTCGTTCTTCAGCGCCAAAAGTCTTCCCCTGACCGGCTTGTTGCGCAAAAGAGGCCGTCCCAGAACAGTATGGCTCCAGCAAGTAGCAACCTCCTCCTCCGCCCTGGACGAGGCCTGGAAGCACGCCACAGATGTGGGTCATGGATGTGGCCGACCGACGCAACAGGCCCCAGACGCCTAAGCGAACATTATTATTATGTTTAGTTTTAGGGTTAGGGTTAGTGATATGGTTAGGTCTTGAGTTAGGCTTAGATAACGTGGTTGCTATTACATCGCCTGGCAGCTGTAGAAACTGGATGCAACTATTCTTATCATGGAACAACGTTGACAGACTCCAGAAATTGATTGTCAAGACTGCAGAAATAAACGGCTGCAGAAATAAACGGCTGCAGAAATTCTCGCCTATTCTCACAGAATGTTTGAATGTTTTAAAAAGTGGGCTATTATTTGACGTCGTTACTTCAAATATGTGCTAAAAGTATATTTCTTTTGTTTGGATTGAATACCTATTCTGTTTATGTCTGGCTATCTTTTTTAACAACCCCGGGAATGTTTTCTATCAGCTCTTGGAAGCGCTGTTCTCTCAATGCTGAAACTCGATGTGTCGGAACGAAAGGCGCAGATATCGCAACCTCGCTCTAAACTGCGACACAATATCATTACATCCTTTATATAGGATGAACACAAAGAAAATACAAATGTTTTGAACCTCAAACAGAGCGTGACAGAAAACAGTAACAAATAAATGTTACGGAAACCGGATAATTTTTAAATAAATGTAAATGCTAACAGCTGTAGAATCTCACGAGAATTTAACCTGATCAAAACTAGCACTGTGCGTTAACAACATAAGAAGATCTGGCTTCTTCTTCTTCAATCGACTGATGCTATGCTGCTAGTCCGGTGTGGTTCACGAAAGAGACTGGGCTTCATGTCTTCGTCGGTCCCCCACAGCTTTTCAAGCATGATCGCTCTCACGGGCCATACCGCCTCTTTATTCTGCATAATTGAGGCTTTCTCCATGATAGGTTCTGGTGTTTGATTGGGCACTTCGCAATCGCACATGTAGGTGTCTATAAGACCAATTATGTGCAGGTGGGCCTTGTGTCTGCAATGTCCCATTATGAGTCTGAAGATCTTTGTTTGCGCATCTCTGCCAAGTTTATCTATGCTGTCATAATCTGATTTGTATTCTTTGTGCTGGTCTCTCCATTCCGTCCTCATGAATCGTTTTATGAGTGTCTTTGTTTGTTTATAGCTCTGTGGATGGCCAATTTGTATGCAGCTACTTCCGGCTTATGTGAGCTCACCAACTTTCTCGTTTTCAAAGATCTCACAATGGGCGGGAATCCATTGTAGGACTTGACTGTTTTTTTGGAGGGACAGCGACCCGATGTTATATTTAAATAGCATCACACATTTGCCATACTTTTGCAACTGTGACCTTTTGAATCGCCACAACTGCCTGTTGATCACTTTATAGAAAATTAAAATATCAATAACCTTAATCAATTATAAATAATTTTTTTTAAATTTACTAACATTAAAAATCAAAAACCCGACTCCTTCCAATTACAGGTGTGCTTGTCTGGGATTCGATCACGTAGTGATTGTTGTGAACAAGTAAACAAACTCATGTTTCTCATTGGAATATAACAATATATTTATCTATGCATTAATTTTAACCATTCGGGTTTGTTTTAGGCACAATTGATTTGTTCCACTTGCATCAATAAATAAGATTGTTTAAAATATTTAATATCGATGTTATTTTTCCCTCTAAATTTTCTGCGCCATGCAGAAAAAGCAGAAACATGGACACCGAATAGCAAGTTAGAAAAGATAATTGAAGTCTTTAAAATGTGGGTATATAGAAGATTGGATCGCACTTCGTGGAAAGAGAAGAAATCAAATGTGGAGGTAATGAAAACAGTGGGGGTGAAAAGAGAATTGATGATCGAAATCAAAATTAGGCAGTTAAGATATTTTGGTCATATAACAAGACTTGCTGAAGACCATACTAAAAGGTGGAAGGCAATCGTCCAAGAGGTAGGCAATCAAATTTTATTAGTGGGTGGATAACCGCAGATTATGGGCTGGAAAAAGTATATCAGATTCCACCATTACGGCAAGAAAGAATACACTAGAGATCTATTTCAGTCAATCTTCGATGCGGAGTTGACACTTAAGCTAAGCTAAATTTTCCGTTTTAATTAAAACACGTACATTTGTTTCTTGCGTGCATTCATGCATTTTCGCGGAACACACTTTGAGAATCGCTGCCTAAACGCTTGACGAATACTTTTGTTGAAAACATGCGCTTCACTGTGATCTGAAAGCATTTAACTGGTTGATGAATGTAATGTACGGCATGCGGCGCTATGGACAACAATGAAGCAATACAAGATCAATAGTAATATTGTGAAGGTAATTGAGAACCTTTATGAGAAGGCGTCAAGTGCAATTTCTGTAGATGGGATACTAAACGAATGGTTCCGCACGTCTGTTGGAGTGAGACAGGGTTGTATACTCGATCCAACACTCTTCAATGTCTGTTGGAGTGAGACAGGGTTGTATACTCGATCCAACACTCTTCAATGTATGTTGGAGTGAGACAGGGTTGTATACTCGATCCAACACTCTTCAATGTATGTTGGAGTGAGACAGGGTTGTATACTCGATCCAACACTCTTCAATGTCTGTTGGAGTGAGACAGGGTTGTATACTCGATCCAACACTCTTCAATGTCTGTTGGAGTGAGACAGGGTTGTATACTCGATCCAACATTCTTCAATGTATTCTTGGAAAGAATAATGGAGGCGACTCTGGACGGACATGTTGGTACGGTCAGAATAGGTGACAAGACGATCACAAACCTACGATTTGGAGAAAATATAGATGGTCTGGTAGGCACGGAGACGGAACTCCAGGAGCTGATTAGTAGATTGGACAGAGTGACACAGAGCTATAGCATGGAGATCGATGAAGAGAAAACAAAGCTGATGAAGGGTTTACATCGGTGAGACAAACAAATGGTCTGGAACTCGACGTTGTACATCGGTTCAAGTATCGGGGATCACTGATCAGTGACGAGTGCTCACAGTCTGAAATAATATCCAGAATAACACAGACACCTACGGCGCTTTCGCGTTTGAAACCCATATGGCAGTATAAGTGGCTCGCACTCAGCATATAAGTTGGACTAATGCGCTCACTGGTGCTCTCAATATTTGTGTATGCCTGTGAGACTTTGACCATTACAGCGGATATCCAGTGCAGAATACATGCAATGGAAATGAGGTGCTTTAGAAGACTTTTAAATTTTACATATAAGGATCGTGTCACGAACGGGGAAATACGACGAAGAGGGGAAAACTCCTTTTGATGATCTGTTGACAGCTATCAAGCGGCGAAAGATGACTTGGTATGGGCATGTCACGAGGTCCAGCGGAATTACAAATTTGATACTGCGTGGAAAGAGAGGGCGGGGTCGTCTAAGAAAGAGATGGGCAGAAAACATCACCGAGTGGTCAATCCTTCCTTCCGGTGAGGCACAACTGCCGGCAGCGGACAGAAATAGATGACGTTGTGAGGGTGTCTTCCAGTGGTGCCCCAACGACATGATGCTTACTGAAGGCAATTATGTTGTAACCACGTTACAATTTAATTATTTTATTCCAAATATATTTGCTTCAAATTATTTTCTTGGTGGACATTCGCTATTTATCCTGGACTTTGAAATTATGTCGCTTATAGCAACAACAAAAACAAACAAACAAAACAAACCGAAACACACTGCAGATTGATATCAAGCTTTCATAATTACTTATAAAATGGAAAGATGAATGCTTCATAATAATGAATACTAAGGAGACTAGTGTAGTTTTGTTGGAAGACGGCGATGGTCACACGCAGCTGTGGATATGTATCTTTCCAAGTAAAAAGTCAATGTAATCATAGAAAACAGACACTGCTGTCGGGGATGAAGTGTTGTAGACTTCACTGCGTACTTGCCTCTTAATTCAAATCCCAGAAAAAAACTATTTTTAGCACAGAATTTGAGATAAGAACGTCACAGAATAGTCCATTTTTAAAAACTATTGTCGGTGAAACGTTCGGCGAGAACAGACGAGAATCTCTGCTTCTCCTGCCACTTATTCCTGCCGCCTTGGCAATGAATTTCTTCAATCTGTTAACGTTTGTCCATGACAAGGAGAGTTGAATACAGCTTCTACAGCAGCATGGCATAATCCATAATGCAATAACAACCAAGTAATCTAACCCTAAGCCTAACAATAAATCTAACTATAACTCTAATCAAAACCCTAAACTGAACCATAACCAGAACCGTTACCCTAACCTAACCCTAACCTTAACCGTAACCCTAACCGTAACCCTAACCTAACCCTAACCTAACCCTAACCTAACCTTAACCTAACCTTAATCGTAACCCTAACCTAACCATAACCGTAACCCTAACCTAACCCTAACCTTAACCGTAACCCTAACTTAACGCGAACCTAACCTTAACCTAACCCTATCCTAACCCTTAGCTAACCCTAACCTAACCTTAACCTAATCCTAACCTAACCCTAACCTAACCTTAACCTAATCCTAACCTAACCCTAACCTAACTTTAACCTAACCTAACCTTAACCTAACCCTAATCTAACCCTAACTCTAAACCTAGGCATAACCATAACCTAACCCTAACCCTAAACCTAACCGTAACGCTATCCGTAAGTATAACCCTATTCATAACCCTAACCTTTCGCAAAACTAAATATAACCATCTGTTCTACACTTCTCTCTTAATCTAAGTCTTTACTTTTTTTGTTTATTGTCTTCACTTATTTATTTAAAATAAAATTATATCGACTAGTCTTCCCTTCACTGTACTAGACTCTTTTGTAAAGTGGAGAGGTTAGTCTCTTCCTTCGCTGTCTTTCCTTGTCTAAAAGTAAGTCAGGTACCAATTTTTAGTGATAACGGGATTCGAATTCGGTACCTTTGCTTTGAGGCGTTAGCGTTCTACCACTCACCTACTCAGACGTTAAATTCTCGAGCATGTATTCAAGATTTTCTTTTTTTTTCATTTATGTTCCGGTAAATTGGTTCTTGACATTGGGGATGGGAGGGGGGGGGGGCAGAGAAGAGTCACCTCGGGGTCCATAAAGAATCAGAGGGTAGATTGAAGGGAGGAGGGAGGGAAAGAATCATCTCGAAGTCCACGAAGTCATTGGGGGTCTGTGATGAGCCATCTTAGGGTTCTAGAAGAGTCATTGGGGGTCCGTGATCAGCCATCTTAGGGTTCTTGAAGAGTCATATGTGGGTCCGTGATGTGCTATATTAGGGTTCTTGAAGAGTCACTGGGGGTCCGTGATCAGCCATCTTAGGGTTCTTGAAGAGTCATCTGTGGGTCCGTGATGTGCTATATTAGGGTTCTAGAAGAGTCATCTGTGGGTCCGTGATGTGCTATATTAGGGTTCTTGAAGAGTCATCTGTGGGTCCGTGATGTGCTATATTAGGGTTCTTGAAGAGTCATCTGGGTATCCGTGAAGTGGCATCTTGTGATCCGCAAAGAGTCATTGGCGGTCCGCGACGAGTCATCTTAGGAAGCACGAAGAGTCATTGGGGGTCCGCTACACTTCATCTTAGGGTTCACGAAGAGTGTGTATTTGCTATAGTTAGCCTCAGAAGGCTCAATGTTCGGAATAGCTTGGAAATCGCTGTACTATCTCCTATTTTTGATATCTTATCACGCATTAGTATAATGACCCCCCAAACTTCTTTGAAATCCTGCATTTGATGATTCAGAATGTGTCTAGCCCATAATCGTACTATTACGACCCAAATTGGACTTTTAATGTAAACGTACCTGCGTTCGTCTCTTTCAAAGGTAAATAAATATTGGTTTCCTCCTGTCAATGAAATAGCTGAATGGTGATTTAAACAGCAGTCGTGGGTTCGTATCCATTTTGACATGAATACACGCTAGATGTCAAGTCCTGTTTTGTACCCAACTCAAGGCCAACTGCTTCCGCGTGATATATATGATGATTTATATCTTTAGTAACATGACGTCATGTAACAAACTTGGAGGAAAACCCGTTGCCAACTAGAAAGTAAGATATGTTTTTTCCTATCCAAAAAAAAACTCGGACTATAAGTTAAATTATATAGGAGGACGAAGTATCAATAACATCATGCATGACCGCCTGGAGGACCCAGGTCCACCTTCATCAGCTCGCTCGGAATGTGAAGAAAGCTACTGCAACCCGTCACTTAACGCCCTTTTCAGGGCGCACAAAAGAGTAACATGCTCATTGTGAGCATTCGAAACAACAATACATACATACATACATACATACATACATACATACATACATACATTCATACATACATACATACATACATACATATGCAAACGAGGTATATATATCCTCTTCTGCATTCATCCTGAATAGGTCGTTGCAACTTTATGTCGCAGTTCTCAACCAGGCTGCGATATCTGCGTATTTCGGCCGGATCCATCCTGTTTCAGTTGGT
The DNA here is from genome assembly GCA_036924085.1 of Ariolimax columbianus. Lineage (NCBI taxonomy): Eukaryota > Metazoa > Mollusca > Gastropoda > Stylommatophora > Arionidae > Ariolimax > Ariolimax columbianus. The sequence continues at coordinate 79,007,228 of JAVGWX010000004.1, read as the reverse complement.
TTTGTAATGCCATATTTGCCTTCCTTCTGCAATCCCTATTTTCTCAACTAGACTACACTAGTGCAGCCAGTTTCAAGTACCGCTTGGAGTCGGAATACTGTTTTTGGTCAGCTCTGGTTCGCTAACCATGAAGCAAGCAATCCTTTCTTCACAACCTGGAGATATTCCTAGAAGGAAACAGGCATGACAACGAAGAAGATTCCTTACGGATTTCCCTGCATAACAACATTTGAACTCCTGACAGAGGTCATGCTTCTGTCTTGAACGACTGAGTTAGAATTTTTATACTTTCGTTGACCTTTTCACATTTAATGTTTATGTGGCTTAAAGTTTCTGCAACACGAAGTTATCTTCCTCGTGTCCAGCCTTCAGTAGTCACCTCTTAAGATATGCTTTGTAAGTTTACAGTGTTACTAAAGTCAGCCCCTTTTTCGTGCCCACGTAATACGTTGGTGATTTGTTGTTACTGTTATTGATCCAACAGCTTCTGGACTAGTAATGGTGAGAGCTGATGGGAAACCGCATTAGCTTTCTGTGTAATCGATTCCACCTCTCTATCTAGCCTTCCATCTTGTGTGAACAAGCTGCCCAAGTATTTGAATTCACTGACTTGTTTAAGCTCTGTACTTTTTACCTGTATATTTAGTGTTTTCTCTATTCTGCTCATTTTCATTACCTCAGTCTTTGCTGTACTAATCCTTATATTATATCTATCGCAGTTATTGTCAAGGGCATTCAGATGTTTTAGGAGGTTTTATTCATCGGAATGAAAGCGACTCTGCAAAAAAGAGCTCGTTCATTGTAGTGGTTTCTGGTTTTGCTTCAGTTGTTATTTGATCATAATATTATAAAACAGTATTCCAAGCAGTTACATTATATTACATAACACTATTCTGTCATTTATTTGTCTTTTTTTTTTTTTTTTTTTTTTTTTTGGTTTTTTTTTTGTTGTTGTTGTCTTTCAGGAGATGAAGTACTCATTACAACACCCCACGTGGCGCACACTGCTCAGGGCCAATGTCTGTTCCCAGACGTTCTGAAAGTAGAACTGCTTCCACGAGACGTGAATGTTGAGTGGGCTATCCACCTCTCTCGAGACCAGGTCTTTCCTTCAGTTCGTTCTGTGCTGTTCATGAGAGATGGAGGTTCGAGTCCCGTGGAAGAGTTTCAAGTTGATAGTAACGAGGTGATAAATACAATTTACTGTTTTTCAGTCTATTTCAATGAATGTCTATCTCTTGAACTGTCTAAGTTTCTTTCTGATTGTCTGCTAGCCTCTTTGCACGCTTGTCTGTCTGTCTACCAGTAGCCTAAATTAGTCTAATTCAATTTAATCTCAATTAGACTAATTCAATCTAACATAGTATAATATAATATTACAAAACATAATATAACATAATATAATAATATATAACATAACTTTATATAATATAATATAATATAATATAATATAATATAATATTACGCAATATAAAGCAATTTAAAGAAATTTTAATTTTAATATCATTATTGAAATATAAGTATATATATATATATGTGTATTTTTATATATTATTTTAATAACAATGGAATTTAATGTAATGTAATATAATAAAATATAATATTTTTTACAATACAATATAATACAATACAATACAATGTGATGCGATGCGATACGATTTAATACAATACAATGAAATTCAATATAATATTATGTAATGCAATAAAACATAACATAATAAAACGTAATATACTGTAATATACCATAACATAATGTAATATAACATAACATAATATAATATAATGTAATTTAATGTAATATAATGTAATTTAATGTAATATAATATACTATAATACAATATCTGGCAAAGATGGCGCCATAACTGGCTGCGAGTCTACATTTCTCTACTGTTTTAAATCATTATGGATGCCGCTAGACCACGGATTTGCCTGGAATTCACACTAGTCGACGACTTACACTTGTGTTCACGGAAACATGGTGTTGTTTTCCGTCTGGACTTGTTATTTCTTTTTTTTTTTGTGATTTCTTCCATCCGTTTATCCTGGTCTGGACGCCGGCTGAATGGCACTACGCTTATACCTGTGTCGTATTTCACGGGTTAGTTCTGCCGGTTCACCTTCACGAATTTGGCGTGTGGGAATTTTAGATGCTACTATGATGAGCTGAATGCAGCTGGGGAGAGATGCCAGACTCGCACACGCTGAGTGTTGTCCATACGACTTCTTGTGGTTATCGAAAAGGCACGACAAACACCGTTAGATGCCATCCCACCTTTCTACCCTGCGGGTTACATGTTTACGGAAAGGCTTCGGTGGTAACCCTTAGGCAAAATCTGCATCCTATGCTATCTCCAGTCGTCTCGATGAATGTCTTGCCACTGGCAAAAGGTAGCTTAGGCTCTGTGAGTGAGGTTGACAAAAGGCGCAGTTTCTTCCTCACTTTAATCCAAATCACCGCGCAAGTCACCCATTTCAGCGGACACAGCAAGAGATACGACTGTCCACGCGGCTGAACAAAGAGAGTGGTCTTCATCACTTGTGATGAACAACGATTAATACAATATAATACAACACAATACAATACAATATAATACAACACAATACAATGTAATGCGAGATGATACGGTACAATACAATTCAATGTAATGTAATATAATATGATATGATATAACATACCATAACATAACATAACATATCATAACATAACATATCATAATATAATATAATATAATATAATATAATATAATATAATATAACATAACATATGAATATATCCACATTTAAATCAGCTGCAAATCATTTGTCAACTTTATATGAATAATTTACACAATAATCGTCCAGTCATATTTTCATTACTTTGCCAACATCTTAACAATCAGTTTTTCGGTCAATCAATTTGCTTATCATCTATTAATTATAGGGGACGGCGTGGCCTAGTGGTTTAGTGGCACGGCTCACAATCCGAAGGTGCTGGTTTCGATCCCCATCACAGCACCGGCCGTTACCCCGGGGAAGCAAACCCTTAGAAAATGCAGGAGGAAGCAGACCCTTACATAAAATGCATGCTGAAGTCGGATGCACTGGGCCGACAGGCGCAAAATAAAAACCACAGTGCAACGCACACCGCCTTGGGGAATAGAGAAATAAGGCGAACGCAAAAAAAAAAAAATCCAAAAAAAAAAATATTAGTTATAAATCAATACTCTGCCAATGATTTGCCACTCTTGCAATTTGTTTGCCAATCTGACAATAATCTGCACATCGTCTATCAATCATGTATTCATCTTTTCTGTCAACTGCCAATCAGTCACTCATCTATCAATAACCTGTCATTCAGAGAATCATTTATCGAGTATCTGTAAATGATGTGTGAATATGTCTATGGTCAATGAAACACATATTGATGATTTAGCAATTTCAATTAATCAAACAATCAATCAATCATCTGTCAATCAGCACGAAGGGATCAGTGCTTACCACAGCCATTTACATGGGGCCGCCTTCGTCGTTAAGTGTGTCCGCCGTGAAGAACACAGATCCTACTTTCAGCTGGTGAGTACCCCTGGCTTTTTTATTGTTGTTTTGACAGGATAAAACAATTATCTATTTGAATGCATGTCTCTTCTCTTATTTGCTCCTCTTCTACCCCTGGGGAGTAGGGGGAGGAAGACTAATGTCTGGTCAGGTACAACATACTGATCAGACATGTTAATCAGGGTCAGACAAAATATACTGGCCAAGTCAACCCACCTGGACTTCCTAGCAGTCTTCTCTGGAAACGGGCTGTTTTCATGGCAGTTTGGCTAACGAAGTGAGGGATTGACGTGATCCCTGTAGTAGTGAAGCTAAGCATACCACAACTGCCTAGAGGGCCCCCATGTCTACCTTCATCAGCACTCTCGGGATGTGAGTAAAGCTACAACAAACCACCACTTAACGTCCTTTTCAGGGTGCACAACAAAATAAACCTATTCATTGCGAGCATTCAACAACAACAACAACAACAACAACAACCTCTTCTACCTTACTAACATAGTCCTCCCCTTTCTGCCCCTGGAGGTGAAATAGGCAGTTTTGTATGTGCCTACAATTGTCCTGGCTGCATTTTTGCATTATGGAGAAGCTACCTACTTTTCCTCTTTGTGAAGTCCACTATTGTGTAGAAATTTTATTACCTATAGAATTTGTGCCCGGGTAGGGGTTAACAATCTGCTCTTTTTTTAAATTTCTAACTGCAAATGATTCTTATATATGCACAGTTTGTACGCAGGACCTCTGAGTTTATCGTCCATCTACGAAAGGACAAGATAGCTTGATCTAACCTATCTTATAAGCAGGTAACGCTTGAAACTTGCGGGATTCGAACATTGATTTACGATTGCGTTTGCTTTTTTTAGAGGGGAGCTCCTTAACTCTCAGATCTGAATTTGAAAGTGAGTCACGAAAGCACAATTGTTAGAGAATACTGCAACAACGATGAAATGTATGTTGATGAAGATGGTAAGCCCGTCAAGGGCTCCTCAGAATTATTTTGAACTCAGCACTTGACTTTTCCACACCGACGAGTGCATAACACTCTTCTTTGGAGTTAGGAAAGAGCCAAATATAATTCTAGTTTTTGCCAGGAGTTAAAAGAAAAACCACAGGACCCCAGAACTATTGCTGCCGAAGACGGATGTGTCGGACCGAAAGGTGCAAATATCGCAGTCAAGCTGTAAACTAGCGATACAACGCATTTCGTTCTCCGGAATAGATCCTGCTACATGCTAAGCCCCGTTCAGAGCTTGGTAGCAGGAAATTGAGAACGAACGCAGAAGAAGAAAAAGAAGTTACTCGTTCAGACTTCTTTTTCTTCGTCCATTCTCAAACTAGTTTAGGTCAGTTTTAGTTTAGTCGAAGAATCAAAGTCAATGCACACGGTTTAACCCACGTCCTCTATTCTTTTCCATTTGGGGGGGGGGGGGGGAGAATATTAGCACATTGCACGAATACCTGCTAGGATCCCGTAATAGATTGGAAAGATTTTTAACATCATTTTGAATTTTGTCCGGGGAGCGGTCGTTAAACCTACTCTTTTCGATCTCCAACTGCCGAGGGCTTTTTAACGTGCGCGACACTGAACACGGGCGCCCGATCTCTACTACTCACTGATCTGGGGAAATGCCAGCATGTCCACGTGAAAAAATCCCGGTCTTCCTATTGATTTGAACCCGCAACCTTCAGCACCTGAGGCGGATATCTTACCTCGAGACCTCTCAAACGTTCTCAATCTCCCGCTATCTAGCCCTGAAAAAGAATTTGCATGTAGCAGGATGTTGTTCGGAGAACGGAATGCGTTGTGTCGTAGTTTTCAGCTTGTCTGCGATATTTACACTTTCCGATCCGGCACATCCGACTTCAGCGAGCATTTTTGAGTACCGGGTTAGTAATCCCTCTTTGATCCCTTCTCCTTAGCCATTTGACCCTGTTGCATCTTGGTATCCAGGATCACTGCCTGAAGGTTCAGAAGAGTCTTGGCAGCTCTGATTTTCGCTGACCCTCACGCTAGAAGCATTAATAATAGTAATATTATTAAGAAGACGACAAAGAGGAAGAATAAGAAGAATAAAAAGCATAATAATAATAAGAAAAAGAACAAGAACAAGAAGAAGAAGAAGGAAAGGAAGAAGGAGAATGGTCCGCTAAATCTAGCGTGCGCACAAACCATAGTACATCAACAATGGGACATTTCTCACGCATTCCTGATTGTTGTTGTTATTGTTGTTGTTGTTTGCGAATACCCCCCTGAACATGACGTTAAGTGGTGGGTTTGCAGCAGCTTTACCCATATCCTAAGCCTGCTGATGAAGGTAGACGGGGGTCCTGCAGGCGGTTGTGCTATGTTTGGCCTTATCTGCGTGACGCTCACTACTAAGGGGATCACGTTGATCCCTCATCTCGTTAGCCACGTTGCCATGAAAACAGCCCGTTTCTAGGGACGGCTACTAGGAAGCCGAGGTGAGGGTCTTGGTCAGTATATTTTGCCTGACCCTGACTAACATGTGTGATCAGTATGTTTTGCCTGACCAGACGTTAGTCTTCCTCCTCAATTCTGGCCGATAACTTATATGTTCTCCGCTCCTACGTGAAACATCAAAATTACCCTCTCTACAATTGATCTAGGACACACAAAATTCAAATTCTTTGTGCAAGCTCTGATTTCTTCTTCTTCTTTCGTTCGCTTGGAGTATGTCTACATCTGTAAAGTTGTTTCTTGTATGAACCTCACTGTCTTCTGCAGCTCACACATTGGTATATATATATATATATTTTTTTTTTTTTCGTTCGCCGTATTTCTCAAATCCCCAAGGCGGTGTGCGTTACACTGTGGTTTTTATTTTGCGTATGTCGGTCCAGTGCATCCGACTTCAGCATTCATTTTATGTAAGGGTCTGCTTCCTCCTGCATTTTCTAAGGGTTTGCGTCCACGGGGTAACGGCCGGTGCTGTGATGGGGATCGAACAAAGCACCTTCTTGTTGTGAGCCGTGTCACTTAACCACGTCCCCTGGTCCATATAGTGTTCCTTCCAGTGTTGTTTCTCCTGGCCAGTATATCCGCCTCAGTATCTCATACTCTGGTCTGTCCTGAAGTATATGCTCCTCAGTCTGGGGTGCCTGTCCACGTGTACACATATTTGAGTTTCCAATCCTAAATTTCGCGTACATGTGGCTGTGGAGTCAGATGCGTCCTGTGCAAGCTCTGATTAATTCTGATCTTTTATCTTCATGAACTTTACAAATCTCTCAACTGGATCACTGCTCCAGACACAATAAAACATGCAGCACACCTTATCTTTATAGCTAGTATCTGGCCTGCAGTAGTTCCACCTCACCTGGATCGAAAATCTGGTTCAGTTTTCTTGGTGTAACACAATGGTGGCAAACTCAATAATTATGCGAGCTACTTTTACATTTTAAATTCTTTGGCTAGCTAAATATTAACGTATAGAAATGTTATCAAATAATGCATCTGCTGTCACTAAAGAAGCCTTTTTATTATCGGGAGCCATGTGTATGGCTCCCTCCTTTTAACTATGATGCAAGAGATACAATAAAACGGGATTGTGGTTGTATGAATTTTACCCGAATTATTTGCTAAAACTTGATGGCTGACAATTTAACTGATTTTTCAAATGTCTTATTTCCTCTTTCCTTTCTAGCATATTTTAAGGGAAATCTTTGTCAGTTTTTGCCGAATAATTTGTTTTGAAATATCTTTCAACATGACGTGCTTTTACTTTAGACACACATCCATAGTGCAACAAGCCTTATTCAGAAGGGATAACAAATAAGATCCACAAATTATAGACCGGTGAGTTTAACGAGCGTAGTCTGTAAATTGTGAGAGTCAATAATCAAAGAAAACACTGTAATGCACTTAGACAAGTTTAATCTAATCAGAAGAAAAGCCAGCACGAGTTTACTAAAGGGAGGTAGTTCTTAGCAAATCTATTATAATTCGTGAATGAGGTTACTAACATGATATATGGAGGTAAGCCAGTGGATGTTATATATCTAGATTTTGCAAAGGTCTTTGATGGAGTACCTCACCAAAAGATTATTTAGTAAGTAAAAATAATATGAAATCGGTTGCGAAGTTGCCAAATGGATTGAAAATTGGTTAACGAGAAGAAGGCAGAGGGTGGGCTAAATTATGAATGCTCCCAGTGGTATAAAGTAAAAAGTGCAGTGCCACAGGGCTCGGTTTTTAGGACCAATTTTTGTTCTTGATATATATAAACGAGTTTGACATTGATATGGGATCCATGATTGCAAAATTCGCGGATGACACAAAACTATGCAGTAGTGTCTCATCTAAAGCAGAAGTGGATATATTGAGGTTAAATTTAGATAAAATTCGAGAATGGTCTGCGAGCGGACAAATGGAGTTTAATATAGCAAAATGTACAGTCATCCACATGGGTAGATTCAATTTGGAACATAATTACAATATTGGCGAGAAGAATATTAGAAAGATAGAAAAGGAAAGGGACTTAGGGGTTATAATAGAGCATGAAATTGATTGAGCAAGTCCAGGTAGCAGGAAACAAAGAAAATGCAGTGTTAGGTATGATACAAAACAATATTTACCATAAGAGCAAGGAAGTGTTTGTCAAGCTGTATAAAGCACTAATTAGACCTAGATTGGAGTACTGTGTACAGATGTGAATTCATTATCGTAGAGAAGATGTAAACGTGCTGGAAAGGATACAAAGAAGAGCGACAAAGCTGATAGTGGGATTCTAGAATTATAGTTATGAGCAAGTCGCAGAAAAACCGACACCACAGTGTCTAGAAAAGAGAAGGATTCGAGGTGACTTAATACAGGTTGATAAGATGATCAAAGGAAAGGATAAAGTACACTATAACAAGCTTTTAAAAATACAACCACCTACAAGAACAAGGGGGCACACTTACAAATTAACTAAAGCAAGGTCCAGATAAGATATTACGAAATATTATTTAGTCAGAGAGTGGCAAACGTTTTGAATGCCTTGTCACGTGAAGTAGTGAAGGCAGGGTAAATTAATACATTCGATAGAAGATTAGATGCACATAGCTTTTAGATCAAGAAAGTGTATACATTCTCTGCAGAGTCTTCTAAACCAGTATAAAGACGTTCAGTTCCATTTACATCACCTTCCTCTAGAAGCTGTACGCATCCAATCTGTTCTTAAATGCATTGACCGTCCCAGCCTCCACCACCTCACTTGGCAATGCATTCCAAGCATTCACTACTCTCTGGCTAAAGAAATACTTCCTAATATCTAATCTGGACCTCTTCTTAGTCAACTTGTAGCTGTGCCCTCTTGTCCTTGTTGGTGGTTGTACTTTAAAAAACTTGTTATAGTCCATTTTATCCATTCCTCTGATCATCTTATACACCTGTATTAAGTCACCACGAATTATTCTCTCTTCTAGACACTGAAGGCCAGTTCTTTTCAATCTTTCTTCATAACTGTAATTCTGGAATCCCACTATCAGCTTTGTCGCTCTTTCTTGTATTCTCTCCAACATGTCTATATCCCCTCTCTGAAAAGGACTCCACACCTGTACATAGTACTCCAATCTAGGTCTAACTAATGCTTAATGCAATTTGACTATCACTTCCTTGCTCCTATGTTTAATATTTCTTTTTATCATCCCTAACATTGCATTTGCCTTTTTTACTGCTACCTGAACTTGCTCCCTCACCTTACATGTATGATCTATTAAAACCCCTAAGTCCCTTTCTTTATCTATCTTTCTAATATTGTTCTCTCCCATTCTGTAATTATGTTCCATATTGGATCTACCCATGTGCATGACTGTACATTTATCTACATTAAACTCCATTTGCCAGATTACAGACCATTCTCGAATTTTATCTAAATCCGACCTCAATATATCCACTTCTGCTTTAGATGAGACACTACTGCATAGTTTCGTGTCATCAGCAAATTTTGCAATAATGGATCCCATACCTATGTCCAAATCATTTATATATATCAAGAATAAAATTGGTCCCACAACCGAGCCCTGTGGCACTGCACTTTTCACTTCACACCACTCAGAGTACTCCTTATTTATGCCCACCCTTTGCCTTCTTCCCGTTAACCAATTTTCAATCCATTTGGCAACTTCCCCACCTATTCCATGTGATTTTAATTTTCGAAATAATCTTTGATGAGGTACTCTATCAAAGGCCTTTGCAAAATCCAGATAAATAACATCCACTGGCTCCCCTTTATCTAACATTTTGGTAACCTCCTCCATGAATTCTAATAGATTTGTTAAGCATGATCTCCCTCTGGTAAACCCATGCAGACTATTTCTAATTAGATTAAATTTGTCTAAATGCATTACAATGTTTTCTTTGATTATTGACTCTAACAATTTACAGACTGTGCTCGTTAAGCTCACAGGTCTATAGTTTGCTGAATCTGCCTTTTTGCCCTTTTTGAAAAAGGGGATCACTCCCGCATCTTTCCAATCCCGTGGAACAATCCCTTGTGCAAGTGATTGAGAACATAATATAGCCAATGGTTTTGCTAATTGGTCTCTAATTTCAAACAGCAATTTTGGGTGAATACCATCTTGACCTAGACATTTATCCACTTTCAACCCCTCCAATTTTTTAAAAAACCATTTCCTCTGAAATACAGATTGATCCTAATCATGTTGTATCCATGTCTCTTTGAAAAATATCTACTGGCTCTGGGATCTTGGAGCAGTCCTCTTTTGTGTACACTGTGCCAAAGTAGTGATTGAGTAGATTTGCTGCCTCCCTATTTTCACTTATTTTTTTTCCTGTGCTGTCTATGAGAGGGCCTACTTTGTCCTTTGATCTTTGTTTATTTCTAACATAAGAGAAGAAGCTTTTACTATCAGTCTTGATCCTCTGAGCAAGTTTCTTTTCGAAGTCTATTTTTGCTGTTTTATTTGCTTTCTGAGATATGTTCTGCTTGTCCAAATATTTTAAATATGTTTCTTTTGATTTACCTGCCTCTATATATTTTTTCCATGCTTTATTTTTAGCTCTTCTACATTTAACTACAATTTTAGTGATCCACTTTTTACGCTTGGGGTTTACTTCCCTATATGGAACACATTCCTCTTTTAGCGTTTCGAGAACTGCTTTAAAACTCACCCACTCCTGTTCAACATCTGTTCCTCTGACAATATCTTCCCAGATTATGTGGTTTGCTGCCTCTTTCATCCTCTTAACATCTGTCTTAGAGTAGTCATACGTTCGCGTGTTTATGTTCACTTCTTTCCCTGCAATAAGATCCAATCGGTTGATTTGATGGTCACTTGAGCCAAATAGTTCCCCTACGGTAACGTTTTCAATCATATTTTCCTCTGTAGTAAAAACTAGGTCGAGTATGTTTTTGCCTCTGGTGGCTGCCACTACATGTTCAATTAAAAAATTAGAAACAGACAAAGGATTTAATGTTTGGTTTTCCACTACTTAATTCCCACTTCTCTGACCTAAACTCTGTCCTTTGACTACATCCTCTATAGCACCCTATTTTAGGCCTATCTTTAGTCTCAACTGTGTTGCCTGGACGGAGGGTGTGTTGACCAAGGTCCGTGTGGGATCCAGAGAGGGAACCCTATACCCCGCTGCCTCGCGAGGAGGGAGAGTTTGACGAGTACTCCTTATCGTATGTGTCGGTGTGATATTTGTGGCTGTCTTTGTAGTGCCGAGTACTGTGTGGATTTTTCTAAATTTTCTTATTCCTCCTCTTTTTCCCCTTTTGTTTTTTGGCTTCCTTGTCCTTCTATTTTGTGCGGACGAGTTGTTTTTTTTGGAGGATGTTGTGTTCCCGCAGATGTTTGAGTATTTTGTTTGTGCATGATGATATTGTGAGTCGTAGCCCTAAGAGATGGGTTCTTGAATATTTTACGGATTTCACGGCTGCTGTTAAACCGTTTTCTCCCGCTGGTCGGTTCATGGCAGGGTCGTTATCGCGTCATGCACCGGTGATTTTCTGACCGTAAACATGACCCAGATCCCCTTGCGTGGGTAGCTGTGATCCTTTAATGAAAACGTAAAATGATCCGTTTTTATTTGGCTTATGTGTATAATGACTTTTATTCCACACCCTTTGAACGTTATGTGTGCGATTACAGAATGCATTTCCTTTTTGTAGAAAATGAAAAATCGATATTCTAGATTTTGTTAAACTTAAGCACGGGAATACAGGAACCCGGGCATCTTGCCTTCATCCTAGATTCCCAATTCCGTGTCGTCAACCTCATTTAGTTTTCGCCCCAAAACCAGCCACTTTCAGTGCTCTTTCTTATACGTGCCACCACCAGGTCCTCCACTGTACCAGATTCCTGCACACTAAGACATATAATCAGGTGTTCTGGGTCCTGGACTACCCCCCACATTCCTGCATACTAGGACATATAATCAGGTGTTCTGGGTACTGAACGGCCCCCAAATTCGTAACATTCAATGATTCTCGTCTGCATTTCCCCACTTTTTCAGGTTAGACCCACACCTGGACACACCTGCTCTTAACCTGTTCAGAGATCTCTTGTAGTTCATGGCAAATAATGTCCTGGCGCAGGTTCGTCTTGAATCTTCACACAACCTTCACCGTTCTTTTTGGCGCCACTCACTTTCACGTAGTACTCCATGGAAACAGACCGTTTTATGACAGACTGACTAACGAAGTAGGGGATCAACGTAGTAGTAAGCGACTAGCAGAAAAAGTCAGCCATAGCACAACTGCATGGAGGATCTCGGTCCATCTTCATCGGCACGCTCGAAAGTGAAGAACTACTGTAGCACGCCACAACATCAATAACAACAACAATAACAACAACAACAATAACAACAACGGAAACAACAATAACAACAACAACAATAACAACAACGGCAACAACAATAACAACAACAACAATAATCTGCCCATGTTTCCATGAGACTGAAGCTAAAATTAAAGGGATTCCAACACACGTGTTTGCGTAACTATCTTCTTCTTCTTCTTCTCCTTTTTGTTTTTCTTCTTTAATGTGGCAACAAATGAGGCATGTCGTATTGTAGCAGGGTGCCATAAGCAAACAGCATGGAGAAAAATCAATGCAGTCATCGGGATTGCACCACCTGAAATCAGGAGGTGTGTCCCTTCAGAAGGCCAAAACAAAAAGTAGACCAACGATTAGATGCACTCGCTTTTTGGATTTAAACCAGGAGAGCGACTGAGATCAAGGAAATGTTTCCTATATGCTGTAAGGTTTATAGACTAGAACCCGGGCAAAACCGCGTCGAAATATTGACTGGCTGGAATTGATGAAGATCAAAGAAGGATTTACCACGGGGCATAATATGCCATTCTCTATGTAAAGTAAAGTAACCACCCATAGTATTACTGTCGTGAGGTGTTAGCGATCTCACATTTCAAAGGCTCGGCTATAGGAGGGCGGTAGTCATCTCCTCTCCCTCGCCGCTTTTACTTCACGGACTGAACCGGTACCAATTTAAGGCTGGGTCGACCCGGGAGCCGGTGCGGTCTGAAAAATATTTCCGCCTCAACTGGGGAATGAACCGAGGACAGCTCAGATTCAAAACCAGCTCGCTAACCCCTGCGCTACGTGGCTCCCTTATACTCTATGTGAAGAACCCAAAATCGATTACGAACGGGAGTGTCAAGGTGTAGATCGAACTTGACAATTTGAGATATTGATCGAACTTGACAATTGAAGATATGGATCGAACTTGACAATTGGAGATATGGATCGAACTTGACAATTGGAGATATGGATCGAACTTGACAATTGGAGATATGCGAACCACGATGTTTGTGAAAGAGTCATCCAAAGACTCCGAACATTTGTACAACTGCCAAAGAATGCAAAAACCAAATAAGTTGGCTGATCTCATGACGGTGAATGGAAGAGCTTCCATGGTGACTGATTTCTGACCTATTACTTTGCTAAGTTTCCGGACACGGAAAGTAAGTTCTTCTTTGCCTCTTTGTTCGTCCTGAAAAATTGATATTCCGAAGTGGCTACGTCGTTTACAGCGATGCTGCTTAATAGATACATCCGATGTCAGCACACGAATTTGGGGGCCAGGTTTTCTTAGCCAAACTCCATTCTGTTGTCAGAGCAACCCCTTGAACGCAGAATAAGTTCTTCATCGGCTGTTTTGCTGAACCTGATGCAACCCTCTCTGAGCCTCTATGTTACTTAAACGCAGATACACACTTACTGTATGATTGTCACGAACAAACATTCCTAATTTACCGCTGTGTTTTCGAGCACATGCTATTATTTACATATGTTATTATGAAATCAAAACTAAAAATCAAATACCGTATGCTTACTTTAATTTAATATTATGTTTATAATCCACAGGAAGGCTCAGTGTATCTTGGCAAACAGAAGTATAGAATCACTCCATCCCTATCATGGCCTCAGCGAGCACAAGTGTTCCCCAGTCACGTGACTACCATTTATAGAATGAACCCAATCGTTGAATTCAATGCCCAAGACACAGCAGCCATGAGTAAAATTTTGAAAATAATTGTTTTTTGTTAATATTTATTTGGTGTTCCATTTTCTCTATTTTAGCTGCTTATATAAAGCTGAATATTACATACTCTGTTTCATTTTACTCCGTCCAACAATCACACTCTTGCACAACTTTCGCACGCGCCCTCAGGGTAAGACCCTTCTATTGAACTTTGGTTGGACTGGCTTCTGAGGGCGCACAAACCAAGCATAGGTACATACAGACGCACAAATACATCCAAGCACTGGTTTATGCGTCTTAATATCGTCCAATTGACTACGGTCCTGGGGTGGAAAAAGCGCGCCTCCGCCAGTAGAAACTAGTGAGGCAAACACGTCAAATTAAAAAACAACAGAATATTACAAAAACACATCAACTACCACAGCAATGGGAATAAAGTCGTGCGACAGTAAATATTTAGTTGGGAGCTTAAATCGCCTATCCTGCGCCAAGCGTGTTGTGTCGGTCAATGTGAGCCCGTGTCGCTGCACAATCACTCTAATGGCATCTATCAACCTACCTCGCGGCCGCCCTCTGTAGACAGACCTACCAGCGTAGTACGCCATCAGTGGAAGTTGATGATCGTGCATTCTCATGAGAATATTTTGCCTGGAAATGTACTTTGCACAAGACGTAGAACCAATCATACTTGGAATGTCGTCGTTCCGCATTCTGTCTCTCCTGGTAACACCAATGACCTTCCTCACACACTTTATTTCACAAGTCGAAATTCTGCTCTCACGCGTCCAGGACAGACGCCATGTTTGGCACTCGTAGCACAGAGTCTGCATAAATATACAATTAATTATAGAAGGTTGAAAGTTTTACTTAATTGAGAAGTTGTTGTTTGGAAATGCTCACGATGAGTAGGATACTCTTTTGTGCGCCCTGAACAAGACATTAAGTGGTTGCAGTAGGTTTCCTCACATCCCGAGCTCGCTGATGAATGTGGACCGGGGTCTTTCAGGCAGTTGTGCTATACTTGGCTTATCTGCGTGTCACTCACTACTACGGGGATCACGTCGATCCTCCACGTCGTTATCCAGGCTGCCGTGAAAACAGCTCGTTACCAGGGAGAGCTACTAGAAAGCCCAGGTGAGGGTCTTGGCCAATATATTGCCTGACATTGACTAAATGTTTTTGGAGGTTTTTTTTGGCGTTTGCCTTATTTCTCTTTTTTTTTTAAAGCGATGTGGTGTCGCACTACGGTTTTTATTTTGCGCCTGTCGGACCAGTGTATCCGACATGCATTTTATGTAATAGTGTGCTTCCTTCTGCACTTTCTAAGGATGTACTTCCCCGGGGTAACGACCGATACTGTGACGGGGATCGAACCCAGCATTTTCGGGTTGAGAGCCGTGTCACTTAACCACTAGCCAACGCCACCCTCCCCAATTGGGAAGTAAAAGGTCACAAAATGAAAATACAACAAAAGAAATATCTCCTCGAATTGCTTTGGTCTGATGTGCCTTTAACCAACTAGCAAACACGTTGAAGATACACATCAATCAGCAAACACTAAGCTCGGGGTGGTATATCAGTGCTAATATGTGGGTTCAAAAGTTGAACAACGACAAAGACACTAGGAAATAAATTGGATGCTTTTGAAGACAAATGTTTTAGAAAAATATTGAACGTTGGTTGGGAAGAATTCTAGACCAACAAGCTAATAAAACAAGACACTAACCAGTAATAAGTTTCTGCCATCGTTAGGCATCGGGCATGTGCTTATAATGAACAAGAACATACTCCCATTACAGGCAGTTATGTGTGCTCCGGTTGGCAGCAAGAGACTTTGTAGAATGATCATCAGAAAGTGCTCAACTATTGGTCTAAACAACGTACACGAACTTGGACAAGTAGAGTCACAACGTTCAAACTGGAGAACACTTGTTTCTGCCTTATGCGCCACCTGGTGTTCAAAGAATATAATCATCGTCGTCGATGAGGACCACCAACATGATCTCCTACTAGTGTTAGTGCGCTTGTGACTGATCCAGTCAATCACTGATCATGCCAATCCGAGAGCGGGACGTTCTATGACACGACTGACACACATAGTCCACAGCTGTCACTAGTTTTCGTTCGGCTCTAGACTTTCTGATTGCACGTCTATTCTGGACTGCCTGAACACGGATGCCCTCGCTGACTGCAATGCCGTTTGTGACCGCACTATTCGAGATTGAAAGATTTTGAGCCAGGTTTTCACAAGTTGAAATGTCTTTTTAACAGCGCTTAAAACCCTTTTTTTGGACGTCTATGTAATCGTTCTCCTTCACTCAGTTCACTATACTGAGTTTCATTGGAAACCTTTCGCTTGACATTCGAGTAAGGTGGTCAGTCCATCTTAGTTGGGTATGCAAAAGTGCATGAATACCTGGCTTTAGTATGGCACTAATAGTATCTGTATTTATGATCCTGCCCGCGAAAATGCAGTATGCGTCTCGGACAATTCACTTGGAAGGGATTTAACCTCCTAGTGTCACCAGCGTAGACATTCCAGCTGTCACCTACGTAGAGCAGAGTGGGGATAATGGCGTCATGGTAGACTTTCATCTAAGTCAAAGACGATCGATATATAGATTATATGAGACGATCGGTATATAGATTATATGAGACGATCAATGTATATATTATATGAGACGATAGATATATAGATTATATGAGACGATCGATATATAGATTATATGTTGTAGCTTCATGTTCATTGCTTGTCATATTTTATAACTGGTGTTGGATACGATACGCATCAAGGAAATCAAATTATAGCATTACAAGACGGTCTCTGATCTGGAGCCCAAAGCGTAATATAAATAGATGGAGATTAACAAGACACAAGTAGAAGAGAGTTCAAGCGACACACGTGAATTGAAAGATGTGAAAAGTTTTGGAATGAATGGCACATACCAGGATGCATTGGCGTGCGTTGGTTGAAAGCCTGTGCTACACAGGAAGCTGATATGTCTTGATTGATTGGGGGAAACACACACGTGAAGAAGAGAAATTAAGACAGACTGAAAAGAAATAAGGTAGACTTGAACAGAGCTGGAACGACACCTACAGGATCGTAGGACTTTGAATAAGTGAAGCGTATGACTTTGCGTGTACATACTTGAATAAGTGAAGCGTAGGACTTTGAGTGTACATACTTGAATACGTGAAGCGTAGGACTTTGCGTGTACATACTTGAATTAGTGAAGCGTAGGACTTTGAGTGTACATACTTGAATAAGTGAAGCGTATGACTTTGCGTGTACATACTTGAATAAGTAAAGCGTAGGACTTTGCGTGTACATACTTGAATAAGTGAAGCGTAGGACTTTGCGTGTACATACTTGAATAAGGGAAGACATGAGCTCCACAGAGAGCTGCAAGGTTATGCTAGATTTAATATTCTAGGAATCACTTCTTTTTCTTCTTCTTTTGTCCAACTGTTCTTGCCATAGGGTGTCGTAGAGAGGTGGGCTGAGTAGATTTCTTGTTATCGCTAAGTGGGAGGCTTGTGCTGTCGTTAGGTGTAACTTCATGAAAGTGTCAGAGACACCCTCGATCCATTGACGACGTGGTCTGCCTCTTGTTGTTGACCGGACACCTTCATATGATATGCTTTTGATGCAGGCTGGTCATAATGCATTCTGACTAAATGACCAAACCACTTTTTTTGTTGAGAGTCAATTTAGGCACTAATTGGGTTTGTCCCCACTATCTGCCTCAGCGTGGTGTTGCGGATTTGGTCACGGATTGTCTTTCCTGCTGCACTTCTCACACAGCGCATCTCACAGCTCTGGATCTTACTCTTATGGGTTGCTAGTAAGGACCACGATTGGCATTGGAAACACAATGTATGAATAAATAGTTCATTTATCAGCCTCCTCTTAGTTGAAAGAAGCCCTCTATGGTATTTCAAAATCGGTGCAATTTGATAGTGGACACTGTCCGACTTCTAAATTCTATGTTCTATCTACGGATTTGAACTCCCGTACTTGCTTGATATTTATGTCACTGATGTGAAAACTTCTCTGTAATTGTTTAAGTGCAATTAACATAGTCTCTGTCTTGCGTGTATTGATCTTCATGCCATTTTCATTACAAGAGAAATGGAGATAGTTCAAGTGGTGTTGTAGTTCTTCTCCATTTTGGTAAAAGATCATCAGCAAACAACAGTTCATTGAGGGACTCTTCATGAGAGCTAGCAAACTGCATCATTTTATCCATGTAAATTATGAACAAAAGTGGAGAAAGAACACACCCCTGTCATACACCACTTAGCACTGAAAACCAATTTGTCATAACTGACATTGTTCGCACTGCACCTTCACTGTTTACGTACAAGGCTTGAATACCATCCAGTAGTTGACCCCCCCCCCCCCCCCCACGCCTTATTCCTCCATTACTTCCCCATTGCCTACATCGGTTTGCCTAGTCAAATGCCTTTTCTTGATCAATTAGAAATCACTGCCTAAGCTTTATATTCAATATAATTGACTTTAATGTTTACGGTGCATTTCAGTGCCCCCAAGTCCAGAGTATGTACAGAGCATAGCCAGAAGTTACGAGACTCTCTCCAGACGCAAGCGTGCTGTCACGGTGCCCGTGACGTACACCATCGATATCTTAACAGTTATTGACTACTCGTTGTATATCAGGTATACCTTTGCTACTTTTGAAATTATTTATCAGCTTGATGGGCCATGCCGATCAGCTGAAGTTATAACGGACCGTAGAAATCACGCGCCCGCAGGGTTGGACTCTTCCATTGCACTTTGGTTGGGCTGGCTTCTGAGAGCACACAAACCCAACATAGATACATACAGACGCATATATACATCCAAGAACTGGTTTATGCGTCTTAATATCGCCCAATTGACTACGGTCTGCGATGGAATAGGCGCGCCTCCGCCAGTAGAAACTAGTGAGGCAAAACACGTAAAATAAAAAAATAAAAAATTTACAAAAAAAAGTTTGCAAAGCAAGTTTGTAAATGTTATGTTATTTTCTTATTTTGCATTCGATTTGTTTCCAAAGTCGAAATGTGTTTTACTGTTGTTTGTGCCTGAAATGGTTGCATGGCAACCAACTTCAGCACACATTTGAAGGGGGTTACTTCAAAGATGGATACAAATAGACTGTTTTATGAACCAAAACACAAAATCAATTTTGGTTTGTAAGCCATTTCACACTCATTGTCGTTTATCAATTCTGCTGTATATACGTTATTTGTGTCGATACATGGTTGTGCTATGTACGTGCGTTGTAGTGATGGCTTCCACTTGCCTTCCGATGGCAGTCTTTAATAAGCCAGTAGCACATCTCCAAAACATTTATTCAATTAGATATTTTCTTAGATATTTTGCACATATTTTCTTTTAAATATTTTTTTTTGTTACACATTTTGTTATTTATTTTAAAACAAATTTTCTTAAATATTTTCGTAAATATTTTCATATGTATTTTTATATATTTTCGGACTCATTTTCTCATATATTTTCTGACATATTTTCTTATTTATTTTGTAATGTACTTTCTTGTATATTTTCGGAACTATTTTCTTATATATCTTCTTATATATTTTTCGCTTATATATTTTCCAATGTTCTTTCTTGTACATTTTCTTGTAAATTTCATAAAAAAATTTTTACGTATTTTCTTATATATTTTATAACGTATTTTCTTACAAATTTTATCATACACTATCTTATGTATTTTTCATAGTTTATATATTTTCTTGCATTTTCTCTTATAATCTCTTAAACGTTTCATTAAATATTGTTCTCAAATTTGTGGGTATTGTTTTATATATTTTCTTGAATTCTCTTATAAATTTTCTTGTGTTGTCTTATGTGTTTTCTTGTATTGTCTTATGTGTTTTCTTATATTTTCTTATATGTTCTTTTATATGTTTTTATATTTTCAATTCCAATGTAAATCCGTCTTTAACGTTAGGACCAACGAAAACTCCACCGATAATGTCTCAGGCGCTCTTCAATGGAGGCGTGCATAGAAAAGAAGTATTGAAATGCTATGTAGAACTATGAGGAAGGTCCGGACAGATGTGAAGAGAATGTGCTGACGATACAAATAACACATTAAGGAGGCGGGCTGATGGCAAAGTAAGACAGTCTAGACCAGGGCACTTTAACCTGTGTATACCTAGCGCCTACTTTTTTAACCTTCGGTACGGTAAATTTTCCCTACCGTTCACAAAAATTTAAATTGAAGAAAACTCTACGAGCCTGTGTATTTTGGATGTTTTTAATCATCATGTAGCATGTCTCTTGTCGGCCACAGCACATCTGAATGAAACTCGATTTCTTGCCAAATCTTCAGCCTGCTCCAGAGTAGTGCAAAAGCCTTTCTTGACATCTTGGTGCCATCGCCTTCTTGGTCTGCTTCTGCCTCTCTTGTCAAGACATCTTGGTGCCATCGCCTTCTTGGTCTGCCTCTGCCTCTCTTGTCAAGACATCTTAGTGCCATCGCCTTCTTGGTCTGCTTCTGCCTCTCTCGTCAAGACATCTTGGTGCCATTGCCTTCTTGGTCTGCCTCTGCCTCTCTTGTCCGGCACCATATCATCCATTACCATTCTCTCAAGACCATTGTGACTTTTGATGTGGCCAAAGTATTTCAATTATCTGTTCATGATGCAATTTATGAACCAGTTCTCCTCTATGCCAAATTCTTGTGGAATGCCTACATTCTTCTTTTCGTTGTTGGTCCACTGTGTTCTGAAGACTTACCTATAACATTTCGAACTAAAGGACTCACGGTCTTAGTAACTGTCTATGTATCACAGCCATATGCTGGCACTGTAAAAAAAAAAATACAGGTTATAAAAATGTGCACTTTTGTTAGTTTGCTGATGTTCTGCGATAGTTTCTTCGAGTGTAATTATTAGCTATAATTACCCACTAGTGGGCGGTAGCGTCCAGATTGAAAAGCACTGATCTAGACTATAGAATCCACTGGACAAGAGATGTATAAGTATAGCAAAACTTCATTTGTCCTATTGCCTTGTTATTGCCAGGTGGGAAGCTTGAGGTGTTGTTAGGTGTAACTTCCTGAGAGTGTCCAAGACAACCTTGACCCACCGACGTCAAGATCGGTCCCTGGCTTGTGGACCGGAGACCTCCATATGATATGCTCTCGCTGCAGGCTGGTGGTAATGCATTCTGACTAAATGATCAAACCACTTGATTTTTTCGCTGTCAATATATGCACTAATTGGGTTAGTCTTCACTGTCTGCCTCAGGGTGGTGTTGCTGATTCTATCACAGAGATTGTCTTTCTGACTGCACTTCTGATACAGCGCATCTCACAGATCTAGCTCTAACTCAATGTGTTTCTAGCGAGGACTATGATTGACATTGGTAACACAATGTAGGAATCAACAGTGGTTTCTATCAGTCTTGTCTTAGTTGAATGAAACGCTCTAACGTGTTTCAAAATCATCGGTGAAATTTGATAATGGAGTGCAATTTGATAGAGCGAAAATAACGTTATAATGGGGTTGCCAAGAGTATCACGGAAACTGGAAAATATGGACTTAGTTAGACAGAATGGCAAAGAGCCTAAAGATTTGACATGTATTTATAGAATTCCTATGCACTGCTTGGAGCCTGAAAAGCTCTGATTGAGTAATTTAATGATTTCCATTTTCTTAACTGGCAGGTTTTTCAACAGCAGCAGCAGAAACGCTACTTTGACGCTCAGTAGCATCGTGGACTATCTGAGCAGCCTGTTTACAGCTGTAAGTGGCGTATGCATCTGGGATAAATTGTCGTTAGACTAAAATAAGATTTATATACCTTCATGATTATGTTTCTATGTACTTTCTTACGTATTTATTTATTTATTTTAGTATATATTTCCCTATCCATTTTCTTATTTACGAGGCGTGTTCAAATGTAACCGGACATAACTGCAACAGGTGAAAATACATATGATGCTCATGATGATGTCACTTCTGATGTAAACAGCATATACCAACCGTCAAATTTGCAAAATTGCATCATCCTCCGACTCATAGTTTCCTCAGCAGACCGTTGAAAACATGGCGGGTGTGATACGGAATCCGTTCAGAGTTGATCAGCGAGCAGTGATTCGGTTTCTAGCATCTAAAGAATGTTGACCAGTTGACATTCATCGCAGAATGCAGGCAGTGTATCATTTGAATACGCCTCATATTTACTTATGTATTTTCTTACATTGTTTCTATGAATTTTGATTTATACTTACTAATATGTTTTCCTATGTATTTACTTAAATATTTGTAAATGCGTTGTCTTATTTATTTTCTCAAATATTTTCGTATATTTCTTCTTACGTATTTTGCTATGTATCTTCTTATATATATTCTAGGGAAGAGAAGACTAACGTCTGGTCAATCTACACATGCAGGTTTTGTGATTTAGTCGGCCAATGAATGTGACGTTTCATAAGGATTTTCTCTTGAGGCGACGACGTGGCCAGTGGTTAAGTGACACAGCTCACAACCCACAGGTGCTGGGTTTGATCCCCATCACATCACTGACCGTTAACCCTGGGGAAGCAAACCCTTTGAAAATGCAGAAGGAAGGAGACTCTTACATAAAAATCACGTCGAAGTCGGATGCACGGGCCGACAGGTGCAAAATAAAAATTGTAGTGCAACGCACACAACTTTTGAGAATAGAAAAATGAGACAAACACAACAACAACAACAACAACAAAAAGGGATTTCCCCCCGATGAGTCAGACGGCCTATCTAAAGTAGGTCATAACATGTTGCAATTATGTCACCCAACGTCAAAACGTCCTTAACAGACTGAACGCCGAAGACGAAGAAGAAGAAAAACAAGTAGAGGAAACATTGTCTGAGCATACAACCATTTGACAATGTGGCAAGTATTACTATTTGCAGAAATGCTACTAAAGTATAGAATGACAGAAATAATTGTGAAACTGTATATATGTTGTGTTTATATTGAAAGGTGTCTATGCGCATGGATACTCTACAACTAGAAAACAGAACACTGAAAATCCGAATGCTTACCCCAATGCTTCTAACGGTAAGTGCCAATCACTCGAGTCGAGTCAATGGGTTCTTAACCAGTGGTATCCACACTTAGGGGTATGTGACCAACATTATAAATACAGACTACAATTTCAGCAGAGCAATAATTCAGTGAGTTTCTGCACACTGTAAGATAAATGGAAATAAAGAGCAAGATAGACTAAGTAAAGAAAGATGAAACAAAAGAAACACACAAACTTAAAATAAAGCTACTTATGAATATATAAAGACAATAGTAAAATGTAACTGTAAAGACAAATAGTGCAAATTAACTTTAAAGACAATAGTACAAATTAACTTTAAAGACAATAGTACAAATTAACTTTAAAGACAATAGTACAAATTAACTGTAAAGACAATTGTACAAATTAACTTTAAAGACAATAGTACAAATTGACTTTAAAGACAATAGTACAAATTAACTTAAAAGACAATAGTACAAATTAACTTTAAATACAATAGCACAAATTAACTTTAAAGACAAACGATACAGAGAACATCCAAGAACCTGATATTGCAGAAGCATACTACTTATTGGCAACCAGACTACATTGTTTAGAAAAGGAAATAATTTGAGGTGACTTAATACAGGTTTATTAGGTAATCAACGGAAAGGATAAATTAGACTATAATAAGGTTTTTTTCAAAACACAACCACCTACAAGAACAAGAGGGCATAGCTACAAATGAACTAAAGAAAGGTCTAGATTAAATATTAGGAAATATTTTAGTCCGAGACTAAGAGTGATGAAATGCTTGGAATGCATTACCACAGGAAATAGTAGAAGCAGGGTCAATTAATGTGTTCAAGAATAGATTGCATGCGCATAGTTTTTAGATCAAGGAAATGTAAAAGTAACTGGTTGTGTGCAGACTCTTAACTGGTTGTGTGCAGACTCTGCGTAGTCTTTTAAACCAGTATTAAGACGTTAAGTTAAGTTAAGTTTAGGAAAGATCAAGTAAATATATTCAGACTACGAACGGTTCACTGCAGACTGAAAAATCATCTGTTCAATAACTTTAGCGATTGGGTACACAGACATGTGCCCTAGTGAAAAGAAAAAAAACAAACATGGAATATCTTTTACAGGCCTGTCGGCTTCATGAGAGGAGCAGAATGACAACATGACCTGGCCCCCATCCCCCGTACCCCGAACCTAATTAATGTATAAAGTGTACTCATATAGAGAGGAGGGAAGACTGAGACGGACTGCCAAGTGTGTGAGGGAAATAGATACAATTGTTTGAGAGTCAATGAAGAAAAAGAGGAAAAAGACGAAGAAGAAGACGCAGCAGAAGAAGAAGAAATCGAAGAAGAAGCAGAAGAAGAATAAAAAGATAAAGAAGAGGAAAAGAAGAAGATGAAAAAGAAGAAGAACGAGAGTGAAGAAGAAAAAGAAGGAAAAAAGAAGAGCAGTACGAAGAACAGAAACAAAAAGAAGAAGAAAACAAAGAAGAAGAAGAAGACGAAGAAGAAGACGACGACGACGACGACGAAGAAGAAGAAAACTGAACGCTTTTGTCAGTCCCGGTCCACAGATCTAAGAAGGCAATTCGAGGTACCGAAGCTTATATTCCTACCACACGGGCGCGATTCGGGAAAATATTTGTATCAATCAATCAAAAAATCAATCAATCAATCAAAACCTTTACCGCTCCCCGTGGAGCATAGGTCTTCAACAAATACACGATTCGTCTCCATGTCAACTGCTTCAGCTCAGTCTACATATATTTGACATTTTCTTCATGAATGAGTAGGCCTGCCACTACTTATCATGTGCCTGAGTGTTCCAGAACAGAGACTGCCTTGTAATTCGATCAACTCCTTTCCTTAATGTATGACCTATCCAACGTTTCTACTTCATGACATATTCGATCGATATCTGCAGGGCAGCCTCCCACAGATCCACCCCAGCGACCATATCACACCATCCTATGCTCTGCACATCAACGAAAATCTGCATCTTTGTTGCTATCTTTTCTGAAGACCTCCTTGTTGGGAGTTGGAAATGACTATCAATCTTTATGGATTTTCAAAGTTCCCTACCTAAAAGAAATCTGCAACACTTTATCCTTGACAGCAGTGTCAGATAAAATAAAGAGAAAAACAGAATCAAATTATATATTATTAAAGTTTCATATTATTTTGTTCGTTATATTCACAACCTCGCTTACTTCGCTTTGCTGTTTGTCGGGTGTGCTGAAGCTATTTCGCCCACTTTAAGTATATGATTCTGAAAGTCACAAAACACCAGGAGTAGGGAAGAAAGGGTTTATGGCGAAAATAGGGGACGTGCTAAGCAGTCTAGCGGTGCTGGAACCTTGGAGCACACCTTTTCACCAGATCATAAGAACTAAATGCCTTTTGTTGATACGTGTTCATTGTGCTAAACAATTTATTATTTGCTCATTTTATTGTAAATAATTACGTAAGAGAAACGACTAAAATTGTAAATAGTTAATAATATAACCGTTTTTACATGGAAAATAGTGTTGATAATTTACAAAGTTCGACATTTTTGTCGAGAAGTTACGCTGATAAAATAGACATCTAGAATGCCGGTAAACCTGAAGCTCTTTTTGACCGATTAGTTTATAGACACAAAGATAAGAAATATGAATACATCCGGCACTTTGTAGTTTCACAATATGATGCGACAGAATGGTTGACAGGTAGTGAGAATCTAAACTTAACGTCTTTATACTGCTTTAGAAGACTCTGCAGAGTCTGTATACAATCAGTTACATTTCCATTTCCTTGCTCTAGAAGATATGCGCATCCAATCTATTCTTGAATGCATTAAATCTAAGCTTTTTGATGTTGTTGGCTGTGTTTACTATTTTCTAAAGATAGTGGATTTTGGAATAAACAATGATGTAATTGATCAGTTTCTCTTACACTAGAGGACTCAGTGGTCTCGAGGTAAGGTCTCCGCCTCGGATGCCGGAGGTCCCCTGATCCCCTGATATCTGGGTAGTGAAATCGGGCTCTCGTGTTCAGTGTTGAGCATGTTAAAAATGTCATGGCCGTTGGAAATCGAAAAGAGTAGGCTAAGCGGCTACTACCCGGACAAAATTCAAATAAAAAATCTACCCAAGTTATTTGTACCTTTCCTCATGTGGTTTATTAAGAGCAGCTATAGATGGCGCCTAACTGGCTGCAGGTCTACTTAGCTCTAGTGTTTGAGTCTATTAAGATGGACTCGCACATCGGTTAACCCACCCTCTAAAAAACCGGTTGTATACAGACTCTGTAGAGTCTTCTAAACCAGATTATTAACGTTAAGTTCAGTTAAAGAAGAGGGATTTCGAGTTAATTTATAAATAAAATTGGTAAGTAATATACTTGTTTTGAATATATTTTGTCCAAAACATTTTGAAGTTTTATAGCACACCTTGTTTGAGATTTCACCGTACGCCACTGTTCTGTCTCTTATTTCTTAGTCACAGACGCCAGGACTGTCTCCATACAACATAACAGATTTGGAACTAGATAATGGCCAATACAAAATTGACGCCACAAAACTCTTAAATTTGTTCACAAAGTGGCTGTTAGCAACACAAAAAAATCTTCCCAACTATGACCATGCGATGCTATTAACAGCGTGAGTTTATTTTTCTTCTATTGTATTGTGCTCATAATCATCACGTGTCCTTAGTCTCTTCCATACTGACAAAGGAGTACATATCCGGATCAAGACTATCAAAGGACAGTACAGTCTTCACTAAAATGCTAAAGACTAAACTGTTAAAGGGAACCATAATCTTATCTAAACTGTTAAAGGGAACCATAATCTTATCTAAACTGTTAAAGGGAACCATAATCTTATCTAAACTTACCACAAACCAAACATCAATGTACAATACAAACTTCTACAATCAGTTGATAGCTTTTCTTATCTTGACAGTACCTTCACCAGAGAACCGAATATCGCCTCTGAGGTCCACAAAATAATGGGAAATGCAAGTGTTGCTTTTGGAAGACGGAGCAAATGACAGGAACTCAGGGGTGTTTCTAAGATCAAGGAGATATTTCGTGCTGTGGTGCTAACCACTGTTCTTTGTCATCTGAAACATGGGCAATCTATAGCAGACGTGACAGGAACTCAGGGGTGTTTCTAAGATCAGGGAGATCTTTCGTGCTGTGGTGCTAACCACTGTTCTATGTCATCTGAAACATGGGCAATCTATAGCAGACGTGACAGGAACTCAGGGGTGTTTCTTAGATCAAGGAGATCTTTCGTGCTGTGGTGCTAACCACTGTTCTATGTCATCTGAAACATGGGCAATCTATAGCAGACGTGACAGGAACTCAGGGGTGTTTCTAAGATCAAGGAGATCTTTCGTGCTGTGGTGCTAACCACTGTTCTATGTCATCTGAAACATGGGCAATCTATAGCAGACGTGACAGGAACTCAGCAGTTACCACACGACCTATCTCTGCGAGCTGATGGGGATCAGCTGGTGAGATAAAGTACCAACCTCTGAAGTATCCAGCAGGGCTCAGCTCCCAAGCATCTTTTTGCTATTCCATGGAGCTCAGATCAAATGGACTGCCAATATTGTCACATGCCAATAAGCGCCTCATCAGGCAACTGTTCAACTGTGTGCGCATGACCATAAAGCGCTCGGAAAGGGCACAAAAGAAACGATACACAGATTCTCCGAGTTTTTTCACTGATGTCGCCTCCTGGGAGATGCATGCTCCAAACCGCTTAGCTCGGTGCATGGCCATTACACACTGTGCTCGCATCGTTAAAAAAGCGAGCTGCACGTCAAGATTGGATGCCATTATGGATCATTCCCAGACGCTGTCCAGGTGAGCTCCAGAGTCTGGAGAGCTCGTATAGAACTGCCCAGTCATTTCAGGGGGATCAATATGCTGATCTGTGCATGAGCTGCAGCAGTCAGCGACCCATAGCTGACTACTGTAAACCATGACACAACGCATTTTGTTCTCCGGACAACATTCTGCTGCTTACAAAGCCCTTTCCACGACTTGGTAGCGGGAGTTTGAGAACGAACGCAGAAGAAAAAGAAAACATAATTTTAGGTAACATCTGAACACACATGCCTCATGCTGTCATCATCTTCTCATGCGATGGGCAACTAATACAATGATACAGAAGAATTGGCAGTGCTAGCTGTAGAATGATGATATTTGCAACTGATGTGTGTTCTGCCCTTTTGGCGGGACGATCCTGGAACACAGACTTACTGATCTGCCTCACTTTTGGACACTCGAAGAGATGTGTCGGTACGGGTTCTCTAGATCATGATGCTTCTAAGAAACAGACTTTATGCAACCTAAGACTGAAGAAGATGTTTGCTTTTGTTCGGGTGACATTGGGCTATCAAGGCCTTCCAGCTCACAACTAAATGGATTATAAAATCATCATATTAGCATCATCATCACATCTTCATCAACACTATCATCAACACCATTAGCATTCATCATCACCATCTTCATTACCACCATCATAATTCATCATCATCATCACCATCATTACCTTCGCCCTCATCACCTTCATTATCATCATCATCACCATCATCATCTTCACCATCATCATATTCAACATCATCACCATCATTATCACCATCATCATTTTCACTATCTACATCATTATTATCTTTACCCTTCTCACCATCATCATCTTCACCATCATCAGTATCACCATCATCACCATCATTATCACCATCATCATCATTACCATCATCAACTTCACCATAATCACCATCATTATCACCATCATCATCTTCAACATCATCACCATCATTATCACCATCATCCCCACCATCATCATCACCATCATCATCTTCAACATCATCACCATCATCCCCACCATCATCATCACCATCATCATCTTCACTATAATCACCATCATTATCACCATCATCATCTTCAACATCATCACCATCATTATCACCATCATCATCATTATCACCATCATCCCCACCATCACCATCATCATCACTATCTTCATCATCATCATCTTCATCACCATCATCATCATTATCACATCACCATCATCCCCATCATCATCATCATCACGAGAGTTAAGAACACGCAGTTTAGAGTTACGATTGGTCGAGATCTTTCACAAATCACATGTGTGCTTTGTTGCACAATACAAGCATCACCTTCTTCACACACAAAATGTATACTAATACTTTCTTTAATGCATGTTTTCCTTTTCTCCTTATCTCCTTCACCACCTTTCAGGCTCAACCTCTATGGCGGCGGAGACAATGGGATCAAGTTTAACGTCACCAAAGGTGAAGTGTTTTTTTGTTATTGTATGTCAAACATTTTAAAAAAACACGTTTTTGTGTGAACAGATTTGAATTGAGATAAAGATGATGAGCAGCGCGTGAGCTGTAGCGTTCAGCGACCCATAGCTGACTGCTAGCGTCAGGGCCAGCGACCCATAGCTGACTGCTAGCGTCAGGGCCAGCGACCCATAGCTGACTGCTAGCGTCAGGGCCAGCGACCCATAGCTGACTGCTAGCGTCAGGGCCAGCGACCCATAGCTGACTGCTAGCGTCAGGGCCAGTGACCCATAGCTGACTGCTAGCGTCAGGGCCAGCGACCCATAGCTGACTGCTAGCGTCAGGGCCAGCGACCCATAGCTGACTGCTAGCGTCAGGGCCAGCGACCCATAGCTGACTGCTAGCGTCAGGGCCAGCGACCCATAGCTGACTGCTAGCGTCAGGGCCAGCGACCCATAGCTGACTGCTAGTGTCAGGGCCAGCGACCCATAGCTGACTGCTAGTGTCAGGGCCAGTGACCCATAGCTGACTGCTAGCGTCAGGGCCAGCGACCCATAGCTGACTGCTAGCGTCAGAGCCAGCGACCCATAGCTGACTGCAAGCGTCAGAGCCAGCGACCCATAGCTGACTGCTAGCGTCAGGGCCAGCGACCCATAGCTGACTGCTAGCGTCAGGGTCAGCGACCCATAGCTGACTGCTAGCGTCAGGGCCAGCGAACCAGAACTACCAAGACTCTTCTGAACCTCCACGCGGTGATCCTGGATACAAGACTGCAGCAGGACAGACTGGCTAAGGAGAAGGGATCGAAGAGGGAATGCTAACCCAGTACTCAAAAAATGCTTGCTGAAGTCGGATGTATTGGACCGAAAGGTGCAAATATCGCAGTCAAGCTGTAAACTGTGACACAATGCATTCCATTCTCTGGAC
The DNA here is from genome assembly GCA_036924085.1 of Ariolimax columbianus. NCBI lineage: Eukaryota > Metazoa > Mollusca > Gastropoda > Stylommatophora > Arionidae > Ariolimax > Ariolimax columbianus. Next base: position 78,976,933 of record JAVGWX010000004.1, on the reverse strand, counting down.
TACATTCTGCTACTTAAGTCCTTTTCAGCGTTTGGTAGCGGGAGATTTAGAACGAACGAAGCCAAGCTAAGCCAAGCCAAGCCAAGTCAAGCCAAGCCAAGCCAAGCCAAGCCAAACTCGAAGAGGCACAAAGACAACTCATTGCAATGATCAGAACAAGGCAGTTATCCTTCTTCGGGCATGATATGAGAAGAGGCGGTTTGTAGCACGTTATGGCAACAGGAAAGTCAGAGGAAGGCAGAAAGAGAAGATGTTGGACAGCCTGAGAGAATGGCAACAGAGTTGGTAAATGAGTAAATGACACACGTGATAGAAGGGGATGGAGTTACTTGATCCCCAGCGTGAACCGGCAAGGAACCTAATGAGGACGATATTCGCATGCACAACATTGTGTATTTGCCTCTTATGGCACATAGGGAAGGAAACAGGTGTCATGTTCTGGTTTGTTATGGCACATAGGGAAGGAAACAGGACTCATGTTATGTTTTCTTATGGCACATAGGGAAGGAAATATGGCTCATGTTATGTTCTGTTATGGCACATAGGGAAGGAAACAGGGGTCATGTTATGTTTTCTTATGACACATACGAAGGGAAACAGGGGTCATGTTATGTTTTCTACAGAAACCCCTTTGGTGGTCAGAAAGTATTTTATTATTTTATATTTCATTCATTCTTTCCTTTCTGTGCAACTCTCCTGTGTTTATTTGTGATACTATATAGAGGAGTGCATGGTTAAATGGTTTTAATGTCTGTCTGCCAACAAAGAGAGCAGCGGATCAAATCCCCTGTAAAGCATATCCTGTTTTTCTGTTGGGGGTGAAATAAACAAATATAGCCAGCACACGGTGTGGGGAGAGTAGTGGTGAAGCTATTGTAATCCTCAGCCTAAAAAAAACCCTTGGCTACCACAGCAATGGAATAAATACGTACAGCAGTTTTTTAATCAATCAATCATTCAATTGACGCTGTTTCTCCCCTCTGTACAAAAGCCTTTGGCCACATCTCGTCAGCATGCACTGTCAGGGACTGGTCTGTCTACCTCTCCCCAGATGTAACAATTTAATCATAGTTCCTTCTAATATTTTCTTCTCCATGTATTTTTGGGTCTTCCTCTCTTTCTTTTCCCCTGCGGATTTCATGTGAGAGCCTGCCTATCTATGTTATGCCTTGCGTTTGTATTGTGTCTTTGGTTTGTCTGACCAGACTTTAGTTTTCTCTTCCCAAGACAAGTTAAATAAAAGCGTGTAAAAAACGATAATGGGGAGTATATGGTGCCTGGGACGCAAGACAGAGACAACTCAAGTGGAAGATTGACCCATGACATAAAAGACATTCTGTGAATGACAGTAGCAGAGACGAAAAAGATGGCAAAATATAGCGATTCTTACAAATCGGCTGTTGTGAGAGCAATGTTCTGCAAAAGATATGTTACATGGTGATGATGATGCCGAAGAAGATGATGAAGATGCTGATGATGAAAGTTAAATAAGTCAAGAGTTCATGAACTTTGAAAAATTTTGAAAGGAAGTGGAAAGTCTGATGATGAAAATCTAAATTCAATTTAGAAAGTCTCTTTGGAGCCGAGGTGGTGCAGGGGTAATTGAACTGGCTTCCAAGCTGAGTGATCGGGATTCGGTTCCCAACTGGTGCGAGATTTTCCGATCTGACAACAGATACAGAGGTCAACCTAGCCTAAAAAATTGGGTACCAGAATAATCTGAGAAAATAAAGGCGGCCAGCGTGATTGTTGGCCAAATCACCCCTAGCGTGCCGTTGGTCAAGAACAATATGGGCTTAACACCATATTTCTAATATGTCAAGTCTGTGCAGTATCTTGTAGTGACATTTTGCGTTGCAGGTCTGGCAAATGTTGGCACTATCTGTAAGACAAACGGTGAAAGCGCATCTGTTATAGAAGACAAGGGAGCCTACCAGAGCGAAGGAATTGTGGCCCATGAATTAGCTCACGGGTATGATATGTGACAGAAGTGATAACAATTGTCTGTTATATAGCGTATCTATCTCTTGTTCATTCTAAAACATCTTCATCTCTTACACATTCTAAAACATCGTTATCTCTTACACATTCTAACACACCTTTATTTTGTTTTCATTCTAAAACGTCTGTATTTCTGACATATTTTAGAACATCCCATGTTGTATTCTTCTTCTTCGTTCGTTCTCAATCTCCCGCTACCAAACCCTGAAAGGGCTTGAGTAGCAGAATGTAGTCCAGAGAACGGAATGCGTTGTGTCGTAGTTTACAGCTTGGTTGCTATATTTGCACCTTTCGGTCCAACACATCCGACTTCAGCCAGCATTTTTTGAGTACCGGGTTAGCATTCCCTCTTCGATCCCTTCTCCTTAGTCAGTCTGCCCTGCTGCAGCCTGTTATCCAGGATCACCGCGTGAAGGTATAGACGGGTCTTGGCAGCTCTGGTTCGCTGGCCCTGATGCTAGTAGTCAGCTATGGGTCGCGGACCACTGCAGCTTATGCGTGCGCTGCTCAGCATCTTGATCCCCCTTGTTGTATTCATTCTAAAACATCTTGATCTCTTACATATTCTATACCATCTCTATTTCTTAATAATTCTATCACTTACATACTGAGGGGACGGCGTGGCCTAGTGGTTAAGTGGCACGGCTCACGACCCAAAGGTGCTAGGTTTGATCCCCATCACAGCACCGGCCGTTAGCCCGGGGAAGCAAACCTTTAGAAAATGCAGGAGGAAGCAGACCCTTACATAAAATGCATGCTGAAGTCGGATGAACTGGGCCGACAGGCGCAAAATAAAAACCACAGTGCAACGCACACCACCTTGGGAATTAGAGAAATAAGGCGAACGCAAAAAAACAACAACTTACATACTGTAAGGCCAAAGACAGACCATGAAAATGGTGGCTTACTGAAATATCCGAGTTGGTGAATGTCACTGTGCATGAGGCACACAGTCAGACTTGTTCTAGAGATATGTTCATAAACTGATACTGAATGGCATAATAGGATAAGTGAAAAGAAATAAATATACTGTAAAGCATTATTATATCTGGGACCAAAGATGCAGCACTGTTAATTAGCTGACAGCAGTAAGGGACTCATAGTTTGCCGCTTGCATTAGGGTCAGTGAACCAGAGCTGATACTGGAGACCGCATTCCGTCTCCAAGTATCGGCCCTGGAAACAGGCTGTACCAGTATAGTCTGGCTAAGATAATAGGGATAGAAGTGAAAAAAGCAAACCCGGTTCCCAAGAAATCCAACTAGAACCAGACGTATCGAGCCTAAAGATAACAGATATCACAACCTCGCTGTAAACTATGACGCAACGTAACAACGTCCTTATAAGGAAGGACAACCGCTAAAGAAGAAGAATATTTATCTCTTATTCCTTTTAAAACATCTTTATCTTTTGCACGTTCTAAAACATCTTTATATCTTATTAATTCTTAAGCTTGTTTATCTCTTATTCATTCCAAAACATTTCTTACAAATTTTAAAATATTCGTATCTTTTGCAAATTCTAAAACATCTTTATATCTTACACATTATACAACTTTTTTAGCTTTTCCCCTATGTATTGTATCTATTCCATTATCTAAGACATGTTTATCTCTTCCACTGTCTAAGACATCTTTGTCTTTTCCACTGTCTAAAACATCTTTATCTCTTCTACTGTCAAAAACATCTTAATATCTTCCATTATCTAAAATCATATGATTTTCTTCACATTAAAGAACATCTATAGCCCGAGTGGTCCGCCTGGGTCTTGGTGTATGATAAGGACAAGAATAGCACCACTGCCTCACAGCAAGCATGTCGTAAGAGGCGACTAACCGTGTGGCATGGCATAACACCAGCCATGGTTAGGTGGTTTATTTAGAGCAGTATAGATGGCACTTAACAGGCTGCAGGTCTACTTTGCTGTAGTGTTTATTTGAAGTCTATTAAGATGAACTCGCAGATTGGTTTACATCTTAGTAAGGACACATAGCAAACCAGACAGTGAAATTTGAACAAGAACCAATCCCTCTGACACAATTTAGATCAATCTCATGCAAGATTAAACCTGTGTCCAAACCTGAAACATTGCCTTTTAAAAGACGTTTCAATTTCAAACGAGCCAGGTGTAGTGATTTTGGTGGTTACTTGGATAGTGAAATAGTGAAAATCGACTTGAAACCAGAAAACTATGAAGCATTTGTTGATCTCGTCAAGAAAACATCAAGACGACATATCCCATGAGGAAGCAGAACACAGGACATTACGGGTCTCAAAGAAAAGTAAAAAAAACACTCCTAGAATAATACATGGCTTTGTATGAAAAAGACCCTTTGCTGAAGAGACGATCATTACAGGAGAAGAACTAATGCATGAGATAGCAGCTTCCAGAACAGAAAGACGGTGCAGGTTGGTGGAAGAGCTCGATATGAAACAGACCAGTCGACGGGCATAGAAATTTATCATAGGCCTCAGCCATGATCCAACTGTAAATTCAAATATTCAAATATCAATCACTCCCAATCAAATTGCCCAACAGTTATTGATTAACGAGAAAACCAACCACAAAGGGCAAAAAGATCAGAAGGAAAGAGGAACATGAAAATGATTCGCTGGGAACACCATTCCTCATTGGGAACTCGATGAGGCAATCAATTAAATGCACATCAACAGGGCGGCAGGAATAGATAAACTGAGAACAAAGTAAATCAGACATTTTGGCTCCAAAACCAAAGAATGAATACTAGAACTAATGAAATATGCATAATAACCCTGCATATACCAATAAGCTGAAGTAAAGCTAAAGTCGAGGCACTGCTCAAACCTGGGAAAATGCCAACAGAAGCCAACAATTTCAGACCTGTCTCACTGCTATGTCATCTATACAAAGTATTGTTAAACAAAAACAATATTAGGTCGAATCTCATGCACTAGTGCACTCTATATTAAACTTGTGAAGTGTTTTCTTTGATCTCCGCTATCAATCAACCTCTTGCTGTTGACCCCGGTACCTTCATGTAGTATGACCTCATAGCAGTTTGATCATACTGCACCCTTATCAAATGTCCAAACAACTTTATTTTCTGTACTCAATATTGTGATTAATTATCATAAACATCTTTGTTGACTATATTATCTAATATATCTTGATCTTTTCTGTTATCTAAAATATATTTATCTCTTCTGTTATCTTAAATATCTTGATCTCTTCTGTTATCTAAAATACCTGTATCTCTTCAACTATCTAAAACATCTGTATCTCTGTCATTATCTAAAACGTTATTATCTTTTTATTATCTTAAACAGGGCTTGTCAAACTTTATTCATCTTCAACCCCTTTGGATCAGACACATTTTTTCATGGCCCTTTACTCAATGACATAAATGCAATTAATGCTAAGACTATATATATATATATATATATATATATACCAAAGACAATTTTACTGAAGACTGGAAGAAGATAAGAATAAGTTTACCTTTAGTGGGATGAATGTGATTACTTATTCTGACACAATAACTCGAATCGTGGCGGCTTAATATTCATCAGTGTTGGTCTCACAGCAATCTCGATGTTCTCAAGACGTGAACAGTATTTTTGTTTAAGTTCAATCAATGTTGAAAATGCTGATTCAGACAAATAGGTGGCAATAAATGGCAGAATAGCTACCATCACTAATTTTGGCAGTATTGGAAATTTTGCTTTAATACCAATTTTTGTTTTTTGCATCTCTCCCTCTCTTTCTCTATCTCACTCTCTCTTTTTCACTCACTCTCTCTCTCTCTTTCTCTCTCTCTCTCTCTCTCTCTCTCTTCGTCACTTCTCTTTAACTAATGAAAGGTTAAAGGCGATGGCTTGACTTCATCTCCGCGGATTTCCCCATATGACTCCGTCTCTCTCCATAGTACGGTATCCCCGCCTGCTGAGATCATCACACAAAACACGAACTCCGTAGCTCCAGCAATGAACCCAGGCATCTCCGGAAAAATTGCCATCATGAACTGACTGTTGCAGCTCGAATTGAAACCCCGACCGTCTGAACATGAGGCAAAAGACTTGACCATATCGCCACAGAGACCGCCATTATCTTCTATTAATAAGGATGGTTATGTCTTACTCTAAACACTTCCCGTGTAGTGTGCAGACAAACAGGTTATTGTTCGAAGGGCCGCCTCCTTAACCTTCATTGGAACCAACTTCAGAAGTTTTACTCGGACGGTCCAAAATATCTGGCTATTTTCAATTCTCAAATGCCAAGGATTCTTTTACACGCCGTCTGTACACAGAACCTCTGAGTTTATTGTCTGTTTCAACTAGAGCTGGATGTCTAATCTCACCTCCTCTGAGATCAGGGGACGTTTGAAACTGGCAGGATTCGGATACCCGCTGTTTCGCACTTTCATTTCTCCAGAAACAAGCGCCTTAACTCTCAGTTATAGCAACCAATTTTTCGCATTCATTCTTAATCACTGATCTCACTTAATATTTCATAAACAGCCTGGGCTCAGGACATGATGGTGAAAAAAACTTATGTAGACCGTCTGATCGTTTCATCATGTCGGACGGATCATACCCAGAGATAGAAGGCACGACACTAAATCCTTGGAAGTTCTCATCTTGTTCATCCAAATCCATTGTGATTATACTGAACACTTTGGAAATGAATACTACGTAAGTTGTTTTCATTGTATATTTTGGAAGCTATTTGTCTCTGAGTTGTTCATCTTGTCCCTTTTTCACCCAAGTCAGAGTATAGGAGCACTTCAACATTTGACCTCCTTTATAACGTCTGTGTCAGATCAATGTTTGTGCTTTTAATGTAGTTGTTTCTGAGACAATTTGATTTACACAATGAGGTTGATAGCCTCATGCGCACCTTTCTTTGGTTGCATTGTCCGACAAATAGTGTTTGAGTCTATTAAGATGACTCGCACATCGGTGAACCATCCTCCAAGAATGATCTTCAAGCTGAGAACAGGCCATGCCCCTCTCAACAGATATCTGGATAGATTAGACCCACTACGTGAACCAAACTGCAAATTCTACCACAACCACGAGGAGTCAGTCGAGCACCTCCTGATTTTGTATCCAGGGCTGACTGCTCTGCAGAACCTGCTGATACCACCATACCCCAACATACAAAACACTTTACATATCACTTCAACAATTGGAGAGGACGTGTGCTTTTGTAGGTAGACATTGGACTGTCAAGAGATGCCATCTCACAGCTAAAGGGATTATACAATCATCATCACCCTCCAAGAAACTGGTTGTATATAGACTCTGCAGAGTCTTCTGAACCAGTATAAGATAAAGATATCAACAAAGAAAACATAGTATTCCTGACTGATGCCGCGCCAGTACTGGCAGCGCTAAAACAACACAAAGATGAAGATTTTGAGTAATGTGTGTTCTTTCTGACACAGCTCTCAGCAGAACTCACACAGTTGGTCATACAGTGGATCTCATCCCACTATAATATTGAAGGCAATGAAGCTGCAGACAAACTAACAAAGTGTGGAGGAGCATCCCTACAAACAGACCTGAGTATCACATATAATGAGGCCAAGACCATAATTAAAGCCAACTACAGGGTAACATGGGCTGATCATCACCACGACTTCCGAAAGGAAGAGAGCTACTTTAACTTAACTAGAGAAGAGCAAGTCATCATCTTCAGACTGAGAACTGGGCATAACAGACTCAACGGTCATCTTTACAACAAAATGAGGAATGGGACAGTGGACAGGTGCCCATGTGGGGAGCATATCATGACCGTAGAACACATCCAACAAAGCTGTACGCTCACGCAGGAAAAGAAAGAACAATACTGGCCTCGCGAGACAGATATGAATGATACAAAAGCTGTATGAAGATAAAACAGTCTTAGAAACAACAGTTACCTTTGTAAGAGAAACCGGGACCTTGTCCTGCGGATGAATGAAGAAGAAGAAGAAGAACCAGTATAAAGACATTAAGTCAAGTTAAGTTATATTCTTCTTATTTCCCGATATTGTACTGAAGAAGGTGGTCCTGGGGCCTTCATACTATAGTACAATGGTAGGCTTCTCTGCAGGATCACCACTACAGAGATCACATTGTCGAGCTCCCTTCTTGTTGGCAAGACTGCTGTAACACAGTCTATTGTCAGGTGCACAATGTGAATGTAAGGTTAAACTCAGATTCTTACAGCCAAAAGGCAACTACAAAACAAAACGTCCATTCTAACAGACTCCAGAAGCAAACTCCAAGCCATCTCAAGCCCCAAACCATATCAAGCTCCAAACAAGAAAGACTAAAAGAAATAAAATGTAACATCGGGTTGCTGGTCCCTCCATACCACTTCCCCCCCCCCCCCCCCCTTAAAAAAAACCAAAAACAGATCTAGTCTTACAATGTATTCCGGCCAACTGTGGGATCCTTGGATACGAGAAGGTAGATGAGTTTGCATTAGCCGGAAGTGATGGCATGCAAAACTCGCTATCCACAGAGCCATAAAGAAGAATAGACATTTGTAAAGCGATTCATGAGGACGAAATGGAAAGACAAGCACAAAGAATACAAACAAGAAAATAACAGCATAGACAAACTTGGCAGAGAACGGGCAGACACTGATTTTCAGGCTCAAAGCATGACATTGCAGACTCAAGGCCCACCTCCACAGAATGGGTCTCAGAGACACCGCTGCATGCATGCGACTGAGGAGCACCTAAGCAAACACCAAAACATATCGTGCAAGCTGCCTTACTTGTACAGACCAACGAGGTAGTCTGGCCCGAGTAGGTGACCAGCTTGTAAAGATGTGTGTGGGGTTGAGCCTGAAGGCGAAGATCTGAAGAACACAGTCGCCTTCATGAACCTCACCGGGCTAGAAGAAGGAGAATCAAGTAGGGTGTATGATCATGGTCAGTAAGTTGCATTTGACTCTGATGTGAGTCTTGGCCCATATAATGTGAGTAAATTACCTGATTAGTTGAATACTCGAATCTAGGCATTTTTCTTCTTCTTTTGGTATTCGTCCTGAAAAGAACATTGTGTCATAGTTTACAGCATGGCTGCGATATTTGCACATTTCGTCTTAAACTTCTGGTTTCAGCTGGCTTGTTGGTGTACTAGGTTTGCCTTCTCATTGCGATCCTGTTTCTCTTAGCCAGAATATACTTATGCTGCTTCTTTCCAGGGCTGCCACTTAAAGGCGGAATAGGGTCTTGGTCAGCTGTGGCTGGCTAACTCCTGATGCAACCAGCCAGCTACGTATCGATGGCCGCTGCCAGCTCATTCACTGTGCCGTATCTTCAACCATATCCTGGTATTCATTCAGACAGAATGTAGATGATGCCAGTAGTACAAAACCTGTACATTCGTGTCTTCCCTTTTCCCTGGGGTATCGTGATGGTCCAAGGTCATGACAAAGACCCTCTCTCCATCTTATTGGAGGGCGCCCTTGTGGACATTTGTGGTTGTATGGTTACCAAAACCTCACCTTTCATGTCCATCTATCATCCGGCATGAAGACTCCACGGCCATTCCCATATATGCTTTCTTAACAATACACAGTTAACAACGTTCCCGAAGAGGAGGACTCAGGGTTGCGGATTTTATCTTCCCGAGAGATATTCTAGACTTTACGTTTCATTGCCCCGTTTAAACTTCTACAAATGAAAAATATGCAAGAAGGCGCCAAAAAGATGTAACTAATTAGAACATTTCTTTTCCCCGAGGCAGTAATATAGGTGCGAGGCATGGACAATAAATATTACCATTGCAAAACATAATTTTTTTTTTAAAGGAAATGTTGGAGAAAGATATTGAAAACAGCTTGAGCGATGAAGAAACCAAATAAAGACATTTGATAACAACTTTAGTATAAACACACAAGGAAGAAAACAATAGTTAAATTGAGTTTGCCTCGCAAACCACTAGACTAAATTGGGGGAAAGGATGTATAATGGCTTTTTTTATCCTTTGTTATCAGTTTGGCCATCGTTGCTAGTCTTTTTCATCATCGCCGCTGTCACCTTGTTTGTTTTTATCTCTGACAGAATTCTTGAAAGATGTCTTGTGAATTCATCTGGCTTTCTCAACGTCGAGTTCAGTACTATATCAGCCAACAAGCAGTGTCAGCTGTTCTATGGGAACGATTCGTTTGTTTGTAGAGTAAGTTTGTGTGTTCATCATCATTATATATTCACCTGGTTCCCCTTGAAGCATAGGGCGGAAATAGATGCTAGCTATGAGCATCCACTCTGAGCTGCCCTCTTGAGTTTCACACATACAAACCCTACTATATTTGTGGTAATCTCAATCGTTCTGCGACACGTCTTTCTTGGCATTCCTCTTTTTCTTTGAGAGTTCCAATCCAGCGTTTGTCTGGCTGTACTGTCCAACTTCTTTTTGAGAGTGTTCTATCAATTTTCTTTCCTCAATATACCTGTTGTTGTTGTGTCTAAACTCATTCCCTCCAGAATACTTTGTTCTTCCATGCATATTAATTCTTGCAATGTCAATATGCCACTAGGAAGTACAGATATATATAAATTTATGAATACTTCATATGAAGAAAATTTTATATATAAGTATAACAGATGTTCAAGTCGATTTACAAGAACATGTTCATAAAGTAACAAAACTTTGGAAACAAAAATAGTTTTCTTTATTTTCAATGTATTCAAACTAGTCTCCCTCGAAATAGTTCCCTCCATTGTTGATATAGCATTCTCAACTTATTCTCAAATTTTTGAATACGACCTGGAACTCATTTTCTGAGATAGAGTGCATGTCTCTTAGTAAAGTTTCTTTCATATCTTCTATGATGTGAAATATGTGATCTTTAATGGTGAATTTCAAATTTGCAAACAAGGAAAAAGTCTGCAGGGGTCAAATCCGGGAAAAAGGGGGGCTGTGGGACAACAATCATTTCATGCTTTGTCAAAAAAGCAACGAATATGCAGTGACTTATGTACAGGTGTGTTGTTCTGGTGCAGTTTCCAAGTTTTGTTTGTCCATGCTTCAGGTCTGTTTCTTTGTACTGCCTCTCTCAAACGCCTCATAACATTGAAGTGATACTCTTTATTGATCGTCGGACCACGTGGAACAAACTCAGGACTATTTGTGTCTCTCTAATCAGAAAATATGATCAACAGACTCTTCATATTTGTGTGACTGTGTAGTGCTTTTTTGGGGGGTCCAGCGGTGTCGTTCAAACCAACTGTGACGACTGTGTTTTTGTTTCAACAGCTATCCATAAATCCATCATTCATCACCAGTTATGACATTTTTTAGAAAGTGTCCGTCAGCATTCAGTAAATGTTTGACCTAATTTTAAGCAGAACTTAACGCAAGTACGTTGTTCTTCAAGATACTTCAGCGCAAACAATTTTTTAAAACATGTGACTGCACTACACGTGTATTCATTTCACGGGATGCACATCAAAGACTAACGGTCGTACACATACAATAGTAACTAGCTCGCTGTCTCACTAAGTTGCTGCTCCATTTTGGAAGATCCATTTTTTTTAAAAATTGCCCTCATATCAACTCTATGGCATTGTAACAAAGTTTAGGAGTCAATATACCAACTCTACGGCAATGTAATAAGTTTAGAAGTCAATATATTAATTCTGCAGCATTGTAAGAAAGCTCATGAGTCAATTTATCAACTCTACAGCATTGTAAGAAAGTTTAGCAGTCAATATATCAACTCTGTGGTATTGTAAAAAAGCTTGAGCTCCAATATAGCCGTTATATAACATTGTAAGAAAGCTTGAGCTCCAATATAGCCGTTATATAGTATTGTTAAAAAGCTTGAGCTCCAATATAGCGGTTATATAACATTGTAAGAAAGCTTAAGCTCCAATATAGCGGTTATATAACATTGTATGAAAGCTTGAGCTCCAATTTAGCGGTTATATAACATTGTAAATAAGCTTGAGCTCCAATATAGCGGTTATATAGTATTGTTAAAAAGCTTGAGCTCCAATATAGCGGTTTTATAATATTGTTAAAAAGCTTAGGAGCCAATATGTTTGCTGTATGGAATGAATGTTAAATATGTGGCCTGTGGGCAGCATTGCTAAGATCTAAGTTGTACAGTCCGCAATCTAAAATTGTTTGAGTTCAAATTCATTAAAGCGCGTGGTCGTGCCCCTATTGAAAGTAACACCCGTTCAAAAAATGAGTGCTGAAGTAGAACATACTAGCAGATAGGTGCAAAACAACACACTCCACAATAGGAGAAAAAGCAAACCGTAAAAAAACAAACACGTAACCAGCTGTTCAAATGATGGAAATAGATGTGACTATTTAAAGCGTAAACTGTATGGCGATGAGAGAAGCATGAGACGGATCACCAAATTTATAAGGCAAATGATGATGATATATCACCCCACAGCGAATATGTTGCAAAAAGTGGACTGTGGGGCTATAACATCAGGCCATGGTTATGTGGTTAGTGGGGCGGTATAGATGGCGCCTGACAGGCTGCGGGTCTACCTTGCTTTAATTTAGACTACCACCACCACCAGTCCCAAAAATAGACAATCGTATATTCAAGGGCTAACAGATTCTGGGATTGACTTGGCAAGTCACCAGGCCATTTTTGCTTGCCAAAAAATATGAAACGAAGGAAATCGTACCTCCCTACGATGTCTAACGACACAAGTGGACTAAAGAAAGGTAAAAGATAGATAGATGATCATATAATACCTTTAGTTGTAAGCTGGTAGGCACTGCCTTCCGGACACATGCACACGTCCTCTTCTGTTGGATTTCATATACAGTCTGTTGTTTTATAGGCATCATAATGAGTCCACACTGGTGATAGAATGATAGATTACAAGAGTGTCATCATAACGTTAGGCAAGGAATGCAGAGAACGGAGCAGCTGGAGAGCAGAGCACGAAATACATCAGCTGATAACTGAGAACACGCAGGAGAGTGACGTTGTCGTATACACCGACAGATCAGTCATGTGCAGTGGGACATCAGGCTGGGGTTTCTCGGCTAGAATAAGAGGAGAGGTCGTTTCTGAGCGCAGTGGGGCATACATGTCAAAAACCTCCAGTATGAGAATGGAAACGGAAGCAGTGACCTCAGCAAGGAAATGGATATCCGAGACTTCTGTAACAAGGGCAATCATCGTGACAGACGCGCAAGCGGTACTTCAGAAAGGGATGGCTTAGGTACGAGTGGATAGCAGCTGTTGAGGCCTCAAACCTACAGGGGTTGACATGGATCTACTGTCCTGCTCATGCCGAGGTACAGGGTAATGAAAGAGCTGACATCATCGCTTCACAAGCTCCCATCATTAGCACATTCGTGATGGATAGAAGTGACATTTTGAAATCTACCAATGACCACCTGCTGGATGAGGATACCGCAATAGACGAATCAACAATCCACAGACTGCAAAGTTTCGACATTAAACGTGGTTCGAGCGAAGTTGGACGCATGAGAGGACGGAGCAGGTGTGTGTACAACCAGCAAGCTACAGGAACCACCATCATCCATACCTTACGCAATTTGATGAGAGAGAGTGAGAGAGACTGAGAACCTATGGGTATGCCCGGAGTGCAGTGACGTCGATTCTTAGAAACAGAAACAGAGGCATCATGAAATCGAAAGCGGAGTGTACAGAAGCAGTTCAGTGTGTCAGTATCTTAGGATTGTCATGCCAAGAATGTAGATCGTACATCTGAGTCACTTAAGTCATCATTCCTCAGTCCATCGTGCCAGCTATTCTGTAGTGATGGCACACCTGGTATTCTCCGTCATCTCGGTAATTGTCACAATGGAACAGACGGGCAATGTTTGTTGGATTACATATCCAAAGCCAGATACATGACCAAATGGGAAACCGAACATACTGGTTACACCAAAAACGATGCCTATTACCAGTTGAACCGAAGAGAGCAGGTCGTTGTCTTCAGACTTCGCACTGGCCACAATAGACTGAGGTACCACCTATTCAACAAATTGAAGATAGGTGGTACAGACGAATGCCCGTGCGGTACCGGTAAAATGACCGCTGAACATCTGCTGCAGAACTGCCCGACATACGAGGATCAGAGAGAGCAGATGTGGCCATCACCAGTGGAACTGCAAGACACGCTCTATGGCAGCGGCGACAGCCTCAGGATGACCGCCGCTTTTTTCGAAAAAATAATGGTTACTGTCTGACTGCGTACGAAGAAGAAGACGAAGAATAAGGATTACATATCTTCGTCATCCATTGGATAACTGATAGGGAACAACCAATAAAGAATGAGACAAGAATGCATTTAACCTATGGAGTGAGGGTGGATTGATGCAGCCCCAAGTATATAACAGTCGTTGGTGGGTTCTGTGGCTACACCTATGGAGCCCCACCTGCTCCTCAGTCTACCGAAGAGAAATAGATGCAATTACTCAAAAGGAAAGAACATATGTAGATCCAGAGAAATCAGGATTGACATTAAAGTTAGAATATTCAACTCCAGTGTCACGTGGGTGCTGCTGTATGGAGCGGAGGCAGGGAGAATGAACAAGGCCATACAACTAAGATTCCAGTCCTTTGTTAACAGATGCATATGAAGGATAATGGGCATGAAGTGGCAGGACATGATGCGAAAGGGGACTCAGTGGTCTCGAGGTAAAGTGTCTGCCTCGGGTGCCGGATTTGGCGTAGGTTCGAATTACGACGAAGACCGTAATTTTTTTCACGTGAATTTTCTTATAAAAATTCCCCTGATCTCTGGGTAGTGAGATGGGACTCCCATGTTCAGTGTCAAGCAAGTTAAAAATGTCTTGGCAGTTGGAAATTGACAAGAGTAGGCTTAACGGCCGCTACGCAGGCAAAATTCAAGTTAAAAAAAACTACCCAAGTTATTTGTTCATATCCCCTTTCCCCCTATAGATGGCGCTTAACTGGCTGCTGGTCTATCTAGCTCTAGTGTTTGAGTCTGTTAAGATGGATTTGCACATCGGCTAAACAACCCTCTACAAAACTGGTTGTAAATAGACTCTGTAGAGTCTTCTAAACCAGTGTAAATATGTTAAGTTAAGTAATGGGATCAAGACGCTGAGCAACGCATGAGCTGCAGTGGTCAGCGACCCATAGCTGACTGCTAGCGTCAGGGCCACCAAACCAGAGCCACCAAGACCCTTCTACACCTCCACGCGGTGATCCTGGATAACAAGCTGCAACAGAGCAGACTGGCTAAGTAGAACGAATCGAAAAGGGAAGGCAACTCGGTACTCAAAAATGCTTGCTGAGGTCGGATGTGTTGGACCAAAAGGTGAAAATATCGCAGTCAAGCTGTAAACCATGACTCAACGCATTCTGTTCTCTGGACTACATTCCGCTACTTGTAACGTTTTTTTCAGGATTTCGTAGCGGGAGATTGAGAACGAAGAAAGAAGAAAAAGAAGTTAAGAAATGTAAACATGTGAGAAAGGAGCCAACCACAGCCACTAGAACAAATAATTATGCAAATAAAATGATGCTGCATAGTACATACGCTATGAAAACCATCGTTTTACATAGCCAGGCAGGATCTTACATGAAATCCTTAAAATAAAAGAGAGGGAAAGGTAGAGATAGATAAAATACACGGTGACGAGAATGTAGAAGGAACTAAGATTAACTGATTTCAACTGAAGAGAGGCGGAAAGAGCAGCCCAGGAACGCTTGCGGGATATTGTCGATGGCCTTGGCACTGTGGTCAATGATTGGTTAATTTGATTGACTCGAGAGCGAATAAAGAAGAAAGATCTGTGTTTTCCAGAAAACCATTTATGTTAATGCTTGATATCTGTTTTCCAGGGAACTGGTTTGCCATCACTAGATAAGCTTTGTGACGAGTTCTATTGCCGGATCCCCGGAACATCCAATTGCGAGCGTATGGCAGCTGCTACCGGTACCTGCTGTGGCAATCAAAAGGTTTGCTATAATTTATCTTCACATTTTTTTTCTTTTTCATCGTTCATTCTCAAACTCTCGCTACCCATCCCTAAAAAGGGCTTGCAAGTAATAGAATGTTGTCCAGAAAACGGAATGCGTTGTATTTTATAGTTTACAGCTTGACTGCAATATTTGCACCTTTCTGTCTGACACATCTGACTTCAGCAGGCATTTTTGGGTACGAGTTGACCTTCCCTCTTCGATCCCTTCTCTGTAGCCAGTATGCCCTGTTGCTGCATGTTATCCAGGATCACCACATAGAGGTAGAGAAGGGTCTTGTCAGCTCTGGTTCGCTGGCCCTGACGCTATCGGTCAGCTCTGGTTCGCTGGCCCTGACGCTAGCGGTCAGCTCTGGTTCGCTGGCCCTGAGGCTAGCAGTCAGCTCTGGTTCGCTGGCCCTGACGCTAGCAGTAAGCTCTGGTTCGCTGGCCCTGACGCTAGCAGTCAGGTCTGGTTCGCTGGCCCTGACGCTAGCAGTCAGCTCTGGTTCGCTGGCCCTGACGCTAGCAGTCAGCTCTGGTTCGCTGGCCCTGACGCTAGCAGTCAGCTCTGGTTCGCTGGCCCTGACGCTAGCAGTCACTGACCGCTGCAGCTCATGCATTGCTTAGCATTTTGATCCCGATTCTTAGATTCAATCAGAGGTATAGTGTTGCACTCACCTGTTACCAGGGCGGGAAATAACAGCAACGAACAATAACAATGTAAGCTGCCGGGCATATCATTAGAGGCGGCTTAAAACGGTTGGACATGAAATCGAGTTCCCAATTGTGTAGCAGCTTCAAGCAACAAAACTTTAACAGATCAGCACCATCATTGATTGACTTTGCATGTATTTATTGAAGATCTCTATGCTCCACAGGGAGCTGAAAAATATTTCAATAGTTAATTGATTGACTGCTGTTTATCGTTTTTTTGCTTTAGTTTTAGTTTGTCATGTATTTCTAAGGTGGTGTGTGGTGTATAGTGTTTTGCGCATAATGACCTGTTATATCTGACTTCAGCACCAATTTTTTATGATTTTACTTCCCATAAGGGAATGGTTTTATTGTTTCGTTTACCCGAACCAGAAATGCTCGGGTTGTCTTCTTCTTTTGCGTTCGTCCAGAAAAGGATGTTGGGACGCTGCGTCGTATTTACAGCTTGGCTGCGATATCTGCCCCTTTTGGTACAACATCCGATTTCAGCTAGTATTTTTGGCCACCGAGTCAACCTTCCATCTTTGATACCTAATGACTCAGCCAGACTTCATGGCTGCACATTGTTTCCTGGGCCACCGAGTGGAGGTGAAATAGAGTCTTGGTCAGTTATTTGTCACTAACCCTGTTGCAAGCAGCCAGCGTTGAGTCGCTGGATGCTGTCAGCTTACCCCCTACTGCATCTCTGGCCCCCGAAGAGTATCAGGGTCAAGATGTTGTTGTTGTTAAATGCCCACAACAAGTAGGATAACTCTTTTCATCATCCTAATAAGGACGTTAAGTGGCGGATTGTCGTAGCTTTTCTCACATCCCAAGCATGCTTATGAAGGTGGACCACAATCCTCTAGGCGGTTGTGCTATGCTTGGCTTCATATTTGTGTCGCTCACTACTACGGGGATCATGTTGAACCTCACCTTGTTAACCAGACTGTTTTCCTCGACAACAGCCCGTTTTCAGGAAGACCAACGAGGAGGTCATGTGAGGGTCTTGGTTAGTATCTTTCTCCTAACCCTGGCTAACATTGTCTGATCAGTGTATTTTGCATGACCAGACATTGGCCTCATCGTCCCCTCAGGGTCAGGTGAAACATACTTATTGAGACCATACCTGACATCCTCGTTCGTGCTGCTGGAAACAGGCTGTATCATGACAGTCTTGCCAGCGAGGTGGGTATCAATACTGTGATCCCCGTAACGTTTAGCTTACTGATGAACCTCACAATGCACCACCACCAGAAGCTCCATGGCTTCAATCTCTCAAGTAAGCGGGAGGTGAGTAAGAAGAGTGACTGTAACCCATTCATGCAGAGACGCTTTGAATAACAACAACGACACAAACAGCAACAACAATGACAACAACAGCAATGACAACAACAACAACAGTGACAACAACAACAAAAACAACATCAACAGAAACAACAACGACAACAACAACAGCAACAACAATCACAAGAGTGGTGAATACTTGGAATGCATTGCCAGGGAAGGTAGTTTAGGCAGTTAATGAATTTAAGAATAAATTGGATGCGCATAGCTTTTAGAGCAAGGGGATGTAAATTAAACTGGTTGTATACAGACTCTGCAGGGTCTTCTAAACCAGTATAAAGACGTTAAGTTGAGTTAACAACAACAACAGCAATGGTAACAACAACAAGAGCAGTGACAGCAATAACAATACTAACAATAACAACAGTAACACCAACAATTACAACAACAGCAATGGTAACCACAGCAACAAGAACACCAACAAGAGCAATAACAACAACAACAACAACATGCAAAGACAGTCAAGAATAAAACCAATGAATTACCTGAAGGAACCAGTTGAAAACGCATGTCAGGCTGTGGAACAACCGTAACATACAATGGAAAGAGTAAGATTGTAAGTTTATTCACAACTAAAACAGTAGTTTCATAATCGCATCAAACTGGCTGAATGGATAACACACCGACCTACAACCAGAAGGTTGTATGTTCAATCCTTAAGTTAGGCAAGGAAAGAAAAATGGCAATTAAAATCGAAACTCACGATGATCATAAGTAATAGTCATGACTCAAGTAGCGTCCTCCTCGCCCAACACCCCCACTCGAATATCAAGACTCAATAATCTATTAAAATAAATCAGTGAAACAGTCAATCGATCAACCAATCAGTCATTCAATCAATCAATAAGTCACGCTATCATTCAATTAACAAATGAACATGTCAATAAATCTATCACATTAATCAACTATCCATCAATAAAAATGTCAATCAAACAGCCAATCCGTGAAATCAATCAAATAATCAATTGATCAGTCAGTAAATCTGTCAATCGGTGAATGAATCTCAATTTTTGATGTACAAGTGGTAGCGAAAAGCAAATCATAATTGTTATGGTGACTTAAATTTTAATATGACATCTTTATCATCTTCAAACAGAAGTGTTACCAAGGACTGTGCATCGACGCGTCTCAGGATCAGTGTCCCATGAGTGGTAAGGATATCTTCAACCAACGTTCATTCAATGATCATCTTTTTTTATTTAACTGCAATAATTTACCACGACAAAAACTATGACAGTTAATCAACATCGCGCAGATTTCACGTCGGGGCAAAACCCAATCCAAGTACGGGAGTTTACATACTTTGGAAGTTTCTTCACTGACAATGTCAGACTGGACAGAGAGATTGTGGGAAGTGTCTTCACTGACAATGTCAGACTGGACAGAGAGATTGTGGGAAGTGTCTTCACTGACAATGTCAGACTGGACAGAGAGATTGTGGGAAGTGTCTTCACTGACAATGTCAGACTGGACAGAGAGATTGTTATTGTTTAAATGCCCAATCTGCAGAGGAGGTTATACTGACTCTCTTCTGTGATGAACGCAATGTTGGCTATGTCGAAAAATGATACAGTCGCGTTTCCTTTTACAGAATAAATTTACCAAAAAAATAAATTTCAGGTTTTCATTTGATGCCGCCTTGTACATCAATAGACAGGGTCTTGATTATTTGGCTTTGTCTGTGTATGGAAATATGAAGAACAGTTATTAAGTAACAACAATATTACGTTCCAGGTTATTCTGCACATTGAGAAGACATCCACGATAAATGTACTCGTTGACATCCTCTAATCGTACCTCGCCAAGGAAGACTGGATCACAAGTGGCAAAGCAATTGCGCAACACTTTGGTTTTTGAGACATTCATCTCCAAACCCGCTTTTTTGCTCTCTCCATCGAGAAGCTGCATCATTTGGTTGGCTTCTGCTGCTGGCTCTGTGATGAGCACTATGTCATCGGAAAATCAAAGGTGATTGAGGCGTCTGCCGTCAATAAGGATCCCAAAGGTGTCCCAGTTGCACCGGCTAATGACTGATTCCAAACATGCAGAGAAGGGGTTCGGTGAGATAGGATCTCCCTGGCGGACCCCCTTTTTGAATTGGTACCACAATTGGACGTTGGAAGGGACTAAATGTGGTAGTGCTGGTTGTATAACTGTTGGTGAGAACTCTGATGAATCAACATCTTGTTCCAACAGTGAACGCCAGACAAAATGTGGTTCTACCAAGGAATATACGATTGCCTATTTTTTGGGACTGCTGGTAGGGGAAAGGTAAATTACAGCAAGGTAAACTCGCAGCCTGTCAGGCGTCATCTATGCCGCTCCTATAAGCACATAACCAAGACATGACGGTATAGCCACACAGTCCTCTTTTTGCGGCATATTCTCTGTGGGGCAAGAATCCGTTGAATAATTTGAGTAAATTTTAACTTGAATTTTGCCTGAGCAACGGCCATTAAGTCTACTCTTTTCGATTTCCAACTGCCTAGAGATTTTTAACGTACATGCGACTGCACACAGGTGACTGATCTCACTACTTAAAGATCAGAAGAAATATCTGTTGTGTGATCTACGTGAAAAATTCTGGTCTCCACCGTGATTTGAACCCGTAACCTCCAGCACCTGAGGCAAACACCTTACCTCAATGGGTCCACCACTGTGTCACTAACCACCCATATTCGGTGTCTGATTTTATGTCTTCCTCCTCAGCGGTGTGTCCTCTAGGAGATCAAACTGATGTTATTCTAGATAACAAGACCTGTGCACAGCTTGAAACTACGTATTGCTATAGCGAAGACATTTACTTCAAGTGCTGTGACACTTGTGAGAGGGAAAGAATACCAGACCAGCTTGGTAGGTTCCTCGTTGTTACTTATGTCTTTAATTTCTTTCTATCGTCTTCAAATTAATTGTCTACAGGGGGTCGAAGATGTGCAACACAGTGAGTTGACAGTAGTCAGCAACTCATGAATGTTTGCTTGGGTCAGCCAACCACAATTGACAATGACACTAACATGCTTCCATGCAACGGTCCTGAAAACAGGCTGCGCTTGTGTAGTCTGGCTGAGAGAATACAGATAGCAGTGGGAAGATAAACCCGGTACCCAAAAATGCTAGCTGAAACCGGTTGTGACGAATTTAAAGGCGCAGATATCGCAGCCGTGTTGCAAACTCCAACGCAACGTCACAACGTCATTCTCAGAACGAACACATAAGAAGATATCTTATTATCTTAATTTTCTTCTTCTTCTTCATCATCTTCTTCTTCATCTTCTTTTTTTATTTTTTTTAGTTTGCTCATTAAGGAGGGTCAAGTTGTCACTCAGCTCCTCTAGTGAAGCCAACAGACCTGAAAAACAAGCTCAACCGTATTTTTGTGATCCCCAAATGGACACATGTTTGAGTGGTCAGCTGGAGTCTTTGTGTATGACAAAGACAAAAATAACATCACTGCCCCAGAGAGAGCATGTCGTAAGAGGCGACTAACTGTGAAACATGGCATAACACCAGCCATGGTTAGGTGGTTTGTTATAAGCAGCATTGATGGCGCCTAACAAGCTGCGGGTCTACTTTGCTCGAGTGTTTGAGTCTATTAAGATGGACTCACACATCGGTAAACTACTCTCCAAGAAACTTGTATTCAAACTCTGCAGAGTCGTATAAACCAATATAAAGATGTTAAGTCCCTAATTTTGTATTTATTGAACACGTAATTCATTAGTATGCAGTAGTCTATTCGCTGTCTGAATATTGTAACTTGGTCTCTTCTTTCTAATGAGTATAATGCTTCTGCTAAATCCGATTCTCTGTTATATTTGTCTTTTACGTCAATTTGTATAATTGTTTTATTTAGATTATTTCGAAAGTTAAAATCACATGGAGCAGGTGGGGAAGTTACCAAATGGATTGACAATTGGTTATCTGGAAGAAGGCAGAGGGTGGGCATAAATAAGGAGTACTCGGATTGGTGTGAAGTGAAAAGTGGAGTGCAACAGGGCTCGGTTTTTGGGACCAATTTTGTTCTTGATATATATAAATGAATTGGACATTGATATGGGATCCATGATTGCAAAATTTGCTGATGACACAAAACTATGCAGTAGTGTCTCATCTAAAGCAGAAGTGGATATATTGAGGTCGGATTTAGATAAAATTCGAGAATGGTCTGTAAGCTGGTAAATGGAGTTTAATGTAGATAAATGTACAGTCATCCACTTAGGTAGATCCAATATGGAACATAATTACAGAATTTGAGAAAACAATATTAGAAAGATAGATAAGGAGTATGTATATACGCAGATCGATTGAGTGTGTGACCACATGTGAGTTTACGTTGAACAGATTGAATGTATAATGTAAAGATCACATGCCTAAAGGGATCTGAGTGTGAATGAATGCACAGAATACGATCGTGAAGACGAGTTTGGGAGAGTGTGCAGATATGGAGAGGGGATTGTAGAGGCTAGAACTAGGTTGTATTAGTTGGGGGCAATATTCAAAAGCTTGTGCTTACAACCTCCGCCGCAATTCATATTTATATTAATATATATAATATATGATCATTTAGTTACAGGGGTAGGTTGTTCTTTTTGTGTTATGTGTAATATTGATTATAGGTTTCCTAAATGTTGGTTTTGTTGATATTAATATAATATATCTCACACAGGTTTCTGGAGAGTGTTGCTGTGTTATTTGCTGAGTGTGGTCGTGAATGATGAGGATGCATGTTGTAACATTCTAGATCGCTAACTACTGTGGAAACGTCTTACGCTGCCACAATAATAAGGCCGCATTTAGTTAGCTGTAAACCTAATAAGGCCTCATTTAGTTAGCTGTAAACCTAATAAGGCCTAATTTAGTTAGTTGTAAAACTGTGAAACTAATAAGTCGCATGTATATAGCTGTAAAACTAAGGCCTCATTTAGTTAGCTGTAAAACTATTAAGGCCATATTTAGTTAGCTGTAAAACTAATAAGACCGTATTTAGTTAGCAGTAACACTAATAAGACCGTATTTAGTTAGCTGTAAAACTAATAAGGTCTCATTTAGTCAGCTGTAAAACTAATAAGGTCTCATTTAATTAGCTGTGAAACTAATAAGGCTTCATTTGGTTAGCTGTAAAACTAATAAGGTCTCATTTAGTCAGCTGTAAAACTAATAAGGTCTCATTTAGTTAGCTGTAAAACTAATACGGTCTCATTTAGTCAGCTGTAAAACTAATAATGTCTCATTTAGTCAGCTATAAAACTAATAAAGCCACATCTAGATAACTGTAAAACTAAGGCCTCATTTAGTCAGCTGTAAACCTAATAAGGCCTCATTTAGTCAGCTGTAAACCTAATAAGGTCTCATTTAGTTAGCTGTAAACCTGATTTGGCCGCATCCAACAAACTTCAATTAGATGCATTTCAAAATGTACATTATTTTATACAATTATAACTACTACTAACTTCAACAAATTAAGAAAGAATTATTTATCACTATCTTTTATCCACTTGTGTCGTTAGACATCACGGGAAGGTGTAGTTTTTCTTGGGTGTGCCATCTTTGTCGCCGATGTTGTTGTCATTCCAAGTGTCTTCAGTGTCTCACTAATATCATCTATCCATCTTTTTTATGGTCTGCCTCTGCCTCTGTATCCCTGATGTCTGGTATTGCAGATACAAGCAGCTAGTCTTTGGTTGCATTCTTGTCAGGTGTCCGAACCATTTCATTTTCTGCCTCTCAATGTATTCCCTTCACATGTTGCCCCCACCTTCTGCCTGTTTACTTCGTTTTGTCTTCTGTTAATATTTGTCACCACATCAGCCTTCCTCAAACACGTTATGTTGCATTGCATCATTTTTCTTTCTTGTACCTTGGTGAGATTCCATGTCCATGAACAAATATTGTTAATGTGATATAAATGAGTTTATGACCAATAAATACACTATTTAGTTGTATTGTCTACATTTTGATTATGAGCTTTTCAGCAGACCTATTTTTTTAATTTAATGAAACACATGCATGGATACGGTCAGGCTGTGTAACTATTCTCAAATTGTACTTCAAATTAAAAGTCACATGCACTGTCAAAAGTGGATATCAGACTGACGTTCTGAACATTCACAGACTCTGTCTCCAAGCAACCTCGTGCGGTAGGGGTGCCAGTCTGGCAGGGAAGTTAAAGTATATTCTAGAGTTACATTTCAACTAAATATTAAGCATATCAGGTGTCAAAATAGCAATTATGACTTACTAATGTTTTATTTGTGGTGGTCAGTCAGCGAGGATGATTTTATTGAACCTTCTTTTATTCTTTGCTCTTTTAAATATATTCATTTTAAGATTAAAATAAAAATAATAAAAGGCAAACAAACATGTATTATTAAAAATAAAAGTCCTTGTTCAGCAAATTGTGGATTAATTGAAAGGCCTTACAAGCCAGTCTGAAGGCTACATGTTAATCAACTCTGCCTCCTCTTGTCCACGTATCTTACAGTGTGCAGGAATCCATTGTATTTTTACTGTTGAAATGGTAGCAGCTTTTACGAATGTCTCGGACAGAGTGTCCAATACCTTGTTTTTATGGTTTATAATGGCCATGATAATAAAAAGTTTTTTTTTTTTTTAAATAGGTAACAAGGCCTGTCGTATGATTGCTTTTATTCGTTCATAACTCACATCATTGCCAGTAATTCACACTGTCACAAATTATGTTTCAATATAATTTCCATATTTGTCAATGCATTTGTTTCATTGGTACACGAATACAATTAAGAAATCAGTGTCAAGTTCTCGTAGCCAGGAAAATCCAGCTTACTGGTCTTGCTTGTCAGTTGCATATTGCTGTCCAGATATGTGCTTCTTCAGGTCCAAAGAGATTAAATTCACTGGAAGCCAGGTCAGGGGTGTGAGATGGGTGTTCAAACATCCAATTTAAACTGCTCTAGCAGTCGCACGTGCCGTGTGCGGTCATTTGATATCATGCAGAAAAATGACGCCACGTCGCAGCAAACGGGTCGTTTGTGACGGATGGCATCTCGTAACTTGAGAAATGTCTCGCAATATCGTGCAGTGTTAACAGTTTCTCCTTTTGCTGAGAAAATCAAGAAGAAGCTCAGCCATATGGCCCCAGAACACAGCCATCTACGGGTCCTTTGCTGAAATCGTTGTTTTGAATTTTGACCACGTGTCTATCAGCATCGCCATTTTGAAACGCTTGTTAAAATCGTAAACAGCGATTTTGTGAGAAGAAAATTAAAAATCGTTCAACGTTGTCTATGATGCCGGTATTTTATCAATTACAAATAATATTAACCTCTACACCTCACGGTAGAAGAGGAGCGACTAAGTAAGTACAAATAATATTATATTTTGCGTGTGACAGGCGTTGTTTCATTATTTATTGAAATACCCTTGTATGTAATGAAAACTATCTTAACTTAACTTAATTTCTTTATACTGGTTTAGAAGACTGCAGAGTCTGTATACAACCAGTTTCATTTAATTTTCTTACTCTCAAAGCTATGCGCATCCAATCCATTCTTCAATGCATTAATTGTCCCTGCCTCCACTACCTCCTGTGGCAATACATTCACCACTCACATCCTAAAACTATATTTCCTAATATTTAATCTGGACCTTTCTTTAGTTAATTTGCAGCTGTCCTCTTGTTCTTCTATGAGGTTGTATTTTGAAAAACGTGTTACAGTTTAATTTGTCCTGTCCTTTGATTATCTTATAAACAAACCTGTATTAAGTAACCTCGAATTCTTCTCTTTTCTAGACACTCTATGCCGGTTTTTCGGAGTCTTTTCTCATAACTATAATTCTGGAATCCTACTCTCTACTTTGTATTCTTTCCAACATGTTTATATCCCCACTATGATAAGGACTCCACACCTGTACACAATACTCCAATCTAGGTCTAACTAAAGCTTTATACAGTTTGCCAATCACTTCCTTGCTCCTATGTTTAATATATCTTTTTATCATACGTAACATTGCATTTGCCTTTTTCACTGCTACTTGGACTTGCTCACTCACTTTACCTGTATGATCTTTTATAACCCTTAGGTCCCTTTCTTTGTCTATCATTCTAATAATGTTTTTGCCCATTATGTTCCATATTGGATCCACCCATGTAAATGACTGTACATTCATCTACATAAAACTCTTTTTGCCAGCTCACGGACAATTTTCGAATTTTATCTAAATCCACTTTAGATGAGACACAGCGCATAAATTTGTGTCATCAGCAAATTTTGCAATCATGGATCCGAAATCAATGTCCAAATCGTTTATGTCTCGGATGTGGTCCTTGTTCTCCAGAATTACTATCATTTACGTATTTCACAGGATGCGAGTTTGGCAACAAACAGTTGGGATGCGATGAACAATATTGTGGCACGAAGATTGCTCAAGGACAAAATGATGAAGTTCTTTATGACTTCTTTTGCTGTGGTACATGCAAACAGCAGTGCAGAGACACCGCTAACCTGATGGTTAAAGGTAGGGAATGATATTTACAAGCAATGCTAGTACAGACGGTCTGCCCGTCAATAAAACTGTACAAATTGAAATAAACAAAAGCAGTTTAACAATAAAAGAATGTGTCCCTTCCCTTCCTGTACCCCTCGCCTGCCCCACTACATCCACCCATCTGCACCCACCTTCCTATCAATCAGTCAATAAATAAAACAATCAATCTAGGCTCTTAGCTCTTCTTTTCGTGTAGACCATTAACAACATCTTGACAGTCCTGGATTACTCTTTCTGCCTCTCTCCATGTGTAATGGTTGAATTTTAGATCTGTCTTACAATCTCCTGTCAAGGTATTTTTGGATCTACCCCACCATCACCTCTCTCTCTCTCTCTCTCTCTCTCTCTCTCTCTCTCTCTCTCTCTCTCTCTTCTTTTGAGAATGCCATATAAGAGCCTGTCTGGCAATATTGAATGGTGCCTTTCGAAGCAAATTTCACATCCAGCCCTATTTTATTTTTGCAATTTGTTTGCTCCATTGACCATTGTTGGCTCATTTCCTATATGTCTTCATTCCTCACCATGTCCTGCCACTTTATGCCCATTATCCTTTGTAGGTATCTACTAATGAAGGACTGGAGTCTTTGTTGTATGGCCTTGGTCATTCTCCATGTTTTCACTCCATACAGCAGCACCGACTTGACTCTGACGTTGAGTATTCTAACTTTGAAATGAATCTTGATTTTTCTTGGTCTCC
Organism: Ariolimax columbianus; assembly: GCA_036924085.1. Taxonomy (NCBI): domain Eukaryota; kingdom Metazoa; phylum Mollusca; class Gastropoda; order Stylommatophora; family Arionidae; genus Ariolimax; species Ariolimax columbianus. Next base: position 78,949,754 of record JAVGWX010000004.1, on the reverse strand, counting down.
ATGTGTTATCAACCCATGTCTCTATAATAATAAATATAATTGTGTATTGAAGATTAAATTAAACAATTACATTGAAGATGCATTGACAAAATAACATTTGGATTTCAATGGCTCATGGATAACGGTCCAAAGGAAGAAGCTTTGAACTCATTTTGAGATTCCAAATATGCAGAGTTTTCTAATTATTAAAGGCATAACAGATTCAGCTCAACTGACTGCAAGTGACGTCTCAAACGTTGTGTTACTAAGTGATAGCAGCAGAACACAATGTAGTACACACATTTGTAGCGCTGAATTAGTTAAAGTAATCCAACTGATTAGCAGTGATAGAGCACTTGATTTTCATCGGAAATGTATGAGGCTCATCTCTAGCAAGATCAGCTCCAGTTGATCCAGCTGTAAATGGATGCCTGGATGCCACAAGGGAAAGGAAAAGGCAGCAAGGAAGGGAACTGGGCACCGACCTCACACATACTGTGGCTTAGTATATTTAAGTCTAACAACTTCATTCCATGACAGTAGTGTAACTCAATCAGTCAATCAATAAATCAATCAAATCAAATATGTCGCTCCTCTCGGTGCATAGACAATTGACAACATCCTACCAGCATGAACGGTCCTGGTCTCCTCTTTTTGCCTATCTACAAGTGTAGTCATTTAGTTATAGTTACCTCTCTCTGTCTCTTCCCTTGATGATTCCAAGTAAAAGCATCGTTGGCTATGTTGGATTGTGCATTTCGCAGCGTGTGCCCTATCAAGCTGCATTTTCTTCTCTTAATTTGTTCTTCCAGAAGATGTTATTGAGTCCCTCCCCCCACAGGTCTTCATTCCTTACCACGTCCTGCCACTTTATTCCCATTACCCTTCTTATTCATTTGTAATGAAGGACTGGAGTCTTTGTTGTATGCCCTTCGTCGTTCTCCATGTCTCCACTCCATACAGCCGCACTGACTTGACACTGAATATTCTAACTTTGGTGTGAATCTTGATTTCTCTGGATCTTCATATGGTGTTTAGTGTCAGGAATACCACTCTTACCTTAGCAGAGTAACTACTATTGGATAAACCTTCACTTAGCTAATTAGGTGCATTTGTTCTCATAATCAGGATTTTTTCACTGTATATTCATCCCAAATTCTGTGTACACCTTATCAAGTATTGTCATTTCATTTGGAATCTGATAGAAGTTATGGGATTAGAGTCAAGTAATCGGGAAACTCAAGATCTTTTAAGTAGTTACATGCATAAGTTTTTTGAACAAAGTTTAAAAACAAAGACTCTTTGAACATTGTGACTACTATAATGCTCTGGCAAAAGAAAACAGAAGTGAAGATCCAACTAACACGCCAATGTGACATATTGGGAATATTGTGTTAGGCTCAAATTTTTCATTGACAAACGGCACACTAGGGGTGATGTGGTCAACATCACGCAGGCCACCATTATTTTCCCAGATATTATTCTGTTACCCAATTGCTGACGATGGGTTGGCCCACAGCCTACTGTAGATACAGGCCTTCTGACGTCACATTACAAGGCTGACTAAATAAAAGAACTTGCATGTGCCAACTATCAGTGCAACTATAATAGCGTGTTTGTGAAACAAAGATGGATATGCAGTTGGTTTCAGGGCAGAATTATGTGAAAGGATCACTCTAAACAGTGATTTATTGTGTTTTGTACAGTGAATTTGTTTTATTTATCTGTGTGGAGCATGGATTGATTATAAACCTTTGCACAATATGAGTTTTGTTATTTAGTCGGCCTTAGGTTGACCCCAAGTGCCGGTTTTCAAATGGGAAATACCGCACCAATTGGGGACCTTCTTCTTCTTCTTCGTACGCAGTCAGACAGTAACCATTATTTTTTCGAAATAAAGCGGCGGTCATCCTGAGGCTGTCGCCACTGCCATAGAGCTTGTATTGCAGTTCCACTGGTGATGGCCACATCTGCTCTCTCTGATCCTCGTATGTCGGGCAGTTCTGCAGCAGATGTTCAGCGGTCATTTTACCAGTACCGCACGGGCATTCGTCGGTACCACCTATCTTCAATTAGTTGAATAGGTGGTACCTCAGTCTATTGTGGCCAGTGCGAAGTCTGAAGACAACGACCTGCTCTCTTCGGTTCAACTGGTAATAGGCATCGTTTTTGGTGTAACCAGTATGTTCGGTTTCCCATTTGGTCATATATCTGGCTTTGATAAGCCGTTTTGACTCTTCGTACGTCATACTAGTATCTTTTGTGGTAGTCTTGCACCTTCTTTTGCCAGTCTGTCTGCCTCCTCGTTGCCTTGGATGTTGCAGTGTGATGGGACCCACTGTACCACTACCCTTTTTGGTGCGGACTGCTGGCACAGTTTGCAGAGTGCTGCTCTCAAGTCATTAAGCTCAGTGTTTTTCTGGATTTTTAGCGCTGTGACTACGGCGAGAGCATCTGTAAGCAGGACTATATGGCTTTCATTTTCATTGTGTGTCACCATTTCTTCCACTGCCGCCCTCAGTGCCTCTGCCTCCGCTCTGAAATTGCTTGTGTACTTACCAGTAGCGAATGACAGTGTTATTTTTCTGCCATTTGGTAGGTTCAGGAATTCTCTTGCCCCTCCGTTCTGTGTAGTGTTTGTTACAGAACCGTCGGTGTATGCATGGATCCAGTCCATGCTTGGGTAGCTTTTCGATATGAAACTTAGGGTAGTATCTCTCCTTTCTTTTTCAGTCTGGCAGTTTTTGTTTCCAATACCTGGTATATTTTCTACCACCTCTGGAAATATATCCTGCCTCCAGGTAGGTTTTCGTACAGTAGTGATGGGTTTTGGTGTTGTTAGTGCGTTTATGGGATCTTCGTGCATCTTTGCTTTGGCTATTTCTGCAAAGTTTCTCCGCTTTAGTTTCCCATTTCCCAAATTGTTTAGTCTCTGGTACATTGGATGGTCGGTCAGTCTTCGGAGTTTCTCTGACTGCAGCTGGGCTCTGCAGTCTCTTCTATCGGTCATGGATTGCAGTTTTGTAATCTTTTCAAGTTCTACAATTGGCGTTGACTTCATGCCACCTGTTATAATTCTCATGGCTTGGTTTTGAAGTTTGTTAACTTTATCGAAGTTCGCCTTCGCTGCTGTTGTCCATGCCGCAATGCCATACTCGAGAACTGGTCTCACTCTTCCAGTGTACAGTTTCTTTAGTATGCCTTCGTCTGCTCCCCAGCTTGTGCCAGCAAGTTTCCTCATGATTGCCATTCTTTCTCTGGCTCTCATTCGGTTTCTCTCAATCTGACTTTTCCATGTCATGCGCCGATCAAATGTGACTCCCAGATAGGTTGGGTTGTCGTTTGGCTGCAGGAATTTGCCATTTAGACTTAATTTGGTATTTTGTGGTTTTAATGAGCGCGAGAATATTGTGCATGTGGTTTTCTCCTCGTTTATTTTGACCAGCCATGAGTTCGCCCACTCTTCCAGCGATGTTAGGGCCGTCTGCATCCGATTTCTTGCTATGGTGAGATTCTTTTCAGAGGTCCACATAGCCAGATCGTCTGCAAACATTGAGCTATGGACTCTTCTTGGTATATTCTCTGTAATATCGTTTATATATATCAGGAAGAGTGTGGGTGACAGTACTCAGTACTCCCCCTTGGGGTACTCCCTGCTCGAGTGTCACCTTTTTGCTCATCTGCCCTTGTACTTGGACTCTCGCCGTTCTGTTTTTGAGGTAGTGGTTGATCCACTTGTACATTTTCCCACAAACATCACTTCTTCTTAGCTTGACTCTAAGTCCGTCTTTCCAGACTTTGTCAAATGCCTTTTCCAGATCCACCCAAACAGCTACTGTGTGTTTCTGTGCCTGGTAGGCATCTTCTATCTCCTGGGCTATGAGGATGACCTGGTCCTCAGTGGATCTGTGCTGTCTAAAGCCGGCTTGCTGTGGAATTAGTATTCGTTTTTCTTCCAGATGCCACATCAGTCTGGTGTTTATCATCCGTTCCATCAGCTTGCCGACACAGCTCAGTAGGCTGATGGGCCTGTATCCATTTGGATCTGTTTTGTCCTTTCCTGTTTTTGGTACTGGTACCAGTATTGCGTCTTTCCATGCCTGGGGTACAATTCCCCTTTTCCAGCTTTGGTTCAGGACCGATAGCAGTTTCCTCTTCGCTGTTTGGCCCAGCCCCATCAGCATTTCGTTTGTTATCCCGTCTTTTCCGGGAGATTTCCTTTTCTTTAATGTTCTCATAGCCTCTTCCATTTCGCGCATTGTTAATTTGGCCATCATGTGCTCTTCAGGTGCCGTATTCATGTTGTCGTGCCCCTTTAGCTCTTCGCTAATGTCTGTATGCTTAACTGCAGGGACCTCGGTGTGGTTTGCTCTGGCATAGTGATCGACAAAAGCGTTTGCGGCTTTCTTACCTGTGATCAAGTTCTCGCCCTGCTTGATGTAATTTGTTTGTTTGACGGGGTTTCGTCGTTCATGGCTCTGACTAGCTTCCATAGCTTGTTCCCGTCTTTGTCCAGGTTTAGGCTTTCCGTTTTATTTTTCCAGCTTTCTCTTGCTGTTTGCCTGAGAGTGTGTTTGTACTTCGCCGCGGCGGCTTTGAGGGCGATGTTTGCCTCCATGGATTTTTCTCGCTCTGCCATGTTCCTAGCATTTGTTACTGCATCTTCCGCTTTCTGCAACTCATCATTCCAGTAGGGCTTATAGTTTTTCCTAGCTCCTCTTGGGATGGTTTCAGTGGCGGCTTGCATTATTGCCTTGCTTAGGCTTTCCACCATGGGCTTCATTTTGTTGTTTAGTGTGTTGATGGTTTCACACAGCCCATCTGTCAGGATTGCAAATCTGTCCCAGTCGGCTCGTTTGTAATTCCAACGTGGGAGCGGTTTTGTTTCCTGTGGGCCTACTTCCATGTCAATGGTTAGCCTGATCGGCCTGTGGTCGCTACCTGCCAGTTGGTTTAGCACCTGGCGGTCTATTTTATGGTGTATGTCCTGTGTGGAGAAGGCCAAATCTGGAGTCGAGGTGGTATGCCATGTTCTTGAATAGAAGCTAGGGCTATCCTCCGGCCTATTGATTAGGGAGAGATTTGTATCTATCTCCCAATCTTCCACTTCGTCACCTCTGCTGTCTGTGTCAGAGTATCCCCATCTCTCCGAGTGGCTGTTGAAATCTCCAACTACTATGCAGTTGGAGTCTCTGACCTCCATACTCGAGAGCTATAGGTCTCTATTTGGTGGTCCGTACAGATTGAAAATGCGGAGCTTCGTCTCTTGAGCCATTATGTCAACTCCTACAATTTCTGCTTGTCCGGTGTGATTGACAGATACCGCGCTACTCGGTATGCAGTTTCTGGTCAGTATCAGGACCCCTCCTTTGTGGCCTTCTCTATCGAGACGGAAAGTTTGGTATCCTCTGATTGAGAATTTATGATTATTGTTGAGGTGCGTTTCCTGGATACATGCCACGTCAATCTTACCTTCATGCAGGTGATGTGTTAGGGAAAGTTTTTTGTTAATGACTCCCTCCGCATTCCACTGTAGTATTTTGAGGGTCTTGAGATTTTGGTCAATAAAGGTTGCCCCATAGCCATGTGCCTTATACTCCACGACACATGGGTGGGTGACCACCAGTAGTCAAGGGTGGGCCTCTTTGAGGCGTGAGGCCCGGCACTATCGCTGCCTGGCGGGACTCCGCAGGATGAGCGCCATGCGTTTTTCTAATCGTTTGTACTGTCATCATGCTGCGATTTACGTTGCACTGTTTTGTTAGGCTTGCGGCCCCGTGCATCCGATTTCAACAGGCGTTTCTGTAGGGATGCCCTCTTTAGCCTTTGGCTGTCCCCAGCCTATCTGCAAGGCAGCAGTTGTTTATGATCAGAGTTGTCTCTCTTATGGAAGTTCAATTGGGGACCAAAATCTGATCACTCAGCTGGGAAACCAGTGAGCTAACCACTGCGCCATCTCAGCTCTCTTATTGTTAGATTATATTTGATGATACGGTGTCTGAGCGATTAGAACATCTGGTACTTGACCAAAGGGACCACGTTGAAAACCTTCGAAAGGCTTACATGTTATTTCTCTCTCTTTTCTTAACTTAACTTTACTAAACTTAACATCTTTATACTGGTTTAGAAGACTCCAGAATCTGTATACAACCAGTTTCTTAAAGGGTGGATATCGATGTTCGATTCTATCATAATAGACTCAAACACTAGAGCAAAGTAGACCCAGAGCCTGTTAGACGCCATCTATGCTGCTCTTAACAAACCATCTAATCAAAACAGTGTTATGCCGTGTCACACAGTTATTAGCCTCTTACGACATGCTCTCAATGGGGCAATGGTGCTATTCTCATCTGTGTTATGTACAAAGAATCCGGCATACCACTTAGGACCACTCGCCTATGTTCTGATCCCGGTGGTGTATATATCCTTGTGTGTGTATTTATTTGCAGTTGAGTTTCCGACAACAAAGAGATTGATCTGTTGAGTTTTTGCATAATACAAGAAGTCACCTCCTATTTTGGTCTTCATTCAAGCCACTATTGGTTAGAAATTTTCCTAACCTTCTGATTGTATGTCTGGACAGCGGTTACTGGCCAGACCTTTTCGATTTTTATATGCTATGTGTTCTTATACATGTACAGATTGTACATGGGACCTCCGAGTTTATCATCTATCTCCGATAGGACTAGACACCGATTTCATTTCCCTTAAGACCAAAAGGGTGTTTGAAACTTGCGGGATTTTAACACCCACTGTTTTGGTATTTCTTTCGTTCATTTCTTGAATGATGACCACCTTAGTTATTCCTACTGTTACTCTATTACTTTTTCCAACTCATGTTGTTACTCCTTTACTTCTTCCAACTCATGTTGTTACTCCTTTACATCTTCCAACTCATGTTGTTACTCCTTTACTTTTTCCAACTCCTACTGTTACTCCTTTACTTTTTCCAACTCATGTTGTTACTGTTACTCTATTTCTTAGAATCCTGGTATTCAAACAGTCATGTTAATGTCTGTTGCCAGGTAATCGAAGGTTATTGGCTTTCCTTAATAGGTATTTTATACTTCCTGCGGCTTACTAGCCCTGGAGGAAGGTACACATAATATGGGTAGATTTTTAACTTGAATTTTGTCTGGGCAGCACCCGTTAAGAATACTCTTTTTTGTCAAGGGATTTTTAACATGCTCTACACTGAACACGTGTGTCCGATCTCACTACCCAGAGATCAGAAAAATGTTTACTAGAAGATCCACATGAAATAATCCTGGTCTCCACCTTGATTCGAGCGCGCAACCATCGGCAACCAAGGGAGACACCTTACCTCGAGACCACTGAGATCCATTACTCATGGGGTTACTCCATCTTAGTCTTAGTCAACCTGTACTTCTACAGGGGCATAAGCACCTGTGCAGGTCTTATCTCTGATGTAAGCTGGATGTAGCCAGAAGGAGGGTTTCCTGCTAAGCGAGCTAAGCTTAAGCAGCTTATTACTTCACAATGGAGGGTGGTTAACTGATGTGTGAGTCCACCTTAATAGACTCAAACACTAGAGCAAAGTAGACCCACAGCCTGTTAGGTGCCATCTATGCTGCTCTTAACAATCCATCTAACCATAGCCAGTGTTATACCATCTCAAACAGTTAGTCGCCTCCTACGACATGCTCTCTGTGGGGCAGTGTTACTATTCTTGTCCTTGCCATACACATAGACCCTGGCAAACCACTATATGGATCGAGGTCACCATTTAAACAATGTAAATGGATCAGGGTCACTAAACAAATAATTCATATAAATCAAGCTCCCTTACATATAATTGATATAAATGAAAGTCATCATACACTTTATATAGATCAATGTCATTCTACACACAATTTATGTAGATCAAGGTCACCATATAAACAACATTTTTGGACCGTGATCATAATAGAAACAGGGGATGGCGTGGTCAAATGACACGGCTTACAACCCTAAGGTGCTAGGATCGCTCCCCAATCACAGAACCGACCGTTACTTCGGGGAAGCAAACCCTTAGAAAATGCAGGAGGAAGCAAACGCTTAGAAAATGCAGGAGGAATCAAACCCTTAGAAAATGCAGGAGGAATCAAACCCTTAGAAAATGCAGGAGGAAGCAAACCCTTAGAAAATGCAGGAGGAAGCAAACCCTTAGAAAATGCAGGAGGAATCAAACCCTTAGAAAATGCAGGAGGAATCAAACCCTTAGAAAATGCAGGAGGAATCAAACCCTTAGAAAATGCAGGAGGAAGCAAACCCTTAGAAAATGCAGGAGGAATCAAACTCTTTGAAAATGCAGGAGGAAGCAAACCCTTAGAAAATGCAGGAGGAAGCAACCCCTTAGAAAATGCAGGAGGAAGCAAACCCTTAGAAAATGCAGGAGGAAGCAAACCCTTAGAAAATGCAGGAGGAAGCAAACCCTTAGAAAATGCATGCTGAAGATCGATGCACTGGGCTGACAGGCGCAAAATAAAAAAACATAGCAATGCACACCGTTTCGGGAAAAGAGAAATAATGCAAACGCAAAATAAAAAAACAAATAATATTAATATTAATATAAACAACTTCTATGGGCAATGAACCAAAATGGATAGCTGTACCTCACACTAGGAAGAAAATAATAGGTCTTCTGCACCACCTATAGTAGCCCCATCCAGTCATAACTGGCTACAGAAGCCCCATCCAGTCATGAATGACTTTAGCCTCATTCAGTCATGACTAACTACAGAATTCTCAACCAGTCATGACTGCTTACAGAAGACTAATCCAGCCATGACTGACTACAGATGCCCTATCCAGTCATGACTGAGAACAGAAGCCCCTTTCAGTCATGACCAACTATAGACGCCCTATCCAGTCATGACTGAGAACAGAAGCCCCTTTCAGTCATGACCAACTATAGACGCCCTATCCAGTCATGACTGAGAACAGAAGCCCCTTTCAGTCATGACCAACTATAGACGCCCTATCCAGTCATGACTGAGAACAGAAGCCCCTTTCAGTCATGACCAACTATAGACGCCCTATCCAGTCATGACTGAGAACAGAAGCCCCTTTCAGTCATGACCAACTATAGACGCCCTATCCAGTCATTTTTGCTGTTCTTTTTAACCATTTAGTAGATCTGTCCTAACCTAAAACCAGAAGATCTATCCTAACCTGAAACCAGAAGATCTGTCCTAACCTAAAACCAGAAGATCTATCCTAACCTGAAACCAGAAGATCTGTCCTAACCTAAAACCAGAAGATCTATCCTAACCTGAAACCAGAAGATCTGTCCTAACCTAAAACCAGAAGATCTGTCCTAACCTAAAACCAGAAGATCTATCCTAACCTGAAACCAGAAGATCTGTCCTAACCTAAAACCGGAAGATCTATCCTAACCTAAAACCAGAAGATCTATCCTAACCTGAAACCAGAAGATCTGTCCTAACCTAAAACCGGAAGATCTATCCTAACCTAAAACCGGAAGATCTATCCTAACCTGAAACCAGAAGATCTGTCCTAACCTAAAACCAGAAGATCTATCCTAACCTGAAACCAGAAGATCTGTCCTAACCTAAAACCGGAAGATCTATCCTAACCTAAAACCGGAAGATCTATCCTAACCTGAAACCAGAAGATCTGTCCTAACCTAAAACCAGAAGATCTATCCTAACCTGAAACCAGAAGATCTGTCCTAACCTAAAACCGGAAGATCTATCCTAACCTAAAACCGGAAGATCTATCCTAACCTGAAACCAGAAGATCTGTCCTAACCTAAAACCAGAAGATCTATCCTAACCTGAAACCAGAAGATCTGTCCTAACCTAAAACCGGAAGATCTATCCTAACCTGAAACCAGAAGATCTGTCCTAACCTAAAACCGGAAGATCTGTCCTAACCTAAAACCGGAAGATCTATCCTAACCTAAAACCGGAAGATCTGTCCTAACCTAAAACCAGAAGATCTGTCCTAACCTAAAACCAGCAGGCAAACCTGTCCTAACATCAAAACATGAAGATCTGTCCTAACATGAAACCAGATCTGTTTTAACCTGAAACGAGATCTGTCCTAACCTGAAACCAGCAGATCTGTCCTAACATCAAACCAGATCTGTCCTAACATGAGGTTACTCTATACTTTGTTTAATTCCTATAGTTACTCTAACACTTCTTCTAATTCTTATTGTTAATTTATTACTTCCTCTAATTCTAATTGTTACTCTATTACTTCTTCTAATTCATATTATTATATTACATCTTCTAATTAATATTGTTACTCTTTTACATCTTTTTATTACTATTGCTATTCTATTACATCTTCTAATTCCTTTTGCTCCTATATTACATCTTCTAATTTTTATTTTTATGTTATTACTTCTTATAATTCCTATTGTTACTCTATTACTGCTTTTAATTCCTATTGTTACTTTATTACTTTCTCTAATTCTTATTGTTACTCTATTACTTCTTTTAATTTATATTATTACTCTATTCTTCTAATTCCTATTGCTATTGTTACTCTATTACTTCTTCTAATTCCCATTGTTATTGTTATTACTTCTTCTAATTTCCATAGCGACCCTCCCTTATTTTCTTTACCAGAAGTAAAATTAAAACCTATCTGTAGTGTTCCGCTGCAAGTGGCCGGGCAATTTCCCCTTTATTCCTCACCCTATAATACCTACGCTGAACCCTTCTTACGCTGAACCCTTCTTACGCTGAACCCTTCTATGTAAACACTTACCCCAATGTTCGTTCTGTTAAGATTATTTTTCATGAAATAATAATTGAATATTTGTGTATGCCTATATCTGAAGGTGCCAACTACACATGTAGGGATTATATCATCAACATGGGCGAAGGACGTGTTTGTTACATCCCAGATGTTCTCGAAGACTGTTGCCAGAGCTGTGAAGATGTTAGAGATGTTAAAAATCCTTGTAAGTTTGTGTGTACAAGTTTTTAATTTAGGTAAAACCGTAATTTTCTTTTTGCTCTTCTTCAAATTCCTATTGTGACTGTTAATCTATCAATTCTTCTAATTCCTATTGTGATTGTTAATCTATCAATTCTTCTCATTCCTATTGTGACTGTTAATCTATCAATTCTTCTAATTCCTATTGTGACTGTTAATCTATCAATTCTTCTCATTCCTATTGTGACTGTTAATCTATCAATTCTTCTAATTGTTATTGTTACTCTTTTCCTTTTTTTCTGATTCTTATTGTTAATCTTTCACTTTTCTAATTCCAATTGTTAATCTATTACTTTTTCACGTGCTCAGGCAACCTTACAATCAACGTTAGGACTGATCAACCAGAGAAAAGAGTCAAATAGAAAGTCATAATTCAGTGCATTTCCTAAGATTAAGACACCTTGTAAACCAACACAATTACTGTTATAAAAGAATCAACCAAAAATGAAAATGTTGACATCACATCCATATTTGTCCACATTCCATACACCTGTACCTCCCTCTCTCTCTCTTCGGGAACATCATTGATGAATAACCCCCTTGTTGACGACGGAAGTGCCTGACCAAAAGGCCCAGAAACTAGAGCACTGCTGAAACAAGAGTACAAGCGTACCATAAGGCAAACAAAGAAGATGTGGATATATTCTTTAATAATATAATAATGTTAACTTAGGCGTCAGAAGCTCATTGCTTCGGTCAACCACATGACCCACTGCTACGGCATGGTTCCAGGCCTCATCCAGGGTGGAAGTAGAGGTTGATATCTGCTGGAGCCATTCTGTACAGAGATGGCCTCTTCTGCACCTCCATCCGGACGGGAGGAAGACTTTTGACACAAGGAAAACCTTGTGTAGTATCTTTTGGGCCGGGGTTTCCTGGTCTAGTTGAACAACATGACCTAACAGAGAAGCTTTGCGACGATCAATTGTTTCTGCCATTGGGAGTAGTACTGTTTTAGCAGAGACCTCCACGTTGCTGATGTAGTCATGCCATTGGATGCCCAAGATACGCTGCTGGTTGCGCATGTGGAAGGCCTCCAGTCTCAATAAGTAATGTTTCAGCAATGTCCAGGATTCGGAGCCGTAAAGCAGGACTGGGACCATGTAGGACTGGTAGGTGTGAATTTTTGTCTCAAAATAGGCAGGTTGGAACACACAGTGACAACTGGTAGAATCGCAGGCAAGAGGGACAGAGAGAAACAAAGAGAGAAAATATTGAACAGCTTGAAGGCATGGCAATAGAGGCAATCAACGGTGGAATGGATAAACAATACAAGTGGTAAAAGGAAATGGAGGTACATGATCACCAACGCTAACCCTCCGTACATTTGATGACGCTGATACAGGCTTCAGAAAGTAGTCACATGATCCACACAGTGGTGCTGGATCCAATGGTCATTTGCTATCATTTCCACAAGTACTAGAATTTGCATAAAAAGATTACTTATAATTGGTGTTTTTTTTTGTTTGTTTCATCAATATAGACACAGACAAATATTACCTTTATTTCCTCTTTTTGGTTTGTTCCATCAATATACACGCAGGAAAATATTACTTGTATTTGTTGTTCTTCTGTTTGTTTCATCAATACACACATAGAAAAAGATTACTTTTGTTTGTAATTTGTTTCACCAAACCACACACTGCTTTTTGTTTCCTCAGTGTGTGCTTGGGGAGATCACAAAAATTGTTCTGTTCTCCTATCAATGCGGGTCGGGTACAACTGCACTTCAGAACAGTTTCAAAGTTGCTGCTACACATGCGCGCTGCTAATTGCCAGAATAACTACTACAACAAAAACACCCCTAACTACAAAACCTTCCACGATAACTACAAAACCTTCAACAGCAGCAGCGATAACAGTCACTACAAAACCTACTATAACAGCTACAAAAGCACCCACCCAAACTACTCCAACCCCTGCACCTACTAAATCCTCCCCAACTACAAAGGCTGGCACACCAGCAAAAGCATTAGCGACAACAAGATTAAGTGAACAGAAACCATGCGACCCCATATTGGCAGGTCGTTGCGACGCATGTGTAAAAATAGCCTCCACTTCCGTTTTGGTCTGTGGTCTTATTACTGTCTATATTTGCTTAATAAAACTTCTCTCAACTGATAAATAACAGATATCAAATCAGATACTGATCAGAGGCCATCTCCATATTGAATTTCACTTGCAGTGTTTCTCCGTCCTCTTTCTCTAACCTTGTTTTTGAATCGGAAAGATTTTATTTGTCCGATTTCTTGATGTTTTCATTCCACTTTCACTTTTCCTTCCTTCTTCTTCTTCTTCTTGTTCTTGTTCTCATTCTTCTCCTTCTTCTTCTTCTTGTTCTCATTCTTCTCCTTCTTCTTCTTCTTGTTCTCATTCTTCTCCTTCTCCTTCTTCTTGTTCTCATTCTTCTCCTTCTTCTTCTTCTTGTTCTCATTCTTCTCCTTCTTCTTCTTCTTCTTCTTCTTCTTCTTCTTCTGCGTTTGTTTTCAATCTCCCGCTACCAAGCCCTAAACAGGGCGTTGCAAGTAGCAGGATGTAATCAGGAGAACGGAATGCCTTGTGTCGCTAGTTTTACAGCTTGACTGCGATATTTGCACCTTTCTGTCTGACACATCCGTCTTCGGCAGATTTTTCTTTCCATTACTGTTTATTACAAGATTTTAATTAATTGCTGATGTCCGATATTCAGTTAAAGTGTCATCTGAATATTGTAGGTTGACTGAAAGGATCTTCGTCCTCTATCTCTTGCCTGATTGGTACAATCAGCCAGATTTTCCTTTGTTCACCCTTTGATATTATCTTCCCATTTAAAATGTTGTTTACCTATGACTCACCAATTTCCCGTTTGCTGATGACATTACTTAACTTAACGTCTTTATACTTGTTTAGAAGACTCTACAGTCAGTCTACAACCAGTTTTTTTTAGAGTTGTTTAACCAATGTGCGAATCCATCTTAATAGACTCAAACACTAGAGCTAAGTAGACCTGCAGCCATAGGCGCCATCTATAGCTGCTCTTAACAGATCACCTGGGGAAAGGTACAAATAACTTATCCAGCATTTTAACATAAGTTTTGTAAGCTCTAGAAAACGAAAAGTTTCTTATAAATTATATTAATATCAGTATTGTAGTCAAATGCTAGACTTTCTGTTACAACTGTTAATATTAACTAATAAATGTCATCTCAGAATTTATTTATATTTTTGACGTGTAAGTTCATAAAGGAAATACATGAAGCTGCAATATCAACTTAGGTGCACATTTACACTGCGTTTTCATCATGCCTCATCATAAGTACACTCTGATATCTCGATGTCTCATGATGAAAATCAGGTCACAACAGCTCAGCTCGAGAGGGGATGTACAATTTCTCGCTTACTCTGGTCCAGTTTTCTACACTATAATGCATCTGCTCTCACGTTTCTAGGAATAGACTTTCATCGTGCTCAAAGGTTGGAATAGTTCCAAGATTTGCATTCTGTATTATGTTGGTCCTATTTGGCATGTCAGTCTTCCATTCTGGTACATAGAGCTTGGGTATAATTGGATGGGCTCTTCAATAATCTGGAATCCTGGATGCATTGTAGCGAAATAGTTTCTTTCCCAAATTAACAGTAATTGTTACCCTTCGTTGCTTGTCACTGACTCCAGCCATTTTCAAACCGAGCTGGCAGGAATGGAGCTAGAACTTGCAAATCTAATCTCAAACCTTGACAATGCCGCTCAAAAGTTTGGAATGGAAATTAGAGCAGAGAAGAGTAAAATCATGGTCAACTTCCCAGAAGTCCTTACAAGTCCGATTACGATCAAAGGTGAAACATTGCAAATTGTTAAACAGTTCAAATACCTGGGAGCACTATTGGATCCAGACGGTTTCAGATATGAGATACAAGCAGAAATAGTGATGACCATAATTGCTCTGACAAAACTGAGGTCAATATTGAGGGACAAAAGCATCAACCTGAAATCCAAGTTGAGTTTAATGTATGCACTTGTCACTTCCGTGCACCTTAACGCATGTGAAATTTGAACTAGACCATGTCACGAATAAGGCAGTTCGGAACACTTTTAAAATAAAGACCTATTGGCAATGGTAAACACACACAAGCTCACATAGTATGGGCATGTTTCAAGATCGTCTGGGTTGACCAAGATGGTCCTGCAAGGTACTGTGCATGGGAAGCGTAAGAGAGGGAGGCAGAAAAATAGATGGGAAGACAATATCAGAGAGTGGACGGGAATGCCCATAGCTAGAACAAATATCCTGGCACAAAACCGAGTGAAGTGGCGGGAACTGATCCAACAATCTGCAGTATTGGTGCCCCAATGACCTTTCAGGTTACGGGACTGATGATGAACTATAGTACTTCTGAACTCCACTTTACATTCCAGTATTGTTGTCAGCAAAGTGTTATGTCTTTAAATGTGATCAAAATATGTGAACTGCTGGATTCTGCTTTCGTTTATCAATTCTCTTTGCATCCCCAATTTATCCAAGGCTTCTTATTTTATTTTCTTTGCAGAAGGTGCGCCATATTCTTCTATATATCTATATGTCAAAGGTATCATTTGCTAAAACTAAAATAGAAACGAAACCACCTCTTCGAAGTAAAGATTTTCATCATGGACAACAAACAACAATTATATGAACTATTAAATCAAAAAGAATGAGATGAATTCATAAAAGAAAGATATGAAGATGTGATGTAGATATACAAAGGAAGGCACAGATAGATAGCGCATGAGAAATCAGGAGTGAACTCATCGATGACAAGATAAGTGTGGATGAATCAAGCCAGTGGGAGTGGCTGGTCAGGAAGACGTACAAAGTGGGAAAAGTTAGAGAAGGCCAGAAAAGTTGGCAACGGCCAAAAGAGGGAAATGACAAGATGGTGGTATGTGTACGAATAAAGCACCTAGCTTAAAGAAGAAAGACATATGGAGAGAGAAAAATGTGAGAGGATATAAAAATAAGAACAACGTGTGTTGTCCATATTCTTGTAAAAATGGTTACTCATAAAATGGATGGTACTTAATGATTGTCTTCCTGTCCACAGAAGGGTAAACTTGAGCATGGTGCATCAATTGAATCACGTTATAATGTGTTTTTTTAAACGGTGTAATTTCAAATGTATTCTAATGTACTGGGCTTTCAATATAATTTACACAATCCATCCAATATAGATTATAACATATCCTTTCCTTATGAATCACATATAGATTGTACCATACCATTTATTCCTTTATCAATCACTTGTCGTATAGATAACATAATATTATTTCAATATTATTCACTTATTAATTTGGTTGTATCAACCCCTTATTACCTGTTCAATATCATCCATAATTGATCACTTATTGATTATGTTATATCATCCAATGTTGATCACCTATCACAACTCTCACATGTAAAATGCAATTATATTTGCCAAATTTGCTATGCAATCAATACCTCTTGTTATATATTAAATATATATATAAATAACGTTTTATGTAACTTTGTTATTTTCTAAATTTTAATTTTAACAAAATGACAGTAAAGCTGAAGACTTAAGGAAATGCACTAAAGTTTTGACACATGCGTTCTGCCCTCCACCAGTAGGACTTGCTTTTACATATGCAAAACATACTGGTCAGATTAACATTGTTGGTCAGAGTGAAGTAAAATATACTGATTAGACTATCTAAGTCAGGGTGAGGTAAAATATACTGATTAGACTATGTTAGGGCGAGGTAAAATATACTGATTAGACTTTGTTAGTTTCAGACCAGACAATGTTAGTCAGGGTCAGGATAATAAATTGATGAGACTATGTTTGTAGTCATTTGGGGAGTGGTGACTGACGTCTGGCCAGACACAACATACTGATCAGACTATGTTAGTCAGGGCCAGCCACAACATACTGACCAGACTATGTTAGTCAGGGCCAGCCACAACATACTGACCAGACTATGTTAGTCAGGGCCAGCCACAACATACTGACCAGACTATGTTAGTCAGGGCCAGGCATAACATACTGATCAGACTATGTTAGTCGTTTAAACATACTGACCAAGACCCCACCTCACTTCCGTGCAGTTTTCCCTGAAAACAAACCTGTTTCATGACAGTCTGGCTAATGAGGTGGGAGGATCTACATGATGCCCATACTAGTGTGTAGGGTGCAGATGAAGTCAAGCATAGCACAATCGCATTGAAGACTCTAGTCCATCTTCATCAGGACGCTCGGGATGTAAGGAAGGCTACTAGAACTCACCACCTAGAGTAAAGTTACTCACCGTAAGCATTCAACAACAACACAAACAACTGGAATCCTGTTGTAGTAGACATGTATGATTGAATGATATGTGGTTGTACCTTAATAATTCTTCTTCTTCTTCTTCATCGTACGCAGTCAGACAGTAACCATTATTTTTTCGAAAAAAGCAGCCGTCATCCTGAGGCTGTCGACACTGCTATAGAGCTTGTCTAGTGTTGCCACTGGTGGTGGCCACATCTGCTCTCTCTGATCCTCGTATGTCGGGCAGTTTTGCAGCAAATGCTCAGCGGTCATTTTCCCGGTACCACACGGGCATTCGTCGGTACCACCTATCTTCAATTTGTTGAATAGGTGGTACCTCAGTCTATTGTGGCCAGTGGGAAGTCTGAAGACCACGACCTGTTCTCTTCTGTTCAACTGGTAATAGGCATCGTTTTTGGTGTAGCCAGTATGTTCAGTTTCCCATTTGGTCATGTATCTAGCTCTAATGAGCCGTTTTGACTCTTCGTATGTTATACTAGTATCAGGTTGTGGTAGTTTTGCACCTTCTTTTGCCAGTCTGTCTGCCTCCTCGTTGCCTTGGATATTGCGGTGAGATGGAACCCACTGCACCACTACCCTTTTTGGTGAGGTCTGCTGGCATAGTACTGTTCTTAAATCATTAAGTTCAGTATTTTTCTGGCTTTTCAGTGCTGTGACTACGGCCAGAGCATCTGTAAGCAGGACTATGTGGCTTTCATTCCTTTTACCTGTCACCATTTCTTCCACTGCCGCCCTCAGTGCATCTGCCTCCGCTCTGAAATTGCTTGTGTATTTTCCAGTAGCGAATGAAAGTGTTATTTTTCTGCCATCTGTACCTTAATAATTCAAAGTTAAAACACATTCAGTGAAGCCAACATCTAGATCAAGTTCAGGTGACACATACTGACCAAGACCTCAAACCTCTAGTTCTAGTCGAGCTCCTGAAAACAGGCTGTTACAGTAGCCTTGCCAATGAGGTAGGGTATCAGAACTGACAGTGGTGAGTCTACTGAGAACCTTTGCATTGCACTTCAGCCAAGAGAACTCGTCTACCTTCTAGTATACAACTTGGGATATAATCAGCGCCACTGTAACATTAACATAACTTAAAGTCTTTAGACACACAATCCGTTTCATTTACATTTCCTTGCTCTAAAAGCTATGCGCATCCAATCCATTCTCAAATGCATTAATTGTCCATGCCTCCACTACTTCCTGTGACAATGCATTCCAAGCATTCAACACTCTCTGACTAAAACAATATTTCCTAATCTGGACCTTTCTTTAGTTAATTTGTAGTTATGCCCTCTTGTTCTTGTAAAAGTAAAGTATCCCATAGCATTACTGCCGTAGGGGTGTGACGTGTTAGCGATCTAACATTTCAAAGGCTCGGCTATATGAGGGCGGTAGCCATCTCCTCTCCCTCGCCGCTTTTACTTCCCGGACTGAACCGGTATCCATTTAAGGCTGGGTCGACCCGGGAGCCATTGCGGTCTGAAAAAAACATTACCGCCTCAACTGAACCCAGGACCACTCAGATGCGAAGCCAGCGCACTAACCACTGCGCTACGCGGCTTCCCTGTTCTTGTAGTTAGGTGGTTGTATTTTGAAAAATTTGTTATAGCCTAATTTATCCTTACCTTTTATTATCTTATAAACCTGTATTAAGTCACCTTGAATTCTTCTCTTTTATATACACTGCAGGCCGGTTTTCCTGAGTCTTTCATCATAATTGTAATTCTGGAATTCTACTATCAGTTTTGTCGGGTCTTCTTTGTATCCTTTCCAGCATGTTTATATCCCCTCTACAATAATAACTTCACACCTGTACACAGTACTTCAATCTAGGTCTAAAGCTTTATACAGTTTGACAATCACTTCCATGCTCCTACGTTCATTATTTCCTTTTATCATACCTGACATTGTATTTGCCTTTTTCACTGCTACCTGGACTTGTTCACTCACCTTACCTGCATTATCTATTATAACCCCTAGGTCCCTTCTACCAAAAAAAACAAACAGCACATTTGTCAGCACGCTCGACTGTAAGTAGAAACCTCTCAAAATTGTCTAAAATAGATCGAAGTTGCAATGGTACTAAAAGTTAAGAGTCGATTGAAATATTTGTAAACTAATAAAAACTGTAGCGATACTGAAGGTGAGATATTACATTAATTTGTTGTTCCTGACGAAGACTTTAAGGTAGGTATTGTTTTGTTTTTGTTCTGAACCATTACTTATATGCATTTTGTTTTATTTAAAAATATAAACAAATGACTCTGCATCCCCAATGTCCCAGGTTACTTACTTGCCCTGTCCTGGGTACCACGTCAGACATCATGTTTTTAATGTTCAGCCACGTGGATTGCCATGTGGATTGCCATGTCATTCCCACTCAACATGTCTGTCATCCATATTGCATGTTTCCAGAAGGTTTGGACAAATCATCAGATGGTCTGGATATTGTGTTGCATGTTTTACCATCCTTGTATTTTCTGCATTGTGATACACCAGGTCTGAGTCTATTAGTGACTTCCCTCTGGTCCACCTTAACCTGATGCTGGACATGAGCAAGCTTATTCCGCAGAACTTCAAAAGCCTGGTCTTTCTTTTCAAGCTCCTTCTGGGTGCTCTCATGTCTCAACTCATAATCTCGCAGCTTCTCGTTCATGGCTTTACTTTTCACCTTCAAGATATTTAAAGAATTCTTCACCTTTGTGAAATGACTGCTTCTCACAGTAGCACTATTGTACTTGGCTTTCCAAGTGTTTCTGATTTACTTTCCTGCGGATGGTTTGATTGACCACCTTTGGAGTAAATCTTGCCAGTTCTTGCGCATGGTGTCTTTTCTTATCAAACAAACGCCTGCGCAATGTAACAATGCTTGGAAACACAGTTATGACAATCATAATGAGGTTTCGTTAGGGATGGGAGCCCAACTGTTGGCACTTCATGGGAGCCCAACTGTTGGCACTTCATGGGAGCCCAACTGTTGGCACTTCATGGGAGCCTAACTGTTGGCACTTCAGTAGGTGAGTAAATCTCTTGTGGCTGCAACAAAACAGTATTTGACAATTCTTTATAAAAAAACAGGAAAGGGCTGCTGACAAAGCAGTACGAGCGAGTCCCAATATACACTCAAGCGACTTTTCTTCTGCTTAAATTCTTTCTGGAAGGCCCTCAGATCATTGCCAAGCTTTATCTCATCTACATACTTATCCTGTTCTGCAGATGTAATCGGAACAAAAGTCTTAACTTTCCGCATCAAAACAGTGATTAAGGGAGCTCTTGTCCCCACTAGGAGCTGTGCAATGTATCCCTTTTTAAATGGTACACTGGTCCAAAGCATGCCAAATGTGCTTTCAGGTCACTAACACACTTCTGGCTTGCTATGGTCACTATGGATGATGGGGATGGTAGTTCAGCCATTGTAGCTGAAATAGATGGCACTTCGGTAGGTGAGGAAATCTGCAAGTGCTGCAACAAAACAGTATTAGATACTTCTTTAAAATGTACAGGAAAGGGCTGCTGATAAAGAAGTATAAGTGAGTCCCAATGTGTACTCAAATGGGATTTCTTCAGCTTCAGTTCTCTCTGCAAGGCCCGCAGAGCCGTGCTGAACTTCATCTCATCTACACACTTATCCTGGTCTATAAATGTAATCGGAATAAGAGTTTTGACTTTCCGTATCAGAGCAATCTTTGAGGGATCTCTTGTTTCCTCCATCAGCCGCGCAATGTATCCTTTCATGAGTGGATACACTGGATCAAAGCACGCCAAATGTGCTTTAAGATCAGCAACACACTTCTTGGTTGCCATAGATGAGGAGTAACAATTTCTGAAAATAAAGTTAATTTACAATAAAGTCCAATTAAACAAACAGCCCTCAAATTTACAAAACATACAGATAAGTGGATGCAGCAGTGTATAAGATACCATTGGTGCACTTCAAACCTTTACTGCAGTAGGTGCAACCATACAAACTTACCTATAGAATGAACATTTAATGATGAGTAAAAATGGTATGCCAGTGTTGAACTAAATATTATAAGCCTGAGCAATGTTTATCACATGTTATTGCAGAACATGAGTGAAGTGATAAAGATTGATCAAATAATTTAACCTTGACCATGTTTCAAATTAGTGAAGTACCTATGTGAACTATGTCTAAAACTGATTAATTGTAATCAGGACGGACTGGGCAAGGAGGACAAAAAATGGCGGACATCGCAACACTGGACCAGCATGATAAAGTGACTAGCTTTATTTTCATATATTACACAAGTCGAATTAAACGTGCTGCCCTCAAATTCACAATACATACAGATAAGTGGATGAAGAAGTTTAAAAATATCATTGGATGTGCGTAGAACCATTACAATAACTTAGTGATAGCAATGAAAACTTACCTTTTTCAATTGCTTGAAATTCCGATGAAAGCGCAAAATTTCAATCACATTTTTTTCTTGTTATACTCGGGTCAGTTTGTCTCTTTTTTTAAAAATTTTTTTTAATTTTATGTGTTTGCCTCACTAGTTTCTACTGGCGGAGGCGCGCCTATTCCACCCCAGACCGTTGTCAATTTGGGCGATATTAAGACGCATAAACCAATGCTTGGATGCGTGTGTGTATCTGTTTGTACCTAACCTGGTGTTTCCGTGATGTTCCTCCCGTTGTTCCTCGCTTCTAATTATTCTTTCGTTATGTGTTTGCCTCACTAGTTTCTACTGGCGGAGGCGCGCCTATTCCGACCCAGACCGCAGTCAATTTGGGCGATACTAAGAAGCATACACCAGTGCTTGGATGCGTGTGTGTATCTAGTTGTACCTAGCCTGGTATTTCCGTGATGTTCCTCCCGTTGTTCCTCGCTTTTGATGATCCTCGTTGTCCGCCGTAGGTATTTGCACAAATATGCACAATTGTTTTCCTGTGACCATTTTGGGAATGAGTATATTTGTTTTCCTTCATACTTGATTCGGATATCTTTATTTATTTCCTGATTTAAATATATATATCCCCCCTTTTTTTAATTTTTATTTATTTAAAATTTTTTTTTTTAAAATAAAACCCCATCACACATTTTATTAACAAAATTGTGAAGATAGCAGTGTAGTGAGGTGTACAACGAGAATGAATGACATGGAATGATTGGGAAATATGACAAACAATATACTTGTTACATAAGAATTAAGAGTACAATATAAATTAATTGAAAAGGGTCTTCCTTCTGTTGTGAGGCCCATCTGTGTTGACTTCCGTCTGGTCTTGGTGTATCAGGTTTTGCCTGCTCTCATATATTTTTCTATCGCAGCCATGTATTCCAACTTGTAAGCGATTTACTGATTTGTGTGCCACTTTGTAGATTCTTCGTTTCACATGTGCCCTCTAGCTCTCGCAGTTAATTAGGTGTTGAATGTGTGGTAGGCCAAGGAATAGAAATCAAACTTTAAAAAAAACTACAACAAAAGAACAATAGAAAGGTACATAATTGATTAAATAATTATAGATAAATAAGGTTGATGTAGTAGTAGTATAATTATATTAAGTGTAAGTATATAATGGTGAGGATGCCCGCAGAAGGGATATACATATATAAACCTATATATACATACATAAGTGTAACTTAAAATGTCCACATGTATATATACTCATACTTACATATCTACACACCTACATATCTACACACCTACATATGTACACACTGTAGCGTTCGTGAATTGTCACAACCACTTGCTACATAACAGATGGGCTAATTGTAGTGCGGCCCGGTTACATCATCAGTCAACGTATTTCCCCACCGAATCCATAAGCGGCGACAACCGATCAACATGTGCAAGGGACGGGTGACACAGAAACTGTGGCCAAGCTATAGTAATCTACCGAGTTTATCGCCACATGGGTACTTGTGCGTTAATTCACCCACGGATTATAATTGGTCAAATTTAGGAGAATGTAGCCACACGAAGCACCATACTTTTCAAGTCGCGTGGTATACCTATGTCCATGTCATTTTCAGATCTAACACCGTACGTGGAAGATGGATTTCTTGTACCGCAAGAAAATAACTTGTGTGCAGTTTTCGCAGGAAAGACGATTTATACACACCGTCCGACTGTGTGCTAAAAAACATGTCATGACTTGTTATGTCTCTCACAGTTTACCAAGATCGTTAGAGATGTCCCACGTGTCAGCAGGACATTCATGTTCGTTCTGGCACATGATTAGAGGGCACACGTCTGTCCTATAGGGAGATTATTCTCTTCATGTACTGCGTAAAGAGATGACTAGCATTGCTTTCTGTAAATCAGAGCTAGGAATTGCCAATAATGCTGCCATAAACAGGAACAGTAACCTCCGTGAGGTTTGTGCAAATTCATTAATTGCCCACAAAACTCACGAACCAGCATCAAGGTCCTTTTTTGGGCCCATAAAAAACAACAAAACTGCACCCAACCAAGTGATAGCTAGACACACAATTATTTGTGTACGTAAGCCCGTGTGGTCATAGAATTTTAGAATGGGTGAATTAACGCACAAGTACCGCTTATTCTATTATTTTCTGTTTTAATTGTTTGGTAAGATTTTTGGTTGTCTTCCGTTTTGTATTTCCTGTATTTCTTCAGAGGTGTTTGTCTTTTTTTTAAATTTCGTTAGTGCATTCCTCATTCCACCAGGGTACAGGTGTTTTGTTGATTTTACGATTACCGTTTTGGTTTTCTTTTCCTGTGGATTATATTAAATTAGCTGGCATGTTTTTGTTGGGTATGTGCTTTATAGCTATCTGCAGGATGTTGGTTGTTAGGTTATGGTTGAGTACGTCTACGTTATCTGAGATTAAGTCTTCTCTTTTGAGTCTGAGCAGATCTTTTTGGAATCCGTTCCAGTCTGCCATATGGTAGTTGAAATAGGATCTGATTGATCCAGTATTTCGTATGTATTTTTCTTTTAAATAAATTGCTATGGGCAGGTGGTCTGATCCTGCATTATCTAGAACTTCCCATTTGATGGTTGCTAAGTTTGGCGTCATTATTGTGATGTCTATATCCGTATCTGATCCATTTGGATTGTTATTTATTCTGGTCATTGACCCATCGTTTATTATTATTAGATTGTTTTCTTCGCAGAAGGTCATTATTTGTTTCCCTGCCGTGTCTATGGTGCTTCCTCCCCATGCTGGATGATGTGCGTTGAAATCCCCTGCTATGATTGTTCTATTGTTTATTTGTGCTTTGATTGTTTCCATGCCATTTGGGGTGAATTTTCCTCTTGGGTTGTATATGTTTATTATTGTGATGCTCGCTGGACTACTGTCTATTTTAATGGATAGGCCTTCTAAGTTTTCGGTATTAAATGAATCCCAGTCCATTATTTTGTATTCTTCATTTACTATAAAGGCTACTCCTCCTTTCGCTCCTGTCTCTCTATCGTTCCTAATTATATTGTATTTTGGAATATTGAGTCTTTTGGTTGGGTTGAGCATGGTTTCTTCAATCGCATATATTATTGTTTCTTTTCCCAGATTGGCCAGTCCTAGGTATGGCTTAAAGTTTTTGTGTAGGCCTCTGCAGTTCCATTGTATTATTTTCATTTAGCGTTATTTTCACTTTGCTTGTGCTTCGTGGAATTTTTAATCTTTCGTGAGGTTCAGTTGTTCAATACGGTCCAATTTTATAAAAGTTTTGTTCTGATTTGGAAAATCTTTTTTATCGGGGGGGGGGGGGGGGGGAGGGAAGAGAAATTATCTGTAGTGTCTATCTATGTGGTTTTACTTGAGAGGTTCTGACCTTGGCTGTTTTCCAACAAAGTTTTGATTCATCAATATTTATAAAATAGCATAAATCATATTACCTTGTCTCCAATGTGTACATGGCTTTATATACTCTCAAAAATCGCGGGGTTTCTCGTTTAGACCAACATTCTTAACACATGTCTCAGGGTTGGCGGGCAATCGGGAACACACTCGCGACGTCATAGGCCACGGACAATCCCGGTTCTAAAAAATCGATATCCGGTCAGCGCTAAAGTGTTAGTTATTTATATTTTTCAATGTGACGTTTTCTGAGACTAGTCTGTAGTGGTTGTGTTGACTAAAATAAATTTTGTCTAGATATTTCAGTCTTGTGCACTGCACCTTATATCCAAACATGGGTCGTTTGCCTGTTTCTCTCTTACATTTTCTGATGCGACACTTCTTTGTGTCTCAGGTGGCGCTACACCGATTATGGGGCATATTTTTTTCAGTTAGAGTAGGTTTTAGGCACTATATCTGGCCAATAAAGGGAGGCGCGTAGCGCAGTGGTTAGCGTGCTAGCTTCGCATTTGAGTGGTCCTGGATTCATTTCCCAGTTCAGGCGGAAATGTGTTTTTTAGAGCACAACGCACCCGGGTCAACGACCCAGCCTTAAATGGGATCCGGTTCAGTCCGGGAAGTAAAAGCGTCGAGGGAGAGGAGATGGCTACCGCCCTCATAAAGCCGAGCCTTTTAAATGTGAGATTGCTAACGCCTCACACCCCTCTGGCAGTAGTGCTATGGGTTACTTTTGTATCTGGCCAATCTAATTTTATTGCGGTATCAATAAATTTGACATGTGCAGAGTTGTTCCACACTGGCGCAGGGAAGCACAGAGCAAATGATGATGCTCAAACATCTGGCTGTGCTCCCCAGTGTAGTGCCAGCTAATTTTCGGATGATATTATTTCTCGCATGTATTTTCCATTTTGTTTCCTGTCAGTTTTTTTGCGTACGTGATCCAACTTTCCACCCAGATATTTGGGAGTTGTACTGTGGTCCAGCTTGTGTCCTTGCCTTTTGATCTGCAGTTTTATTTTTGCCTCTCTATTTCTGAGGTGGAAAGCACACATTTGAGGTTTGCTGGGGTTTGGTTTGATGTTATTTATGTGGTAATATAGGACATTGGCATCAAGGGTGCTTGTCAATTAGCGTTCAAAATCATTTCCTTGGGCAGCGACTGCTGTGCGCCGACATAAATTAAATCCATAACCTCTGTGTCCATAGGTTGGTTGTTGGTATATATGTTATACAACATAGGGGCTAGAACGCTTTTTTGTGCCAGGCCATTTGTTTTTGTTTCGCCATTGATTTTTTTCCCTCACAAAGTGACATAGAACTGCCTAATTTGCAATAGACATTTGACGAGGTTGGTAAGGCGCCAGTTTTTTGTCATATAATATGGCTTGGCTTCGTTCGTTCTCAATCTCCCACTACCAAACCCTGAAAGGGCTTAAGTAACAGAATGTAGTCCAGAGAACGGAATGTGTTGTGTCATAGTTTACAGCCTGACTGCGATATTTACACCTTTCGGTCCAACACATCCGACTTCAACAAGCATTTTTTTAGTACCGGCTTAGCATTCCCTCTTCGATTCCTTCTCCTTAGCCAGTCTGCCCTGCTGCAGCCTGTTATCCAGGATCACCACGTGGAGGTGTAGAAGGGTCTTGGCAGCTCTGGTTCGCCGGCCCTGACTCTAGCAGTCAGTTAGGGGTCGCTGACCACTGCAGCTAATGCGCTGCTCAGCATCTTGATCCCGTCATATAATATAGTTTTGTCAGCAGTTTTTGTTGGTTTATTGTATGCTGCACTTAGATCACTAAAAGTCAGTCCTGTGATCTGCTTGCGCTCACACCTGACCTTGATTAGTTGTGTCAGGTTAAAAATTTGGCTGCAACATGATCTTCTAGGTCTGAAATCGGCTTGTTCCCTGGGAACCCTCTTGTTTATCAATGTATGATGTGGTTCTGGATCATTCATTCAAAAAGCTTACACATGTGGCATATTTACGACACCGATCGGAACTTCTTAGAATCTGTTGGGGGCTTTTCTTCGCAATATAAATGCAACTATGTACAGTTTCCTCCATATTTTAGGGATTTGCAAGGAGTAGATGAGGTTTGTAGTCCCGAGTGCTCAACTGGGGTCCTTGTGTACAACAAGGACAAGAACAGCACCACTGCCCCAAATAGAGTGTGTCGTAAGTCGTGACTGTATGACATGGCATAACACCGGTCATTGTTAGGTGGTTTGTTAAGAGCAGTATAGATGGCACATAACAGGCTGTGGGTTTACTTTGCTATAGTGTTTGAATCTATTAAGATGGACTCGCACATCGATTTATTACCCTCTGTCGCACATGTCCCAATGCAGCGGAATAATAAGCTGCTTGAGCCTAGTCAGCTAATCAGGAAATCCTTCGCCTTACTACATCCAGCTCATGCCAGAGCTGGGACCTGCACAAGGGCATCTGTCCCTGTAGAAGTACAGATCAACTAAGACTAGGTGTGACTAAAAAAGAAGTGAGAAACCAGCCAGACTAGCTTGTATAAACAACCACTCAATCAAAGACAAAAGTCACTAAGTGCACAAATGCAATGACTAAGATCAAGTTTATTGAATGTGTCAAAAAACTGTAAAAGTCCACGACCTGTGGAGGTTGGTAGATTACATAAACAATTCACATTGTTACAACATGATATCATAATCACCACAATTGGCTTTCAAGAATACTAAGAGAAACAAGAACATAAAATGTTGGACAGACAAACAATAGTTTTAATGTAGAATTGGAAGGAAAAATTCCAGAAATGGAAAATAGACATGTCTTTAGAATATCATTTACCAAATTCCACATTAATATACTCATTTTACATTGTTGGGGAGTCCTGCGTGGTCCGCCGGGGTCTTTGTGTAATACAAAGACAAGAATAGCACCACTGCCCTACAGAGAACATGTCGTAAGATGTGTGCTTGTCTACTTTGCTCTAGTGTTTGAGTCTATTAAGATGGACTCTTACATGGACTGTGGCACTTGTCCCAACGCAGCTGAGTAGAAATCCTCCACCTGACTACATCCAGCTCATGCCAGAGCTGAGATCTGCACAGGTGCATCCCTATCTGTAGAAGTACGGGTCGACTAAGACTAAGACGCTGTTGGGGAAACAGAAAATAATACTAGTAAGTTTGATTAGGTTATCTGAGACCCGTTGCGTGGGTCAGCCAGATCTGTGACTCACTCCTGGTCTTGTCCAGCACGGAGGTGGAGGTTGCTATCTGCTGGAGTCGTACTGTGCGAGGACGCCATTTTTGTATGCCTCCATCTGGTCGGGGGAAGTCTTATGGTGCTGAGGAATGAACCTAAGATGTATCTTGTGGGTCAGGGTTTCCTGGTCCAGTCGTATGACATGACCGAACAAAGAAACTTGGCAGCGGTCCCCTGTATCCAAGATTGGGTGAATGCCTGTTATAGCAGAGACCTGTTATAGCATCGGATGCCCACGATATGTCACTGGTTGCGCATGTGAAGGTCTCTAGTCTTGATATGTCATGTTTGAATATTTCCAGGTTTCAGAGCTGTGAAGCAGGACTGGGAAGATGCAAGTCGTAAATGTGGATTTGTTTCAAGGAAGTTCTTGCCCACAAATGACAGCTCTGGAAACAGGCTGCTCTGGTATAGTCTGACTTAAAGAATATGAAATACAGTGAGAAGTCAAACCTGTACCCAAAAAAGACATCTGAAATTGGACGTGACAAGCCAAAAGGCGTAGATATCACAGTCATGCTGTAAACTACCACACAATGTCACTTCGTCCTTTGGAGGATGACTACCAAACAAAAAGTGACTGATTTGTGCTTCATGGTAAGAAAGCCAGTTGAGGCTTCTCTGTTAGAGTGAGAGGCAGGGTCATTGCTGAGTGGAGCGATGCATACATGACAACAACCTTCAGTTTGAGAATGGGGACAGAGACAGTGACTTTGGCTCTGAGGTAGCCTGGGACCTCTTTAATCAGTGTCATAATCATCTCTGATTCTAGGGGACGGCGTAGGCTAGTGGTTTAGTGACACGGCTCACAATCCGAAGGTGCTGGATTTGATCCCCATTACTCCACCGGCCGTTACCACTGAGAAGCAACCCCTTAGAAAATGCAGGAGGAAGCAGACCCTTACATAAAATGCATGCCGAAGTCGGTTGCACTGGGCCGACAGGCGCAAAATAACAACTACAGTGCAATGCACTGGGGATTAGGATAAATAAGGCAAACAACAAAAAACAATATTTAAAAATCTCTGAGTCTTAATCAGAAGGGCTGACTATGACATGAGTGGATAGCTGTCATAGAGAGCTAGAACCTTCAAGATCTTGTGTGAATCTACTTTCCTGGCGATTCTAGGGTTTGCAGGAATGAAAGAATTGGCATCCTGGTCTTAGAGAAATCTGCAGTGGGCACATTGACAATATATAGAGATGACAGTTTGAAGTTGGTCAACGACCGTCTCATTGATGAAAATACTGTAGTCGATGGACCAGTAATGCACAGATTGAAGAGTTTTGAAATCATACACGTAACTAGCAGAAATCAGAGGGGGTCGGGGACGCCCTGAGTGGACAGAGCAGGAGTGTGTACAACCAGCGCACTACAGGAACAATTAGTATCAACACTCCTCGCTATTTGTAGAGCGAGACTGCACACATATGGGTCTGCCCCAAGTGCAATGATGTCGTTTCTTAGCAGAACAGTTCGGTAATTGGCCAATCCATAATTGGACAATTTAAAAAAAAAAAAAAACTGAACTGGAAAACAATATTTACAAGAAGAAGGTCCAACACCAGCAACACTACAGCCAGCCACACCAACCACCACAAGGCTCCTCAGGGATTTCTCTCCACACTTTGAAGCCTTTTGAAATTGACACTGATTCTTCATTTGCCAAGCTCACCTGCGGCAATGAGGAACCTCTCACTTCACTGACCATGAGGGGGAACTAAGACGCTTGCCCAGTCAGGCACAACATACTGATCAGGATGTTGCATCAGGGTTTGGTCCAATATACTGACCAAGACGCCTATATCTCTTCCATGTACTGTACTCTGGAAACAGGCTGTTTTTCAAGGCAGTCTGGCTGACGAGATGTGAATCAATGTGATCTCTGTAGTAGTGAGCGTCATGCAGATGAAGCCAAGCTTAGCACAACCGAATTCCACCTTCATCAGCATGTCCAGGATGCGAGGAAAGCTACTACAACCCACCACTTAATACCCTTTTCAGGGTGCACAAAAGAGTAAACTTGCTCATTGTGGGTATTAAAACAACAACTGACCACAAGGACCCAGAATCTCCTCTCCCAATCAGCAATGATAAGGACCCATTCTCCTCTCTCAATCGTTGTTTTTGGAATTTATTCAATAACTGTGCAAGAATATTTTGACCATGAGTAAAACCAAAAAATAACCCCCCCCCCCCCCCCCCCCCTTATTTAATTGTGGTAAAAGCAGTTTTAATTTAACGTTGCTTCAATTAAATCTTTGATTTTCATGAACATAACAACAACGGCATTAATGATGGAGTTAGTGTACATAGTATCACATTTCAAATATTAACGTACTAAACATAATTTATCATGTCTGACGATATAAAATTTGAGTGACTGTTGAAAATGCATGGTTATGTGTCATGATCAATTAACACCTATAGGGTAGAATACTCTCCATCTGATGGCTTTGCGGCCTGTGGAGCCCTATCTTGTTGTGTGCATCGAGAGTGGAATTGCAGATAATAATATTTAAGGGTGGAAAGATAGGGGTCAGATGCGGTAGGTATACTAAGACTTAATCTCAAATTCAGAGCCAGGTGTAACATGCTGACTAAGACTTAATCTCATATCAGTAAGGTGTAACATGCTGACTAAGACTTAATCTCATATCAGTAAGGTGTAACATGCTAAGACCTTATCTCATATCAGACTCAAGTGTAATATACTAACTAAGACCTCATATCATATCAGGTGAAACATACTGACTAAGACATCTCATATCAGGGTCA
This sequence comes from Ariolimax columbianus, assembly GCA_036924085.1. Classification (NCBI taxonomy): domain Eukaryota; kingdom Metazoa; phylum Mollusca; class Gastropoda; order Stylommatophora; family Arionidae; genus Ariolimax; species Ariolimax columbianus. Next base: position 78,918,686 of record JAVGWX010000004.1, on the reverse strand, counting down.
GATGAAACATAGTGACTAAGACTTCATCTCATATCAGGGTTAGGTGAAATTTACTGACTAAGACCTCATCTCATATCAGGTGTAACATACTGACTAAGACATCTCATATCAGGGTCAGGTGAAACACTGACTAAGACCTCATGTCATATTAAGGTCAGGTGAAACATACCGACTAAGACCTCATCTCATATTAGGGTCAGGTGTAACATACTGACTAAGACCTCATCTCATATCAGGGTCAGGTGTAATATACTGACTAAGACCTCATCTCATGTCAGGTGTAACATACTGACTAAGACCTCATTTCATGTCAGGTGTAACATACTGACTAAGACTTCATCTCATATCAGGTGTAACATATTGACTTAGGGATGAGGATTAAAGGCTGCTTGCCTAAGCAGTCACCTTACACTCTATAGGTTATGTTTTTAGTTCACTTCCAAAAGAAAGAAACCTGCCTTACTGAAGTATTGAAAGCATGCCACACTGGAGGGATGGCTGACATCCAACATACTTCACCAGGCACTCCTCTCACAATAATATACACTGTTGTTGTTGGAAACTTAATCATGCTGATATTACTCCTGACATTTCTTTGGTAACGGGTTAGGTAAAGGTAAATCCCATGGCAACAATTGCCGTCAGGGATGAAGATAACTCTTCATATACTAAGCCGCAGCTTATGTGAGGTGGGGTGCCAGTTCCCTTCCTTGTTGTTTTTACCTTCTCCAGCTCATATTCCAAGTACCTATTTACAGCGTGACTGTAGCTAAAGTGATCTGAAAAAGCAACATCAAGTTGTAAATGACACTGGTTGTATACAGACTAGGCAGAGTCTTCTAAACCAGTATAAAGACAGTTAAGTTAATTACCTCAGTGTAAGTAAAGTTATATAAATTATGAGCGCTGTCTATTTTTTAACTGCTGATATGGGAAGAAGGATATAAGCTTTTGCTTATAAATTCTACAGAAGAATATGCTGTATCTCTTATAAAAGGTCATAAAACATATCTTCTTCTTCTTCTTCGTACACAGTCAGACAGTAACCATTATTTTTTCGAAAAAAGCGGCGGTCATCCTGAGGCTGTCGCCACTGCCATAGAGCTTGTCTTGCAGTTCCACTGGTGATGGCCACATCTGCTCTCTCTGATCCTCGTATGTCGGGCAGTTCTGCAGCAGATGTTCAGCGGTCATTTTACCAGTACCGCACGGGCATTCGTCGGTACACCCTATCTTCAATTTGTTGAATAGGTGGTACCTCAGTCTATTGTGGCCAGTGCAAAGTCTGAAGACAACGACCTGCTCTCTTCGGTTCAACTGGTAATAGGCATCGTTTTTGGTGTAACCAGTATGTTCGGTTTGCCATTTGGTCATGTATCTGGCTTTGATAAGCCGTTTTGACTCTTCGTACGTCATACTAGTATCTGTTTGTGGTAGTCTTGCACCTTCTTTTGCCAGTCTGTCTGCCTCCTCGTTGCCTTGGATGTTGCAGTGTGATGGGACCCACTGTACCACTACCCTTTTTGGTGCGGACTGCTGGCATAGTTTGCAGAGTGCTGCTCTTAAGTCATTAAGCTCAGTATTTTTCTGGTATATTTTCTACCACCTCTGGAAATATATCCTGCCTCCAGGTAGGTTTTCGTACAGTAGTGATGGGTTTTGGTGTTGTCAGTGCGTTTATGGGATCTTCGTGCATCTTTGCTTTCATAAAACATATGATTATGTGAGATATAAAATAACTTACCTGGTAGGTAAACAGGAACTCTTACTGTCCGTAGTGAAATGTTGAAAACTGACAAGGTTTGGACAAGTAACGAGACATGACTTCATCTAAAAAATAATGTCGCAAGGAACAGATGAGAGATGAGTCCTCAGTTTGAGAAGGTTGTTGTTGTTGAATGCCTACAATGAGTAACTTTACTCTTTTTGTGAGTCCTGAACAGGGTGTAATGTGATGGGTTGCAGTAGCTGTCCTCACATACCAAGTTTGCTGATGAAGATGGACCAGGGTCCTAGAGGTGGCTGTGCCATGCTTCACATCATCTGTGTTTCACTCACTACTATGGGGATCGACTTAACTTAACTTAATATATTGGATTAGAAGACTCTGTAAGAGTCTGTATACAACTTGTTTATTTTATATTCACTTGATCTAAAAAATACCTATGTGCATCAAATCTATTCTTGAATGCAATAATTGACCCTGCCTCCTCTATTTCCTGTGGCAATGCATTTCAAACATTCACCACTCTATGACTAAAAAAATATTTCCTGGTATATAATCTGGACCTTTCTTTAATATACTTGTGGCTGTGCCACTTTGAAAAGTATAACGGTGTCTTCTTGGATGTGCTATAAACCGAGATGGGGGTCTTGATCAGTATGTTTAACCTGACTTTGATTACGCTTCCCAGTATACATATGTATAAACACCGCCAAAAAATGAACAAAGCAATGCAAATGTTTTACCCCAAAATCGCCACAATAATTTCCCATTTGTCACATACACATCCCACATGTTGAATGTCTTTATTGTCTTGTATTCTAATTTTCATTCTGTACAGTTGGGTATATATATCTGAGCCAAATTCATTTTAAGAGTGCAACAAGCAATATCAGATTTAAACAGGCCCGAGAGAGAGAGCTCAAGCATATGGGAAGCATTTTAACAGAAAATGGAGGGCTTTATATAAAGTTGAAAATAACATAAACCGCCAGTACCAACGCAGCTTCGATTTGCTTTTAATTTTAAGGCGTGATAAAGAAATTGGCCATTGATTTTGACATACCTCCAAGACTTGATGGTGGAAAACGGTCTATGGTAAGACATTACACAATGTCAGCTCAGCAGTTACCGTCACCAGTAAATATTTGGGATTGGCAGGGAATCAGTGCTGCCACCAAGATTATGCTCTATCGTGCTAACCACCCTTCTACATGCTTGCGAAGCATGGAAATTCTACAGCAGACATGTCAGGAAACTCAACTATTTCTGCGTAAACTGTCTCTGCAGGCTGCTGAGGATCTACTGGCAGGATAGAGTGCCGAACTTTGGTCTTTAGCAAGGCAAAGCTGTCAGGCAAACTAAACACTGCTGCAGACAGTACAGATCAGATGGATAGGGCATGTTGTTTGTATGTGTGCCGCTCGCGTCCCTAAGCAGCTGTTGTGTGGTGAGCTCAGAACAGGCAAGTGCTCGACTGGACGTATGAAAGTATCTCTGAATAGTTTCCTTACTGATGCCGCCTTCTGTGAGCTGATTGCTCTGAACCGCTCAGCCTGGTGTGCTACCATCCCAAACTGTGTATGCATTGGCGAGGACAGAAACAGCAAGCAAGGACAGAATGCAAAATGGTTCAATTCCTGATGCCTTCCAAGTGTCCCCACGTGCGATAAAAGCCTATCGTACTCGTATCAGACTATACAGCCATATACAGTCACATCTGAATACACATGTCTGACGCTGTCACCATCTACCATAGGCAACTACTTGGCTAAATGTCAACAGGTAAAAGTCTGGAGGCTTGATACCTCAGAGCTACAACTTGTCCAGGCCTTGTAAGCAGCAGAAACAAAACGACCCATACACTTAATAAGTTAATGGCTATCCGAAAGGCAAACCAGAGAAAACATGGGATGTTGCCTACTATGGTCCGACCAAATGGATATTCAGAACAAAAGAATAGCTTTCGACTACCTAGCATCAAGCACTGATCTTCCTGATTGAATTCTAGGATTCCAGTAAAGAACTTCAAACTACAGGGTGGGTCAAAGGTCTCCCATTTATTTATTTGTATTCACCTTTCTGCTCCCAGTGAAGCATAGAATCACCACTAAAGCTGGCCCCTGCGCAGGGAAGCTCACAATAAGCTGAAACTTGGTACAATAATGACTCTAGCACAACAGCCTTCAACCTTGATTGTCCCTTGCACTCATTGCACCCTATGTCATCCTCCCTTTTCATCATGTGTCAGAATGGTATGCCCCTCCTTTCACCATTTGTCAGAATGTCATTCCCCCTTTTCACAATGTCAGAATGTCATTCCCCCCTTTCACCATATGCCAGAATGTCATTCCACCTTTTCATCAAATGTCGGAATGTCCTTCTTCCCTTTCACCATATGTCAGAATGTCATTTCACCCTTTCACCATATGTCAGAATGTCATTCCCCCTTTGCACCATGTCAGAATGTCATTACACCCTTTCACCATGTGTCAGAATGTCATTCCACACTTCCACCATATGTCAGAATGTCATTCCCCCTTTCAGCATATTCCAGAATGTCATTCCACCCTTTCACCATGTCAGAATGTCATTCACCCTTTTCACCATGTCAGAATGTCATTCCCCCCTTTCACCATATGCCAGAATGTCATTTCCCCCCCCCCCCCCCCTTCACCAAATGCCAGAATGTCATTCCACACTTTCACCATGTGCCAGAATGTCATCCCATCCTTTCACCATATGCCAGAATGTCATTCCATCCTTTCACCAAATGCCAGAATGTCATTCCACACTTTCACCATATGCCAGAATGTCATTCCACACTTTCACCATATGCCAGAATGTCATTCCACCCTTTCACCATATGTCAGAATGTCATTCCATATTTCACCATATATAAGAATGTCATTCCCCTTTTTTCACCACATTATAAAACATCATTTTCCAATTTCACCACATGTCAAAATGTCATTTTCCTTTTTCACTATATGTCAAAATGTCATTTTCACAATATATCAGAATGTCCTTACGTTCTTTCAGTGTATGTCAGAATGTCAATCCCCCCGAGTGTCTGACTCCTAAGGTGCATTACAAATATTTGCATACAATATTGAAAATCTCTTATTTATTCTGTTTTAGTACAAATACATTTTTTTACAAATTTAATAGCAATAAACAATGGTGATGGATTTCAAAACTTGAATAAAAGTATTAACAAAAAATATTGATAACTACTTATAAACTTTCACCGTACCAGCGTCACTGTTCTGCGACAGACACAAAGTTTTACATCCAGCGCCACTGCACGGTGATGGTATGGATAGTCACCGGTTTATCGTGTTTAAACAACCGGGTTTATGCTATAGAAACAGCTGAACTTATGGGTATTTGAATTAAAAATAGACAACTTCTGTTCGCTTGGATTTCAGCCAGGAAAATGACTTGTTGAATTGTTAAAGAGAATTCTGAAACGATTTATTTTCTTTTTCACTCAGATTTGAAGATTATCCCATTTTTGAATATTGAATGTGATGAAGTTAAGATTTTGCAACAGATTTTTCTGTTTAGCTTGTTTATGTAGATGTAATAAATATGTTTGTAGTGGACTAACAGATATGTCGATCTTGTAAAATAAAACACTAACAGTGCTTTGTGGCACTTTCAAAAATTGACTGGACACACACCAAATCCTGAAATAGATGAGTCTAAATGTTTGTTCTGTTTTTCAACATTTTCAGCTTTTCTCCTTGTATCTCAGAAACTAACACACACAACAAAAACAATAAAACCAACAAGTTCTTTATTAATTTATGTCTCTATACACAACAAAATCATATCTATAGAACAACCAATAAAAAGGTTACAGGTTCCCAAAGTCAACAACCATAGTAAAATGCGCTGAAAAATAATGCAAAAGCAGGGAAAGTCGTGTCAATTTTTGATGTCAGCCATACAAAGTTAACAGACTAAACTGAAGAGCATTTCCTACATTGAAATCCGAACCCCAAAAATCCCCCGGCTGAGGACAACTACTACCTTAAATAAAACATTAATAAATACAGCCAAAGATCCCCACAAAAACTTCCACTTACTAACATGACATGTGATAAATATGTAATAGGGAGAGAGGGAAAGAGCCGTACATAAAATCTGTATCTTGATGCATCACAAACCAAGAGGTCAAATCTTGTGGTCACTGTACACAGAACAGACAAACAAGTCTGCAAACAACAAGGTTACAAACAACCATACACAAAACCTAACAAACATACAAGATTTTTGTCTCATTTGTTTCCTGGGGTGGAGTGCACTGTGTTCTGCCCCTAACAGTCAAGAGCATCCAACTTCAGCATGCATTTTAAAAATGGGTCTACCACCCAAGGAAGACATGACCTTGATATTTTATGAATCCAAACACAAACCCCACCAGGGTTCAGGACAAGAAGTCACGTCTACATCAACCACAAGAGTAGATCTTTTGGCTATATAAGGTCATTTTCAGGACTACAGACAGTCCTCAGGGCTACACAGCCCTCAAAAACAAAGTCCTCCCGCTATACTTAACTACAAACAGTCATCAGGGCTACACAACCCTCACATAGAAAGTCCTCAGGGCTATACTTAACTACAAACAGTCCTCAGAACTACAAACAGTCCTCAGAACCACAAACATCCCTCAGAACTACAAACAGTCCTCAGAACCACAAACATCCCTCAGAACTACAAACAGTCCCCAGAACTACTAACAATCCTCAGAGCTACAAACATCTCTCAGAACTATAAAATCCCTTTATCAAAGGCCACATAAGTGTACAGAAACTATTCGAATGAAAAACAGTACAATAATAGAAACCCACAACGGCACACTATAAAAAAAAAATCAAGATCACAATACAATCAACAGATTCTCATTACCAAAAATAATTGCTTGCCAAACAAGGGGCAAACATCTTTCACAAAAAACCAAAATTAATAAATCAACTTAATGTAACTCATTCACAACAAGAAACCGATACATCGACTCGAGTATTTTGTTCTGAAAATCGACGAGCCGACATACTGACTTTATCGACTTTGCACCAATCAAAAATCGCATCATTTTCCGTTACAAGTTTCCCTACAATTTTTAATGTGTTTCTTGGAGAACGTTCATAAATTTTACTTTTCATTTCAAGAAGATTTTCTACGGACATCATGGGTTACTTGTTAAATTGTGTGGTATTTTCTTACTTGGATCATATTTTTGGGTACTTTTTAAACTTCACGCACCTTCGGTAAGATGTGGATATTGTGAAAACTGTACCTAATTTGGTGATACTTTTAAAACATTTTCCCATGTGGGCTACCTTAAATGAAAAATGATTGTTTTATTTAAGTCAGTAAATATGTCACAAATGGTTAATTTAAAAAAGTATAAATGGGATACAAATTTGAAAACCATTTAATATTGCACATACTTAGTCTTAGTTGACCTGTACTTCTACAGGGGCATAAGTCCCTGTGCAGATCCCATCTCTGGTGTCAGCTGGATAAAGCCAGTAGGAGGATTTTCTGCTTACCGGGCTAGGCTCAAAGCAGCTTATTACTCCACCATGGAGGGTGGTTAATTGATGTGCGAGTCCATCTTAACAGACTCAGACTAGAGCAAAGTAGACCCTCAGCCTGTTAGGCACCATATATGCTGCTCTTAGCAAACCACCTAACCATGGTCGGTGTTATGCCTTGTCACACAAATAGTCACCTCTTACGACATGCTCTATGTGGGGCAGTGGTGCTATTCTTGTCCTTGTCATACACATAGACCCCGGCAAACCACTCAGGAACATTGCCCATACAATGTTCCTTATTTCTCAACATAACTTCCACCAACAATGAGTGCACCAAAACCTGCAGCAAAGAAGCCTTTGGTCTGCTCAGTCATATTTGCACTTCCCGTGCAACCTCATCATCATTCGCGAAACATCTCCTACCAAGATGAAATCATGCGTTATGCTGTAGGCTAAACCATGCGAGCACACTATTGCAGCTGTTACACTATCTATCGATACTCGTCTGTCAGTTTGAATCATCTCTCCCGCCCGCCGCTTCTGCTGCAATCTGAATTCAATGACAAGGCTGGGTTTCACCAGTAAATATTTGAGCGCAGTCGAGAACATTTTTTGGCCCAGTAATGCCCTCCCTTACACGACAAATAGGGTGTATTTCCTATTGAATGTCCATTGCGGAAAGTAATTTTGCCCCCAAAAAACTGGCAACAGTATGATGCTCTGTGATTGTACACTCAGCGAGCACTGACACTATTTTGTATCCGAACTGCACACATGTATGCGACACCTAGAGTCTGCTACCTAAAGGAATCACAAAGCTAAATGTTGCTGCCACCTAATGACACCTTTAGCAACTACCAACTACATTTTTCAGCTTTCCCATATCAGTTTGTGACTTACTTACTGACTTACCTTTGCATATTGCTATAAAGCTAAATGACTGACTGGTTAGGGGGAAAAAAATGACAATCCATATTTAAATAACAAAAATCTATGCAATGATAATGCCTCTCACACAAATGCTTATGTCCACATGTTAAATGTCCATATTCCATTGAATTCTACACTCAAATCTGTACAGTTTGGTAATTCATGTTGTGATATTTCAGAAAACCTTTGCCGAAGATAGATAGGTCATAACGAAGTGATACCGTTCTTGAGTTTTATATAAGAAAAAAAATGTCATCTGGAGATCCAAAACACGGCAGCATTAATGAATTTAAGTCTGTACAAATTAAGAGCTCATCCAATTTCAACAATAATGTGATTAAATAAGGATAAAGTATTTACAAAACATTGGAAGAATAATAACAGAGGATGGAAGAAGGGATGAAAGAGTGGAAAGAAGAGGCACACAATTTAAAATTGTTGCTGAACAAAAAAGGAGCTTTACCCAAGTGTGAAAAGGAAGCAAAGAATAGTAACAGGCATGTCATAAGAGGCAATTAAGGAAGGTTGGGCATTGGGCTGGCTACCTCATCCTGTAGATATGTTATGTCACAAAAGCTTCAACAAATATGGACAAGTCAAATAAAATAAGACCAACTCAAACATCCAAGACGGAGCGGATGGCTTAGGACAGGAGGACTAGGTGTGTATTTGTTGAAGACATGTTCTCCAAAGGGAGCTGAAACAGTTTTGATTTGATGATAGAGATGCTTATATTGTAGCAACCTTCCAGTATGGTGGATAAGTCCTGTTTTTGTCCTCCTAATAAGAACACCTCGCATACACAGAGGGGGAATAACATTTATAGAGTCAGCCCAAACCCTCGCGGACTTGTGTGGATATATTGAGCCTATACAGGGCTAATGGATTGTATTTCGTTTTTTAAAACGTTGTAAATTCTCACAGCAAACCTCAAGGTCATTCAGAACAAACCTTTTAAGATCTACTTAAACTAAACAAGAGTGAGAGGATTGTGTGGTGAGCTGGAAGGCAGAGAATAGAAGAAAGAGAGAGTAACATAACACAAATTATTTGACAAAGAAAACATCACAGATTTCAATGGCATAAAGAGCATAAACATTTTCATTGAGGAAATGTCCTCCAAATTGTATATCTATGGCAGAGGTCTCAAACTCATGCCACCTTGAGGGAACTTGGTTACTGGTCCAAGGGTCACTTAAAGTTAATGGTCTAAGGGTCACTTAAGGTTAATGGTACATTGCTCACTTAGTTACTGGTCCAAAGGTTACTTAAAGGTAATGGTCAAATGTTTACTTGAGATACTGGTCCAAGGGTCACTTAAAGTTAATGGTCCAAGGGCCCCTTGAAGTCAACAGAGCAAGGGTTACTTAAAGCAAAGTTAATGGACCAAGACCAACTTACAGCATCATTAACAAATCAAGGGCCACTTATAGCATAGTTAATGGACCAAAGGACACTTGAAGAAAAGTTAACAAACCAATGGCCACTTCAAACAAAGTTAATAAAATAAGGAAGACAATTTTCATAGACAAACAAACCCTAATATCAGCATACAAAATAGGCAAATTGTTATACAATTCATTTATTTATCATCCAGCATTACAATTTTTCAGACAGAATGTTGCTCAGGATGCAAAGAATTAGCCCACTGCAACCATCCACAAATTTAGTGCAGTGTGGCTAAAGAAGGTTGTGGGTGAGGCTAGCAAACACCAACACGTAAAAAATATTGCTATTATAAGCATTCACTGTAAAAGCCTGGAAACAAGATTCCTGTAATGGGATCAGCTGCAGTTCACAAATGCTTCACACTGAGGGTTAAATGTGAGCAATTCCAAGTACATGAAAACAGGCTTACTTTAACCAGGCTTAATTTAACCTTTATCAAACCTTTGCTGCTTCAAATCAACGGACAGGGACGGCGTAGGCTAGTGGTTAAGTGACACAGGTCACAACAAGAAGGTGCTGGGTTCGATCCCCAACACAGCACCGGCAGTTACCCCGGGGAAGCAAACCCTTAGAAAATGCAGGAGAAAGCGTCCTTACATAAAATGCATGCTGAAGTCAGATGCACTGGACCGACAGGCACAAAATAAAAACTACAGTGCAATTCACAACGCCTTGGGGATTAGAGAAATAAGGCGAATGCAAAAAAAAAAACAACAACAAAATTTAATGGACAAAAATGATGTTTTACAGACAAAGGCGCTGCAATGCGACGGCCATTATAATAATAGATAACCAAACCTGGCTTCTGTAGATATAGGTTGAATATACTGCTCATTATACTGCTGTAATCAAACGGTTACAAGCTCTCAAAGTCAACAGCCATAGTAAAACGTGATGTGCTGAAAAATAATGTGGCTGCAGGTGAAATTGCATCCATTTTAAAGGGGTGTTGTAAAGGTTAAAAGTGGCCAGCAACATCACATCCTCATTATAGTTGACATGGTCATCATCCACAATTCAAGGGGCTTGTCATAAGTCTTTACCCGGACAATGAAGGAGCAAGTTGAAATTTGGTACAGTGCTTATTCCTTCTCAATGTAGTGGGAAAAAATAAATGAGAAAAAATGTTAAAGTTGATTAAAGTTAAGTTTAATCAAAATTTTTAAATGGGTATGGTCAGATATTGCACCGAGACAAGAACACAAACACAACCTACGTTACGACCAATAGGCCTTCATCAGGGATAACAAATAACAACAATACTAAACTAGCAAATCAACATATAAGGAAAAAATGGTCTACTTATCTGTCTAAGCAACTGGTTGGGTCGGAAGCTCGACTGAAAATGAATGGGAGCAATCAAATAAGGTGGCCAGGAGCGCGTAAGAAGTGAGTGGGAATGGGCCGGATAAGCCAGTGGTGGCCAAATATGGAAAAGACCAAATAGTGATCGATCCAAGTGGGAGAACAAGAAGAAGGTGATATAAGCCGGGAGGGGGTGAGATTAATATAGGAGTGGTGGGGGGGGCGGAAAGACAGGACTGATAGAAAATGTAGCCACCATTTGAATTTATACATTTCTTCCATCTCTGCGTGACCTTGAAAAGAGCTTCAGAACAAAGTAACCTATTTTTCGAACTAAACCAGTTATCACAAGCCAGTATGACATCTTCATCACTGTCAAAATTATTTCCTTGCAGCTGTTTTTTTAAGTTTTGGGAAAAGAACAAATCTGTGTCATAATTGTGAACCCAAGTCTCATCTACTGTCACCATGGTCGGCAATATGTATTTTGACCGACACATTTTGAGCAACTGGCCACATCAATCAACTCTCGTTTGTTTCTGTTCACATGTTAGCAGACGTGGGACCCAGCGGGCACACACTTTTCTCATGTTCAGTCTGTTGTGTAAAATTCTAAAAACTGTACTTTCACTCAGTTTTGCTGATCTAGATATCTACAGCCACCTACAAGAACAAGAGGGCACAGCTACAGCCACCTACAAGAACAAGAGGGCACAGCTACATCCACCTACAAGAACAAGAGAGCACAGCTACAGCCACCTTCAAGAACAAGAGGGCACAGCTACAGCCACCTACAAGAACAAGAGGGCACAGCTACAGCCACCTACAAGAACAAGAGGGCACAGCTACAGCCACCTACAAGAACAAGAGGGCACAGCTACATCCACCTACAAGAACAAGAGGGCACAGCTACAGCCACCTACAAGAACAAGAGGGCACAGCTACAGCCACCTACAAGAACAAGAGGGCACAGCTACAGCCACCTACAAGAACAAGAGGGCACAGCTGCAGCCACCTACAAGAACAAGAGGGCACAACCACCTACAAGAACAAGAGGGCACAGCTACAGCTACCTACAAGAACAATAGGGCACAACCACCTACAAGAACAAGAGGGCACAGCTACAGCCACCTACAAGAACAAGAGGGCACAGCTACAGCCACCTACAAGAACAAGAGGGCACAACCACCTACAAGAACAAGAGGGCACAGCCACCTACAAGAACAAGAGGGCACAACCACAGCCACCTATAAGAACAAGAGGGCACAGCCACCTACAAGAACAAGAGGACACAGCTACAACCCCCTACAAGAACAAGAGGGCACAGCTACAGCTACCTACAAGAACAAGAGGGCACAGCTACAGCCACCTACAAGAACAAGAGGGCACAGCTACAGCCACCTAAAAGAACAAGAGGGCACAGCTACAGCCACCTACAAGAACAAGAGGGCACATCCACCTACAAGAACAAGAGGGCACAACCACCTACAAGAACAAGAGGGCACAACCACCTACAAGAACAAGAGGGCACAACCACCTACAAGAACAAGAGGGCACAGCCACCTACAAGAACAAGAGGGCACAACCACAGCCACCTACAAGAACAAGAAGGCACAACCACAGCCACCTACAAGAACAAGAGGGCACAGCCACCTAAAAGAACAAGAGGGCACAGCCACCTACAAGAACAAGAGGGCACAACCACCTACAAGAACAAGAGGGCACAACCACCTACAAGAACAAGAGGGCACAACCACCTACAAGAACAAGAGGGCACAGCCACCTACAAGAACAAGAGGGCACAACCACAGCCACCTACAAGAACAAGAGGGCACAGCCACCTACAAGAACAAGAGGGCACAGCCACCTACAAGAACAAGAGGGCACAACCACAGCCACCTACAAGAACAAGAGGGCACAGCCACCTACAAGAACAGGAGGGCACAACCACCTACAAGAACAAGAGGGCACAGCTACATCCACCTACAAGAACAAGAGGGCACAGCTACAGCCACCTACAAGAACAAGAGGGCACAACCACAGCCACCTACAAGAACAAGAGGGCACAGCTACAGCCACCTACAAGAACAAGAGGGCACAGCTACAGCCACCTACAAGAACAAGAGGGCACAACCACAAATTAATTCAAGAAAGGTTCAAATTAAATACTAGGAAATATATTTTTAGTCAGAGTGGTGAATTCTCGGAATGCATTGCCACAGGAAATAGTGGAGGCAGGCTCAATTAATGTACTCAAGAATAGATTAGATGCACATAGTTTTTAGATCAAGTAAAATAAAAGAAACTCTGTAGAGTCTTCTAGACCAGTATAATGACATTAAGCTAACTTAAGATGACCACTACATTCTCTGATCCTTGATTCAGTGGAATAGCTGATCCTGTACAGCATGAGAACAGGACATAACAGACTGAATAGCCCCCTTGCAGAAACTAAAATTAACCCTATCACCCATGTGTACATGCAGCACATACATCCGAACATGTCCTAAAGATTGTTGTGCGCAAGTGCGTACTGAACACTGTTCCATGGAGACGAACCCCCACACAAAGTTATTTGGCAGCATTGAAGATCTCAACACCCCAGCAACTTTTATCTAGAGAACTGAGCTTCGCGTTTAGACATAATAGAAAACATGGCATCGAGAAGAAGAGGAAGGCACCAAGAAGAAGAGTAAGGCATCTCACAGTAGAGTAGGAGCAATCAGATGAAGTATGTGTATTCAAGGGCATATACACAAAGTAATCTACATTAAGGCCAAAAAGTAACTAAATGAAATTAGGACTAGCTCACCCTAAGTGGGGTAACAGGCCACAGAATAAGGATTAAAGGACCACATGTATTCTATGCGCAGCATAATTCCTGCGAGCCACATGTTTTTGAGACCCCTGACCTACGGTAAACATTAAAGGCTAAAAACAATTTGAGAAAACATGACATTTTACTGGGCGATATCGGTCGAGGATGAGCTAGACTCAATTACTGGCTATATTGTTTGCGGTATCTTTGCCTGAAAGAACGGGGCTGTCTCCTGCGTGGTCGGCTCCGTACGAACGCTGGTTTGTGGCGTTGAAGTTGGTCTTCTCATCAGTATTGTCAGTGGGGCTGCCAGCCATGCCTAGAACTATTGGCTGCGTCGTGACTGGTTCATCGGGGGAACTGCTCACTTCCTCCTGTGTAATAGGAAATACAAAAGTACAAATATTTTTAGTCTTGTTGCATTTTCTGGGCACTTGCTATTTTGTTTTATTAATTTAAAGTCCTATGTCGCCTGGGGAAGTATTTGTTAAAAGTCTCTATGCCAACTGAGGGAGTATTTATATATTTATAAAAGTCTCTATGCCAACTGAAGGTGTTTAAATTAAAAGTCTCTATGCCAACTGAAGGTGTTTAAATTAAAAGTCTCTAGGGAGTATCTATAAAGAAAGGTATACTGGCCAGACGATTCAATACTAGACTCAAAACTGTATCGTGCCAAAGAGAAGTCTAAATACCACTCAAGTTCATTACAGGAACTCGTCTGATGATGTAAATATCATTGATGCTACCACCCACTCAAGCTTATCACAAGAACTCATCTGATGATGTAAATATCATAGATGCTACCACCCAAGCTCATCACAAGAACTCATCTGATGACGTAAATATCATAGATGCTACCACTCAAGCTCATCACAAGAACTCGTCTGATGATGTAAATATCATTGATGCTACCACTCAAGCTCATCACAAGAATTCATCTGATGGTGTAAATATCATAGATGCTACCACTCAGGGTCATCACAAAAACATGTCTGATGATGTAAATATCATAGATTCTACCACTCAAGCTCATCACAAGAACTCATCTGATGATGTAAATATCATAGATTCTACCACTCAAGCTCATCACAAGAACTCATTTGATGATGTAAATATCATAGATTCTACCACTCAAGCTCATCACAAGAACTTGTCTGAGTTAACTTTGGTAGAAGGTAACAGTAGCTCTTACATCCTGAGGCGTACTTGATAAGGTAGACTGGAGTCTTCCTGGCTGTAGTGCAATCCACGATCTAGAGCATGCTCACCACTATGGGGATACAGTGCCAATCCCTCACCTAATTGGCCAGACTGCTGTGAAAGAACCTGTTTCCAAGAGCACGAACAAGGATGTGAGGTGTGCGTCTTTATCATACATTTCACCTGACCTGACTGCGGAGGAAGACTAACGTCTGGTCAGGCAAAACATACTGATCAGACATGTTAGTCAGGGCCAGACAAAATATACTGGCCAAGAACCTCACCTCAGCTTCCATGTAGTCCTCCCTGGAAACGGGTTGTCCTTCTTGACAGTCTTGGCTAACAAGATGGAGGAACGCAGATGGAGCCAAGCATACCACAACCACCTGGAGGACTTCTGTTCGCCTTCATCAGCACGCTCAGGATGTTAATAAAGTTACTGCAAACCGCCACTATACGTCCTTTTCAGGACGCACAAAAGAGTAAACCTACTCAATGTTGGCATTTACAACCCTGGCTACCTTTCATTCCCACCACTTTCATAAGGTTTGTTATGTTATACATAGTCAACATCATTGCACTCTAGGCAGAACAATAAGCACTCAGTTCCAGTAAATGATTTTTGTTGTTGATTTTTTAATTTTTTGCGTTCGCGTTATTTCTCTAATCCCCAAGGTGGTGTGCGTTACACTGTGGTTTTTATTTTGCGCCTGTCGGCACAGTGCATCTGACTTCAGCATGCATTTTATGTAAGGGTCTGCTTCCTCCTGCATTTTTTAAGGGTTTGCTTCCCCGGGGTAACAGCCGGTGCTGTGATGGGGATCGAACCCAGCACCTTCGGATTGTGAGCCGTGCCACTTAATCATTAGGCCATGCCGTCACCCCAGTAAATGATGAACAATACAAGTGGTCCCAATAGCTCACTCATTGAACACACTCCTATTCTGTCCTCTTAAGCAAGGCTGCTCTGCCACTCAGACTCTTTAACAAACTAAAACCATCTCCACCCCCTTAGTAAAAAAATAAATAAATAAACCACTCACATGTAGGTTGGCGTAGTCACCATCTTCAGGAGGCTGCGGTCGACATTTTCCACAACAGAAGTTACAGCACATACAACAGCAGCAACAACAATAGCACCCAGTGATGATGCCACATAATATAGCTAATGCCTGTTTGTAGGAAAAACAAAATAACAAATTATTACAGGAATAAAGGCGCAGGATGAAGGTCAATATAACTGAGAGATAGATAAGCAGGTCACCTCTGAAGAAACAAATGAGCAAAAGCATGAAATGGTGGGTCTTCAAATCCCACAAGTTTTAAGCATCCTTTGGTCTCAAGGGAAATGCGATGTGCACCTAGTCCTTTCGGAGACAGACACAAACTTTGAGATCCTGTGCACATGCAGCGCTCGCAAGAGAACCCTTGGTGGTTGAAAATCTAAAAGAACAGGCTGTTATCCACTGTCCGGGCAAAAATTATAAAAGTAATAAAATTCGTACCCATTATTGGTCTTAAGTGAAGGCCAAAAGGAGGCCGCGCCTCATTTATGCAAAGCCACAACAGGCCAATCTCCTGTTTGTCTGCACGCTTGATTACAAGTGTATATAAATGGACCACTACACCAATAAGGGGTAGAAGAGGACCAACTTACTTACTTACTTTCCAAGGCTGGCAACCTTAGAAAGTATTGGACCAGAAATCAGCCACAATGGAATGCACTGCGTCCACATATCCCCATTTTTTTCAAATTCAATCTACACCTGGACACTCTGGTTCTTAATCTGTCTAGGGCTCTCCACACAGGGTATGGCATGTTATACCCTGTTGCAAGCTCTTCTTTGATCTCCATTCATTCTTTATCATTTTTGCATCTGACTGTTTACGTGGTGGCTGGTGTTCAAAGAATTTGCCAACTGTAATAGTTTCTAGGGGATGTCTAATTGTTCTATCATATAACACAATCTTTATGGAGGCTCCTTTCACATCACTCATAGGAGTACCGTAACTAAGAGAAGAAGAGATAAAGTGAGAAGCATAAAGCTGGCCTGATGACTTCATTTTTTTTAGACGAGCTGGCTTGTCCCTTTCTCACTGCATTACTATAAGCTAGCCAGGTACCAATTTACAGCTGGGCAGACTGGAATGTCGTGAGGCCGAGGTAACTTTACCATGAGAAGTGAG
Organism: Ariolimax columbianus; assembly: GCA_036924085.1. NCBI lineage: Eukaryota > Metazoa > Mollusca > Gastropoda > Stylommatophora > Arionidae > Ariolimax > Ariolimax columbianus. The sequence goes on along the minus strand of JAVGWX010000004.1, from coordinate 78,901,522 downwards.
TTCTCTAACCCACTCAGTCACTACGCAGCAGGCTACTCCATAATCAACACGTGAATTGCAGACTACAAAAAAACCATGAGTTTGAGAGTCTTCTGCTCTAGATTATTTGTGTAGCAGGTACCCTTTGTCTGCAGTAACTTGCATATAGGCTTTTAATCAATCAATTCAAGTGCTGTCTTCCGAATGAAGGTTGACTGCAATGGACCTCTAATATTCTCTGTCTCTTATCTTGATGGTACACCCTGCCAGACTGTCATTAGTTTATCTTTTGATGATGCTCTCCCATTTATAAGGCTGTCGACCTCTTGTCCGCCGACCTTCAACCTTCCCCTTCAATATTGTTTTCAATATAGTATCAAGTTTTTTTATATGACCAAAATATTTGACTTGTCTAATTTTAATGTCTGTCAAAAGTTCTCTACCCATGCCTACTCTCGTCAGGACATCTCTATTTGTTTGTTTCTCTTTCAACGAAATGCAACACAGCCTTCTAAATAACCCCATTTTGAGGGCCTCTATTTTGTTTTCCAACTGTTTGTCCATAGTCCATGTTTCTGTACCGTATAATAATATAGGCTTGGCCCTGTACCAATGCCCCCAGCAGAAGTTCCACAGATATCTGTCCAGATCTTTCTAACAGGTTGACATTCGTGACCTTATCTTAAAATTTCAAATCATGTGTATCTTCATATAGGGTGTCGATTCTCTTCTCCGTGGCATGCTGAATAAATCGCTTCTCTGCTACTGTAACATTTGGCGATCTTCTTTCTTTACATTATAGCTTATAGTTTCTATAGTATGGCATAGCTAGCCCCATACCCAACCCTCCTTATTCATCTTTGCAAATGCTGGAAACACATATTCGACCAGGCAGTGAAATATATACTACTACTTCGTCGTTTGTTCACAAACTCCCCCTACCAAGCCCCAAAAAGGACTGTGCAAGTAGCAAGATGTATTCCAGAGAACAGAATGCGCTGTGTCGAAGTTTACAGCTTGATTGCGATATTTGCACCATTCAGTACCAACACATCCGACTTCAGCATGACATTTTTGGGTACCAGGTAACCCTCCCTTCTTCAATCGCTTCTCCTTAGTCAGTCTGTCCTGTTATCCAGGTTCACCACCTGGAGGTAGAGAAGGGTTTTGTGAGCTCTGGGTCGCTGAGAGGCTAGCAGCCAGCTTCAGGTCGCTGACATCTAGGCAAAGGCTGCCGTCCATTGTAGACGATGATGGCATAATTTATTTTGCTAGCGCTATTTTTAATTAGGATTAACTGCGCTACTTTTTATCATCACTCATGCCACCCGACCCCAGTGGTAAGTCAAAGACAAGACGACTAGGGGGCGACTACGAGATGCAGGGGACTCTGCATCAAGCACCTGTGAAAAAGACGGCGGAGTCCGAAGTCGAACCCACACCACCTGATCACGAGGCCGACGGCTTGACCACTTCGCTGCGGAATCAATGACCTGTACAGCTATTTTTTATATATTCATTTCAAAATTATAATAAAAAATAAATAAAAAAATATTAATAAAAACTAATAGGATTTGTTCTTCTCAGTTCATGCACTACTTGGCATCTTGATACCAGGAATGTATACAACTTCCTCAGCTGCTTTGTGTCTCCATATAAGATTTTGGTTGCTGTTGTTCGTCAAGCTTTCAGGTGTTGAGTTAATGTAATTCTTCATCACTTTTCTTTGGTGGCAGGTTACAGTGGCTCTTTTTACATCCCAAGGTGTACTTGACAAGGTAGATCTGGGCCCTCCTGGCTGTAGTGCAATGTGAGGCTCCTCAGTAAGCTCACCAATATAGAAATCGGTGTCGACTCCCATCAGACCGCTGTAAAACAGCCGAGATGTTAACATGAAGTAGGTTCTCGATCAGTATGTTTCATCTGACTCTGACTATTCTAGCTCTCTCTGAAGTTCCTTAGTGAGCTCACAATTATGGGGATCACACAGTGACACAGCCGGTTTCCAGGAGCTTGATGTGGACCATAGGTCTTTATCACTTTGTTCCACGTGGCTCTGATGTTAGCATTCGCTCTAATAGAATGTTGGTGACTGAATGGTTGATTCTTCTCCATGTGCAGGGTAATGAAATATGCACATTTCTCTTGGCTGTTTTGTGTCTCATCTTGGATGTTGTTAGTGGAGGAAGTTGATTCTTGTCCCTGTGTCAGGTAATGGAATATCCACATTTCCCTTGGTTGTTTTGTTTCTCCATCTTGACTGATGCAGCCAACTTACATATAGAAAAAAGAAAAATGTCTCACAGAACCAATTTCATTTCACCTGGGCTCCCCCATTGGTGCTCAATCCCTTTCATTTCTGAAAGTACAAATGATAGAGCACAAACTCCGTAGCAACTCTGAATTTGCCCCGACTTCATCAGGTACCCATTTACAGCTGGGTCAACTGGAAGAATCGGCCATACCATGAAAATACCCCTGACATGCCTGGTCTCTCAAACTGAGCATGACATGGTTTGAGCTTGGTTCACTGAGTTTGCAAACCAATGCTACAATACGTTGACCACACACTTCCCTACATTGATGTAGAGAGATGAAATCTAATCAGGCATTGTAAATCCTTTCTGAGGCTTGTAGCCAAACCTCGCCCAGTGCTGAATGAGAGACTGTTGGAGCTATGTAGAACGGGGGCGGCCCCTCCCAGCCGATCAGTGGGAAGCCCGTTGTTATACGTAATTGATTTAAGCATAATCTGGTGAGTCAGAACTTTCTGGTCCAGTCAAACCATATGCCCAAACACAGACAGGCGGCCGTGGACCAGAGTGTCCAAGATTGAAGGAAACATTCGTCATTGCAGAGACCTCAACACTGCGGGCAAGATCAAACCGAGAATGTGTCGCTGGTTGCGCATGTGAAAGGCATCGAGTCTTGATATGTCCTGTTTAAGTAGGGTCCAAGTCTCTGAATCATATGGTAGGACAGGAATCACACATACTTCCCAAATAACACTAGGAAATATTGACTGATAAATATACCAACACAACAACAGCCTGCTGATAAAGGCACAGAAATATTGGTAATCATTTTATCACCAGCTGCAAACTGCATACACAATACTATAAAAATAAATACTGCAGATCTTTAACTAGAACTTTGTTCTGCTATCTTATAAGACAAAAGGTTTCTTGATTTTGTGGGTCGTGGGTGCACATTTGTTATTAGTTTTTATTCTTCCTATCCACATACTTAAGTGGCTAGATGTTGAGACTGGGTTCAATAAAAAAAATTGAAAGAGAGAGAGAAAGAAAATGTAAGTAGCATGTCCTTTGCAGAACATCGCTTCTTACAACTGCCAACCTATTTGGCAGTTATAAGTTTCTTGGCAAGTGTGCCAGACAGATATATATACGGAGAGGAAGTTGAATTTCAGACAAAGAAAGGGAGAGGGTACAACAAATAATAATGAGAGACAAAAGAAAGAAAGATCGATAGGTATATCAAATGAGATGTAAAGAAAAAGAGATGTGACAAAGAAGGAGAGACAAAAAAAGAGAGATAGACAAAGAAAAGAGATAGAAAAAGAAAAAAGATGAGTAACAGAGAAAGCGAGATAGGCAATGAGAGAGAGACAGACAAAGAAAGAGAAATTTGACAAAAAATAGAGTGACAGACAAAGAGAGATTTGACAAAGAAAGAGAGATTGACAAGGAATGAAAGGTGACTAAAAATAGTGATAGACAATGAGAGATATAACAAAAGAGTGAGGTTGGTTGGTTGGTTATTGATCCAGCGGCCTATGGGCTCCTGCCCTTTGGCCCACAAAGAGTGAGAAATAGACAAGAGAGATAGCCACAGAGAAAAATGACAAAAAAAAGCAAGACAGACAAATAATGAGATAGACAAAGAGATGTAAAAAAGAAAGAGATAGATAAATAATGAGAGCCAGACAAAGAAAGAGAGATGCAACAAAGAGAGATAAACAATTGAAAAGAAATGAGATAAATAAGAAGAAATGAGTCAATAAGGGTGGAGAGAGATGAGGAAAGAATAATAGACAAAACAAAGAAATGAAGATAAGACAAAGAAAGAGATTCAGACAAAGAAATAAGGAAACAGTTAACAAATGTTACAAATAAAAAGTAATAAACAAAGAAACAGACAGTCCATAAATGAGAGGTTGACAAAAAAACAGAGACACAACAAAGAAAAAGACAGAAAGATGAGACAAAGAAAGAGTAGGATAGACAAGGAAATGGGAAGACAAATAACAAATCAATAAAAATAAACCAAAACATAGACAGACAAAAAAAAGAGAGACTGTCAAAGCAACGGAGACAGATATTGAAAAATAGAGACAGACAGATAAATATACACAGACCAGTAGGCAGACAGGACGCACAATCATCACGTGCCTTACACCAGCCGCTAGTCAGCACGAGATACGTATTGACATTTTCCTCTCCGAACTGCTCGGCTGCGTAAATACCCATAGATCCATAGCGATCATAGATGCCTCGCTTGGTGCTGTCTGAAAGAATCCCATTGGCTCGGTTGATTTCTTTGAACTATGGACATAGAAAGAGAATTTGTTATCTGACAGGCTGCGGGTATATCTTGCAACTTGCCCTATCTAATTTATGCATCTACCGCCACCAGTTCCATAAATAGGCGATCGTATTTTGCAAGGGCTACCTAACAGATACTGGTATTAACCTTGCAAAGTCATCAATGGATTATTTGCTTTAAAAAAATATGAAACAAAGGAAGCCACACCTCCCCACGACGTCTAACGACACAAGTGGACTGAAGATAGATAGATAATCATTTGTATGTTGTTTACGTACATTGTGTGAGTGGATGTTTAAAAAACGATTAAAGTATTGTTGTTTTTGTTGTTTAATGGTCACAATGAGTAAATTTACTCTTTTGTGCGCCCTAAAAGGACATCAAGCAAGTGGTGAGTTGTAGTAGCTTTCATCACATCACATGCGTGCTGATGAAGGTGGAATGCGGTCCCCCAGGCGGTTGTGCTATGCTTGACTTCATCTATGTGACACTCACTACTACTGGGATCTTGTCGATTCACATCTTCCCAACAAGACTGCCTTGAAAACAGCATGTTTTCAGGGATACTACATGGACGAGAGATAGTGGTCTTGGTCAGTATATTATACCTGACCCTGACACGATGCCTGGTCAGTATGCTGTGACTGATCGGAATAGTATCTCAGTTCCCCAAAAGATTAAGGCAGATTTGCACCAGATACTGCTGTTCAATATGAAGTGGTAGAAACTTCAATAAACGGATCTTTGTTTTTTTTGGGCATGTTTTGTTATGTATTCAGCAGCATCTCGGATCTTGCCCTATGACCCAACACCATATAATAGAATCTGCATGTGTGTGCTAGTTGTTTAGTACCAGCCTACTCTTTTCAATTTCCAACTGTAGAGGAATTTATAACATGCGCAACACTGCACATGGACATCTGATCTCTACTACTCAGAGATCTTGGAAAATATCCGAAAGTCCACGTCACAAAATTCCGGCCTCCGCCGTGATTTGAACCTGCGAGCTTCAGCACCCAAGGTCGACATCTTACCACTCAGCACTTGTTTTGATCCCTTCTTTACATTTTGTCTGTCTTGTCCGTGTCAGGTGTGTTTGAGTGCCCACGGACCCACTCCATAACTATTTTCATGACACGTATGGTGATAATGCCGTCAGTGTCTGGGTCGATTTGGATAAAATTAGGTCTATAATGTCCAGCATCTTTTAATACTTGAAGGATGAACATCAAGTCTGTAAAAATAACAATGTTTTGCACCTTTGAGGAAAAGGCATTTCAAACCATCTTTAGATGGCAGATGACAAATTCCAGTGCAGTTACTTCAGCTTAACAATTTGAGCAGGCCTTTCAGAAAGCATCAGACAGTTCATCAAAGGATCTTAAGAGTCTGTATACAATCAGTTTTATTGACATTACCTTGCTCTAAAAGCTATGCGCATCCAATCTATTCTTAAATTAATTTATTGTCCCTGCCTCCACTACTTCATGTGGCAATGCATTCCAAGCATTCACCACTCTCTGACTAACAAATTATTTCCTTATATCTAATCTGGACCTTTCTTTAGTTAAATTGTAGCTATGCCTTCTTGTTCTTGTAGGTGGTTGTAAAACTTGTTATAGTCTAATTTATTTATTTATTATAGTCTAATTATCTTTTAAACCTGTATTAAGTCACCTTGAATTCTTCTCTTTTCTAGACACTATATGCCGGTTTTTTTTTAACTCTTTCCTCATAACTGTAATTCTCGAATCCCACTACCAGCTTTGTCCCTGTGGATGACTATACATTTATCTACATTAAACTCCATTTGCCAGCTTATAGACCATTCTCGAATTTTATCTAAATCCAACCTCAATATATTCACTTCTGCTTTAGGCGAGACACTACATAGTGTTATGTTTTTAAGTGAATTTTGCAATCATGGATCCCATTTCAATTTCCAAATCGTTTATATATATCAAAAACAAAATTGGTCTCAAAACCAAGCCCTGTGGCACCCCACTTTTTATTTCACACTACTCAGAGTAACCTTATTTCTGCCCACTCTCTGCCTTCTTCCTGCTAACCAATTTTCAATCCATTTGGCAACTTCCCCACCTATCCCATGTGATTTTAACTTTCTTAATAATCTTTGATGAGGTACTCTATCAAAGGCCTTTACAAGATCTAGATAATTGACATCCACTGGCTCTCCTTTATCTATTATTTTAGTAACCTCCTCCATGAATTCTTATAGATTTGTTAAGCATGATCTCCCTCATGCTGACTATTTCTGATTAGATTAAACTTGTCTAAATGTATTTCAATGTTTTCTTTGATTATTGACTTCAACAATTGATAGACTATGCTTGTTAAACTCACTGGTCTATAATTTGTTGAATCTGATTTTTTGCCCTTTATGAATAAGGGAATCATTCCTGCATCTTTCCAATCCCGTGGAACAATCCCTTCTGCAAGTGATTGAGAACATAATATAGTTTCGCTATTTGGTCTCTAATTTTAAACAGCAGTTTTGGATGAATACCACCTTGACCTGGACATTCATCCACTTTCAACTCCAATTGAGTAGATTAGCTGCCTCTCTATTCTCACTTATTATTTTTCCTGTGCTATGAGAGGGCCTACTTTGTCTTTCGTTCTTTGTTTATTTCCAACATAAGAAAAGAAGCTTTTACTATCAGTCTTAATCCTCTGAGCAATTTTTTTTTTCTTCTAAGTCTATTTTTGCTGTTTTATTCACTTCCTTAGCTATGTTTTGCGTGTTCAAATTTTTTAATTATGCCTCTTGATTTATCTGCCTCTATATATTTTTTTCATGCTTTATTTTTGGCATTATCTACACTTAGCTACAAATCTAGTTATCCACTTTTTACGCTTGGGGTTTACCTCCCTACATGGAACACATTCCTCTTTTAGCTTTTCTAGAACTGTTTTGAAACTCTCCCACTCTTGTTCAACATCTGTTCCTCTGACAATATCTTTCCGGATTATGTGGCTCGCTGCCTCTTCCATCTTCTTGACATCTCACTTAGAGTAGTTGTATGTTTGTGTGTTTATGTTTATCTATCTGGGTACTGTATACAGATGCCACCATCGGCTTTGATGGTGACCTTGAATGCAAAACCATCAGTATATAAATGTATCCAATCATTAGGATAGGCATCAACAGTTCTTTGGACTGCCCACATAAGAGTAACTGAATCTGAACTTTTGGTCGCATTATCTATTAACTCTTACAGTTCAGAACTATTTAACCAGTTTTTTTTAACAAACACAATTTCTTGCTTTTTCAAATGAAAAAAAAACGAGTTACTTCCCTTACCATTTAAATAAAATAAAATCCTGAAATGCTCATAAAACGAAACAAATTTAGTTCAATTGCACAGTTAGCAATTTAAGCGTGCTTCTGGTGTCAAGAGAGCGGAAGGAGTTTTGTTGGTGTTTAACAGTTAATTTTTACAGTTTTTCTGGTGTTTTAAAGAATGTTTGTGGTGGTATATTTTTTACTATTCTCTGTAATTTTTGTCTTTTTTCTGGGAGGTTGTACCTGTCTTTGATTTCACTTACATGGTGAAGTAAAGACTTGTTTAATTCTGCATTATGGCTGTATGGTTTTTTTTATTTTGCCAGTATTTCTGGTGTTTTAAGGTATGCTTGTGGTGGTATATCTTTTACTATTCTCTGTAGGGAAACAGAGTCAGGTACAACATACTGACCAGGACATTGCATCAGGCACAATATACTGACCAAGACCACAGTCTCTCCTTCATGTAGCGTTCCCGGGAAACGGGCTGCTTTCAAGGCAGTCTGGCTGATGAGATGTGGATCGGCGTGATGCCCCTAGTAGTGAGCATCACACAGATGAAGCCAAGCATAGCACAACAGTCTGGAGGACCACAGTCCACCTTCATCAGCGATGCACGGGATGTGAGGAAAGCTACTAAAAAAAAAAGTTATTGCTCATCGCAAGCGATGATGGCCCACATCAGACGGATTTGTCTTAATAATATGATGTCCGCTGTATTTGGATTATAGTGAAGAAATGAATGTGCTAGTCATCAATCTCACTTTTGACCTGAGTTACCTTGGATCAGTGGCAAGACTTTTGGTCGAGACGACTGGAGGTAACTTGGTATGCAGGCACTCTGGTTTTACCTCCCGTGAGACCAGGGGTCGCTTGAAACTTGCGGGATTCGATCGCCCACCGTTTCCGTTCATCACTGTCACAGTCGAGTGCCTTAACCTCTTGACTACAGCGACCCCCTACTACAGCCTAAAGCTACTACAGCCTGCCACTTAACCCTTTTCAGGGCACACAAAAGAGTAAACATTCTCATTGTGGGCATTAACCAACAACTACTCTCTGCAACTCATCATCTTTCTGGGATGTGATCCCATACCTGTTTTTTATTTCACTAACATGGTGAAGTACAGATTTGTTTAACTCTGTTTTTTGGTGCCATATCTCACACCGTTGTTGAGGATGATGTGTAAGAAACATCACTGTACATAGTCTCAGCTTTAAAAAATAAATATGTTTTGTGTGGTAGCAGGAGTGGTTTAGGCGTAGGCATTCTGACCATGAGGACAAGAATTTAAAACATCGGCACAGCATAGGTCATTTCTTACTGAAAGTAAAATAAAACACATAGCCTGTACAGTGTGTTGTGACTGCAGGGGCAAGTGACCTTTATTCCTCAGCTACATAAATAGTCTGGATAAACCTCAGCAATTTGAATAAACAATGCAATTATAGTTTTTTAATTAAAATTGTTTAAAAATAGTTGCTATTCAAAGCTTCTCCTGCTGCATTCTTTATCCTTGGTGAATGTTCTCCAATAACGAGTTTGTAACGGCTCATGATAATTTTTCGGTGATCAGAGAAACCCCCCTTTTGGATATAATCCAGAAAAGGGATGATTGAAATCAAGGAACAGTTTTTTTCAAACTATTCAGTTCATAAACCAGAAACAAAGCCACACACAAAAAATGACGTCAAAGATATGGTGAGGGATGGATGGAGATCAAAGAAGAACTTGGGACAGGGCATAATATGCCATACCTTGTGTGGAGATACCAGAACAGATTACAATGGAGTATTCAGGTGTAGATCAAACTTGAATAAATGGGGATATGCGGATGACGATGATGTCTGCGAATGTGAATCCATCAAGGCCCCGAACCTCTGTCTAACTGCCCAAGAATGCAAGAACCGTGTACCTTGACAGATCTCAGGGCAGGAAATAAAAGATATTCCAGGGCAGCTGATTTCTGATCCAATACTATGTTAGGCTGCCGGACACGGAAAGTAAGTAAGTAGGTAAGTGATGCTCATGCTATATCCCAAGATTACATGCGTAGACAGATGGATCAGCAACAACTGCTGTCAGGAATCGAGGTGCATGTGTTCTTGTCTCATATCTCAAAAAACTATTTTGGGTTTGGACCCGACACAGTAAGGCTGCATTAAAAAATGTGATCTGAAGTCGGATGCACAGGGCCATTAGGCACAAAGCACACTACAATGCATACCTGTCTTAGGGGGAAAAAAAAGGAAACACAACAAAATTTAATTAATTATTTACAATTTCTACAGTTTCTTCTTTTGCATTTGTCCAGAAAAGGATGCTGTGACGTTGAGTCATAGTTTACAGCGAGGCTGCTATATCTGCACCTTTCGGCCAAACACAGCTGATTTCAGCTGGCTTTTCTGGATACAGGGTTTGCCTTCCCTCTATCGATCTCTATTCTCTTAGCCCAACTACACTAGTGCAGCTTTCTTCCATTGCCGATGCTTGGAATTAAAATAGGGTCTTGTCAGTTCTGGTTCGCTGATCAGCCATGAGTCGCTAGCTGCTGTCAATATTCAGTGTGCTGCATCTTCCCCCCTGAATTTCTGTATCTGATTGTGTTTGACACCTGAACCTTTTCTTCTAGAAAGGAGAAGAATTTGACTTAATACAGGTTTATAAGATAATCAATGGAAAGGATAAATTTTAGAATATAACAAGTTTTTCAAAATACAACTACCGGGTTAGCCTTCTCTCTTCGATCCCTTCTCCTTAGCGAGTCTGCTCTGTTGCAGCCATTTATCCAGGATAACCGCATAGAGGTGTAGAAGAGTCTTGGCAGTTCTGGTTCACTGGCCCTGGCGCTAGAGGTCAGCTATAGATTGCTGACTGCCGCAGCTCAAGTGCCCAAAAAAATCATGCTGAAGTTGGTTGTGTTGGACCATAAGGTGCAAATATCGCAGTCAAGCTGTAACTACGACACAACGCATTCTGTTATCTGGACAACATTCTGCTACTTGCAAAGCCCTATTCAGGGCTTGGTAGCAGGAGATTGAGAATGAACGAAGCCAAGCAAAGCCAAACTACAACTGCCTTCAAGAACAAGAGGACACAGTTTCAAATTAATTAATGATAGGTCCAGATTATAAATTAGAAAATATATTTTTAGTCAGAGAGTGGTAAATGCTTGGAATGCATTGCCACGGAAAATAGTGGAGGCGTGTCAATTAATGCATTCAAGAATAGATTGGATGCGCATATGTTTTTAGATCAAAGAAATGTAAAAGAAACTGGTTGTATGCAGACTCTGTAGAGTCTTTTAAACTAGTATAAAGATGTTAAGTTAAGTTTTAAGCTGACATGGACAGAGGTTTTACCTTTTCTGCTGCATCTGGGCTGTCCCTGTTCTTGTCTGGGTGGAACCTGAGCGCCAACTATAGACACGCACAATTATTAATTTGGGTAAGTGATTAGAAAGTGTTCTGTCGAGAAAGCAGATGAAAACATTTCTGCTTTCGTTCGTTGCAGCTATAGCTGCTGTCTTTATAACAATCTAATAATAAATGTCAACGATCTTTTCATTGTTTCTAATTTAAGATATTGACAACTAGAAAACTTGTCAACAGTATTGAATAGTCATAAAAACCATAGGTCAAATCAATATACAAAAATATTATCGATTGCAATTTTTCCCAAAAGGTGTAAAGAAACTGAACAGAAAAAAACTAGCTTTTGTATCGGTTTCGAACAGTCTTAAAAAGACATGGTTGCCTCTCAAACAAAACATGACGTCTGTCAGAATTTTCATATAAAAATTAAAGGAACTCTTTTGATATATAAATAATTAAACTTCAAATTGTGAATCCTGTGATAATTTTAAAAATTATTTTATTTTTCACTTGTTACTTACCACCAGCATGAAATCTTAAATCGTAAAATCTTGGACACCGAATGTGATGTATCTCTTCCGTCTATATAACTTTCTAAAAGTGTTCCAAGATTTATTTTATATTTTTCGTTGATCATATCAAAATAACTTTGTAAATGACAGCGATTTGAAATTGCTCTTTAGAATTGTTCAAACAGTTCAAATAATTGTAATACAAACTATTGTTCTTTTTTTTTTATCATCTCAACTATTACTGAACCATTGGTGAAAAATTTTGCCCGGGACATTGTGTCTGTATAGTCACTGGTGTATTTGTTCTGTTAATACCGGTTTTCCTATAGAAATGGGTTAATCGAAAACAATTTTGACTTTAGATAACTTCAAAACTATTTTTTTCTGTTTCACATTGATTTGGAAGGTTATTCCATTATTGATTGTGATGAAGTTAACCTTTACTGCACTACAGTCTGTTATTATAGCCGACAAAATACCCCGGAGGCTGAGAATTGACAGACGTTGACAAGTGGCGATATTATCATATATACCACAAACAATGCTTATGTGATAATAAACTACCATTACTTTCGTCTTGACCAATTCAAGCCGGGAAAGTGTAGATTGACTTTGATAAACAGAGTTTTGAAAGGATATATTCTTCTTTTTCAATCACTGTGGACTCTGTCCATTATTGAGGATGGTTAAGTAAGTTGTTGCAGATGATCTTTGTGAGGTAGTTCTGTTTAATTCGTTCATTTAGATGTTTTGAAAACATTTGAAATTTAAACTATCCTAAAAAGAACAGTTACAGTCTTGTGTTGTGATTTCAATAGATTATATGAGGACAAGTGTTCCCCAATAGGTGAACCTAAATATTTGTGCTTTGCTTTTATAAATTTTCACCTTCATCATTTTGTATCTCAGAAACTAATACACACACATTTAAAACAATAAGATTAACAATTTTTTTTACGCATTTATGTTTCTACACAACAAAATCATATCTATTGACTATAATGCCAATTAATATAAAGGTTACATGCTCTTAAAGTCAACAACCACAGTTAAATATGACGTGCTGAAAATTAGTGCAGCTACAGAGATGCCAGGAGAGGGTAGGGCTACGGGAGTAAACCCAGACAGAAAATCCGGAGTGGTATTGCCTAAGGCCCATGGCTTCAAAATTGCAAAATCATTCCGGCAGCTCCTGCAGCTGACCTGGTGCCAAATTGTCATGCTTTGCATTCCTTTGGACAACGCCAATGAAGCAGATAGGGGGATGCTGCAGTTTGGGCAGTCCAGGGTCTCCATATTTAGTGCCCAGGCTTGCCCCCTGGAGAGGCCACTCCAGCCTCGCTCTTGAGTGAGGACACAACACAGAAGCTTGCAGTTTACTTTATAGACACTATCAGGCATGATGGGAGGACCCAGTGGTCTCAAGGTAAGGTGTTCGCATAAGGTGCTGGAGGTCACGGGTTCAAATCCCGGTGAAGACACTGGGATTTTTTCACGTGGATCATCCGGTAAATATTTTCCCTGATCTCTGAGTAGTGAGATCAGACACCTGTGTGCAGTGGCGCATACATTAAAAATACCTTAGCAGTTGGAAATCAAAAAGAGTTGGCCACTGCTCGGGCAAAATTAAAGTAAAAAAATCTGCTCAAATTATTCTTGGGATTCTTGCCCCATCTCTTGGTTATGGGGTTAGTGGAGTTGCTTAGATGGCAACTGACAGGTTGCGGGTCTACCTTGCTCTAATTTACGCTTCCACCTCCCCCAGTCTAAAAAATAGGCGATCCTATATTCCAGGGGCTACCATATGCTGGGGATTGACCTGGCAAGCCACCAGTGAATTTTCACCTGCCAAAAAATATGAAACAAAGGAGGTCGTACCTCCCCACGATGTCTAACTACATAAGTGGACTGAAGATAGATAGATAGATCAATGGCTGCTTTATACACAAACAGCACACTTTGATGATTTGCAGAACACTAGGGCTGCTCAATATAAGTGTAAATGATATTTCTTTTCAACAAGTCCATTAGTTTAGGTTTTTGAGCTGTATTTTTCCGGCTGACGGTAGGCTGAACAGGGAAATCGAGACTAGGTGCCAGAAAGCATCGGCTGTGATTTATCAGCTACCATCACTGCTTAGGTACCTGAGCATTAGTTTCGCAACAAAGTAAAAGCTGATAAACAGTAAATCTATGCCGACTCTGTGCACTAGTGTCAAACATGGTCCATATCCAAGGTGCAAAAGAGCAGAAATTCAACGTGAAAAGAAGTGTTTGAGGAAGGTCATAGGTGTTACCATGAAAAACAGACTAAAACAAAGACATTCAAAATATTGTCGGCACTACATCTTGTGCAGAGCACATTTCAAGACACAAAATACACTGGTTTGGTCATCTCATGAGAATGCACCCTCAAACACTGATGGTTTAAAATGCTGGTAGATCTGGCTACAGGGCAAGGGGGTGGATAATTGACAGATTGATCGTGCAAGAACCCAGGCTCATAACGGTCGATGTAACACACTTGGCACAGGATAGGCGACTTAAGCTCCACATGACACTCAACTGCATAAGTTGAAAGAAAACTAACTAACAACATACCCTTCTATATGCCTTCTTGATCTCTTCATTCGTTGCGCCTTTCTTCAGATCAAACAGTTCATACAAGGAGTTCCCAGAACGACTGAGGACAAAAACAGAAAATGCATAATAGGAATACTGGTTTTCAATTAGGCAAGTCAGTACAAGATGTCAGGTGGGCAAAAGCTATCCTTATATTTTGAAAATCCAATTGGTTGGCATCTTGTGTCCATGTCTTCATGGTTTGTCTTTCAGACTGTCATTTAGCAATTATGAGTGGCGTTCAAATCAAACCAGGACTTTTTGTTCTAGTTCTACCTGAATGGGTTATAGTATGCTGGAACTACTATCATTATTTAGGGGCACTTGTGTCTTATTATTGCTAGGTGGTCCACTTGTCATGGGCCAGTCATGTGAGAGATAAATAAAAATGGCGGACAACACTATTAGTGCTTGCATGGAACAGCGTATTGTGATGCAGTTTCTTGTGAAAGAAGGCTTGAAACCTGCAGAAACTTACAGAAAACTGCAATCACAATACGGTGATGAGACACTCAGCCACAGTAAGACATTTGAATGGTGTAAAGGTTTTACAAAAGGTTGTACATCCGTGAGTGATGATCCCGACCGTGGTGGCTCTCAACCCACTAACCATTCCTGTGAATATCCAGATTGTGGAACACCTAATCCTGGAAAATTGACGCATAACTTGTCTCGAAATTGCATAAGAGGCAAGTCTTTCTTTAGGTACGGTTAACACTATTTTTCATGAACATGTGCATTTTCGGAAGGTTAGTGTACGTTGAGTGCCAAGACATCTTTTTACTTTTGACCGGCAGAGAAGGGTTCAAGCCTGCACTGAATTGAAGGAACGTTTTGACATCTGCAGTAACTCAGTTGGGAGGGTATTGGCACATCGACTTCGCTCCAAGTGATTTCCACTTGTTTGGACCACTAAAAGAATGCCTGGGAGGTCAGGTCAGCATTTCAGCAATGATGGCAAAGTCAAACAGGCTGTCTTGGATTGGTTCAGACATACTAACAAATCTTTCTATGCTGAAGCTTTTCAAGCATTTCTTAAACGCTGGGATGTGCATAAACATTGCAGGAGATTATATAAAAAAATAAATGGCATTTTAACCACTTGAAAATTTGTTTTTTCCCTTACTAACAAAATGCCGGTTTGACTTGAACGCCCCGCCCCTACCAGTATTAAGTTTGGGAGCGGTTTCCTTCCTATGACTTAGCAGACTTTGGGAAGGTGTGTGGCTGTAGGGCTTCTGGCCTCTAAGCCTTTTCCTGTTTATATTTAGCCTAATCTGTAAAATAAGGTCTGCACTCTGCTTTGGGGGGGAGGGGAGGAGTGTAACTCTGTTAAGATATCATTGTGTTACTACTTGATGTTCCCTACCATCACCTGAGCAAAGAATCAATATAATAAAATAATAAGTAACATAAGTGTGACTAGACCTGAAAGGGGAGGGAGGGACAGTGTTAGAAGAGAAGTGGTTAAATAAAATCCACAGAATGCTTCAATGTCTAAAATACAAAATTAGGAAAACCTGATTTTTAAAATGTAATTTGTAAAATATAGATTATTTGTAATTAATTGTTTTGTGTTTAAATATTATAGTTCAAAAAACTGATTGCAAGAATGACACAGCACACACTCCTCATGCCAATGTGTGCCAACCTCAAACACAACCCTACCTAGACTATTTTTCATCACAAGCATAGCAGATTTCCAGGATAAAGTGAATAGAACCAATATTTATTTCTTGTATGTCATATCAGATGCTATAAGAAAGTTGTGCATGGGACTGGCAACCTCCCCAATTTAAGACCATTTCTATGAAAGAGCACTGCAAGTGACTGGAATTAAGCTGTTCTGTTAAGAATTGATGTCATTGCAGTCTGGGTAGACCCATAGGTGATCAGTCCTTACCAGAAAATGGTGAGGAGTGTAGACATGGATGGTTCATGTAGCTCGCTGGTTGTTCACACTCCTGCCTCAGGCGCCCCTTCAAAATCCTACAATCAGTGCAGTGCTGGTTCATCGACTCAAGTGTCCCCATACAAAAGGTGGGCGTTGATCAACTTCAAAATATTGCCTTTTCCCTTGCCAATGTCCCAACTGCGAGTACTCCTGAGGCCAGTCTTTCATTCCCACAAACCCCAGCATGAACAGGACGACAGTAGATCCATATATGTTCCCAGAGGTTTGGATCCTTAATGTCCACTATCCACTCATGTTACAGCCAACCCTTCTGTAAATGTCGATTGAGAGATGATTATGGCCCTCGATTAACAGGTTCAAGATAGCCAGATCTATCTCGATCACCATCCTGATACTGGATGTTGTTGTCAATTATGAAACACTCCGATCAGCAACAACCCTGTTTCTCACACTTTTGCAAGGAAGCCCTAAAATACTTTTTTGCAGCATAGCACAGATCCATCGGTATATATTAGTATCCAAATCCTGGAAATTTTCACTTATCAGTTGTTTTTTACCTCAATGTCAATGTTTTCATAACAACCTTTGCTTTGATAGATATGGATGGTTAACCTGTAATATAGCCATACTCTAGGCTCATACTCATACTCTAGGAGAGTTATCAATTTTTAGTCTATTCTCTACTCCATTCTCCCCAGCCTGGATGACCATTCTCAGCGCGTTTGCGTATGACAAAATTGTGCTAGCTGAAAGCGTACAAAAAACTACAGGAATTGGTGATTCAAATGAAGAACAGTCAGGAACATGCATTGGACATTAACACTAAGAAAACAAAAACTATGATAATTAGCAAAGTGACTCAAAACCTACTATACAGGTAAAAATACATGGTTCAATACTGAAACAGGTCAAGAGTTTCTACTTTCTTCAGAATATAATAACTTTACAGGTAAAAATACATGGTTCAATACTGAAACAGGTCAAGAGTTTCTACTTTCTTCAGAATATAATAACTTTACAGGTAAAAATACATGGTTCAATACTGAAACAGGTGAAGAGTTTCTACTTTCTTCAGAATATAATAACTTTACAGGTAAAAATACATGGTTCAATACTGAAACAGGTGAAGAGTTTCTACTTTCTTCAGAATATAATAACAAGATGCAAAAAAGGAAACCAGGAAGAGAATAGGGATAGCCAAATCTGTTTTCAGTAGCATGAGTGATATACTGATATATAAGCAAGTAATGTGTACACTGATCCTGTCAATATTCCTCTATGCTTGTGAGACATGGACAGTTACAGCTGACCTTCAGCGAAGGATACAGGCCTTAGAGATGAGATGCTTCCGAAGACGTTTAAACGTCACGTACAAAGATCAAGTTACAAATAAGGAAATACAAGATAGAATTACAACAGCGATAGGGCCTTTTGAAGACCTCTTGGCAACTGTCAAAAGAAGGAAACTCACTTGGTACGGTCACAGATCGAGATCAAGTGGTCTTGCAAATACGATCTTCCACGGAAAGGTGCAAGGCAGATGGTGAAGAGGCCGTCCCAAAAAGAGGTGGGAGGACAACATAAAAGAATATACCAATCTCCAACCAGAAGAGGCACAAGCAGCGGCCGCTGACAGAGAAGGGTGGCGTGGTGTTGTGAGGATGTCTTCATATGCCCCAATGACCTCACCGGTTATGGGATGACCTGACCTGAACAACTTGTTCCAAATCTATCTTGGAATACCCAGACAGGGTGCACTACAATGCTCTATAATTCATCTGCAGGGCAATGAGGTCAACACCAATGGCTGCTTGCAATATAAACACAAATGTGGAACCCTTTAAGATGTGTAGAGATAAAGCTGTTATATGAGCTTATGAATAAGTAGGAGAATGAAAGGGCAACTAAAATCTTGAATAAAATTAACATATGTACTTCACCATGTTAGTGAGTTCAAAGAATGAAAACAAAATGTAAAATAGTAGAAAAAGGCGTATAACCACAAACAGCCCTTAAAACACCAGAAATAATGATAACATTTTTATTATACAACAAAAAGTTATAATCCAATTACTCTCATGAAGGCTGCTCAAAAAACTATTGGTGAGTGAATACATGTATACACTGATGGATCTGCATTCCAGGTCATCATAAAAGCAGGTTATGTAATTTATATAGAATACCCAGACAGATCCTCTCATACTTGCAGGGAGTTCTGCTGCAACTATGAAGTTGAAATCCCTGTAATGAAAGGAGTCTTGCATCATCTGATGACAGCTTTTGATGCCTTTTCATTAAAGGCCCAAATCATTGTTATTTTTACAGACTCAATGCCTGCCCTTCAAGCATTAGAAGATGCTGGACATTGCAGACCTGATCTTATCCAAATAGCCCTAGACACTGACCACATTATTACCATCCATGTCATTAAAAGTCACACATTGGATTCTTAGACACTCAAACACATCTGACAATGACAAGCAAAACAGATAAGCGAAGACGGGATCCAAACAAGAAGAGCCATACACAGCAACAACTCTACAAGCAGCCAGATAACTTATCTTTGTCTTAGTTGACCTGTACTTCTACAGAGACCTGTGGATCCCAGTTCTTGCGTGAGCTGGATGTAGAAGGGAGGAGGATTTCCTGCTTAGTGGGCTAGGCTCGAGCAGCTTATTGCTCAGCTGTGTTCAGACAAGTATTGCGGAGGGTGGTTAACTGATGTGCGAGTCCATCTTAATAGACTCAAACACTAGAGCAAAGTAGACCCACAGCCTGTTAGTCACCATCTATGCTGCTCTTAACAAACCACCTAACCATGGCCAGTGTTATGCCATGTCACAGTCAGTCACATTTTATGACATGATCTCTGTGGTTCAGTGGTGCTATTCTTGTCTTTGTCATAGACAAAGACCCTGGCAGAGCACTTACAACAGCAACATGGAAACTTGACTGAGCACCAGGCCACAGAAAACACAGGGAGGGAGGTCTACAGACCAAATGACATCATGAATCAATTCCCAAGGAGAAATCAGAACACTATTTTCCAGCTAAGAACCCAACACATCCCACTTCAGAAACACCTGAACAGACTCGCTACCAATATCCTCCTCAGATGTCCGATGATAGGTGAGTTTGGTATAAAATGGATTAGTTTATGACAATTTACAATACCACTGAGTATTGAGGAATGTAACTCCTGCTTGGATTGTCCACGATTGATACTAAGAGCTTACTATCTAGTCTCATTGTTTCAATCATTAACTGTCTATATACAAATTTTACATGTAGTGTTGGACTGAGCGATCAAACTTGTAAAGTGCAAACAGGAGTACAACAGGAATGTCCATTATCAATAGGTCTCTTTCTGTCATTGACTGGGTGATGTGACATGCCACAGAGGACATTGTTTTCAACACACTAGAAGATCTGGAATAGACAGATGACATTACACTGTTTGCACACCAACACATTCAAGAGAAAAGGGAAATACTGAGTACATATAGCCAACAAATAGGACTGTATGCTAATATCAAGGAGACAGAAGACACAACACTAAATATAAAAAATCAGACAACAATGAAAATAGGAAATAAAGAACTAGTGAAGACGGACACATTTACATACATTAGAAGCACAGTTGCAGAAGACGTTGGAGCAGACAATGATAACAAAACCAGAATTAACAAAACCAGTAAAGCTCAAACAACATTTGGAGGCCTTCGCAGCACAGCACCACAACACCAAACTAAGAATATACAAGAGTACTTTATGTACTTCTACATGGTGTGGAGTGCCAGCTGTGTACACACCCATAGGAATCCAGTGATCATCATAACTTTGAGTGCTAGGCACTCAACGATGTTTGGAAAATACATCTTCCTCTGAAGTTAGATAAATGGAACCATTTGTGTGGTACTAAACAATGGCTTACAAACATGTGCAGATACCCTTATATAACACTGAGTTCAAGAGGAGAGACACCAAATGCTGCTGGATCCGTAGCAACAACATATACATTTTTGAAACACACAATGAGGTTGTGAACCCCATCAATCAAAACATTTCAGCTCCTTATGGGAGAGGGGGTAAAGGTTGAAGATGCAGCACAGTGGATGAGCTGACAGCAGCCAGTGACTCACAGTTGACGATGAAGAGATTTAAGCCAGCATGACAAGACAAATGAGTTATCACAAAAAGTTCCAATTGGAGGTGCTCTCGCCATTGACTGGAATGCTGGAACAAGTGTATACAATCACAAGGTCATTACTTTTTCCAAGAAAAGAAGATACTTATCCAAGCCATAAGGAAAGTTGACCAAATGGAAGACAACTATCACTGCCTTGATCGAACAGAACAAGTGATCCTGTTCCGCTTGAGAATGGGACATAACAGATAGATTGAATAGTCACTTACACCAGCTAAAACTGGGTCCATCACCAATGTGTATGAGCGGGCAGGCAGCACAGACATCCGAACATACCCTACAAGATTGTTATATGCTTAACCAATTGCGTACTGACCACTGTGACGAATAGCCATACAATACTGTCTGAAAGCATTGAAGACATCTCCACCACAGGGTTATCAAGATAAATGAAGAATACCTCAGAGAAGATAAACAACCCACCTATCTTGGAGTTACATTCGATGATTGGTGACATGGAGGGAACACGTCAACAAGGCAGCCAAAAAAGTCAGCAGGAAGTTAGCCATCCTGAGAAAATTAAGTGGAATCACATGGGGAGCTAGTGGAAAAATACTTAACAAGGTTTACCAACAAGGTATACGGCCACATCTGGAATATGGGTCAGCAGCGTGGTGCCCTGCAGCAAACACTACCCTTAAAGAGGTGGATTAGGTGCAAAATCAGGCACTTAGGGTCATTACAGAAGCAATTAAATCAACACCTATAGTGGAGATGGAGAAAATGGGAAGGATTCAAGCACTAACAGAACGCAGAGACACAAAGGTATTAACACAGGCAGAAAAGTTCCTCTGCATGCCGAGCCATTCAATCAAAGACAGATTTCAAAATTTAGCAATGGGAAGACTGAAAAGAAGTAGCTTTATGCATCAGGCTAAACGACTTCGCGGGCAAATTATAGATCTACCTGAAGTCGACATCCCCCTAAAGTCTGTGCCAGAACAAACCCTTTGGAGAAAGAAGCATGCCCTATCAGTATGCATTCAAACAAAAGTGAAAGGAATATTAGACAAGGATGAACAGAACAGTAGGATAGTGATCCTCAATTTCCTGGATGAAGAATACCCACAAGACCTCTGGATCAGAGTATACACAGATGGGTCATAACAGAATACAGTAAAGAATGGTGGAGCTGGAGTGTATATAGAATATCCAAACAACATTAGGGATACAGTCAGAGTACCAACTGGAAAATTCTGTCATACATTTGATGCAGAAATACAGACAATCAAGGTGGCAACTGAGAAATTGTTGAACACCAATGTCAGTTCACAACATGCAGTATTTCTGACAGATGCACAATGAGCACTCCAAGCACTGAAATTTGAGAAACTGCCAGATCTACAGGCTCTACTGTCTGAACTGAGCAGCCAGCACAAGATTGTCATGCAGTGGATACCTTCTCATTGTGGAGTACCAGGAAACGAAAGAGCAGATCAACTGGTAAAGGAGGGTGCTGCAGACGAGCAACCAGATGTGCCAGTTACATACCAACAGAATATAAGGATGATCAAATCAATCAGAAATCCACCAACAGTAACACCAGACGATTACCATAACATCAACAGACAAGAGAAAACTGTTGTGTTGCGCTTTAGAACAGGACAAAACTGACTCTGCAGCCACATGTACACAAAAATGAAGATTGGCAACTCAGCCATGTGTACATGCGGACAGGCACTCCAGACAGCAGAGCACATACTACAAAACTGTCCCTAATATGATATACAGAGAAAAATCTCACTGGCCCTAGGGAAACAACACTGGAAGAGAAACTTTATGAACCAGTATGTGAACTACAAAAGACTGAAGTTTATACAAGAGACAACATTGCAGATATAGACAATATTTTAAGGCGAACGAACGAAAAGAAGAAGATCTCCACCACAGCAACCTTTAACCAGAGAACTAGACTTCCTGTGTAGATGTAACAAGAAAAATCATGGTGAACGAGAAAACTAAACAAAATTCAGCCCCGGAGCTTAGTGATCAGCCCTTGTATGTAACCATATTTTGCAACAGACTTGCACATCGAAGTGTTCCTATTCTTTCTTCCCCAAAACGGGACTCCCATAAAGCTAACGATGAAAGCACATTTATGCCTGCTTAACAGCGTTCAATATGGGTCTTTAAAGTATTGTGTGATTACATTTCAATTAGAATAATTTATAACATGCACATGAAAGTATTATTGATCCAGCACAAACTGTACAATGTCCTATTTATATTTATTATGTGAAGGCAAAAGGTTATACAAATAGGTTTTTAAATAAAACAGGTTTTCATTAAGTAAAAATCTTGGGTGTGAAGAAAAATAGTGTTAATGTGAGAGGAACAGGTGGTGAAGTGGTTACAACAACAGTTTCTTGGTTTTAAAGAAATGGGTTTAAGCCCCAGTGTGGAGAGGAGCTAATAGCAACCAGAGCCAGCAAAACATACTGGTCAAGACCTCATCTCATTGACCATTCTCCCTGAAAACAAGCTATGTCAAAGCAGTCTGGCCAACATGATGGGCATCCACACCATAGCTTACTGGGGAGTCATTCATTGTATGATAGGCCGATGGACCCTGATCCACATTCTATAGTGCACACTTTGGAATGTAAGAAGAGCCACTGTAACCCTCTACAAAAGAAAAGGTGTCAAGAGTTAACTCAGCACAATTAGCTTTGAACAACAACCCCAGTGTAGAGCTGATATGCAGTGAGTGAGATGACAGCGATCAGCGACTCATAGCTGAATGCTAGGGTCAGCAATCCAGAGCTGTGCAAGACGCTATTTCGCATTCAAAAGTGACCTTGGAAACCCACACAGCCTGGTTTTTGAGAGAATAGAAATTGAAGATGGAATGAAAACCCTGTCCCAAAAATGTGCCATGCTGAAAGCAGATGATGTGTCAGATTGAAAAGCATAGACATCTCAGCTTCGCTGCAAACTATGACACAACGTAACAAAACATCCTTTTCAGGAAGAATGATGAAGAATCTCAATGCGGCCTAATTTTGTTTCTATTAGTGGTGAGATACGAAACACAGAGTACACAATGTGTCAGTAGTACTGAGACATGCAGCCTTTATTTCTCAACCTCCTTCACAAGTGGTTCCTGGGAGGGATTTGTGTATGACAGAGACAAGAAAAGCAATACTGCAACCACTAAGAGCATGATGTAAGAGGCATATAACAGCGGGGTCTAACTCATCTTGGGTAGAAGATTCTCCAACTCATGAGTCCTGCCATTTACACAATTCAAAAGCTTACTAAAATAGAATGTTGAGACAACAAGACAAATGACCAACATTCCATTTGCATCAACTCTCAGTTGTCGATTGTAAGCGATGATGGCAACATCCTGATAGATTTTTGCAATCATCTATGGCCAGTACTGTGACTTGTACTCACAATAACCAGACTCTATCGTCCCGAGCTATCTCAGTCCAGTGGCAAAACGTGTTCATCGAAATGACTGGAGATAGCACAGAATATTTGTTGTTGAGTTTACTCCTGGCCACGTGACTTTGGTTGGAATTTCATTAATTTCATCATGTTTTTTTGTCAGGACAGTGACTAACAACATGATTTATGATCTCGCTTTCCTTGAGAATAAAGATCGACTGAAACCTAAGGGATTTGATATCTACTATTTAGTGTTTTCCTTCAGAAAAAGAGGAAAACCACGTAAAAATAGAGATTAACAGTGTTAAAGAAACACTACACAGACATGGATTTTTAAAAAATATCTAAATAAAACTGCCACAGAGTTGGAACATGAAAGAAGATTGCACCTCCCCATGTCGTCTAATGACATAAGTGGACTGATGAGATGATGAAAAAAATCTTTCTTAGTGGAGTAAACCTTCTAGCTTTGAAAGAAAGATCTAGAAACAATACATCGTATATGATGCATGAACAATGGAATGACTAACTGCTTTTCCCCATGATAAAAAGATGACTTCTCAGCCTTATAAATCCACCCAGTGAGCCACAGCAATAGGGAATATGAAAATGTGGTTGGGGCTACTCTGCTAGAGTGAGGGGTCAGGTTGTTGCTGAGTGGAGCAGGACATACATGACAAAAGCCTCCTGTGCGAAAATGGAGATAGCGACAGTGATATCAGTTCAAAGATGGCTATTTGAGATTTCTTTAACTAGGGCAGTCATAGTGTCTGGCTCTTGACTTTAGTTTGAAAAGTACAGAATGCATGTCAAAGACATGAGTGATTAGCAGCCGTAGAAGCCTCAAACCTCCAAGGGCTGGTGTGGATCTTATGTGGATCATGCTGAAATTCTGGGCAATGAAAGAGCGGACATCTTGGCTTCATACACACACAACATGGGCTCATTATATATGGATAGTGGTGACACTCTGAAGTCTATCAGCGACTGTCTGCTAGATAATAAGAATAATTTGCCCATCGTCGTCGATTGGGACCACCAACATCATCACATGTCATAATGCAACTTTGAGTATGTGTGTGCACTCATGACTGATTGGGCCAAATCGAGCCTGGAAAAGTCTGTGATACGACTTGCAAACGTAGTCAGCAGTTGTCTCTGCTTTTGACTTCCTGATTGCACGTTTACAATCAGATGTCTGCTAGATGATGACACCATAAAAGATGAATCTGCAATTCACAGACTGCTGAGCTTTGAAATTGAATGAGGTTCAAGCAGACAGGGTTGTAAGAGAGGACAAGGAGAAGTGTTTAAAACCAACGAACTGCAGGAACCATCAGTATCAATACCCTTTGTTATTTACTGAGAGATACTGAGCATCTATGGGTGTACCTAAAATTAAGTGAAGTCGATCCATAGGAACAGAACAGAATAAAAATGACTTGACTATAGGATGCTGCGACCCTGGAGTAGTGATCTAAACTGATTGCTGGTTTTCCTTTTTCTTGTGGCATTGACTGTTCGTTTCTCCATGTTGCAAGAGCTTCTTCTTACCCAGTTTGAGGTGACTATTCAGAGTACATCACCCCTCGTGGCTTTGACTTCCAAGGATGTCAGAACTATGCTCAGTGCCTTCATGTCTCATTTACATACCTTTTTGAGCTTCAGCATATATTTGGGGTAGTTGTCTTCCATGCACCTAATATGACCAAGCCATATTAGTCTTCACTGCCTGGGAATAGCGTACATGTTTGGGAGACCATTACAAGAATGCGCCTTCACGTTTATCACTCTGTCCCTTCATGAATAACCAAGAATGAATCGCAGATAGAATATGTTAAGAAGCCTTTGCTTTTGTTTGACTTATGCTGTCAAGGTCTTGTTACGATATAGCATCTTAGTTGTAAGGATGTCAATAACATAGCCATCACCATTCCTGGACTAGATCGATGGAGCCACTACTATCATTAAACTTACCCCTATTTTCGTTAGATATATACCCCAGAGAAGCACGGATCCAGGTATATTCTGATAGATTTGCAACAAGAGCAGTGAAGTGGTCTTTGCTGTCTACCCAGATAAAGAAAACAAAACCACTAGTTGATAAACTGGAAAATCATGTTCATACTACTCAGCTGAAGTACAGGCACTATTTATTGCTGCAGAAATGATTAGCAACTCAACAAGCCAATGTCAGTAGGCTGTTTTCCTTACACATGCAAAAACAGGTCTGCAAGCCCTCAAGAATGATTAACTGCCAGAGCTTAAAAATGCCTTAGATGAGTTGAAGCCAAGAAAAGGATAGTGCTACTGTGTAAACATCCCACTGTGATAGACCAGGAAATGAGAAAGCAGGCAAGTTAGCAAAGAACAAATAATCACCTTCCAATAAACGAAGACCCTTATTCATGCCATATGAAAAGCCAACCAAACAAGAGACAACTATCACTTACTTGATCGAGTGGGGCAAGACAGGCAAGTGATCCTGTTCTGCATGAGAATAGGACATAGCAGATTTAAAGGTCACTTACATAGACTAAAATTGGCTCCATCACTCATGTGTATGATGGGGCAAGCAGCACAAACAGCCGAACACACCCTGCAAGACTGTTTTATGAGTAGCCAATTGTGTTTTTAGCACTGGCCCACGGAGATGAACCTCCACACAAAGCTTTTATGAAGCCTTGAAGAAATCTCCACTACACTCTACAAAAACCTGAACATTTATCTTACCCAGAGAACTGTACTACTACTAGTGACAGTGTACTTCACGTGTAAACGTTTGTTTTTTTTTAAATTGGTGAACAACAAGATTAGATATATAAGAAAAACGGGAACAAAAAATATATCCTCTTACTTTACTTAAGCTAGGTTTGGGGCATATTGCCATACGATACGCATAAGTAATCAATAACAATTAACATTATTTGATATACTCAATGAGTCACTCACTAGGTAGGTGATATCGGCTTATGATAAGCCTTATCCGATAAGTTATCGCCAACGGGTCGTATGATAAAACAATCCAACTTCCAACAGTACAATTCCTAAATAAGAACTGGCTATAGACTACCCGTTACACTCATGTTATCGACTGCTTTCTTTAAATCTATAGCATTTAAAAGTGACGTCGTTTAGCGTGCAAAGAAGAACATGAACAATAAAGCATAAATCGTTCTCATTACCTAACATTCACGATTGACGTAGTCTGCTGTAGAAGCTTCGGTTTGACTTGATGGTTATGTTTTGTATTTAACTTCCTAAATCTTGGAAGTAATTCTGGTAAGATAAGCTGTAACAGCAATTTAAGAAGTTAAATACTTTACTCACGAATAAGATCGATGTCTGCCTGCCATTTCAGATGCTTCAGTGGCAGTTTTAGTATTGAAAACACGTAATATGTTCAGTTACCGATCTACTTCCATCCTGCCATTATGTATAATTGAGCCGCCATTGTGAACGGTAATCAGGGGTAGGTAACTGCGACGTCGTCGTCGTCTGGGCAAGTCTAAAATTAAATAAATCGAAGCTGCGGCGGGACTGAAGGTCGAGAGTCTTTTACAGGCATACATAATTATGACTCATTTACTGCACAGGGACAGAAACAAAACGAAACCCACGTTATGGCTACAAGAACGAACGAAAACACTTAACAAATCGCAACATCGAAACTGATAATAGACTGGACATTGGATAATATACGTAAGAAGACCGTTTCTTCTTCTTCTTCGATCAACTGATGCTATGCTTCTAGTCCGGTGAGTTGACGAAGGAGACTATACCAAGTAGTCTGCAAGGGTCTTTGTGAATGACAAAGACAAGAATAGCACCACTGCCCCACATAAAGCATGTGGTAATAGGCGACTGTGTGACATGGCATAACGCATGGTTAGGTGGTTTGAGAGCACAGATGGCGCCCAATAGGCTACGGGTCTTCTTTGTTTTAGTATTTGAGTCTATTAACATGGACTCGCACATCAGTTAGTCACCCTCCAAGAAACTGGTTGTATACAGACTCTGCAGTCTTCTTAACTTAACGTTTTTATACTGGTTTAGAAGACTCTGCTGAGTCTGTAAACAACCAGTTTCTCTTACATTTCCTTTCTCTAAAAGCTATGTGCATCCAATCTATTCTTAAGTGCATTAATTGTCCCTGCCTCCACTACTTCCTGTGGTAATGCATTCCAAACATTCACCACTTTGACTAAAAAAATATTTTCTAATATCTAATCTGGACCTTTCTTTAGTTAATTTGTAGCTATGCCCTCTTGTTCTTGTAGGTGGTTGTATTTTGAAGAAAAAAAACTTGTTATAGTCTAAACCAGTTTAAAGACTTTTTTTTTTTTTAGTATACGTAGGAAGGGGGCAGCAATTATAGTCCGTCTTTTAATTCATAAAAAGGAACCGAAGCAATTTTCTACAAAACTGCATCTCATATCCAAATTATTTTTCGCATGCAGATTTGTAATATCCACGACGCTGAAACATTGATATTATTTAGTCCATAGAAGTTAAGAATTTTGCACATCGGCATATTTCTTTGATCTTTTACGACCATTGCAAAGAAATGGCATCAAATTTTAAGATTTTACAGTACCCAGCTTAATTTCTCGTTGTATTTTGTTCATATGCTTATCTCCTTAATGTCTCGATATATCAATTATTTGCTTTGTGTGCCCTTTATGTACAATCGTAAAATGGCACCAATATGCAACAGTTACTACAGCACTTCGTTTACCCCAATGGTGTATCAACAACAAAGATAATTTTATGTTGCTTAATAAAGCATTTGGATTTTGAAATGTATTTGTTGTCATACGCTAACTTTTTTCAGTCTCTTCGTGATTATTCGTAATACGATCTTGCTGGTGTGGCTTATCAGGGCAATAATGCGATAGTTGGTGCATAATTTCTTTTCTTTGGTATTAGGATATATACTAATATTCTACATGCTGTGGGCCATTATGAACTGCACCAGATCTTCGTACATAATGTGCGGTACATGCGGATGCATACATCTCCTCCTGCATGTATTAGTTCAGTTAGTATATCGTCACATCCTGGTGACTTCCCTTTTTTTCAGTGCCTTTATTGCTTTACGAGCCTCGTCCAATGTGGGTTCTCTGGCTCTCTCCCTTCATCACTTGTAATCAAGTCTTTATTCTTTGTGTTGTCTTCACACATCTCGCTACCGTACTCCTTCCATCTTTCAAGTATATCTTTGCTCTCTGTCATCACATTGACAGTGTTCTGGTTGATTGCTTGTAGCGAAGGCTTGAATTATCCCGTCTGCGTTATCATTTCCCTGAATAATTATCTTTCCTTCCCTTGTTGTTGGAGATCTTCTATTTTGTTGCACGTGTTTGTTATATATTGTTTCTTGTCATTTCTGATCTTTCTCCTGATTTCTTTTGTTCAGTCTCTGTATTCGTCACTGTTGCGTTCTATTCCTGTTTGCTTTAGTCTCCTTCGTTCTTCTATGACTAATGAATTGCAGTGTCTCATCTGTGATATAATTCTGTTTCTAGTATACTTTCTTGTGTATCATATCTTGTGCTGTTGTGAATAAGACGTCTCTCACGTGTGTTGCTAGCTCATCAGTTGACCTGTCCTCATGCATTGCCATCAATACTTCAAATTTGTTTCGTACTTCAATGCCGTATTCGTTTAGTATTGCGTCTACATTGAAGCGTATCGGTCTTTCATCTTTAATGATTTTCTTCCGTTATGTTTTATCAGGTCAGGTCAGATAATCAAGTAACCGGTGAGGTCGTTGGGGCACACACGAAGACATCCTCACAACACGCCACCTTTCTCTGTTAGCGGCCGCTGCCTGTGCCTCTTCTGGTCGGAGATTGGTATATTCTTTTATGTTGTCCTCCCATCTCTTTTTTAGGACGGCCTCTTCGTCGTCAGCCTTGCACCTTTCCGTGGAGGATTGTATTTGCAAGACCATGTTATCTCGATATGTGACCGTACCAAGCGAGTTTCCTTCTTTTGACAGTTGCCAAGAGGTCTTCAAAAGGCCATATTGCTGTTGTAATTCTATCTCGCATTTCCTCATTTGTAACCCGATCTTTGTACGTGATGTTTAAAAGTCTTCAGAAACATCTCATTTCCAATGCATGTATCCTTCGTTGAAGGTCAGCTGTAACTGTCCATGTCTCACAAGCATAGAGGGATATTCATGGGTGAATCTTGGGCGATTGTCTCTTGGCGGAGCCAATCTCCTCTCCAAGCCGGTGCAGTTTCCCAGTGTGCACCACTTGGGAGTGAGGTTGACTTGTGTGTTCACTTTATTGGCAGGCTACTCATTTCATTTTTCGCCGCTCAGAAGGAGAGCTAGCCGACCCCGACACCGCTGGGTTGCGATGCCGAGCGCAAAACACACCATTGCACACATTGTGTTTTATATTCTGCCACAAATAGTTGGTGATCAGTCACAATCTGCTCCAGAAAGTGTTTTAATGAAATTATGCTTGACTTCCATCTTCGTTGTATTAGGATGTAGTCTATTTGGTGTATAGTTTCCCCATCTGCAGATGTCCATGTATATAATCTTCTGGGATGTTGTCTGAACAAGGTGTTTGTGGTTGTGAGGTTATTCTGCAAGCTGAAATCAGTTAGTCTATCCCATCGTTCGTGTTTGTGTCCTAGCCGAAAGGCCCTCGTGCTTCTTTCCTATCTTCTGCTCTTTCTGCTTCTATTGTTGCATTAAAATCTCCAGTTATTACGACAATATGTTTCTGTTTCTAAGAATCGACGTCACTGCACTTCGGGCATACCCATAGGTGCTCAGTCTCTCTCTTCAAATGGTGTGAGGTATGGATGCTGATGGTCCCTGTAGCTCGCTGGTTGTACATGCTCCTGCGCCGTCCTCTCATGCACCCCACTCCGCTCGAACCTCGTTTAACGTTGAAACTTTGCTGCTTCATCTATTGCGGGTGTCCTCATCTAGCAGGCGGTCATTGATTGATTTCAAAATGTCACTTCTGTCCATCACCAATGTGCCTATGATAGGAGCACGTGACGCCAAGATGTCAGCTCTTTCATTGCCTTGAACCCCGGCATGAGCAGAATAGTAGATTCAGCTCAGCGCCTGGAGGTTTGAGGCCTCAACAGCAGCTATCCGCTTGTACCTAAGCCATCCCTTATGTCACCGATAACAATCCCAACATGTACCGCATCATCACAATCGGGGTATCTCTAGTGCAGCTCAGAACCAGAGGCATACCTTCATTCTAGATGCAGTCCAACCTTACACACTGTGTTCTTGATAGTGTGAGGATGCCTAGTCCATAATCGATGACAGACACCACGACCTGACGAAATAGGATGAACAGGATGCGTTGTTCCAAGTCGGCTGCAGCCATGGTCTTGAGTGCTCCTAACCCTCTCTTGCATTTCCATCAGGGCAGCTGATATCCAACTAACCAGCCACGGGTTTAAACCACACTGCTGTAGACAGGTAATTAAGGTCCCAAAATCGACACGGTTGTATGCGTCTTCCAGGTCGAGTGCCACCGCGAATGTTTCTTGCTTTGACTGAAACCCCTCGTACACACCATACGCGAAAGTTTGAGCAATTAGCCCAGGTCTCCTTCGCTGTTCTATAGCTGACCAGCGTGTCGGGTAGAATCTGCTCCCGTTCAAGGTAGGCCAATATTTTCCTGGCCACTATCTTCTCGAGCAATTTGCCAAATACATTTTGAATGGTGATTATTCGATAGCTGCCGAGAAGCATGGAGACCTTACCAGGTTTAGGCAGTGGACACAGATAGCTATGAAGCCAGTCCCCAGGCACAGATGCCTTCTCTATAGTGTGGTTGAACTCCTTCACCATATTTCTTATATCTGTCTCATCCAACTGCTTGATGTGGCAATACTGTACTTCATCAGGACCTGGGGCTGTGTTTTTGCTTGTACGTAGGCTATTTACGACCTCTGCCTCGGTGATAAGGTATACATAAGCCTCTCCCCTGATGGCTGCGTCTAAGATGCCTTTCCGAGTTTCCTGACGGGCATCTCTGTCGCCTTTGTCATTCTGGGCAACATATCGACTGAAAAAACTTAGACCCTTCTCTTCATCTGTCTTCAGTAGCCTTCCTGTGGTGTCTTGAATGTTGGAGATAAGCTGGCTTGTAGTTTGTCCATTCATCTGTCGATGCATGTGCCAGAACTTGTGGAGGATATTATCATTACCCCCTCCTGTGATGAACTCCTCCCATTGCTCGCTTTTGGACTCCCTAGCTAATGCTTGAAAGGAATTGGTAGCTGTACGTTTTACCTCCCCCTTTTCGTTCAATGCGTCGACATTAATACCAGCTCTCTTTCTGGTTTTACGCCAATCCTTTGTTGCCGCCTCCTTTTCTCTCTCGAGGCCGTATCAACAACTTGAGTCCACCAGGGTGGTTGGACAAAAGAGGATCTAGTGGTCCCGCGTCCTATCGTCTGCCGCAGCTTGTTCACTACGTTATCCTGTTCGTACGTGTATCTGAACACGTGTTTGACTTTCCTGTGTCTGGTGTGTTTTCCTCTGGGTATAAGTACGACACACGACAGGTGGTCGCTCTCTTGTGCCCCTTATACGTCCCGGCGTGTGGATGGAGCAACATCACTGGATATAAGAGCCAGGTCGATGACCCCGTCCGTATCTCCCGGTCGAGATGCTATTCTAGTTGGACGTCCGTCATTCACGACAGTGAGGTTTGTGTGGACTAATGCCTGGTTCAAGGCGACCCCTTGCCTATTTTCAGTGACATTTCCCCACTCCTTGTCGTTGTCGATAATAGGTATTTATAGATACAAGATGCTATGCAACGGTACACCAGACGGTAACTAGGTATATAAATGTACACAAACTTCCACAGAACACGGCATGTTAGTCATCAACTGTGAAAATTTAAGTCCGATTTGAAACTTGGTAATAGCCTAAACAAATACATACAGCGGAGTGAATCGTGAACACAGCCTATCACCCTAACTGTCCATTTCCGAAAAAAAAATATATATATACTTTATAATATATTAAAATATATATACCTTAAAACTGGCAAGTTCGCCGGAAATTGCAACTTGGAGTCCTATTACGACAATGTCTCTTCCTTCTATTTTATTCAGTCTCGCGTATTTCATAGTAAAATGTATCTATTTCTTCATCTTCTGCCGCAGTTTTTGGTGCATATACTTGTATGACTGTGATGTTTTGTGTCTTCCATTTCAGTCTGATCACAAGTAATCTATCGTCAACCGGATTATAACCAAGCACTGCTTTAGATGTTTTCTTTGTTAGGAGGAAGCCAACTCCTTCCTGTCCGCTCTTTTCCTTCCCTGAGTAGATAAACATGACTCCAGTATTTGTTTTAATATATCCTTGGCCTTTACACCTGTGCTCTGATATTCCCAATATATCTGTTTTTCTTCTTTTCCATTTTTTTAGTGACCATCATGCGTTTTCCCTTGTATAAACGACTAACGTTCCACGTACCTATTTTTATCTTCACCTTTAGTCCAAGGGCTGAGTTTTCCTTAGCAACGCCGTCAGGCTTTTGGCCGTCATCCTAATTGTACTAGCCCTGCCCTTGCGCTCGTTCCCAGTGTGTACAGTCGATCCGTCTGACCTGGGAGTCTCGCCATCGGACCATTGAGTTTCCATATTTGTGACTGTCATGAGTTTCCTGGCAGTTGTACAATCTGTAGTTTGCCGTTGCTTTTCGACTATTTCTGGCCACTTACCATTTTTAGTCTCTGGTGTGCCTTAAGCCCGATACCATGCCTTTTTCGCTCCTGCCCTGCGGAAGGTAAAAACAGATAACAGGTACGGGAATTTTGATCCATTCACAATAGAAGAGAAGGAGATTCAGAAGCTAATATATGCAGATGACACAATCATGCTCTCAAACAGCGCCAAGGACCTAGAAAGACTGCTCATGTCCGCTCAGAAGAACAGTGAAGCTCAGAACCTTTTCCTGAACTTTAAGAAAATGAAGTTTATAATTAAGTTAATGTCCCCTAAAAAAAAAAAAAAGGACTGCAACAGATTGCTATTAATACTGAAGAAATCGAAAATGTCACACTTTTTGAGTACATTGGCTCTACTTTATTCTGGAGATTGCTTACAAGAAATTAGAAGAAATTTGGCCATGGCAATGCAGAAGCTGAACAACATGCACAATTGATGGCATAATACTAACAAGCAACTAAAAACTGAAGACCATGCGAACATGCATATTCCCTGTGTAATTGTATGGATGCGAGACTTGGACTATGACACAAAGCAGCAAGGGAGAAAATTGGAGCGTTCGAAACAGAATGTTACATAAGAATCCTAAAAATTCCTTCGATAATGAAACTGACCAATAAAACCATTCTAGGCGACTTAAATGTTGAAGAAAACTGGCTCATAAACATTGTTATTATTTTGGAAATTGAACTTTTTTCGGCCACGTCAAACGTCATGACGGACTGGAAAGAACGGTCATGGAGGGCATGGTAACTAGAAGGCGACGCAGGGGTCGACCAATGCGAAGATGGATACACGATATCAAGGATACTCTATACATGAATATACAGCAGGCGGGAAGATTGACTGCAGACCAAGATACATATCGACTGGCTGTGATGAGAGCGACATTCTACAAAGGACATGCTACAAGATGATGATGACTTGTTATTGTATATACAATTAATTGTTTTGATAAACATACGCTAATTCATCCAAATCTGCTGTTCAGTATGTCCACAGACGATGATATTAATCATTCCGAATCTGGCGATTCGAAGAAGTTGATAATTGTTACTGGCTGGACATTACTGATTGTAATCCATCTTGTTGCCAGTTCTGTTCTTCTTCCTAGAGCACACGTTCAACACACTTCTTCCAGAACTGAATGTCTATTTTTGAAAGGTACCCAAGTGTCAAGGCTACACATTTTAAATGTCTTGTTCTGTACGGCAACTTGTACTTTGACTCCAACCCACACAAGCTCTATATGGCTTAGATACGCATGATATGCAGGTAGTCGCCGAGAAGTGTGACCGTAATCTTCAATGATTTTGTCAATATAATACACATTTGTCTTATTTGTCTTCCTCACAAGCTGCAACAACTCTGGCTTTAAATACGTGTCGTCGAAATTCACTTTTTTCTTAGCTAGCCATGTCCTAATTTGAGCTTTTGTATTTCATTCAGCTGTTACTTTGTTTTCCTCTGATTCTGCATTGTGATAGGATGCATTATCCATTACTAGGCATGACGGTCTATCCAGAATTGGAAGCAGATCATTCGTCAGCCAGTGCCTGAAAAATGTGTCCATTCATTGCAGTGTGGTAGTATCTACCGCCGGTACTTTTTGATTGGAAATAAATTCAGCGTCATAGACAAGTCCTTTTTCACTACTTCGGCATACGTTAGTATAATGCGCTGCCTTTTGCTGTTTGGAATTTGTCTTTTCTGTTCACCGTCAACTGATTGCCATTCTTTACTTTAGGTGTGGTGAGCATTGACCCAGGATTCGTCCAAGTATACAATATTATAGCCTTGCCTACGCCGTTCACGTATACAATATCATAGCCTTGCCTACACCGTTCACGTATACAATATCATAGCCTTGCCTACGCCGTTCACGTATACAATATCATAGCCTTGCCTACGCCGTTCACGTATACAATATCATAGCCTTGCCTACGCCGTTCACGTATACAATATCATAGCCTTGCCTATGCCGTTCACGTATACAATATCAAAGCCTTGCCTACGCCGTTCACGTATACAATATCATAGCCTTGCCTACGCCGTTCACGTATACAATATCATAGCATTGCCTACGCCGTTCACGTATACAATATCATAGCCTTGCCTACGCCGTTCACGTGTCTGACTCAGGTATTTGCTTCAGGCAGCAATCAAATGTCGCATTTCACGTACAATATTTCTGCCGCCTAAAGTTTTAGCTGAATGTAAAGCCAGCGGCTTTTACAATTTTTCAAAGAGTACTTTTGGAAATTGTACCGCAGTCACAAAGGTCCGAAGTGCCAATCTTGAACTTGTTGTAAAGATGACATCTCAGTCTGTTGGGACCTGTGCGAAGCCAGAGAATGATCAGCTAGTCTCGCCTGGAGAATTGATGGTAGGCATCATTTTCTGTGTGGCCAGGGTGGACTTTTTTTCCATTTTGCACGTTACGTTGCCCTAATGGCTGCTTGAGTCTCATTGTATGTGATTTATGTATAATTCTGCTGTAGCCTTCCTCCCTCTCTGGTGAGTCTGTCTGCCTCCTCATTGTCTGGAATGTTGCAGTGGCCAAGTATCCACTGGACTATGCTTTTTTTGAAGCACTGGGACAGGCGTTCGAGCGAGTCTGCCATAGCGTAGAGTTCATTTTTGTGCAAGTTCTCGAGAGCCATTAACACTAAGAGGGCGACTGTGAGAATGACCATTTGCTTTTCTGCCTGTTCCTTATGGTCTATAATGGTTTCAGCTGCTTGATCCAGGGCACTGGCTTCGGCACTGAAGTTGCTGCAGCGTCTCCTAGTGGCAAATGCTGCTGAGTATGCTTTGCCTTTTATTTTTAAAGTGATGCTTCCACCTCGGTTTCCAATCGCATCGTTGGCTGAGCCATCCGTATAGGCGTCCATCCAGGCTGTTGGTGGGAATTTTTGGTTGATGTAATTTGTAACTATGTGTTTTTTTTAATGTTCCTCTGTTTGTGACTTTTTATTTTCTATGTTGGGGATATTGCATATAATATCAGGGAGAGGTCTTCCTTTCCTGAAGCAGCGGATAGAGCTTGCTGGTTTTGATTTGATTTTGTTCGTTTAAAAGTGCAGCATTGTTTTTAATCTTTTCTTTTGCGTGGACTGTAAAACATTTCTACTTTAGCCTGCCGCGTCCCAGCCCATGTAGTATGTGGTGCATTAGGTGGTCCATGACTCTTTTGAATTTTCTCTTTTGCTGTAGGATTTTACAGTCTCGTCTGTCTTCCATTGGCTGTAGCACAGTCATGGCTTCCATATCTTGTATTTGGGTGGACTTCAGGGCTCGTGTTATGATACGGGTTGCTTGGTTCTTGGTGCTCCATTTTCTGTCGAAGTTTGATTTAAATGCCGTGGACCAAGCTCCCTGCCGTATTCCAAAACTGGTATCACTCTGCCTGTGTATAATTTCGTTGGCGTGTTTCCGTCAGCACCCCATGTAGTACCAGCAAGTTTCTTCACGATGGACATACGTAGCGTCGCTCTCAGGTGGGTCTTTAAAATTTGCGTTTACAAAATCAGGCGTCGGTCTAAGGAAACTCATAAGAACGTTGATGCCTCATATAGCCGTATATCTACCATTAAGTTGTAATTTTAATTTGACAGGGAGAAGATGGTAGTGTCGTTTTTTGTTCGTTTATTTTTTAGTAACCAGGTCTTGGACCATCTTTCGAGGGCTGCCACAGAGCCTTGCATTCGTGTACTGGCTGTAGTGATGAGTTTTTCAGTAGTCAACATGGCCAGGTCGTCAGCGTAGAGAGAGTAGTGGGTACTTTTTGTGGAAGTTGTTGGCGATGTCAGTTATGTAAATGAGGAAGAGTGTATGGGAGAGGACACCACCCTGGGGAACACTGTGCTCCATGGTTTCCTTTTTGCTGATATGCTCTTGGACCTGCACTCTTGCTGTTCTATTTTCTAAGTGGTTGCTGACCCATTTGTACATTTTCCCGCATAATGCAGTTTAGTAGAAAATTGCTTCGGACCTTATTTATGAATTACAAGACGGACTTTAGACAGAGAGCGGTGAAGAATGTGTGAATCGCGGTACGCCACTTAGAACAGAGTAGGCCGAGAAAGGATGCATGAATATGATCACACACACGCACGCACACACACACACACACTCACTCACGCACACTCACACTCACACGCACACACACATATATACACACACACTCACTCACACACACACAAATAGGCACACACACTCACTCTCACACACACAAATACACACGCACACTCACTCACTCTGTCTCTCTCACATACAAATACACACATACACACTCACGCACACACACATACTCACACACACACATATACAAGCAAACAAACAAAAAAGCCAATGTAAGAAATGATCAATACAATTAGACACACACACACTCGCGTGCGCACTCACGCACACACACCAACAACAACATTTATAAAATGTATACAAATGAAGAACAACAAAAAAACAAAAACGGATCGCCTTAACTGAGAGGTAAGAAAGCCAGAAAGCGTCAAATGATATGCGATCTCGAATCCGCAAGTTTTAAACGTCCCTTGATCTTAAAGGAGATGAGATCGGACGCCATCTTGTGTCAGAGATGTACCATAAACTCGGAGACTCGGTGTTTATATTATTAGCGCGAAAGAGACCTCATTGCAGTTGAAAATGGAAACGACAAAGCCGTTAGTCACTGTCTGTGCAAATACAAAAAACAATTGGAAAAATAGTGAATACGTTTATTCCACCTCATGTGTTCTCAGATTGAAGAAATTAGCTCTCCAACTAATATGTTCAATCCGCATCCGACCGGTCCTAATAAATCTAATACGCCGACTGTTAATTTATTAATCTAGGGTCTAAACTATTTACACGCTCTAGCTGTGCTAGTTACTATGCCTACATGGGAGAAGTATTATTATATGTGCAAAGAAGCATTTAAACTTGTATCACATATAGCTTTACGCAACAGACAAGACTCTGTCCCACTGAAAGTAGTAGTAGTAGTTGTTGTTGTAATAGTAGTAGTGGTAGTAGTAGTAGTGGTAGTAGTAGTAGTAGTAGTAGTAATAGTAGTAGTATAAGTAGTAGAAGTAGTATTAGCAGTAGTAGTAGTAATATTAGCAGTAGAAGTAGTAATAGCAGTGGTTATAGTATTAGTATTAGTAGTAGTTTAGTTGCAACAGTGATAGTGGTTGTAGTGATAGTGGTAGTATTGATAGTGGTAGTAGTAATAGTATTAATAGTAGTAGCAGCAATAATAGTAGTAGTAGTAGCAGCAGTAATAGTGGTAGTTGTAGTAGTAGTAATACTAGTATTAGCTTTAGTAGCAACATTAATAGGGGTAGTAATAGCAGTAGTATTAACAGAAGTAGTAGTAGTAGGTGCAGTTTAGGATAGTTTCCCTTTTCTGGTACAAGGGGGTTTTTTTGAGCTGAGGTGGCGGTTTGCAGCTGACCACTCTGGCGTAGTGTGGGTGGTGGGGGGGGGGGGGGGGGGTTGGTGACAGTCAGATGCCGACACGATCGGCTACGACATCTAGAGTAACATGGATTCGGGGATAGTAATCGAATAACAATTAGTTGGGAGTAGCTCCACATTAGAGTGATTGCTAAGTCTGACAACCAACAGATGACTATTGGACAGCCCTGTTGTTGTTTGAGACCACAACATACTCTGCAAAGATGAACTCAAGCAGACTGGCTGGGAAGAAAGCTGAGAGACTGTTAGGAGTTTGAGAGTGAGTGAGTTTGCAGGGTGACCGGACCAGCATACACCTCGAGTTTTGGCCAGTCACTCTATAGGTGTTTATGTTGGACACCATGTGAACAGTAAGATATCTGAATGTGTGTTGTACGTGCAGGACACCTAGTGAACGATGTGTGAACTAATTACATATGAATGTACAGATTCGTGTGAAATGTAAAGTGATCTAAGTAATTGTGAATGCACAGATCGCCTGATTGCAAGTGATCTAATTGTATGTGAATGCACAGATCCCCTAACGATGAGATCTGAATGGGTGTGGTATGTGCAGGACACTTTGGGAACGATATGTGTTCTGATTATATGCATATGCACAGATCAAATGAGTATGTGACTACAAGTGAGTACGTGAACCAACTATAAGTGATATGATCTAATTACATATGAATGCACAGATCGCCTGAGCATACGTGAACCGATTGTATGTCGATGAACAGATTAACAAAATGAAGGTGATCTGATTATATATGAATGCACAGAACGACTGACTACGTAATCCAATCGTGAGGACGAGTTTGTGATTGTGTGTTGAGCGTGCAGATAAGGGAAGTGCAGCGGCATTATATATATATATATAATGATTATTTAGTTAATATGTACTTTTTTTATTTTTGTTGATATTGTTTTCTTTTAACAATTATTAAACGATAATGTTATGTTTCCATTCATGATAGTATTTACTGCGTTTCCCTGCGTGAAGTCGTTTCGTGGTGTGGATATATATATTGTAACTCTTTAAATAAGTAAACTATTCAACTAAACCTTAAGCTAGCTTTATATCTTATTTTGGTCTGAGTGACCAGGACATCGTTGATAGGATAAGTACTACGCAACTCTAAACGCCTTACGCTACCACATTAGTAGTAGTAGTAATTGTAAAAAAAAAAAAAAAGTAGTAATTGTAACGGCAGTAGCAGTAGTAGTAGTAGTAGTAACAGTAATAGTAGCAGTAGTACTAGAAGTAACAGTTTTAGTGGTAGTGGTGGTTGTAGTATTAGTGGTTGTAGTGGTAGTAGTACTTGTAGTAGCAGTATTAGTGGTAGTGGTGGTAGTATTAGTGCTGGCATAAGTAGTAGCAGTAGCAGTAGCAGTAGCAGTAGCAGTAGTAGTAGTAGTAGTAGTAGTAGTAGTAGTAGTAGTAGTAGTAAAAGTAGTATTTATAATACGGTTTATGTATCTTTTTGCTTCCAAGAGAAGCACATGATTTAACTACAGCTGAGTCCTATACGTGGCGCCTGTTTCCAGACTTTTCAACCCGCTGATTATAATGACAATGTTTTTGGGTTTTTTTTAATAATGGAAAGGAAAAGATGGGATAACAAACGAAATGCAGATGGGGCTGGGCCAAACAGTGAAGAGGAAACTGCTATCGGTCATGAACAAAAGCTGGAAAATGGGAATTGTACCCCAGGCATGGAAAGACGCAGTACTTGTACCAGTACCAAAATAAGGAAAGGACAAAACAGATCCAAATGGATACAGGCCTATCAGCCTACTGAGCTGTGTCGGCAAACTGAGGGAACGTATGATAAACACCAGACTGGTGTGGCATCTGGAAGAAAAACGAATACTAATTCCACAGCAAGCCGGCTTTAGACAGCACAGATCCACTGAGGACCAGGTCATCCTCATAGCCCAGGAAATAGAAGATGCCTACCAGGCACAGAAACACACAGTAGCGGTTTGGGTGGACCTGGAAAAGGCATTTGACAAAGTCTGGAAAGATGGACTTAGAGTCAAGCTAAGAAGAAGTGATGTTTGTGGGAAAATGTACAAGTGGATCAACCACTACCTCAAAAACAGAACGGCGAGAGTCCAAGTACAAGGGCAGATGAGCAAAAAGGTGACACTCGAGCAGGGAGTACCCCAAGGGGGAGTACTGTCACCCACACTCTTCCTGGTGTATATAAACGACATTACAGAGAATATACCAAGAAGAGTCCATAGCTCAATGTTTGCAGACGATCTGGCTATGTGGACCTCTGAAAAGAATCTCACCGTAGCAAGAAATCGGATGCAGCAGGCCCTAACATCGCTGGTTGAGTGGGCGAACTCATGGCTGGTCAAAATAAACGAGGAGAAAACCACATGCACAATATTCTCGCTTTCAATCAAACCCCAAAATACCAAATTAAGTTTAAATGGCAAATTCCTGCAGCCAAACGACAACCCAAACTATCTGGGAGTCACATTTGATCGGCGCATCACATGGAAAAGTGAGATCGAGAGAAACCGAATGAGAGCCAGAGAAAGAATGGCAATCATGAGGAAACTTGCTGGCACAAGCTGGGGAGCAGACGAAAGCATACTAAAGAAACTGTACACTGGAAGAGTGAGACCAGTTCTCGAGTATGGCATTGCGGCATGGACAACAGCAGCAAAGGCGAACTTCGATAAAGTTAGCAAACTTCAAAACCAAGCCATGAGAGTTATAACAGGAGGCATGAAGTCAACGCCAATTGTAGAACTTGAAAAGATTACAAAACTGCAATCCATGACCGATAGAAGAGACTGCAGAGCCCAGCTGAAGTCAGAGAAACTCCGAAGACTGACTGACCATCCAATGCACAAGAGACTAAACAATTTCGGAAATGGGAAACTAAAGCGGAGAAACTTTGCAGAAATAGCCAAAGCAAAGATGCAAGAAGATCCCATAAACGCACTAACAACACCAAAACCCATCACTACTGTACGAAAACCTACCTGGAGGCATGATATATTTCCAGAGGTGGTAGAAAATATACCAGGTATTGGAAACAAAAACTGCCAGACTGAAAAAGAAAAGAGAG
This sequence comes from Ariolimax columbianus, assembly GCA_036924085.1. Lineage (NCBI taxonomy): Eukaryota > Metazoa > Mollusca > Gastropoda > Stylommatophora > Arionidae > Ariolimax > Ariolimax columbianus. Next base: position 78,859,352 of record JAVGWX010000004.1, on the reverse strand, counting down.
ATACTACCCTAAGCTCTATATCGAAAAACTACCCAAGCATGGACTGGACTCATGCATACACCAACGGTTCTGTAACAAAAACTACACAGAATGGAGGGGCAGGAGCCTTCCTGAACCTACCAAATGGCAGAAAAATAACACTGTCATTCGCTACTGGTAAGTACACAAGCAATTTCAGAGCCGGAGGCAGAGGCACTGAGGGCGGCAGTGGAAGAAATGGTGACACATAAAGAAAATGAAAGCCGTATAGTCCTGCTTACAGATGCTCTCGCCGTAGTCACAGCGCTAAAAAGCAACTAAAACACTGAGCTTAATGACTTAAGAGCAGCACTCTGCAAACTGTGCCAGCAGTCCGCACCAAAAAAGGTAGTGGTACAGTGGGTCCCATCACACTGCAACATCCAAGGCAACGAGGAGGCAGACAGACTGGCAAAAGAAGGTGCAAGACTACCACAAACAGATACTAGTATGACGTACGAAGAGTCAAAACGGCTTATCAAAGCCAGATACATGACCAAATGGGAAACCGAACATACTGGTTACACCAAAAACGATGCCTATTACCAGTTGAACCGAAGAGAGCAGGTCGTTGTCTTCAGACTTCGCACTGGCCACAATAGACTGAGGTACCACCTATTCAACAAATTGAAGATAGGTGGTACCGACGAATGCCCGTGCGGTACCGGTAAAATGACCGCTGAACATCTGCTGCAGAACTGCCCCGACATACGAGGATCAGAGAGAGCAGATGTGGCCATCACCAGTGGAACTGCAAGACAAGCTCTATGGCAGTGTCGACAACCTCAGGATGACAGCCGCTTTTTTCGAAAAAATAATGGTTACTGTCTGACTGCGTACGAAGAAGAAGAAGAAGGAGACCGCCTTCCCTGATAATCTATGAAAATGTTTCAAATGTTATTTCAGTGCAGTTTTGTTTAGTTATGGGATTTGAATTTTGTTATTTTATTCAGTTGCGTGTAGTTGTTTCCAATTTCGTATTATATTATCAGTAATGTTTTATGATCTAGTGAAACTATGATACGAAAAAATGTGTGATTCTGTGAACATCAACACTGATTCTTTCTTATCGGTTGACTTTTGGTTAAACAAATTTATTGATGCTTTATCTTTCGAACAAAACGTGCACCTGAAAGTGTATCTGTTCGAAATCATTTTCGTCTTCACCGAACTTTTGGTTAGCATTTTCCAAGTTAAGTGCACTCATGATGTAAACTTATAACTCAATGAAATAAGGATTGTAAAATCAGGCATTTCGTTTGTCGTTAAGATTAGATTTTACAAGAGTGCCTTCAAGAGAGTATGATGTTGAACGAAAACTATCAGGCAGACGTTCAACTGCAGCGTTTTGGTGGAACTGACAAACACGTTGCATTTGACGAAGTTGCATTTGACGAAGTTGCATTTGACGAAGTTGCATTTGACAAAGTTGCATTTGACGAAGTTGCATTTGACGAAGTTGCATTTACTGAACTCTTAACTCTTAAACCATACAAAATTTACGCAGTTTAATCAATCTTTTCCTGACAGTCAATTTCAAATCTTAAAAATACATACCATGACGTGTTTAACTTCTTAGCACTACACAATGTTCAGGAAAATATTTACAGCTCAGAAGACAGACAAACCTTTGCTTTAAGTTATTGGATTGGTTTCATTGTAGATAACGACCTGCAAACGGTGTACGAACAGACAGACAAGTTGATGCAATTGATTCTCAGTATTGCAATGAGCTCGGTTACTATGGACCGTTCAATTAGGACACTAAAAAGAATTAAAACACATCTGCGCAATTATATGACCAATAATGGACTATCCAACCTGACTAATATTACAAAAGAAAAGGAACTTTCCTGCAAGTGAGTTCAAGATCACATGTTAAAGAAAAGGGTTATATATATTTTTTGGTGGTCCGAAATGAAACAAAAACGATTAGAAGTGATTTACAAGGAAAGTTAGACAACTGTGCAGAAGTACGACTACAGCAGGCGTTCTCAAGTTGATGCTAGCGAGCACTGAGTTGCTCTTACATGACAATTATAGTTCGCGTCACGCACGTTAAAAAATGCTCATGAGCACTAACGCTCACGAAGCCCGTTTTTCATTTCAAACTTTGTTTTGCAAACCCAAACATACAATATTGCTTACTATCCATTATATTTTAGGCCATCTAACAGTTGTTAAGTTGCCATTTTGCAATTAAACACATTTGCCGCTCTATGTTCATAAATATTTTGCACTGGTGACTTGATGCGGATGTTTCACCGATATTGGTCAGAATCAACCTCAACTGGAGAGAGGCATAAAGGACAATTCTAGACCGAGCTTACTAGTTGTCAATGGTCTATGCTCCATAAGGAGCGACAGGCATTGATTCAGACATTAACTAAATATGGCGATTACCTGGAGCTTCTTGCAATGATACAAAAATTATCGTGCAGAATATAAATGAAATTACAGTTTCTGCATCTAAATTTCTTCCTGGTCAACTAAGGCACGATTACACATCAGAAAGTGTGTACTCTCTTAAAACGACACCAAGACAAATGTAATGCAGCAATGTAATCTGACTATTGCTGGACCTTTATGAGAGATATTACATAAACTAATTACAATCAGTCAATATGCTTTAAGCGCCATACATGGCACATAAGGCAGAAACAAGTGCTCTCATGTTTAATCTGTGTGTACGTCACTCTTTTCAGTTCATGAATGTTGCTCAAGCCCATAGTAGAACCCTCTCTGACGATTGTTCTGCGGAGAGTTTCTTTCGCTCTTCCTCTTTTCCTGCTGCGGGATGGTGACCACATAAATTATTGCACAATGAGTCTGTTGCTGTCCATTCTAACAACATGTCCGATATATGACCACCGTTTTTTCCTGATAAGTGATGAAACATATTCTTGGTTGGTGACTTCTCTAATTATTTTGTTGGTAATGAATAATAATTCCTCCCAGTCAATGTTCAACACTCTTCTAAGACACTTATCCTCGAATGCATTTACCTTCTTTTCCTTTGTTTTTGTTAATTTCCAGCATTCCCATTCATAGGTGAGTGTTGTTGATACGTGGAAGTTAAATAATCTGAGAATGGTGTGCTGGCTCAATGATTTTTAGTTCCAGATGTTCGTTATTTGGGTAAAGGCACCTGCGGCTACAGCAATGCGAGTGAAAATGTCCTTAGAAGTATCTCCATTTTGAGTCGTTTTGTTTCCCAGATAGGTGAAACTGTCATCTGTCTGTAATACTTCTCCACGTAACTGGATAATAGCAGGCGTGTTGGTGAAATTCATGACATTCGTCTTGGAATCATTGATTTTGAATCCTATCTGTTCTAATAGGCGGCATAGTTGATTCAACTTGTGTTTTGCTTTTTCAAGTGGGAAACTAAAAAAGTGCTAGGTCTTCTGCGTAATGAAGACTCTATAATCAAGCCATCTATCTATTGTATGCCAAATTGTTCGGCTGAGGCATAATTTTTCAAAACCCAATCCATAGCTATGCCAAATGGTGGAGGTGACATAATAGTCTTGTTTCACTCCAGTTTATATTCGAAACCAATCAGATTTGCCGTAGTGGTCCGAACCCAGCATTGGGAATCATGGTGATGCAATGGCGTGAATGTATTTTGTGGGAAAGCCGTAACTGAAGAGTATTTGTTTTTAAATGTCGGCCGATGTAAACTATCAAAAGCAGGAAAGATAAAATGGCATCGCTTATGAGAAATTTTCACCACGAGTAAAATATCGTATGGTATGTTCTCATACATACATGTAAGTATGTAAATACTTCAAAATATATTTCTAAAAAACTAGAGCTCAGATGGTATTTTAAGGACCATATTCACTCATATCCAACAGCCAAATCAACATAATGGTAACTTAGTTTAATCTCAAAAACACACAAATGGATAGAAATGTGATATATATATATATTATTATTGGAAAACGATGTTTAAAACACGACGTGAGTTAACCCAACAATATGTGCTTGACCTGGTCTCGGAAGATCTTTCCCTGTATATATATATATATATATATATATATATATATATATATATATATATATATATATATATATATACATATATACACACACACACATATATATTTCCAGTGATTCTTAGGTCTCCTCCTCTATTACCCGATCCCTTGATTGTTTCCTTGAATATAGTATCTAACCACACTGTGGTAATAATACTAATCATTCTACATTTATCTTACACTTCATACCAGTCATTCTACATGTATTTCATACATCATACCAGTCATTCTACCTTCTACCATGTAATAATACCAATCATTCTACATTTATCTTATACATCATACTAATCATTCTTCCTTAAACGCACATGCTTTTAATATTGTGTATGAATGTGTTAATCCTATGATCTGTCATTACATTACAGGTATGATTGTCTGATGTACTATTATACGATGTCTGACCATATCGGTGGCCTCATGCCTTGTGGGCCACTTGATCATGGGAAAGACTTCATGAGTAAACCCCGAAGACAAAATTACATCCTATACTACCTCGTCGCGTCTTGCCACTAGATTAAGGTCTTATCTTCTGTTTCTGAAAAGTACGGCCCCGGCAAAGACATTGCCAAGGCTGACAGACCGGCACAAAAGACAGAACACATAACCAGTGCGATTGCTCGCTATCGGGTGGACGTCGCTGAACTTAGTCAGACAAGATTTCCTGACGAAGTTCTGCTTACCACGGATTGGGGCGGTTACATATTTTTCACGAGTTTCTGGGAATCATTTCGTTCGCTGTCGAGATTAAAATAACCCTTGCTCACGATGACAACTCCTCAGATGCCATTTCTTCCTCTACCGCAAGCAACGCCTCAAATTTGTTTTCTACTTTGATGTTGTATTCAGTAGGTATTGCTGTGACATCGAAGCGTATTGGCTGGCAACCTTTGTTAATTAATCCTACGTAGTCTTGTTTTGAAAACTGCAAATTCGTGGTCTGTATCGCAGTCTGCTCCTGACAGCGTTTTTTTTGCCAGTACATTTGATCTCCATCATATATATATATATATATATATATATATATATATATATATATATATATATATATATATATATATATATATAGAGAGAGAGAGAGAGAGAGAGAGAGAGAGAGAAAGAGAGAGATAGTGAGAGAGAAAGAGAGATAGAGAGACAGAGAGTGGGAAAAGATTTGCGGAATCGTGTAGAGCTGAACAATGCCGAGTGTTACCACTTGTCAGTACTTCCTCGGGTACAACTAGAGACCATCGAATTTGAGCAAAGTTTGGTCCATACATAGAACAGATTATGGGCCTCAACCAGTAGGGGATTTCCCTCCACTACCAGCTATGCAAGTTTATAGCGTCTTAAGCTGTTGTGAGTCTATCTCGTCTTAAGCTGATGTGAGTCTATCCCGTCTTAAGCTGATGTGAGTCTGTCCCGTCTTAAGCTGATGTGAGTCTATCCTGCCTTAAGCTGATGTGAGTCTATCCCGCCTTAAGCTGATGTGAGTCTATCACCCCTTAAGCTGATGTGAGTCTAACATCCCTTTAGCTGATGTGAGTCTATCCCGCCTTAAGCTGATGTGAGTCTATCCCCCTTTTAGCTGATGTGAGTCGATCCCGCCTTAAGCTTATGTGAGTCTATCCCGCTTTAAGGTGATGTGAGTCTATCCCACCTTAAGCTGATGTAAGTCTATCATGCCATAAGGTGATGTAAATATATCACGCCTTTTTTGTGTGTCTAATGTGCCATTTACAAGATGGCCTATTCCTACAGAATTCTTCATATTTTTTATTGTATGCATTAGCTTCTGAATGTCACTGTTTGTACGGTATTCTACTCTTATTTCTAATAAATTAAGAAACGGTAAAGTAAAACAGCTTTCTTTGTTGTTGGTATGATTGAGAGTTATAGATACACATTCAAATGTGGACCAATCATGTCATTGAATAAGTGTATATGGTTATAAGAAGTAGGCCAGATGGAGTCATCGAACTTTGACCTTCCATTGTTGTCATTAAATAAACATACGTCAAGACCCGTATATACGAGCGACTCAAGACTACCTCCCACCAAACATTCAACCAGGAAATAGATTGTCTGTACAAAGTGTCCCACTACAACATTACTTCCTTGTGTAGAATATTGACTTGATGATTGAGATCAAAGTAAATAGGTTGTAATGTTGGGGATAACGTGTTAGATACATCATTAGACTAGGTCTCAACGATTGTGGATGTTCGGTGACATGCAACATTCCATACTGCTTTGTCTCCCATTCACTGATAGTAGCTCAGGTATATATTTACACCTATGTGGACTGGAGAGTGTTCAAGAACGGATCGAATCATACACCTTAGTTTTGACAAGCAAGTGATCTAACTACATTGTTACTTTAACACGGGTCGAACCAGACTGGACAAAACCAAGTGATCTAACTACATTGTTACTTTAACACGGGTCGAACCAGACTGGACAAAACCAAGTGATCTAACTACACTGTTTCTCTAACACTGGTCGAACCAGACTTGACAAAACCAAGTGATCTAACTACATTGTTACTCTAACTCTGGTCGAGCCAGACTGGACAAAACCAAGTGATCTAACTAGACTTTTACTCTAACACTGGTCGAGCCAGACTGGACAAAACCAAGTGATCTATCTACTCTGTTACTCTAACACGATCCAAACCAGACTGGACAAAATCAGGTGATCTAACTACACTGTTACTCAAACATGATCCGAGCCAGACTGGGTAAAACCAAGTGATCTAACTAGACTATTAATCTAACATGGGTCCAACCAGACTGGACCAAAACAAGTAATCTATCTACACTGTTACTCTAACACAGGTCGAACTAGACTGGGCAAAGCCAAGTGATCTAACTAGACTGTTACTCTAACACGATCCGAACCAGACTGGACAAAACAAGCATCTCCAAAGACGTGATATAGGTGACACTAGCACGCTAGGTGGTACGGTGTTATGCAAGCATCTCCCAAGACGTGATATTCAGATACATTTTCGAGTAGTCTTTATAGCGTTTCATCTGCCCCCTTGAGGAGCGTGAGGCTGCTATGAGCTCACCGTATAACAGCTGCTTGGAGATGCGCTCATCTAGCATGCAAACAACGTGTCAAGTCCAGCGTAGCTGGACTATTTTCAGAAGTGTATGGATACTCAACATGTTATTTTTGCCAATTATTTCAGAGTTAGGTACATACATAGGTGCATACACTCCATACAGACACACACACACATCCAATCACTGGTTAATAAAACTTAATACGTCCTGATACCACACAAAAGAATAAGGTCCGGGGTGGAAAGAACGTGCCTCTGTCAGTAGAATCAGTTCAGTTCAAGTATCATCTCAGCATCGAAGGTCTGCTGCAAATGATCTCCAGTGTACTCTCTCTTTCCGTAATGGTGCAATCTGAGATGCATTTTCCAGTCCATCTCCTGATGTTATCCACTAACTTAAAACGCCGTCTCCCTCTTGAACGACTGCCTTCCACCCTACTCTCCATTATGGTCTTCAACAAGGAGGTATATCTTGTTATATGACCAAATGAACTGCCTAGCCCTGGATTTCGTTCATTAATTCAATAGAATACAGAGTTTAAACGAAAAACCAAAAAATAGTGTCCCTAATTTGTAATAGTAGTAATAGTGTAAACTAAGTTTTAACTAAAAACACGTCATTTTCTCCACGAAATCCGAAGGAGAACTCTTTAACTAAGACACATCACCAGGCACATCCTTCCTGCATGGAGGGAAAAAATGCTGTTTTAACAGGTTGTCATTACACTAAGTAAAGTATCAGATTAGGTTCTGTCTGTAGCAAGTTTTACTATTTAGTGTTAGTAGTTAGTTAGTGAGACGACATCAAATTCTGAAATCTTCTTATTCTTATTTACCTTTTACTTTTACCATTCCAAATTCACTACGTTTTTGTCGGGAAAATGAAATATATAATATAAAGATTCTTTTTTTTTCTTTTCGTTTGGTCACAGCTGTCTGTAATTTACTGGAGCGTGCATTGGTTTAGTCATACTAAATCTGAAGTCTGTCATCACCAGAGCAGCTGCCTCACAAATTTTGTCTCGACCCAGCACTGTCGGGTGAGATTTAGCATATAATATTTAGATATATTTACACGACACATTATATCCCAAGTAGTCTAGTGGTTAGGATTCCGCGCTCTCACCGCGGCGGCCGGGGTTCGATTCCCCGCTTGGGAAGTTTTTTTTTCAATTATTTCTTTCTTTTTTTTTTTTTTCAATTGTTTCTTTCCTTTTTTATTTCTTCAACGCATGAGTTCATTTGTCAAGGCATGTTGTTGTTGTTTAATGCCCAAATGAGTAAGTCTACTCATTAGGACTTTAGAACAATATCAATAAGTCTAGCGAGTCACACAATTAAAATACTAATTAAGATCATACAAGAGAGACTGAAAGGTGAAATAGAGAAGTAAGTTTCAAGAGAACAATTTAGCTTTGGAAAGTTTAATGGAACAAGGGAAGCAATTTTCTGTTTGCAACAGAAAAATATATAGAAATACATAATGACATTTATATTTGCTTTATAGACTACCAGAAGGCTTTTGACAGAGTCCAACATGAAAAATTAATTAAATGTCTCTAAGAAATAGGTATATATGGTAATGGCATAAGACTGCTCCGTAATCTGTACTGGGAACAAACTGCTACAGTAAAATCATGAAAGTTATGCTCTTCAAGTAAAGATGTAAAAAGAGGAGTGAGACAGGGATGTGGATTATCCCTTTTTAATATCTACACAGAACAAATATTCAAACAGACAGAGGACGCCAGGGCTTGTCATTGGAGGAGTGGCAATTAACAATCTAAGATATGCGGAGAATACAGTTTTGATGGCAAAAAGTGAGCAAAAATTACGTGAGCTTGTGACAACAATATACACAAAAAGTCAAGAGTTTGGATTAGACATTAAACATAAAGAAATCTAAGGCTATAATAAAGTGGGAAAAATAACAAGAAACCATGTATGCAGATACAAGTAAAAGATCAACTACTTGAATGGGTACAGTTTCTCCTTTCTAGGTAATATGGCTTGGCTTAGTTCGTTCTCAATCTCGCGCTACCAAACCTTGAAAGGGCTAAAGTAGCAGAATGTAGTCCAGAGAACGGAATGCGTTGTGTCGTAGTTTACAGCTTCACTGCGAAATTTGCACCTTTTGGTCCAACACATCCGACTTCAGCAAGCATTTTGTGAGTACCGAGTTAGCATTCCCTCTTCGATCCCTTCCTCTTAGCCAGTCTGCCCTGCTGCAGCCTGTTATCCAGGATCACCGCGTGGAGGTGTAGAAGGGTCTTGGCAGCTTTGGTTCGCCGGCCCTGACGCTAGCAGTCAGCTATGGGTCGCTAACCACTGCAGCTCATGTGAAAAAGAAATCAGAAAGAGAATAGGTATGGCCAAGTTGGTATTCGACAACATGCCACACATACTGACATCCAAACGGATAAATCAAAATTTGAAAATGAGAATTGTCAGGTGTTATGTATACTCGTCCCTACTTAAAGTACGTTATGGCGCAGAGACATGGATACTGAATAACAAGTTGGAAAAGAGTATTGAAACCTTCGAAATGTGGATATATATAAGATTGGGTCGCATTTATTGGAAAGAGAAGAAAACAAATTTGGAGGAATTGAAACAGTTGGGGGTAAAAACAGAGAATTAATTACTGAAATCAGGGTTAGACAGCTACCTAATTTTGGTCATATAACAAGACATACCTCCTTGTTGAAGACCATACTAGAGGGTAGGGTGGAAGGCAGTCGTTTAAGAGGTAGACAACGCTTTAAGTGGGTGGATAACATCAGGAGATGGACTGGAAAATGCATCTCAGATTGCACAATTACGACAAGAGATAGAGTACGCTGGAGATCTATTGAGGCAATAGATAGAGTACGCTGGAGATCTATTGAGGTAAGAGATAGAGTACACTGGAGATCTATTGAGGCAAGAGATAGAGTACACTGGAGATCTATTGAGGCAAGAGATAGAGTACGCTGGAGATCTATTGCAACTGACCTTCGATGCGGAGATGGCACCTGAACTGAACTCTGTTGTGTACCATGAAAAGAGCGTCAAGTGGCGGGTTGTATCTTTCCGCCGGTCCCGTGTGTGCAGATAAAGGTGAACTGCAGTTCTCCAGGCGGTTGTGCTATGCTTCGCTTTATCTGCGTGTGGCTCACTGCAAAGAGGATCTTACTATATCCAGCTCATCTAGGATTTATGTGCTTCACTTTCTTGCTATCCATGCTATTTTGGGCACTTTCCTGTAGCATTTTAGCTAGAACGATTCGATCTTTTTCCTAGTGTGTTTGTGTGGTTGTCACTGAGAAGATTCAAAGCCTCAGGATCTTTATTTTGTCATTTTGTTAGTGTTTTTCCATGTTTAAAAAAAAAAATTCAGTCATCCTTTTCATTGTCATAGCCATTCTTCTTCATACTTCTTTTTGAGTGGACGGGAAAGTCTACTGCTGAAACTAATACCCTGGCGAGACGTATGGCGGGAACTGGTTCGACAAACGGGAATGTGAGTGATAATTGTCGCTTATAATCGAACTCGCGAACTGAAATACAAATACACTCTAAACAAAACAGCAAGAGAAAGCTGGAAAAACAAAACAGAAAGCCTCAACTTAGACAAAAAAGGGAACAAACTATGGAAGCTAGTCAGAGCCATGAATGACGAAACTCCGTCAAACCAACAAATTACCATCAAGCAGTGTTGAACACTATGCCAGAGCGAACCACATAGATGTCCCTGCAGATAGACATACAGACATTAATGAAGAGCAAAAGGGGCACGACAACATCAATATGGCACCAGAAGAGCATATGATGGCAAAATTAACAATGAACGAAATGGAAGAGGCCATGAGAACATTAGAGAAAAGGAAATCTCCAGGAAAAGAGGGGATAACAAACGAAATGCTGATGGGCCTGGGCCAAACAACAAAGAGGAAACTGCTATCAGTCCTGAATCAAAGCTGGAAAAGGGGTATTGTACCCCAGGCATGGAAAGACGCAGTACTTGTACCGGTACCAAAGAAAGGAAAGGACAAAACAGATCCAAATGGATACAGGCCTATCAGCCTACTGAGCTGTGTCGGCAAACTGATGGAACGTATGATAAACACCAGACTGATGTGGTATCTGGAAGAAAAACGCATACTAATTCCACAGCAAGCAGGCTTTAGACAGCACAGATCTACTGAGGACCAGGTCATCCTCATAGTCCAGGAAATAGAAGATGCCTACCAGGAGCAAAAGCACACAGTAGCGGTTTGGGTGGACCTGGAAAAGGCATTTGACAAAGTCTGGAAAGACGGACTTAGAGTCAAGCTAAGAAGAAGTGATGTTTGTGGGAAGATGTACAAATGGATAAGTCACTACCTCAAAAACAGAACGGCGAGAGTGCAAGTACAAGGGCAGATGAGCAGAAAGGTGACACTCGAGCAGGGAGTACCCCAAGGGGGAGTACTGTCACCCACACTCTTCCTGGTGTATATAAATGACATTACAGAGAATATACCAAGAAGAGTCCATAGCTCAATGTTTGCAGAAGATCTGGCTATGTGGACCTCTGAAAAGAATCTCACCGTAGCAAGAAATCGGATGCAGCAGGCCCTAACATCGCTGGAAGAGTGGGCGAACTCATGGCTGATCAAAATAAACGAGGAGAAAACCCCATGCACAATATTCTCGCTTTCAATCAAACCCCAAAATACCAAATTAAGTTTAAATGGCAAATTCCTGCAGCCAAACGACAACCCAAACTATCTGGGAGTCACATTTGATCGGCGCATGACATGGAAAAGTCAGATCGAGAGAAACCGAATGAGAGCCAGAGAAAGAATGGCAATCATGAGGAAACTTGCTGGCCCAAGCTGGGGAGCAGACGAAAGTATACTAAAGAAACTGTACACTGGAAGAGGGAGACCAGTTCTCGAGTATGGCATTGCGGCATGGACAACAGCAGCAAAGGCGAACTTCGATAAAATTAGCAAACTCCAAAACCAAGCCATGAGAGTTATAACAGGAAGCATGAAGTCAACGGCAATTGTAGAACTTGAAAAGATTACAAAACTGCAATCCATGACCGACAGAAGAGACTGCAGAGCCCAGCAGCAATCAGAGAAACTCAGAAGACTGACTGACCATCCAATGCACAAGAGACTAAACAATTTCGGAAATGGGAAACTAAAGCGGAGAAACTTTGCAGAAATAGCCAAAGCAAAGATGCACGAAGATCCCATAAACGCACTAACAACAAAAAAAGCCCATCCCCACTGTACGAAAACCTACCTGGAGGCAGCATATATTTCCAGAGGTGGTAGAAAATATACCAGGTATTGCAAACAAAAACTGCCAGACTGAAAAAGAAAGGAGAGACACTACCCTAAGCTTCATAACGAAAAGCTACCCAAGCATGGACTGGACCCATGCATACACCGACGGTTCTGTAACAAACACTACACAGAACGGAGGGGCAGGAGCATTCCTGAACCTACCAAATGGCAGAAAAATAACACTGTCATTCGCTAATGGTAAGTACACAAGCAATTTCAGAGCGGAGGCAGAGGCACTGAGGGCGGCAGTGGAAGAAATGGTGACACACAGTGAAAATGAGAGCCATATAGTCCTGCTGACAGATGCTCTCGCCGTAGTCACAGCGCTAAAAAGCCAGAAAAATACTGAACTTAATGATTTAAGAGCAGTACTCTGTCAACTATGCCAGCAGTTCGCACCAAAAAGGGTAGTGGTGCAGTGGGTTCCATCTCACTGCAAGATCCAAGGCAACGGGGAGGCAGACAGACTGGCAAAAGAAGGTGCAAAACTACCACAACCAGATACTAGTATGACATACGAAGAGTCAAAACGGCTTATTAGAGCTAGATACATGGCCAAATGGGAAACAGAACATACTGGCTACACAAAAATCGATTCATATTACCAGTTGAACAGAAGAGAGCAGGTCGTGGTCTTCAGACTTCGCACTGGCCACAATAGACTGAGGTACCACCTATTCAACAAATTGAAGATAGGTGGCACCGACGAATGCCCATGTGGTACCGGGAAAATGACCGCTGAGCATTTGCTGCAAAACTGCCCGACATTCGAGGATCAGAGAGAGCAGATGGGGCCATCACCAATGGCAACACTAGACAAGCTCTATGGCAGTGTCGACAGCCTCAGGATGACCGCTGCCTTTTTCGAAAAAATAATGGTTACTGCCTGACTGCGTACGATGAAGAAGAAGAAGAAGAACTCACGAACTGAGATACTCAAAACGTGAGAGGTTCGTAAGTTCTTTATTATTACATTAAAACAATATAACGATAGAGATCTCCACCTCTCAGCAGAACACCCAAGGTTAGTCATCCATTCGGCGAATTACCTCTAACTGCAATATCGAATGCAATGAAGCTGCAGACAGACAATCAAAGTGCAGAGGAAGTTCCGCACAAACAGAGCCGAGCATCGCGTATAATGATATATTTGCTGCTCTCCTGAAAGACTTCATAGGGTGTAAAGATCGCCGACTGCTTTATGAGTCACTGACCAAGGACTTGAGAAGTGGAGGGACTTTGTTACTGCCCTGGTGTAAAGGTCGCTGACTGCTCTGTGAGTCACTGACCAAGGACCTACTAAGTGGAGGGAGCGTGTTACTGCCCTAAAAGATGCCATCAGGTGAAATGGTCACCGACTGCTCCGTGAGCAATTGACTAAGGACATACGAAGTGGAGGAGGCTTGCTGCTGCCATGAAAGACTTCATCAGGTGAGATTGCTCTGTGAGGCATTGACTAAGGACCTGAGAAGTGGAGAGAGTTTGTTACTGCCCTGATGTGAGATGGTCACCCACTGCTCTGTGAGTCATTGACCTAGGACCTGAGAAGTGGAGGGAGTTTCTTACTACAACGATATTAGATGGTCACCGACTGCTCTGTGAGTCATTGACTAAGGACCTGAGAAAATTTTAAAAAATAAAAATCCTCACCCCTTTTCCCTTTATAAACCTTTTTCCATTATATTTAGGACAAACATTGCCGAAAGCACAGTTCAACATAGCCAGATAGGATCTTTCATAGAATCATCAAGGAAAGAGAGACAGAGGTAGACCCAAAATTACACGAAGAATATAATGTGAGAAGGAACTAAACTTAAGTAATTACACCTGGAGAGAGGTAGAAAAGCAGTCCAAGACATTTCATTGTGGCGTGATGTTGTCAATGACCTATGCACTGGACAACGATATTTAAAGAAGGACGTGAGTTAATGAAAGATCTTCCGAGACCAGGTCAGTCGCATAGTGTTGCGTTAACTCACGTCCGAGACCAGGTCAGTCGCATATTGTTGCATTAACTCACGTCCGAGACCAGGTCAGTCGCATTTTGTTGCGTTAACTCACGTCCGAGACCAGGTCAGTCGCATTTTGTTGTGTTAACTCACGTCGGAGACCAGGTCAGTCGCATTTTGTTGCATTAACTCACGTCCTTCTTTAAACATCGTTGTCCAGTTCTTCGCCGTTGTCTTCGACATACTTTTGTCACCATACACTGCCTGCACTCTGCGATGAACGTCAACTGGTGGACATCCTTCAGCTGTTAGAAACCGAATCACCGCTCGCTGGTTAACTCTGGACGGATTCCGTATCACACCAGCCGTGTTTTCAACGGTCTGCTGATGAAACTATGAGTCACAGAGGATAATGAAATTTGGCAAACTTGACAGTTGATATGTCCTGTTTACACCAGCAGTGACGTATTCATTCGCATGGTACGTATGTTCACTTGCTGCAGTTTGGTAGGGTTTCATTTTAACACGCCTCGTATATCAGGAATTAAATTATGAAACACACTACACAGGCATTGAAAAAAAGTCATTTTATTGTGCAGATATGTAAATATAAGCCAGAAAAGTGCAGTACTTATATACTGACAATGTGTACCATAGGCTAAATGGTTCCTTTCTGGTACTCAAGTATCTCTTAATGAAACATGAAGGTTATCATTTCAACAAATGTTTCTACTTTAGTTTGAACTCAGCAATGCGTGCTCATGAAAACAGTTAAGAAGATTGAAATGCAATAACAAAATAAGACAGAGGAGACTAGACAAAAATGAATTTGAAAATTTAAGATATTCAATAAATGTTAATTTGTCTTCTTCTGGAGAGGAATACTAACGTCTGGTCAGGCACAACATACTGATCGGGAATGTTAGTTAGGGTCAGGCACAACACACTGATTGGGCATGTTAGTCAGGGTCAGGTACAACATACTGATCGGGCATGTTAGTCAGGGTCAGGCACAACATACTGATCGGGCATGTTAGTCAGGGTCAGGCAAAATACACTGGCTAAGACACTCACTTCCCTCCCTGGAAAAGGGCTGTTTTCATGGCAGCCTGGCTAACGAGGTGAGGGATCAACATGATCCCTGTAGTAGTGAGCGACACGCAGATGAAGCAAAGCATGGCATAACCGTCTGGAGGACCTCGGTCCATCTTCATCAGCACGCTCGGGATGTGAGGAAAGATCTAGCAGCCTGCCCCCGTAACGTCGTTTTCAGGGCGCACAAAAGAGTCAATCTTACTCAATGTGGGCATTCGAAACAACAAAAACGTATCTTTTTCTTATCGCGTGTGTCCTGCTTGTGCCTTTCAGTGTCAGGTTATGAAGAAGTTTCTTGACTGGACTTTAGCATGTGCTTCGTACACAGAGAGCGTTACTGCTTCTGTTATTTCTGCTATCCATCTTTTGCGTGGTCAGCCCTTTGTTTTGTATCCATTCTATCTGTATAGTATTGCTTTCTGAGGGATACTTTCTCCCTTCTGGTGTGTGTCGTGTCACGTGGCTGAACCATTTGGTTTGCTGTCTCTTGATGAGGTCTAGCACTGGTGTTGTACCTACTTGTTTCCTAATATCTTCGTTTCTGATTCTATCCATTTTTGTTACCCCAAGCTTTCTGCGTAGGCATTTGATCTCTGTTGTTACGATGTTTTGTTTATCTTTGTTTGTCAATGTCCAATTTTTGCACTGATGGCACAATGAGGGTAGGAATGTCGTGTTGTATAGAGTTTTTTTTGGTATACATTGTCATGCGTTTACATTGTAAGGGACCTATGCCCAATGATTTGACTTGATTTATTACATCTGTTTTAGATTTCAGTGTCTCCTTTGTCATCTGCTGAGATTATGTTATGCAGACATGTGACATTTTTCACCCGTTATACTTGTTATTTTTGTATAAATAGATTTGTATTTGTTTCTTTTCTTGCAATCGCCATAACTTCGGTTTTCTCTATGTTAATTTGTAAGTCATTAAATAGTTTATTAAAGAAGAGCAAAATCTTAGGTAGCAGATTAAAACCAGAGTAGCAACGAACAATGATGACAAAGTCAAGAGTGTCAAGCACCAGGACAAAATATACACCAAACAACAGAAAAGTCAAGTAATGGCACACCGGAATCAAACTTTATTTCTCCAGGAGACAAGAAACAAGAAATATATATGTTTTGAGATTATTCTGGAGTTTCGATTTCGCCACTTTATATTCTGCTGTTTGACTTGTTTATTTCTTAGTGTTAAATATAATTGTTTCTACATTTTTTGTCCATTGAATAGTCTATGTGTGTTTCCTTGACTAACCAATGTGTTTCCGCTTGTTTTCACTAAGTTGCAAATTAGGTATAACTCCAAAACAATAAACTCAGGAAAGACTCCATAGTAAAGGCTTTATTAACAGGTTGAGGGTAACAGTTTTGAGGAGAACAGCAAGCTTGTTTTGATGAGATTGCTTTCAATGAGCACAAACTAAAGATAAAAACAACATTTACTTAACATGTGCCCGCTTGACTTTGCCAATAGGCACATCCTTGTGTGAATCATTGTCCAGAACGTATACATCGTTCAAATAGATTTCTTTGGTAAAATATGTCATCACTAATATAATATTCATAAACAGCCATCAACATGAGGCATCACATTGTTTCTTTTGATATTGAGCACGGCAACTTGTATTAGATATGACAAATATGGTAGATATTTAACACTCATTACAATTGTACACAATTAAAGGGTAATGTTTCATTATATGTGTGTTCAAAAAGTATCCGGCCTTAATTTTTTTCTGCGGAAACAAATGAAGCATGGGTGTTTTTCTTCGGCAGGAAGATATATTGGACTTTCATGTGCATGCATGTGATGAGCACTCATCGGGTTTTCATTCACCTCAAAATGACGGAAAGAATTGAACAGCGGTGTTGCATAAAATTTTGGCAAAAGCTGGGCAACACCCAAATTGAAACCATTCAGAAGATTCGACATGCTTTTGGTAATGATGCCATGAGTATCACACAAATTAAGGAGTGGTACAATCGCTTCAAAGATAGTTACACATCAGTGGAGAGCGGATCACGTTCCGTTAGGCCCTTATCAAGCCACAATAATTAAGTCATTGACCAAGTATGGATCTTGGTCTTACAGAACCATTGTGTCACCATCCAAGAACTTGCGGATGAGGTGGGAACAAGAATTGTTTCTGTACACTCCAATTTGAATTAGGATTCTTCTATGCGGAGAGTGTCAGCGAAATTCATGCTGAAGCTGCTAAAGGTGAGTAATTGTACTTTTTGAACACACCTCGTACAGACTTGCTTCAAAAGCAAGAACATGTATCAGGCTCAGAAATTTGACAAACTCAAGTTCTTCTTCTTTTTCACTCCAGCTGGAGTATAGAGCCACAACAACTTGATGTGCTTTTGCAGTGGTTGTTTCTGTATCAATTTGTTTTACATGAGGTAGCTAGCCCCATGCACAACTCTCTTCATTCACCTTTTCATTACATGTAACGAGGTGTTGTGGCTATATTCTTTCCTTCCCAGCAAGGAGATACACTTGGGGAGAAACCCACCCAACATAATCCTATCTTTCTAAGTTGTTGTTTAATATCTACAATGAATAAGTTTACTCTTTTGTGTACCCTGAAAAGGATGTTAAGTGGCGGGTTGTAGTAGCTTTCCTCACATCCCGAGCGTGCTGATGAAGGTGGAGCACTGTCCTCCAGGTGGTTAACTTAACTTAGCATCTTAATACCGGTTTAGAAGACTGCAGAGTCTCTATACAACCAGTTTCATTTACATTTCCTTGCTCTAAAAGCTATGCGCGTCCAATCATATTCTTAAATGCATTAATTAATCCTGGCTCCACTACTTTCTTTGACAATGCATTCCAAGCATTCACCACTCTCTGGCTAAAAAATATTTTTTTATATCTAATCTGGACCTTTCTTTAGTTAATTTGTATCTTGTAGGTGGTTGTAATTTGAATAACTTATTATAGTCTAATTTATCCGTTCCTTTGATTATTTTATAAACCTGTATATTATTATTTTATGTATATTATGTTATTTTTATACACCTTAAATTCTTCTCTTTTTTTTGTATCCTTACAGGCATGTTATATCTCCTCTACGACATGTCTTTTTATCATACCTAACATTGCATTTGCCTTTTTCACTGATATCTGGACTTACTCACTCACTTTACCTGTATGATCTATTTTAACCCCTAGGTCCCTTTCCTTTTCTATCATTCTAATATTGTTCTCGCCAATTTTGTAGTTATGTTCCATATTAGATCCACCCATGTGGATGAATGTACATTTATCTACATTAAACTCCATTTGCCAGCTCGGAGACAAATTTCAAATTTGATCTAAATCCGACCTCAATATATCCACTTCTGCTTGAGATGAGACACTACTGCATATTTTTGTGTCATCAGCAAATTTTACAATCATAGATCTGATATAAATGTCCAAATCATTTATATATATCAAGAACAAAATTGAGCTCTGTGGCACTCCACATTTTACTTCACACCACTCAGAGTACTAGCTTATTTATGCCCACTCTCTGCCTTCTTTCCATTAACCAATTTTAAATCCATTTGGCAACTCCCCCACCTATTCCATGTGATTTTAACTTTCTAAATAATCTTCGATGAGGTACTCTATCAAAGGCCTTTGAAAAATTTAGATAAATGTTTCCTTTGATTATTGACTAACGCTTTACAGACTATGCTCGCTAAACTCATCGGACTATAATTTGCTGGATCTAATTTTTTGCCCTTTTTGAATAATTGCATTATGCTTGGCTTCATCTGTATAACGCTTACTAGTACACGGATTATATACCTTTCTAGTAAAAATACTTCAGTTCTATCAGTGTTCCAATCTTACTTGTGAAGGGGCATGAGGCCACCGCTACATTTGGCTGTCTTCCAGATAGTCTACAAGCAAAGATGTGTTCTTGTAGTGCTGGTCTGTGTACACAATTGTTTGACATGATTCAAGCTTCTAGCTCCAAGTACAACCGTCCTTAGTGACTTTGTATGTTTGACATGATTCAAGCTTCTAGCTCCAAGTACAACCGTCCTTAGTGACTTTGTATGTTTGACATGATTCAAGTTCTAGCTCCAAGTACAGCCGTCCTTAGTGACTTTGTATGTTTGACATGATTCAAGCTTCTAGCTCCAAGTACAGTCGTCGTTAGTGACCTTTGTATGTTTGACATGATTCAAGCTTCTAGCTCCAAGTACAGCCGTCCTTAGTGACTTTGTATGTTTGACATGATTCAAGTTCTAGCTCCAAGTACAGCTGTCCTTAGTGACTTTGTATGTTTGACATGATTCAACCTTCTAGCTCCAAGTACAACCGTCCTTAGTGACCTTTGTATGTTTGACATGATTCAAGTTCTAGCTCCAAGTACAGCCGTCCTTAGTGACCTTTGTATGTTTGACATGATTCAAGTTCTAGCTCCAAGTACAGCCGTCCTTAGTGACTTTGTATGTTTGACATGATTCAAGTTCTAGCTCCAAGTACAGCCGTCCTTAGTGACTTTGTATGTTTGACATGATTCAAGCTTCTAGCTCCAAGTACAACCGTCCTTAGTGACCTTTGTATGTTTGACATGATTCAAGCTTCTAGCTCCAAGTACAGCCGTCCTTAGTGACTTTGTATGTTTGACATGATTCAAGCTTCTAGCTCCAAGTACAGCCGTCCTTAGTGACTTTGTATGTTTGACATGATTCAAGCTTCTAGCTCCAAGTACAGCCGTCCTTAGTGACTTTGTATGTTTGACATGATTCAAGCTTCTAGCTCCAAGTACAGCCGTCCTTAGTGACTTTGTATGTTTGACATGATTCAAGTTCTAGCTCCAAGTACAGCCGTCCTTAGTGACTTTGTATGTTTGACATACTTGGTTTAGCTAGCCATACTATCCTTATACCAAATACTAAATTCCACAATCCAAATGTGCGTCTTTAAAACATACTTTAGAAAATGTATTGGTAGACATAGAAAAAAAGAACTTGCTATAAAGTTTATGGCTTAACCCTTTACAGTCAAAACTGTCCATTGCAGTCAACTAGAGCAGCACCACTTACAGTCTGATTTATCTGAAGTCACATATCAATCAATATCTTGTTCATCATCATGTAGCAAGTCCTTTGCAGAACGTCGCTCTCATGACAGCCTGTTTGTAAGAAACTCTATCTTTCGCCAGTCTTCCAGCCTGCTTCAAGCTCAAATCCAGCGTTTACTTGATGTCCTGAGTACATCGTCTTCTCGGTTGGCTCCTGCCTCTCTTCCCAGTGACTATGCCTTCCATAACCATTCTTTCCAGTCCATTATGTCGTTTGACGTGTCCAAAAAACCTCAGTTTTCTGGCCATTACGTAATTTATGAGTCAATTCTCCTCCACATTCATGTCTTGCCGGAAGGATTTGTTTCTTTCTTTCTTTATCCACAGGATTTTCAAGACTCTTTTGTGGCACTGTGTTTCAAAAGCACCTATCTTCACTCTTATTACTTTTGTAATCGTTCATGTTACCCATCCACAGGTTGCCACAGGAAAAATGCATGTTCTTAGGATCTTTAGTTTTAGTTCATTTATATTATGCCATAGGTTCTACATACTCCTTATCTTCTGCATTGCCATAGTCAGTCGTCTTCTTACTTCTTTTGTACAATGTCCAGTGTTGTTCAGTATTGATCTCAGATATTCAAAATGTGCAATATTTCCAATCTCTTCGCCAGCTATCTCGATTTTAGGTTGAAGTTTTATCTTAACAATTGTCATTATCTTTGTTTTCTTTGCATTCAGGGAAGAGATATCTTGTTACTTAGTTAAATTTGATTTATAAACAAAAACCCCTGGATCGTTAAATTTTAAAATCATAATTTTAATGTTAATTGCTTTTGTTCTATTAAACCATGATATACATACAATTACTGTTCTTGTCTTGAACATTAAGACTAACATCTTGTAAATTAGGTTGAACTATAAAGGGTTAGCCCTTTACAGTCCTGTCTAATTGATTAGATTAATGTCTTAACACTTTACATTCCGGCTTACTGTACTTGATTAGGTATTTGTCTCAGCCATTTACAGTCCGGTCTAATTAATAAGATTAATAAGATATTATATAAGATTATATCTAATAAATTATGCCGGACTGTAAAGTGTTAATAAATGTAAAAACTTGCTGCAGTAAGTAGTGTCTTTAAAACTGCAACAGGCAATAACAGCAATGGGAATATAAGGATTTTAAAATTAAGGATATGTCATCATTAAATGGATTTGAAGAATTCTTACCAAAAAAAAAAATAACAACTCTAAGCAATAAATCAAAATGAATGTCACTGATCAAGGACAGGGTGGTTTTAAATACACAAACACACACATTAATATTACAGATTCAATCACAAGAGGGAAAAGTACATGAAAGATCATTAACATCCAGTGCACTATACATATGTATCAAGTGCACTTATATATTTAAAAAAAAAAATTTGTGGACATTTTATGTGAGAAGAAAGTTAGAACATGTGACAATGACAACTTAGAATCCTGGTATTCAAACAGGCACGTTAATGTCTGTTGTCAGGATAGCCAAAGGCTTTCCGTAGTAGGTATTTTAAACTTCTTGCCGCTTACTAGGCCTGATGGGAAGGAACAAATAATTTGGGTAGATTTTTAACTAGAAATTTGAATTTTGTCTGGGCAGCGTCCATTAAGTTTACTATTTTCGATTTTTTACTGCCAAGGCATTTTTAATGTGCTTGACACTGAACACGGGAGTATGATTTCACTACCCAGAGATCAGTTGAATTTTTACCAGAAGATCCATGTGAAAAAATCCCGGTCTCCACCGTAATTCGAACCCACAACCTTCGGCACCAGCGGCGGACACCTTACCTAGAGACCTCTGACAATAGTATTGAAAATGAAAAAGAGGATATCAGAGAAAATAAGATTTTGAATGTCAAAGGTCAGAATAGTGAAGGGAATTTATACATTTTCTTAAGAGACATAATGTTTATGGAGAGAATTGAATTCAGTGTGACACATGAAAGAAGTGAAACCTTACATCTTCATCATTAGTGGTAGAAACAGGAAGGTAGGGGGATTGCTAGTATGTGTAAAGTATGGGCCGATATGGTTTCCGTGACGATCATCCTAGGTGTCCATGAAAAACTGGCAAAAAGGGCTGCGGTAAGAAGCTGGGATTGGTCTGATAAGCCGCCAGTGGATGTTAAACTGCTCATAAGATACTAAAGGAGCTAATAAAATGGACTGCTATACACACACAAAATAATTGGAAACTTTAAAAGAATAAAGTTATTGTTGATCGCGAAGCGATGATGGCCACAATATCAGATGGTTTTGTCTTAATAATGTGATGTGCGCTGTATTTGGATTATGGTAAGGAAGAATATGCGCTGGTCATCAATCTCACTCTTATCCTGAGTTACCTTTGATCAGTGGCAAGACTATTGGTCGAGACGACTGGAGGCAACTCGGGATGCAGGCACTCTATTCTAACCTCACATGAGGTAAAATAACAAGCTAGAATACTACACACATTAGGAATATCTGTAGATTGACCGAAAAGGACTACAAATTTAAAAAAAACAAGCAATTAGGAAATACACCTAAATTATGTATTTTAAGCAGAATAACACAGCAAGAAAGAGCCAAATATGGCTTAGAATTCATAGTGCACCCAGAAATGGCAAACCTTATAACTGATTTAGAGAGCAGTAGTAGCCCCTTTCAATCATGACTGACTATAGTGACCTTGGAGTGGTAACTTTTGACTGAGTTTTTCTCTTCTTTCCTCTTGCGATGTCGTTTCACTTCTTCGTGTTTCGAGAGCTTCAGCTTTTTTCCTTCAACATCAGATGATGCTTCAAGGTGCATCTCCACTTGGATCGGTATGCGGCTTTGCCTCCCCAGGATATCAGACTCATGTCCAGGGCCTTCATATCACACTTACACAAATCTTTGAACCTCAACTGTGGTCGGCTGACTGTTCTATTGCCAACTGTCCATGGAGGATATCTTTGGGAATGTGATGAACATGACCAAGCCATCATAATCTTTGCTGCCTAAGCAGAGGGCCTGGTAGAACAGTGTGAGAGTGCACCTCTGCATTTGTCTCTCTGTTCCTCCATGTAATTCCAAGATTATGTAGATGGAAGGTGTTACGCCTGTGCGCTTGTTTGGCATAGGTTGCTCAAGTTTTGTTACCACATATGAGCTTGCTGACAAAATATGCATTGTAAACCATAGCCTTGGTTTGAATTGCCAGTTTCTGGTTTTTTCCAAACATGTGTTTTGATAAATGTCTTCTATACTAACATCAAAAGAAGCACAATGGCAAAAATCAGATATCTGTGCAACATCATTAACTAACAAAAATCAGATATCTGTGCAACATCGTTAACAAACAAAAATGCATAGACAGATAGGTAAAAATAGATTTTGTGTTCCAAAAATACATTGTAACGATCCCCCCCCCCCCCCCCCCCCCCCCCCCAAAATGCATTCACAACCGCAGAATCATGTCAAAACATTAGTCTCAAAGTTATAAAAGTCAGAATTAAAAAAGCAGGATTTCATTTCTTAAAAAAAATAACATTTTCAGCTTGAGGAACAAGGACGTTCACATAAAATTAATGTAAATTTTGGAAAGTATAATTTTATTAGCAAAGGCACAAAGAGTTAGTACATGTGGAATGCATTATAACTGGCACTGATATTTTAATATGTTTGAAAAATATGGAAAATATATTTGATAATGATCATATTATTATTATCTTCTGCAGATTTTCTTCAGTTCTGCCAATGAAACTGCAATTGCTTTGACTTTATTGTCTACCATTGTTCTCAAGAGCTTTGCTGTCATTCCCATTCATTTATTTTCTGTGGGTTCCAGTCAAAAGCATTTCTGGTTTATATTGATAGTTTGTTTCCTAAATGTGCATTCTATGAATATCACTATCTCTCTATAATTTGCAACTGCGCTGGTTTGCTCTGTTGTGTATGTGTTAGCTATTACATTTGGTTATCTGATATCAAGTATGCAATAGCCATAAATGTACACCAGAATAAAGAAAATCATACATGGAAACACACTACATAACAAAATGCATGTTCATAAAATAGATTATTTTACATTTTGGGAGTGAAATCATGGGCAGACACTTAAATGTCTTATCAAGTTCCTACTATTGAAGCTATAAAGCATACACATCTTGTAAAATATCAGATTAACCTTTACCAAACCATCATCACTTCTTAGCAACAGACAAAATGGTAAGTTTTATGGACGAAGCTGCAAAGTGACGTATGAAGTCGCTGCAAAGTGACGTCCTTTCTAATCAAATATAACCATCATCTGAACATACTGCTAATTTGTAGAGAGTGACTTCCGTCCTATCTGTTTAAATACAATGGCGATTTTGACCTTTGTTTTAGACTAGGAAATTACTTCTGTTTTTCACTTGGATTTGAAGATTTGACCATTATTGTTTACAACTAATTTTTCTGAGGTAGATCTGTTTAGTTTGTTTATAGTGAAAACTAACAGATATGACCATTTGTAAACATTGATAATCAATTTTCGTGGACATTTTATTTTCAAGCAAGGGACGCCGAAAACCGATGATTCTATATGTTTGTGCTGTTTTTCAACACTATCGTCTTAATCTTTTTTAGTATCTCAAAAATTAACACACACACAACAAAAACATTAACACCAACAAGTTCTTTATTAAATTATGTCTTTACACACAATCAAATCAAATATATAGACAGACAAATAAACAGACAAAGTCAACAACCATAGTAAAACGTGATGTGTTGAAAAATAATGTTGCTGCTGGAGAAATTACGTCAATTTTTGATGTGGTTTTGCTAAAGGTTAACGATGGATTTCCATTTCTTTTTTCAAACCTGAATGGGTTACAAAACTGACAGGTACCCATAAAACAACTGTCAGCACTATTTGTTATCACCCAAAATTAGATTATTAGAAAGCACACTTTTGGTGGATTTGATTCATTGTTCCAGGAGACCATTATGGCTGAATTTTCAACTGTAACAGAAAAATGACTTAACAAAACCAGGTATTTGGAAAACATAATTTTGTATATGATTTACAATTACAAAACTGTTCTAGAAAAATGTATTAAAAATAGTTAACAATTGTACAATGAAGAATATGCAAGAAAAACAAAATAGGGTATAAATTATTGGTAACACATAAAAGATTACTTGTATGAATGCTACTCCAAAATAGATAGTGTTGTGCACATCTTCAATTCTATATAGCGGTAACAACTTCATCCTGATCAATTAGTAAGCAACGGCTGGTATCATCTAATTTCGGCAAAGTCTAACACTCACTGACTTTTATAATTATGTTCTTCTGAACTCGAAGGAAAATAAGGCATTCAATCTCATCTTCCTGTATTATATATGAGACATTTCTTCCAGCCTTTCATTAAACCAAACACTGACTTCCACATTAAACAGGCTATGAAAACCCAATGAGCTGGAGAGTCTTCTACCTTAGAGGAGTTCATATAGTCTAAAAGATGAATGTCAATAATCCTTTAGTTGTACACAGAATTGTGTACATGATAACCTCATGTAATCCATACCCTGTAAAGATGGAAGAATCCAGAGTCCCAATCTGGAAAAAAACATGTTGTCTCGAACAATGAATAATAATACTTTTTCCCCTAGCTAAATATGACGGACAAAATACCCTCTAGTACACAGGTTCCCAGCCTTTTTCGAGTCGCAACTCCATTTTATAAAAGCAATATGACCCGCGACCCCAATACATTTAAAAAAAGGCTTTTAAAAGTGTTGAAAAAAACAACACATTGACAATAGATTTTTCAGTATAATATAATTCAATATATTTTTTCCTTTTTAAAATCTGTGCAGGATGCAATTTTTTTTCTCCCCAAAAACTGTTTATGTAAACAATATGGGGTCCATGCATCGATGTATGTGACTGTGGGTCACTTCAGTGTATTCACTGAGAATACAAAATATTAAATTACTCACATTTTTATGGGTTATATTCTATATTAAAATTGATGACATTCAAACTTTAAGACATCGATTAAAAATAAAAAATGCTTAAAAAATAATTTTGTTGTTGAGGTTTACTGTTTCAGCAGGCGACTCCACATACAACCCTTTGTGATCCAATTTGGGGTCACGAATCATGAGTTGGGAAGCAGTGATAAAGTATGTGTCTCTGTGGTGCCAGACATTAGAGGAATATTATCTATAGTTCTATGTATCTATTTCCAGTCCACTTGTGCCGTTAGAAGTCGTGGGGAGGTGTGACCTCCTTCGTTTCATATTTTTTGGCAGGCAAAAATCCGCTGGTGACTTGCCAGGTCAATCTCAGCATCTGTTACCAACCGTTAGATTGGTAGCCCCTGGAATATATGATCACCTATTTTTGGGACTGGTGGTGGTGGAAGCGTAAATTAGAGCAAGGTAGATCCACAGCCTGTCAGGCGCATCTATGCTGCTTCGCTAACCACATAACTAAGACCTGATGTTATAGTCACACAGTCCCCTTTTTGCATTTTCTAGAATTACAGCAAATAAATATGAAACTTCCACATTAGCTGTTATTTTCCCTTATCAATCAATGAAAACCTTTCAACACTTGTTTCCTGTACGATTGCTGCAACCTATCATTTTCATGTATGTTTTTGGTAATTTAGTCTTTTGTCCTGGGGATTCCAGAACAGAGAGAATCTTCCAATACCATCAACTGAGTCTCTTAAATGTGTGCTATATTCAGCATCAGCACCTTCACTTCATATTAAGTACCACTAACATCTGCCTGGTCCTTTCCTACAGATCAGATCAACTTTAGTGATTTTATCATACCACTTCAATCTCTTTATTCTGCATTGGTATCCATTTATGAAAGTTGTCAATTTTACTTATATATATATATTTACTTGCCAGTTAATTTTTTAAAGCTTTTATGGGAAAAAAACATGAAAAAAAAAAACTAGTAAAAGTTGATTAAGGTTGAGCTTAATCAAAATTTAAAAATGGGTATGGTCAGATACCGCACCGAGACGAGAACACAAACAAAACCTACGTTACGACCAATAGGCCTTCATCAGGGACAACAACACTGAACTAACAAATCAACATATAAGAAAAAAAGGGTCAACTCATCTGTTTCAGGTAGGGGACGCTTTCTCTGTCATCTGCATTGCATTCTTTAAGGAATGATAATGTAGCTTTGTTTTTGGACCTGCCATTAATGCAATTCTAAGGATTTTGTGAACACTAATGTCAGTAGATGTGTATAAAATTCAGCTAAACTTTCCATTTCCAATAGCATAGTCATCCACAAAATTAACACTAAGAACATTATTAATTATCTCAGAATATTTTTGTTCTGTGCATTTAAAATGTATTATTTTAACAGAAATACAATTTTTAGGACAAACCTCTTGCTCAAATACTAAAGAAGAAAATTGAATCTTTCGAGTTAAAATGGTGCAGAAAAGTTCTCAGAATAACATGGATTGCAAAAAAATAAAAACACAGAAGCTAAATATAAAACAAAATTGACTCATAATCCGTAGTTTAAGAAACTAAAATAATTTGGCAATATCAAACGCCACAACGGTTTAGAACAAACAATACTGCAGGATAATTGTACCTAATAAAAGAAGCACAGGCAGACCAAAGAGAAAGGGGACGGCATGGGCTAGTGGTTAAGTGACACGGCTCACAATTCGAAGGTGCTGGGTTTGATCCCCATCACAGCACTGGCCGTTACCCCAGGAAGCAAACCCTTAGAAAATGCAGGAGGAAGCAGACTCTTACCTAATATGGATGCCGAAGTCGGATGCATTGGGCCGACAGGCGCAAAATAAAAACCGCAGTGCAACCAACACGCCTTGGGGAATCAAGAAATAAGACGAACAAAAAAAAAAAAAAAAAAAAAAGGCCAAATAGAAGACTGACACAGACCAGTAAAAGATGTTCTGAACATGACAGCATTGAAGCTGAGAGAACTGATCAAAGATTGACAGTCTTACAGAGCAGTTGTGGTGTGAGCGTCGTTCTGCAAAGGATATGCTACATGATGTCATTTTACTGTCAGTGATTGTGATTTTATCAGCGTTCACAAATGCAGAATGACATGCTACATAGACAGCAATGTCTTCCTACCACGTAGCAGTAACACTACACTTTAGTTTACAGATATTGGTTAAAGACAGTGCTCTAAATGGAATTGCATTCATCTACTGTCCTGGCCATACTGGTATTTGTGGGAATGAAAGAGCTGACATCCTGGTCTCAGGACATCCGCAGTAGAGACATTGGCAATGGATAGAGATGACATTTTGAAGTTGAACAACAACCGTCTTTTGGATGAAGACAATGGAAGCAATGAACCAGCAATGCAAATACAGGCCGCAAGATTTTGCAATTATAAGTGGGTCCAGCAGAAAAGGTTGCCTGAGAGAATAGAGCAGGAGTGGAGTGTGTACCACCAGAAAGCTACAGGAACCATCAGTATCTACACTCTTTGCCATTTGCTGAGAGTGATTGAGCACGTATGGGTCTGCCCGAAGTGCAATGACATCAATTCTTAACAGAACAGAATAGATCTTGTAATCATTTCACATTTGGAAAGTTTTCAATGCACTTTGCTAGAATTGGCAAGCACTTCACAGAATCAGTTTTTTAAGATATCATTTAGTTTAGTTTAGTTTAGTCGAAGAATCAATATCATTGCACACAGTTTATCCCATGCGCTCTGTTATTTTCCATCATTTTGGAGAATCTCAGCACAATGCACGAACTCTGTTGCAGCAAGAGGATCTCGAAATAGATTGGGTTGATTTTTAACATAATCTTTAATTTTGCCCAGGCAGCAATTGTTAAGTCTGATCTCGAAGAAAATACCTGAAAGTCCATGTGAAAGTATCCCAGTATCCACCGTGATTTGAACCCGTGACCTCCAGCACCCGAGGCTGACGTCTTACATTGAGCCTAGTCAGTCCCCTATATATATATATATATATATAATTTGTCATCCATTATTTCCTAAATTTATGTTTATAAATAATGTTAATATCGTGCATTGTGATGTAACTGAAATAATTTGCTAACAAAGTCACCACATAGAAACTAAGATGTGAAAGTAAACTAAAACACTGTATAGCAGCAGTACCCTTTGTTACAGCATGCTGATCAACTCATAAAATATGGTGGAACTAAAACTTCACGGACACCGACGTTGATGTATCACTTTAATGTCGATTATATGTTCAAAAATTGAGGCAGATTTTTATCACTAATACTGATATGTTGTTGCCAACATGGCAGTTTCGATATTTCATTCATGTCAACTCTTCAGTAATGAAAATATGAAATAATTTTTTTACAGATTTTTAAATGAAAGAGGCCTAAAATCTGGTTAGCTATAATTTTACATAAAAGCTGCAGTGTTATGAAAAAATATAAACTATATTTTTGGCTATCAGCCAAAGCAGTTTTTTTTTTGTTCACTACTTTAAAAAAATCAGCCAGATTTAGTGGAAACAAATCTGTTGGCAATTCTGTTGAAGATTTGTATTTTTGTAGTGAATTTAGTTTCTGTTGATATCTTCAAGTTTCCCAAGCCAGTCTCCCTTTTTGTATCTTTAACTTGTACCTTTCTTATTGTCTATATTGCTGCCAAGATATATGAAAGAGCCCACATCTCGCAGGAGCATGTCAATAAACAGAATCTGATCATTGGTAATAGCACTGATTTGCAGCTGAGTGGTTTGCTATGTGTATGACAAGGACAAGAATAGCACCACTGCCCCACAGAAAGCATGTCATAAGAGATGACTAACTGTGTGACTTAACTTAACTTAGTAAGCTTAACTTACACAGTTAGTCAGTGACATGGCATAACACTGGCCATGGTTAGGGGGTTTGTTGAGAGCAGGCTGCAGGTCTACTTTGCTCTAGTGTTTGAGTCTATTAAGATGGACTCACACATCAGTAAACCACCCTCCATAGTGGAGTAATAAGCTGCTCGAGTCTAGCCCGCTAAGCAGGAAATCCTCCTCCTGGCTACATCCAGCTCAGGCCAGAGATGGGACCTGCATTGGGGCTTATACCCCTGAAGAAGTACAGGTCAACTAAGACTAAGACTGATTTACAAAACACATGTTTTGTCCAGTTATTTACAGAACCTAAAGTCTGTGATCATTCATCGAGCAAACTATAGCTATTATAACAAGTACAATTTTTTCAGAAATAATAAAATATTGTACCAGTTAGAATTATAGCAACAAATTCAATTTTCAGGAATTTTGAAAAGAAAAAAATAAATCATGAAATATTTTTCTGAAATCACAAAACATCTTCACAAAAAAAAAAAAAAAAAGACATCTGTAATAATGAGCGGTAATAATTATAGTAAAAAATGTAATTTATAAAAAATCATGGACAAAAATCTGAGCTCGTGTGCAGACATTTGCTTCTGTAAAGCTAAATATGTTGTATAACTGTAGTACTTATTAAAGTCCTTATGGGAATGTAAATGGTATGAAAGAACTGCTTCAAGAGTTCAATGTTCTTGTAAGAAAAAGATTGTACAGCAAGCTACAATGTTTTAAAACTGATCAGCACTTACATTTACAAATCTAGCTGTTAACCTTAAACTCTAAAACATTTGAAATAAAATGTTATTAAATTATAACAAAACTTAATAAGAAAATGATATCAATTTGTTCGAAATGGCAATTATATAAATTATAAATTTGTCTTATTCAGTGTCAAGCTCTTCATAATTTATTTTGTATTTCTGGTGCCTTCTGTACAATTTACATTGTTTTATTTGTGCATACTTATATTTATTCATATATAGACATTTATAATATCTTTGTGCTAAAGCAGGCAGCAATAATATAAAGACAAAAATTGGTAACGATAAACAAAATGGATATTTTAAAGCAATTACGGATGAATAGAAAAATATGTTTTTACCCTTTATAATATATACATATTTTCTGACATGTCACTGGTAAACTAAAAGTAATAAAAATAAAAATATTCTTAGCTGAAAAGCAACAATACTCACAGTATGTGAGAAAGTTTCAAATAGAGGGGTGAACAGTGAGAGATATACAGTATAACAGATGACGATGTAAGGCTTAACAAATGTAACAAAGATTTTATCCAAAAAATCACAAGAGAAATAAACATACTCTTATCAGTTTCACAGGTTTGGGTCTTCATCTGTGTAGTCATTTAACCCAGTAGATACATCTCTAGCAAACATCTCTTTGGATTTTTTCACCCGTGTGCGCAGTCCAAAACAGGTAAAGACCATACCCAAGGCAGTTCCCAGGAGCAGGCATCCAATGGCAACTCCAGAGACGGTATCTGAAGATAATGAGAAGAATATTTTCATCAAACAATATACTTTTAGCTGTGTGCTAAACACTGAAGTCTATACAAGAGTCTTTGGAAGGGAGGCAAAATATGTTAGACAGGTTCAGGCAAAGTATACTGACCAAGACCCTCACCTCAGCTTACTCGTAGCTCTCCCTGGAAATGGGCTGTTTTCATGGCAGCCTGGCTAACGAGGTGAGGGATTGATGTGATCCCCGTAGTAGTGAGCGAAATGCATATGAAGCCAAGCATAGCACAACCGTCAGGAGTACCATGGTCCACCTTCATCAGTACACTCGGGATGTGAGGAAAGCTACAACAACCTGCCACTTAACATCCTTTTCAGGGTGCACAAGAGTAAACCTACTCATTGTGGGCATTGGAAACAACACCAACATTCAAGAGTCTCTATTTATTTGTTCCCATTTAAATCCCATAATTCAATGACAATCTTAGGCTTGGCAATGTTATAATTCGCCATGTTTTTCCTCATGTTTAATTGTTGAAAATATAGATAGAAAATAATTAGTAAACTATTATTTAAAGTGTTTCTTTATTTTAAAAAAAATGCAATCTTGCATGTATTCCGAGGTTAAAATGACATTATATTACCGTTTTTTAAGTGATTAGCTTAGTCAAAAATATTTTTAAATATTTTTTTCAGATAAAATATGGAAAATCAATTTAAACAAAAATAAACAGTGACACCTCCTTATACTCGCAATTCCATTAATTGGGAAGGTGAATAAATAGGACCATGCTTACTTGACACTGTAGCACAGTTATGGGTATAGTCATTGACATTTTTACAGCAACAATTCCTTAACTTTGGCCTAGTTCACTGTGACCCACAATTGGCAATTTCTGTTTCTTCTTCAGGATTAATTCGGAAAAGAATGTGTCGTAGTCTATAACGATGATGCGATATCTGAGTCTTTTGGTCCTACACATCTGATTTCACCTAGCCTTTTTTGGTACTGGGTTTGCCTCCCTAATGCGATCCCTATTACTCTGAGCCAGAATACACTGACGCAGCCTTTTTCCAGGGCAACTGCTTGGAGGTGGAATAGATGTATTTGGAGGACATTTTACAACTTGACATAGGCCTAAATGAACACCAGGATTACAGAATTGTGACTAAACTGATTACAGTACTATTTTTAATTATCTGAAAAGCTGTCTCTAAGAATACAATGCCATAGAGAATGAAGTGTTACACAAGCTCTCAGCTTTTGTGAGGTGGGGTTCGAAGTTCCCTCCCTTGTGCCTTGGCATCACCAGCTCTGACAAGGGATCCTGTTTACAGCTCGGCAGACAAGCCTCAGAAGTCTTAGCTTCACAGCGAGTGGTAAGCGCTCTAACTGTTCCACCACTCAACCATAAGCAACAAATATGTCATAAAGTATCTGGAAGCATTCATATAACACCAAGTTTGGCAGCATTCAAATAAAACCAAGTTTGGAAGCATTCATATAAAACCAAGTTTGGAAGCATTCATACAAATCCAAGTCTGGAAGCATTCATATAAAACCAAGTTTGGCAGCATTCATATAAAACCAAGTTTGGAAGCATTCATACAAATCTGAGTTTGGGAGTATTCATATAATCATATAAAACCAAGTTCAACTAACCTGCATAGTAAAAACCGTCAGAAGCTGGTTTGTCAGAAGTTGTTAAGAGGACCTCATGTGCTACCCAAGTCCACATGGTTTTGTCAGCGATAGTATTCTTGGTGAGTAAGCGGAGATCATCACCATATAGTATTCCTATACCTGTATGTGCAGCAGAACAGTTCATTCAAGTTTAATGGTGGCAAGGTAACTCAATTTTAGTACTGTATAGCAACAGAAAGGTGATGATGAAGAGAACATGACTTTGATATTAAGGGTAGACACAGTTGTAGTGGAGAGACAGAGACAAATTTAGAAGCTTACAGTAATTAAATGCACACAATTAATTGTTTAAATATCTTTAATAATTATTTGTGTAAGAAACCAAAGCTCCATTTGAATATTTCACCACCTTTATTAATAAAACAACTTAAATAGTTTTTAAAGGAAAATGAGGTACTTTCATGAATATAGTAGAGAAAAATATAAATAGGTAATGGTCCACTGGCTGATAGTGACAAAAACAAAACGACACCTATGTTTCAGTCACAATGCCTTCATCAGGGACAAAAAATGACTGAAAACACCTTACAGATCCCAACAAAAAGTGGCCAAGAAAGTCATTTAATAAATATACAATTCTCTGTAATTAAAGAAGAGACGCCATTATTATCATTCTTTTTATTTTGCTTTAGCAGGGATTTGGCCCATCACTGGAGCTGGACATTTTTGTAAGAATCCTGTACCAAATATATACGAGGTGTATTCAAAAAGTATCTGACCTTTGGGCCGCAAAAATACAATTGCTCACCTGGAGATTTGAAACCCTAATCCCCTTCAAAGTACTCTCTTTGGAACTCCACACACTTCTCCCAGCGTTTCCGCCATTGTTGGAAGCATTTCAGAAAAGCCTCTTTGGGTACAGCTGGGTTGTCGCATTCTGCATAATATCTTCTCGTGACTCAAATCGGGTCTCTTTCAGTGGAATGTTCAGCTTGAGGAACACTACAGAATTGCGGTGGCATGTCGAGAGAATAAGGAGCTTGGTGAACCAGATGGAATGTTGCCTTTGGCCAAGAAAGTCTGATCAGAATGCGAAGAATGGGCAGGTGCGTTGTCATGATGAAGCTGTCAAGTTCCCGTTGTTCACAGGTCCAGTCATTTGTGTCAAACAGCATCCCTAAGGCGACAGATTACCTCCAGGTAGTACTCTTTGGTACATGTTTTGACTTTGTGGTGCGTAATCATGATGCACAACCCCAATGTAGTCAAAGAAATCGGTCAACATGATTTGACAATGTGTCATTTCGTGGTGAACAAAAACGGGTGCTCGGTACACTAAACACTGAAAGGTTGACTTGCCAGCGACTGATGCAATCTGCAGGCGGAGAAACATTCCAGCATGCACATGAGGTTCTTGCAGAAGGACAATACTCATTCATCATTTGCTCCCGTGGAAGTAAATCAAGGTTGGATACTTTTTTAACACAGTATGTGTTCTGGTGGTTTCAGCACTGCTTTTGTTTTTGAGGTTGCTAGCCTCATCCAAAGCTTTTCTTAGTCACGTGTGTATACTAAGATGTAGTGATCCTATTGTAGCATCCCTATTAAAGACCACAGCATCCCCAAGTATAATACAATTTTAAGGGTGTTAACTGGCTGGTGTGCAGAGCAAGATAGTAATGCACTGGTCACTAACTATTCAAGTAAAACCATAAATACTACACATTCTCCCTAACAATGAAAAAATTAATTAA
Organism: Ariolimax columbianus; assembly: GCA_036924085.1. NCBI lineage: Eukaryota > Metazoa > Mollusca > Gastropoda > Stylommatophora > Arionidae > Ariolimax > Ariolimax columbianus. The sequence goes on along the minus strand of JAVGWX010000004.1, from coordinate 78,824,092 downwards.
ATTTGACCATATTTTCCAAGAAATGCGTTTAAAAAAATCACAATAATGGTGGTTAAGATGTCATTATTGTTTTTACTATGATGTTTAGGAAACAACACAGAAAAAGAAATACCTCTGAGCTGCAGCTCTGCAACAAGCCTGTACTTTGAGATCAAGCTAGCCTGATCTTCAAACCATACTTGATGTTGATGTCCATCTTCTGTGTTCTGGAGGCAGATATACATTAAGAAATGTTGCTATGATAGTACAGAACAAGTCAAAATCTGCTAAGAATGATTGTATAATAATAATGTCTGAGCCCTGTTACGTCGGTCGGCCACATTCATGACCCACTGATGAAGGTGGCCCGGGGTCCTTCAGGCGGTTGTACTATGCTTGGCTTAATCTGCGTGTCGCTCACTACTACACGCATCATGTCGATCCCTTACCTCGTTAGCCAGGCTGCCATGAAAACAACCCGTTTCCAGGGAGGGCTACGAGGAACCCACGGTAAGAGTCTTGGCCAGTATGTTTTGCCTGACCCGGACTAACATGTCTGATCAGTATATTTTGCCTCACCAGACATTAGTCTTCCTTCCCGAAGCCTCCTTGTATTATACAATATACTGGGTCATCAAGAAATCACTATATCTGCTTTTCAGATTGTTCCAATATCATAGAGTAACTAGCAACAAAAATACTTTTATTTCTACAAACAAATGGGTACTTACATAGTAATTTAAATATGGTGCGCTAAACAAGGCATCATATTGATGATAATAAAACTCAGTGATATTCTTTTGTATGATGTCTCCAATAGAAACTTTTTTTCGCTTGCTGAAGTCACATTTGGTGCTGTTATATTGTGTCACATCTTTCAGAATGCAAATCCCATTCTGTTAGACAGAAGACACAATTAAGTCATTTCTTCTTGCAATCATGCACATTCAGCCTGAAAATTATACAATGGTACTAATCTTACTTACTTTTTTTATTTTATTTGATTCTGGAGTCAAGATATCACTAGAAGTGGTACCTTTTAACATAACTCATTACCTGTTAATATCTTCTTCTTCTTTTACGTTCGTCATGAAAATGATGTTGTGTTATAATTTACAGCAAGGCTGCAATATCTGCGCCTTTTGGTCCAACACATCAGATTTCAGCTGGTCTTTTTTGTGTACTAGTACTAGGTTTGCTTTCCCACTGTGATCCCCTTTCTCCCTGCCAGACTACACCAGAGCAAGCTTGTTTCCCGGGCTGCCGCTTGGAAACGGAATAGGGTCTTGGTCAGCTCTGGTCCGCTGACCCTAACATAATAACCAGCTATGAGTTGCTGGATGCTGTCAGCTCATCCACTGTGCTTCATCTTCAGCCCCTGTTAAAACCTTTACTACTCTGTAGGTCTGAGAAGAGGCTCAAACGGTATGCCATACTCTACTATAATTTTATTTTTTTTAAACGGTGCGCTGCTTAAAATTCGAAAACGCTGCTAATTTGAAGCTAAGATAGTTATACTTCCTTTTCTACCAACTTGGACCACAAACGAGTAGATAGATTTTTATGAAAAGAGTTCTGAAAGGATATATTCTTCTTTTAAGATCGGTTTGGACGCGGCCCATTATTAGGGATGGTGAAATAAGTTGTAAAACATCTTTTATAAGTAGAATATGTTTTGTTCGTTTATTTAGATGTAATAAATACGTTTGAAGTGGAAACTAACAGATATGCCTAGCTTAAAAATAAAAATGTAAGTGTTTTGTTGTGATTTCTATGGATTATTTGAGGAGCGATACACGCTATTTGGTGTGTCTAAATATTAGTTTGTGTTTTGTTTTATAAATTTTCACCTTCATCTTCTTGTATCTCAGAAACTAACACACACACAACAAAAACAATAACACGTTCTTTATTTATTTATGTCATTATACACATTAAAATCATTTCAATAGACCAACATATAAAAAAGTTTACAGGTTTTCAAAGTCAGCAACCATAGTAAAATGTGACGTGATATATATATCTGGTTATTTCCCCACTTTGCTTCTACACAAAATTGATACTTACAACGACGCTTTCACAAGTGTAGTCATGACCATGCCAGGGAACGCCAAGAATGATCCTGTTATTGGGGACATGATGAGAATTGTATTCAGAAATACCTGTACGATGGAAAAACAGAAATACAACTGTCACTCACAGTATGGATTTCTTGAGTAACTACAGTAATCTGACAAATGTTAATATGCTAGGGATACTGATTTATTGTATCGATCCAAGTGAAGCATGGGGCCAACACTAAAGCTGGTTCCTTGACAGGAAACATGCATATGAGCATTTGCAATGGTGGTTTCAGTTGCAGTGGTTTTACATGATGAGGTTGCTAGCACAATGATCTTTAGTCATCTTTTATGATATAATACATACATTAGAAGAAAACATGGGGGAGGAGTCGGACCTCCTACCAGACGAGTTAGTTGGGTGGTGGATAGCTGAAAGGTCTCCATATGTGGATGTTAGCAGTGATAACCAAATAAACAGCCGTGAACCAGTGGTCTGCATGGGGGTAGCCCTTCCATCATGCAAAAACACAAGAGGCCAATCCCATTTTTGTCTACCGACCCAATTACACGTTCCCAAAGGAAGAGAACTGAACAGGCCTTAAACATGATGAACTGGCCTGAATTATGGACTACGATTTTTGAAATATGGAATATTTTAAGTTTAAACGGAAAGGAGAATGAGCTCATGGAAGAAATCCTAACTCACATAGAAACTAAGGAAAAGAATCTTGAGGGTAATATGGAGATCCCTGTACCGACAGAGCCAAATTGTCCAGAAGTCACAGGGACACCATCAAGGGATGGACATTTGTCCTCGAACGCATTAATGTACTAAACCTTACGTAAGAAGGCAAGTTAGTGAACATCGTCATTGTTTATGTCCCAAATGAGAGGTGTAGTAGTAATCTGCCTTGACAACAATTACCTGCCACGCACTCGACTGTGTCCGCAATGAACAGCTGTGGTACAGTCTGCACACAGTGAGGGTAAAGTCATTCCTGTTTGGCCTAGCCAGAAGGTGCATGAGCAGCTGTGTGGGTAGAACCATGTAGGAGAGAGTCTGTCTACCACTTCTAATGTTCATGGCCTGCTTCAGTGCTGGTAGGTTGGGACATCCTCTTGAAGTTAGACCATGTGCCCGAACAGACATGAGTACATTATATGCATAAAAAGATGTCCCGAAGGTGAGCTGCTGGGTGGTTCAGCTTCAGCCACAATGACAGTACTTCAACAGATAAAAAAACAACAAAGCTCACACCTTCAACAGCCTAGTCAATCCAGCAATGGTGTATAACTGTGAGGTGACAAACCTCAGAAAAAGTGACATGGCGCTGCTTCAAGCTACTCAACGAGCGATGTAGCGTAGAACCTGTCACTTTCACTACGAGACCACATCTGCAACACCCCCCATCAGGAGTCAAACCTGCTTCAATGGCATCACAGATACAGCATTGATCAGAAAGTACAGGTGGGCAGGTCACGTGGTACGCATGAGTGAACACCAGGACTACAGTATAACAGTGGGAAGTGCAGAACAACCATCTGAGGATCTACAAGCTCTAGTTAAAATTCAAGACTATTCCTCAACTATCACGATTTAACAAGAGAATAGCAAGCCATCATCTTCACCACAAAATATCACAACAGGTAACACATAGCAAAATATCACACCAGGTAACATATTACAAAATTCACAACAGGTAACATATAACATAGAATATCACAACTGGTAACATATCACAAATATCACAACAGATAATATATATTAGAATATCACAACAGGTAACACATAACAGAATATCACAACAGGTAACACATAACAGAATATCACAACAGGTAACACATAACAGGATATCACAACAGGTAACACATAACAGAATATCACAACAGGTAACATCAAAAATATAACAACAGGTAACACATAACAGAATAATATCACAAGAAGTAACATATAACAGAATATCACAAGAGGTAACAATCACAAATATCACAACAGGTAACACATAACAAAATATCACAACAGATAACACATAACAGAATATCACAACAGGTAACACATAAAAAAGCACCCTGAACCTAGAGACATATTTGTTAGCTTTTACTGAACCATTGAAGAAAAGATTTGCCTGGGGCATTGTCTCTGTATGCTAACTGGTGTATTCATTGTGTTAACACTGGTTTTGCTATAGAAATGTCTGAATCGAAAACAAGGTCATTTCCGCCGCACAGACATCAATAATAATGGCGATTTTGACTTTAGATCATTCTTTAACGGTTTTTTTCTGTTTCACATGGATTTAGAGGGTCATCTCATTATTGACTGTGATGAAGTTAAGTTGTTGCAACAGATTTTTCTGAGGTGCACCTGTTTAGATTGTTTATGTAGATGTTACAAATACGTCTGTAGTAGAACTAACAAATATGCTGATCTAGTTAGGAACACTATCAGTGCTTTGTGGCAATTTCATGGATTTACAAGACAACTGGTGTACTCAAAAATGGGTAAGTCTAAATGTTTGTGACATAATAACAAAAATGTGGACCCTAGAAGGTTAAAAAGAAGCAGTAAATACTAACCATAGAGCAGCTTTGATAGTGGAATGTTTGCCTTTGCTCTACATTTCATATTATCTAAATCAGTAAAACTGTCAGGATTGATAATATACAAGTCACAAGCATCCTTGGAAAGCTGAGTGAAGTCACAGGAAGCCTCGCTCTCAGCGCAGGGAGGTCTCCATGGAATGATACAGGCAATCTGGAAAAATACAGAAACATTGTCACTGAAACTGAGTATATTGTGCCTATTGCAAAAATAGCAAACCATTTTGGTGTGCATTACTAACACTCCAGCTTCAACAAAAAATGTAAAATTTTAAAAAGAAAATGTTTTTGCTAATCATAGTATGGTTTCATCAAACAGTGTGTTTAAGAAAACCGTGAATGGATGGATGAAATCGTAGTTAGTAATTTATCATCTAACTCATTTGCTGCTGCACGCCGCAGCTTTCAGATTGATCAATTATGGCCACCAGTGTCACATTTGAGATAGATAGAAAACTAATCTAATTAAAGACAAATCCATCGACACATTTTAAAATCAATGTTATTGGAATACATCTGTAGATTTTGTAATTTGTTACAAAGTTTTGTACATTTGATTGGTATGGCAAAAAAAAAGCAAACATTTCAACGAGAAGTGGAATTAGCTAGATACATAATAACAAGTATAAATATTAGTATTTTTCTTAAGTAGATGTGTTTAGTTTATTTATGAAGATGTAATAAATACATTTGTAGTAGAAATTAACAGATAGGCCGATCTTGTAAAAAACACTATCAGTGTTCTGTGACAATTTCAAAGATTGATTTGGATTCTGGCCATATCCAGAAATAGGTGAGTCTAAAGGTTTGTGCTATTTTTCACCATTTCCACCTTCATCTTCTTGTATCTCAGAAACTAACACACACACAACATAAACACCAACAAGATCTTTATTAATTTATGTCTCTACACACAAACAAATCATATGTATAGACTGCCAAATAAAAAGGTTTTAGGCTCTCAAAATCAACAACCATAGTAAAAAATAATGCCGTCACAAGATGAAATTTGTGTCAATTTTTAATGGAGGGTGGCTCAGGAAAATGCTCTCATCTTTCCCCACAAAGAGACAAGGATTGTGATTCTCTGATGAAAAATGGGCACACAACTGCTTTAGTTATAAGAAGAAGGTAGCAGGGAAAGGATGCGACTATAACTGAGAGGTGACATGTTCCTTTCAAAAAATGAATGAATGAATGTGCGAAAAGGTGAGTGTTCAAATCCTGCAAGTTTTAAGCTCCCCCTGATCTCGACAGAGGTGATATCAGGCACTCAGTCCTATTGGAGACAGATGATGAACTTGGAGGTGTCATGTACACTCTGTGCACGTAAAAGAACCCTTGGCAGTTGAAAATTGTAAAGAGCAGGCTGTCAGCCACTGTCCAGGCAAAAAAACAAAAGGTAACAAAATTCCTACCCAATAGTTGACTGCATGAAGGCAAAAAAAAAGACTCCATTATACAAACACACAAAAGGCCAATCTCCTGTTTGTCTGTATACTCGATTGCAAGTATATACAAAAGTACTTCTATACCCCCAGGGGTAGAAGAGAAGTGACTAAGAGGAAGAAAGAAGGTATCAAGGAATGGAACTGGTTGCCTCATCTTATAATGCTGAAGTTCCCGTACAGGCCACAACAGACTGAGGTACCATCTATTTAATAAACTGAAGATAGGTGGCACTGACGAATGCACCTGTGGTACAGGGAAAATGACCGCTGAACATCTGCTGCAAAATTGCCCAACATACGAGGACCAGAGAAAGCACATGTGGCCATCACCAGTGCCAAAACTAGACAAGCTCTATGGCAGTGTCGACAGCCTCAGGAAGACAGCTGCTTTCTTCGAACAAATTCAAGTTGACGTCTGACAGCGTACGAAGAAGAAGAAGAAGATAATACTGAAGTTCTAGTATGATAAAATCTTCAACACTTCCATCCTATACAATAGTAAGAGAAAGTGATGGATGTGACACCCGTCATTGAGGCCAAGCGTGATGTTCTGATTACACACAAGCAGCTTCCAAATACAGGCACTCTGCACACCTTCAAGTCTGCCAGAAGTCACATTCAACAAGCAGTTCATCATTGCGCAAATGAATGATAGCTGCAGTTCAGTGAAAGAATTTAGACTACCGCAAAAACAGGGAACATCAGGCAAATGTACGATGGTATAAAGAAGGATATTGGTTCTATAAGTAGGAAAACAGCACCACTTTAAAACCATTACATGTGAGAAAATAAAGAACAGACAAAGGATAGCAGATAGAGCTATGGGTCGAGCACTATTCTGAGCTCTATTCATGTGGCAATATAGTCACTCTCACAGCGCTTGACAATGCCAAAAGCTATCCCAGTGTGGGTGAGCAGAACATCCAACCATCTCTAGTAGGTGATTTTAATAAAGCCACTAACATCTTGGCACTGGGAAGAGCACCAGGCAGCAATGGGATCTCACCTGATTTGATCAAACACTATGAAGGCGCATGTTTGCAACCGATGTGTATGATATTATGCCACTGTTGGAAAAGGTCATTATACCCTAAAAAAATTAGATGCACAGATTGTAACATTAAACAAAAATAAAAGTGATAGAAGTGACTGTAATAACTATAGAGATGTCTCTCTACTCGGTGTTGCAGCCAAATTCTTCACCAGAGTAATCTATCTTCATATGGCTAAAAAAATTTGCGCATGTGTATCCGGAGTCGAAGTGTCAATTCAGGTTTAGCAAATATATTTAGTAGATCAACATGACTTTTTTCTCTTCAGCAGCTTCAGGAAAAGTCACTCAAGCAGAATCAGCCCTTTTATATTGTCTTCATTGACCTGACAAGGGTATTTGATTTGGTTAGCTTGGATGGACTTCAAAATCCTCTGCCCAAGCAAACTGTTTTGACTAATTATATGAGGCCATGAAACAGTCAATTTGATGGTAGGAGATCATAACCATTTGGTATTTAGTGGTGTTAAGCAAGGCTGAGTCCTGGCCCTAACCAATGCATTTGGTATTTGCAGTGGTGTTAAGCAAGGCTGAGTCCTGGCCCTAACACATGCATTTGGTTTTGCAGTGGTATTAAGCAAGGCTGAGTCCTGGTCTTAACATATGCATTTGGTAACACAAATAACAAAATCTGCCTTCACACTAGGTCAGATGGTCGGCTGCTTAACCTTGCAATGTTCAGGGTCAAAGTGAAGATCAAGGAGGCCCCATCAGGGACTTGCTTATCGCTGATGATGCTAGAATTGTCACCCACAGTAAGCAGAAACTTCAGTCCTTGATAAGATCGCTTCTCCAAAGCATGCTAAGATTATGCTTTCACAAAAAGTTTTAGCAAAACAAATGTACTGGGATAGGAAGTAGATGCCCTGTCAACACTTAACATCGTTAATTATTAATTGACAGCTGTGCACCGATTCACATATCTGGAGTCCCTCATCAATGCCAACCTCTCTCTAGAACCAGAAATAGATAATCACATCGACAAAGTTGCTGCTAAATATACTTGTCTCACAATGCATGGAAAAACCAGAAACTTACAATTTAAACCAAGGCCATGGTTTATAAAGCATGTGTCATCAACATGCTCCTATATGGTCATGAAACTTGAGCAACCTATGCCAAACAAGTGCACAGGCTTAACACCTACAATATATGGAGCCTACAATTTATTCATGGAATTACATGGAGAGACAAAGTGACAAATGCAGAGATGCACTCTCGCACCAGTCTCCCAAGTATATGCACTCTCCTTAGACAGCAAAGACTACAATCATGTTCGTTGCATGAAAGATGGTTACATCCCCAAAGATATCCTCTATGAATAGCTGACAGATTGCAAAAGGACAGTTGACCGACCAGGTGAAGTTTAAAGATGTGTGTAAGTGTGACATGAAGGCACTGGACATGTCTGACATCCTGGAAAAAGGGAAGATGCAGACCGACCCAAGTGGAGATGATCTGTCAAGAGCCACCTCATGCTGGGTGAAAAGTAGCACTTACAACACAGAGAAGTGAAATGACAACACAACAAGGAAAAAGAAAACCACAAACTCAGTAGAGAATTACCACTCCAAGGTCACATCATTCTATAGTCAGTCATGACTGAAATGTGCTACTACTGCTAAGCTATGGGACTACCTCTTAAAAAACCTGTCACTCATTATCAGATGAAGGCTTCAATACACACCTTAACTATCTCTGTGACTTCAGCTATTTCTTCCTTCAAGGTGCTCAAAACTTTGACTATAGCGACATGGTCTTCTTCAAAGCTGTTAGTATCCGATGAGAAGTAGGGCACTAGATTGACAGTGATGATTTCTGCATGCCAGTTTCTCTGCTGTGATATCACAGACTGGACCCATTCCTTTGCTTCTTCTGAGGTATCATTTATCTGTCCAGATTCAGAGAAGCTCAACTCCACTGAAATCACACACATAAAAGCCACATTTTTTATTCATCTTTGTTTTTAAGTTACTCAAAACTTAGACTTATTTTTGTAAATAAAGTTCATAAAAAACTTTGGTGAAAAACATAAATTATTCTGAAAGAACAGGTAATATACTTTTAATTTATTAAATTAAAAACAATTTCAATTTAAAGAAAGTGATTAATAAATCGAGAAGATAAGACAGGAATAAAAAGTTACTAAAGATATAAAGGCGGCTTGCTTTCCCAGAGTCTCTATAATGCATATTCTGAGATAATGATGCCAAGGTTATGCGGAGTTGTTTGTAATAGGGGTGTCACAGTTAATGGTACGTCAGCTAATCTCATCAAATTGTCTGATGACCAAACGTTAGTGGGAGGGTCAGTAGGAATTTTGCAAATTCTGCTTGAAACAATGAATGGCACAACCAAAGAATTTGGCACGAAAATAAACACATCGAAAACAAAGACTTTGGTAATATCCAAGAAACATAGGCAAATAAATATATTCATCAATGGAGAAATAATCGAACAAGAGCAGAAGTTTAAATATTTTGGGCAAACCATAACAGAAGATATCCGCAATGAGACAGAAATTAAGGTAAAGGAGGGCTTAAGAGAAAAACATAAATTGTTAACCTCAAAGAATATCAGGACAGAAGACAAGAATAATCAACACTCGTATATGGTTGAACTGTATGGAGCCAACACGTGGACGCAATCATGTTAACCTCAAAGAATATCAGAACTGAAGACAAGAATAATCAATTGACAGAACAGAGATTTATAACGTTTCAGATAAGTATTAGTGTTGAAAATTAATTTGTGTAATAATAACATAGTTGTGATTGTAGTTTATTGTAGCATACGTATTTTCAAATATAGTGGCCTTGTTATAACAGATAGTTAGTGACTTGACAGAATTAAATAGCGTAGAACAGTGAGCGGTAGTAACACTCAGATAACACTAGGCCTAGTCGTTTTGATACTTTGTAGAAAGTTAAATACCAGCGACATTTGTTTGTTCCTTTTTTGGCGTTGCTTTAAGAATTATACATTTTATTAGGTATTAATATAACTTATTGGCTAACGGAAATAAATAGCAAAATTAGTATGGCCACTAAGACGAGACGAACTGCTGCGAGGAAAGGCCAAGTCAGATTATGTGATTTGTGTGGCGAAAATGTTAGTATTACTACAACGTTGGAAGATGAAGGAACCGTTTTATGTAGGATATGTAGAGTTGAAGAGAGGCAGGCACAAATGGAGTGCAATATAAGGGAAAATGAGAAGAGATTAGAGGAGATAGAAAAGAGGCAGATGGAAATAGAAGGGAAACAAGTGAAAATGGAGGAAATTTTAAAGAAGCTACAGTCAAGGTGTAGTCAAGGAAGTAAGGGAGATTTGAGTGAGGAAACAGCTCACAGGGCAGAGAGCTTTGGAGAGAAGTATGCACATATAGGTGAGGGGTCAGTTTTGGTAGTAGGAGATTCAATGGTGAGAGAGGTTGGCAGACATTTGTCTAAACAACACAACATGTTTGAAAGAATGGATATTGGGGGAGCAAAAATAGAGGACATAGAGGGGAGAATAAAGAGGTTAGATGACAAAGGAAACAGTCATGTGGTAGTATTGGCAGGTACAAATAATGTAAAGAGAGATGGTACAGAAATAATTATGGATAAATATAAAAGTCTTATGAGAACACTTAAGGAAAAAAAGTTTAGAAAGGTCACAATGATGGGCATTTTAGACAGAGCAGATGGGTCAGACTATCTAGATAGCAAAATAATAGGTATCAACCTTAGGTTACAGGTGATGTGTGCGGACATGGGAATGGAATTTATTGATGTTAAAGTAGACAAAAGTAAAATGTTAGATAGGGGAGGTTTACATCTAAATGAGATAGGACAGCATGTTGTAGCAAAGTATATGTTCTATCATTGTGTTAGAAATTTAAACTAGTTAGGCCTATGAAGTATGAGACTAAAGATAGGCCTACAATAGGGTGCTATAGAGGATGTAGTCAAAGGGGTAATTTGGTGTCAGGGAAGTGTGAAATACATAGTAGAAAAGCAAACACTAAAATGATAAAGCAGAAGCAAAAAGAGGAAAACCAACAACATTACAAACTAAAATGTTTTTATGCAAATGTGAGAAGCATAGTAAATAAAAGAGAAGAATTGGAACTGTATGTAGAAGAAGAAAAACCAGATATAATAGGGTTAACAGAATCATGGACATATGAGGAGATTGCAGATAGTGAACTTGAAATTGAGGGATATACAATGTTAAGGAAAGATAGGATAATTGGAGACAAAACTAAGGGAGGTGGCGTTTTATTATACTGTATAAATTCTGTTAATATAACGATCAAAGATTATTTATCATGTGGTAACAAAAATGAAAGTGTATGGGGAGAAATAGAAAGTGGGGGTGAAAAAACAGTGATTGGAGTGTGCTATAGATGTCCATCAAGTCAAAAAGAGGAAGATGAGGAGCTGATTAGTAGCATAGCAAAGGCAAGTAAAGGGAAATTATTATTAATGGGAGATTTCAACTATCCAGAAATAAAATGGGATATGGCAGAAGCACTTGTAGAGTCAAAACCTTTTGTTACGTGCATAACTGACAATTTTTTAATTCAACATGTAGAAGCAGCCACCAGAGGCAAAAACATACTCGACCTAGTTTTTACCACAGAGGAAAATATGATTGAAAACGTTACCGTTGGGGAACTGTTTGGCTCAAGTGACCATCAAATCATCCGTTGGGATCTTATTGCAGGGAAAGAAGTAAACATAAACACGCGAACATACGACTACTCTAAGACAGATGTTAAGAGGATGAAAGAGGCAGCGAACCACATAATCTGGAAAGATATTATTGTAGGAACAGATGTTGAACAGGAGTGGGAAAGTTTTAAAACAGTTCTAGAAACGCTAAAAGAGGAATGTGTTCCATGTAGGGAGGTAAACCCCAAGCGTAAAAAGTGGATAACTAGATTTGTAGTGAAATGTAGAAGAGCAAAAAATAAAGCATGGCAAAAATATATAGAGGCAGGTAAATCAAAAGAAACATATGTAAAATATTTGGACAAGCAGAACATATCTCAGAAAGCGAATAAAACAGCAAAAATAGACTTTGAAAAAAAACTTGCTCAGAGGATCAAGACTGACAGTAAAAGCTTCTTTTCTTATGTTAGAAATAAACAAAGAACGAAAGACAAAGTAGGCCCTCTCATAGACAGTACAGGGAAAATAATAAGTGAGAATAGGGAGGCTGCTAATCTGCTTAATCAGTACTTTGGCACAGTCTTCACAAAGGAGGACTGCTCCGAGATCCCAGAGCCTATAGATATTTTTCAAAGAGACATGGATACAGCGGGATTAAGATCAATCTGTATTACAGAGGAAATGGTTTTTAAAAAATTGGAGGGGTTGAAAGTGAATAAATGTCCAGGTCAAGATGGTATTCACCCAAAATTGCTGTATGAAATTAGAAACCAACTAGCAAAACCATTGGCTATATTATGTTCTCAATCACTTACAAAAGGGATTGTTCCACGGGATTGGAAAGATGCAGGAGTGACCCCCTTATTCAAAAAAGGCAAAAAATCAGATCCGGCAAATTATAGACCGGTGAGTTTAACGAGCATAGTCTGTAAATTGTTAGAGTCAATAATCAAAGAAAACATTGTAATGCATTTAGAAAAATTTAATCTAATTAGAAATAGTCAGCATGGGTTTACTAGAGGGAGATCATGCTTAACAAATCTATTAGAATTCATGGAGGAGGTTACTAAAATCATAGATAAAGGGGAGCCAGTGGATGTTATTTATCTAGACTTTGCAAAGGCCTTTGATAGAGTACCTCATCAAAGATTATTTCGAAAGTTAAAATCACATGGAATAGGTGGGGAAGTTGCCAAATGGATTGAAAATTGGTTAACAGGAAGAAGGCAGAGGGTGGGCATAAATAAGGAGTACTCTGAGTGGAGTGAAGTGAAAAGTGGTGTGCCACAGGGCTCGGTTTTGGGACCAATTTTGTTCTTGATATATATAAATGATTTGGACATTGATATGAGATCCATGATTGCAAAATTTGCTGATGACACAAAACTATGCAGTAGTGTCTCATCTAAAGCGGAAGTGGATATATTGATGTCGGATTTAGATAAAATTCGAGAATGGTCTGTAAGCTGGCAAATGGAGTTTAATGTAGATAAATGTACAGTCATCCACATGGGTAGATCCAATATGGAACATAAATACAGAATGGGAGAAAACAATATTAGAAAGATAGATAAGGAAAGGGACCTAGGGGTTATAATAGATCATACAGGAAAGGTGAGTGAGCAAGTTAAGGTAGCAGTGAAAAAGGCAAATGCAATGTTAGGTATGATAAAAAGAAATATTAAACATAGGAGCAAGGAAGTGATCGTCAAACTGTATAAAGCTTTAGTTAGACCTAGATTGGAGTACTGTGTACAGGTGTGGAGTCCTTATCATAGAGGGGACATAAACATGCTAGAAAGAATACAAAAAAGAGCGACAAAGATGATAGTTGGATTCCAGAATTACAGTTATGAGGAACGACTCAGAAAAACGGGCCTACAGTGTCTCGAAGAGAGAAGAATTCGTGGTGACTTAATACAGGTTTATAAGATGATCAGAGGAATCGATAAATTAGACTATAACAAGTTTTTTAAAATACAGCCACCTACAATAACACGAGGGCATAGCCACAAGCTGATTAAAGAGAGGTCCAGGTTAGATATTAGGAAATATTTTTTTAGTCAGAGAGTGGTGTCTGCTTGGAATGCATTGCCAGGGGAGGTGGTGGAGGCAGGGACAGTTAATGCGTTTAAGAATAAACTGGATGCGCATAGATTTTAGAGCAAGGTGATGTAAATGTAACTGGTTGTATACAGACTCTGCAGGGTCTTCTAAACCAGTATAAAGACGTTAAGTTAAGTTAACACTCGTATATGGTTGAACTGTATGGAGCCAAAACAGGGACTCAATCATGTGGGCGCACAAAAGCAAATATTGCATATGATACAAACATTTTGGTTGAGTTGGCTGGGTCACAATATGAGACATGAAAGTCTCTTACAGGGCAAGATTCAAGGGAAGAGAGGACTTGGGCAACCAAGCCTCACCTTTACATTTCAGGCATGCAGAGACATTAAAGTACAAACTTTTGCTGTAATGAAGAGAACTGCAGAGGATAGGGTCAAATGCAGAGACATACTCAGACAACCTTACAACCAGTATACGGACTGATCAACCAGATGATGATGATAAAAGATATAAAAACATATGACACTTTTTATTTCCATTGATGGAGGCAACCTTGATCATATATAGGTCTGAGAAATGAAAGCAACTAGCTCCTGCAGTTGCTATGTAGTGTACAGGCTAGGTTTTCATTCTACTTCTGAAATAAACAAAGCAATACCCTGTTAAGATTTTGAACCCATGTCCCTTCGGTCAGAAGATCCTTGTCCTTCATTCATCCTCAGATCAAGGTGCAGGTCTCTCTTACAAAGGACACTGTTGTTTGTGAGGCTGTTTTATCTCCATGCAGCTTTTGTCACATTTCAGTCTCGCAAGGCCAGTATTGTTCTCTCTCTGCTCAGCTGTGTAATGGAGTATATACAGTGCCTCTGCTTCTGCATGGAAGTTATTGGAGTGTGTTCCTGTTATTAATACTCAAGTTTTTTTCTTCTCTGTTCCTTAATCTGTAATATATCCCTCCACCTCCATTGGAAGTGGCTTCATAAGATGAGCCATCTGTATATACATGTATCCATGTTTCTGATGGCTATACTCTCCTAATGTATTCTTCTGCGATAAATTTCCTTTCTATGTTGGAAGATTGATAAACAAACCTCTCAGCCACTGGTTACTCACATAGATTTACTGCATTATGTCATGAACATGTTGGTAACCATGCAGGGCTCAATCTCTCCAAGGCAATGTGTTAGTCCATTATTATTGGCCCGTGTGTACATTTCCCAGTTACACCAAAACATGCACTGTCCTCAAACAGGGTGAATGACTCCAATATCATGAAGTTCACCCGTGTACACTGGACCGTGGAAATACAACACAGGTTAACTGAAAAAATATTGCAAATTGCCAAAGACCATTCCAGGACAATCGAAGGGGAAAAAACACAACACATTTACCAAGTGTAAGTCATCAACTAGTGTGAATTCCAATAACATCCGTGGCCTGGCTACATCCATAATGAACTAAAACACGAGAACAAGAGCAGACCGCGGCCGGTCGGGCACCATTTTGGTGCAGTTCATATTCTAATAACATCGGACTGCAACTGATGTTTTGTGTGCTACCAATTTAAATAGAATGGAACCATAAATAGTTAAGATTTTTAGATCACAATTTTAGCTCAATTTGTTTAATATCAATTTATTTTATTTTGAAGAAAACAATATTTGACATACAGAGTTGCACTACTTGCAGTGGACTGTAAGACATAAATATGAAAAATTAGGCAGGAGGACTGGAAAGAATTCAATATATTTCAAATTGTCAAAAAATCATTCCTGCCTGAAATTCTGAGAAATAGTAATCTGTAACTAAAAAATTGATTATGTACCTGTAATGCCAAACTTCCTTCCCTTACTGTGAGCTATGCACATTGTGTTGGCCTCCTGTTTGTTGGTGATGTTAAAACTAGAAGGAACAATGAGGCTGGTAATGGAATCCCAACTCCAAGCACTCACATCTGTTGTACCATTACTGAACACAAGCACCTGTTAAAAGTCAATTCTTGTCATGTAATTCAAGTATAAAAAGAAAAGCATATTATACTTTGGGGAACTGAGACGTTAGTCCAATCAGGCTCAATATACTGACCAGGATGTCAGGTCAAATACACTGACCAAGACCACAATCTCTCTTTCATGTAGCATTCCCTGGAAACAGGCTGTTTTCAAGACAGCCTGGCTGACAAGATTTGAATCAGTGTGATCCCCATAGTAGTGAGCACCCCACAGATGAAGCCAAGCATAGCACAACCACCTGGAGAACTACGGTCCACCTTTATCAGCATGCTCGGGATGCGAGGAAAGCTACAACAACTCGCCATTCAATGCCCTTTTCAAGGTGCACAAAAGAGTAAAATTATTCATTGTGGACAATAAACAACAACAATATTATACTTTGAGGTAAACAAGAGAATTTCTTAATAAGAATATATTTAGCCTTGAACAGGTCATGTTTAATCTTTAATCATTTGAACTTTGGCCACATAGCCCAATGTTGTTGTTGTTGCTGAATATCCATAACAAGTAAGTTTATTCTTTTGTGCGCCCTGAAAAGGGTGTTAAATGGCAGGTTGCTGTGGTTTTCCAAACATTCTGAGTGTGATGAAAAAGGATGGCCGGTGTCTTTCAGGCTGTTGTGCTATGCTTGGCTTCATCTGTGTGACACATTACTATGTGGATCATGTTGATCTTCACCTTACTTAAGCAGTATGATCCATGGAGAACTGCTTGGAAGCGATGTGGGATTTTAGTCAATATGTTTACCTTAACTTGACGTCTTTATACTGGTTTAGAAGACTCCACAGAGTCTGTAAACAGCTAGTTTTTTTTGCATTTACTTGATCTAAAAATAACTATGTGCATTTAATCTTTTCTTGAATGCATTAATTGACCCTGCCTCCACTATTTCCTGTAGCAATGCATTCCAAGCATTCACCCCTCTCTGACTAAAATATTTCCTCGTATCTAATCTGGACCTTTCTTTAATTAATTTGTGGCTATGCCCTTTTGTTCTTGTATGCAGCTGTATTTTGAAAAACTTGTTATAGTCTACTTTATCCTTTCCATTGATTATCTTATAAACTGTATGAAATCACCTTGAATTCTTTTCTTTTCTAGATACTGAGTCTTTCCTCATAACTATAAATCCAGAATCCCACTATCAGTTTTGTTGCTCTTTTTTGTATCTTTTCCAGCATATTTATATCTCTTCCACACATGTACATGTCATACCAGCATTTGTTTGCACTGCACCTTCACTGTTTGCTTACAAGGTACAAATGACATTGAGTATTTGACCCTCCACACCATATTCCTCCTTTACCTGCCATAGCTTACATCAGTTTCCAGATGAAATGTCTTTTCCTGATCAATGAAGGCCATGTGGAATTTCTTATTGTATTCTATGGTATTTTTTTCCCTTAACTGCCTGAACGTAAATATAGCATCCGTACATCCCCTACTTTTTCTGGGATCCTGATTTTGAAACACTGAGTAGTGGCTAATAGCTTGTACTCGCTGTGCAAGGACCCGTGAGAAAATGTTTCCGACATGGCTCAGGACAAATATGCCCTGTACTCGCTGTGCAAGGACCCGTGAGAAAATGTTTCCGACATGGCTCAGGACAAATATGCCCCTATAAGAGCTGCAATCTTTTCTGCTGCCCTTGTTTTTTTCAAATAGGTACCACCACCACTCTTTGGCAATCACCAGGTACCTTCATTTCAATTCATGCCTCATTAAAGATCTTTGTGAGCCATCTTACCCCTACATCGTGACAAGCTTTTATGGCATCTGTTAATATGTTATCTACACCCAAGGCCTTGTAGTTAGGGCTTCTTCTAATTGTGTCTCTGCATTCTTGCTCGAGTATTAATCTGTCATTATGCGCAATATATTTCAGGGTTTTTACCAATGCATGATGTTGCACAGATTCTATACCATCATCTGCTTGTGCCCTTGGGACAAGTAAGTCTGTGAAATATTCCTCTCATTGTCTCTTAACCTTTCAGATTAAAGTGGTTGCCCCTTTCTGTATAAGGACTGTATTGTCCATCTCTCAACCTCAGAGCACAAATTTTTCTGCAAATATCTCCTCCGGGAGATTTCCTCTCTATTTAACCCATGTTTAATTACATCAGTCTACTTAACAGGTGGTCATTGATTGTGTTGGTTATATCCTCCTATTCTGTATCCAAATCCCTGCTATGGGCATTTTTAAAGTCAGCATATCAGATTTTTCCTTCCCATGAACACCAGCATGGTCAGAACAGTAGATCTACTCCTAAGTTCTTCTAGGATTGAGAACTCTTTGCTTGCTATCCACTTAAGCAAAAGGAATACAATCTTTAATAATATGCATTTCTTTGATGCCTGTGAAATACAATACAAACCTCTTTCCTAGAGCCAACATCTTTGACAGGGTGATCACAGTCTTTCTGGTTTGTGCAGGGACAATCAGCTGCAGTTTGTACACACAAAAGTCCAAGGACAAGACATGCACACAGTGATGAAACTATCACTTTTGGTTGCATGTTATGGCCCCGAGTCTGAAAACTGGAAAAATAAATAACCAATTTGCTTTTACTACATGTGATAGTGAGTATAACATTGAGAAATAAAAACAGACAAACAATCCAAGACACCTAATGTACGAACACCAACTGCAGAAAATAAGACTTAGGTCTAGATGGAGTTTCCTACAAACAACACGACCCCATGGATAAAGCTAGACTACACCTACCATATGCAATATGGTGAACCTTAAATAGACTTCAGTCTCTGGGCACCTAAAGTAGAAAAAACCGTGATGAGATAGGAATACAGCGACGATGATATAGTTGCATGCAATGCTGTTCAGGACCAGGGCCGCTGTATGACCTTCCCAAATCTACTACATGCATGTACGATGAATGACCTGCTAGAAGGAAACAACATGGCGATCAGTGTGGCAGAACATAATATTGGACCTCTGCCGAATGACATGGCGCTATGGACATGGAAAGTAAGTGAGTGTAATGTGATTAAAAAAATAATGCAGGAAAACGTAAACAGCCAATGAGTGAGAGTGATGAAAGTGGAAAGGAAATATATAGAGTGGAATATGAAATATTAGGCATTGAAGTTAAACAAAAATAAAATAAAATTATTACTGCAGTGTTTATTCCCATTGCTGAGGTCTGCCAGGAGGATTTATAGGGCTGAGGAAAAAAGGGTGCTTTCTTCTATAGGTGGTACAGGCCAGCTATTTATTTCACCTCAGGCTGAAAAAAACCTATGCAATTTCAAGATTTTGAATGCTTGTCCTCGTAGCCAAAAGACCGACTGCTGTGCCAGCCTTAAAGGAGCAGTGAAAATAATTGATCTTTTAGAAAAACTAAAGGGCCTTTATTTCTCAGCCTTATGAATCATCCTGTGATTCTTAGCAATGGAAACAAAAGATATAAAAGTTATATGTGAAAATAAATGTGAGTGTATTTTACTGGAATTTCTATATATGTAGTCTATTATTTATATATGTGTGTTAAAAGTTAAAAATATGAATGAATAGCAAGCAATGTAATGCGCAACCGTGATTTTCAACATTTTATGGAATCATTTTAAAAGAAAATTAAATACAGACGGGGGACGGCGTGGCCTAGTGGTTAAGTGGCACGGCTCACAACCAGAAGGTGCTGGGTTCGATCCCCATCACAGCACCGGCCGTTACCCCGGGGAAGCAAACCCTTAGAAAATGCAGGAGGAAGCAGACCCTTACATAAAATGCATGCTAAAGTCGGATGCACTGGGCCGACAGGTGCAAAATAAAAACCACAGTGTAACGCACACACGCCTTGGGGAATAGATAAATAAGGCGAACGCAAAAAAAACAAAAAACAACAGACTAATAGACTACATCTGCAGAAAAGATAACATGTGTCTTCGTCTTAGTTGACTAGTACTTCTACAGGGTCAGATGTCCCTGTGCTCTGATGTGAGCTGGATGTAGCCGGGAGGAGAAATTTTTACTTAGCAGGCTAGACTCGAGCAGATTATTACTCCGCTGCGTTGGGACAAATTTCGTGGAGGGTGATTAACTGATGTGCAAGTCCATCTCGATAGACTCAAACACTAGAGCAAAGTAGACCCACAGCCTGCTAGGGGACATCTATGCTGCTCTTAACAAACCACATAAGCATGGCCGATATTATGCCATGTCATACAGTTAGTCATCTCTTATGACATGTTTTCTGTGGGGCAGTGGTGCTATTCTTGTCTTTGTCATGCACAAAGATCCCGCTTAACTTCTCATGAATATAAACTAATATATTACATCAGCAGAAAAAAGATAACATGTGTTAGGTCAGGGTATCCCGTAACCGGTGAGGTCATTGGGGCACACATGAAGACATCCCCCACGCCCATCCCTCTCTGTCAGCTCCCACTTCCTGAGCCTATACTAGTCGGAGATTGGTTCATCCTTTTAAACATTCTAAATTTAAATAATTTACATTCTTTTATGTTGTCCTGCAACTTGGGACGCCGTCTTCGTCGTCTGCATTGCACCCTTCCATGTAGGATCGTATTTGCAAAAACGTTAGATCTTGAGATGTGGCCATACCAAGTCAGTTTCCTTCTTTTGACAGTTGTCAAGAGATCTTCAAAAGGTCATATTGCTGTTGTAATTTTTTCTCATATTTCTTCATTTGCAACTCGGCTTTTGTACGTGATGTTTAGAATTCTTCTTAAACATCTCATCTCTTAGGCATGTAGCCTCCTCTGCAGGTCAGCTGTAATTGTCCATGTTTCACAAGCATAGAGGAATATTGACAGGACCAATGTACGCATTAATCTGATCTTCGTGCAGACCAGAACATGTGTAGGTAAGCACATTTTTCAGAATATGTTTTACGCAGAACAGTTACAAACCGCCTTCATCATTATGTCTAAATATTAATCATTTGTTGTTGCTGAATGCCCACAATGAGTAAATTTACTCTTTTGTGCGCCCTGAAAAGGACGTTAAGTAGTGATTTGTTGTAGCTTTCCTCACATGCATAGCGTGCTGATGAAGGTGGACCGGGGCCCTCCAGGCAGTTGTGCTATGCTTAACTTAACATTTTTTTTACTGGTTTAGAAGATTCATCAGTCTGTATGCAACCAGTT
The DNA here is from genome assembly GCA_036924085.1 of Ariolimax columbianus. Taxonomy (NCBI): domain Eukaryota; kingdom Metazoa; phylum Mollusca; class Gastropoda; order Stylommatophora; family Arionidae; genus Ariolimax; species Ariolimax columbianus. Next base: position 78,803,077 of record JAVGWX010000004.1, on the reverse strand, counting down.
ACATTTGCATTACCCTGCTCTAAAAGCTATGCGTATCCAATCTATTCTTAAATGCATTAACTGTCCCTGCCTCCACTATCTCCTGGGGCAATGCATTTCAAGCATTCACCACTCTCTGACTAAAAAAATATTTCCTCATATCCAAATTGGACCTTTCTTTAGTGCATTTGTAACCTTTCCTATGATTATCTTATAAACCTGTATTGTCACCTTGAATTTGTCTCTTTTATAGACGCTGTAGGCCAGTTTTTCTGAGTCTATACTCATAACTGTAATTCTGGAATCCCACTATCAGTTTGGCGCTCTTCTTTGTATCCTTTATGTTTATATATCCTCTACGATAAAGATGAAACACCTGTACACAGCACTCCAATCTAGGTCTAACCAATGCTTTATACAATTTGACAATCACTTTCTTACTCCTATGTTTAATATTTATTTTTATCATATCTAACATTGCATTTGCCTTATTCACTGCTACCTGAACTTGCTCACTCACTTTACCTGTATGCTCTATTATAACCCCTAGGTCCCTATCCTTTTCTATCAGTCTAATATTGTTCACATCCATTTATATATATGTATCAAGAATAATATTGGTCCCAAAACTGAGCCCTGTGGCATTCCACTTTTTACTTTACACCACTTAGAGAACTTCTTATTTATGCCCACTCTCTGCCTCCTTCCCGTTAACCAACTTTCAATCCATTTGGCAACTTCCTCACCTATTCCATGTGATTTTAACTTTCTAAATAATCTTCAATGAGGTACTTTATCACAATGCTTTGCAAAATATAGATAAATAACATCCACTGGATCCCCCTTATCTATCATTTTGGTAGCCTCCTCCACGAATTCCAATAGATTTGTAAAGCACAATCTCCCTGAAGTAAATGAAGTAAACTTGGCTTCATCTTTGTGCCGCTCACTACTACGGGGATCACGTCAATCCCTTACCTCGTTAGCCAGGCAGCCATGAAAACAGTGGCTGGTTTCCAGGAAGTCTTCAATGGAGGACTATAGGAGAACTCGAGGTGAGGGTCTTGAGCAGCTGAATCAGCCTGGTCCTGACGTCTGATCAGACGTTAGTCTTCCTTCCCACATTAATTATTTGAATAATTAGTTGTTCAAATAATTAATTTATAATAATATGCTTAGGTGTATCACTAGTGTATGCCTGAGGTTATTGGATGAGAACAAGTTAATAGTAAATTAGTTATAGCCCCATTACACATGACATCACACAACACAGTCACCAATAGCACTTCTGGATATATAAGAACTCTTTGAGTGAACTATTTATCTACTGATAATAATTTCAGAACAATTTCTTGTAAATTTTAAAAGTAAATAATCATAAATAATGACGGAGATTATGTACAGTAATTTTGAGTAATTGAACAGTGTAGTGTTACACTGAGTGTACAATCATTTTCATTTATGATTTATTTAACTATTTATTGAGGACGCAAATTCCACGAATAATATATAATAGTATTATTAATACAATTGAAAATATATAATGATGAAATTTACCTCAGACAATACATGTTTGATGAGTTGAAAGCTGTCTCTCTGATGTCAGCAGGAAGAATATCAGCAGACGTCAAATCTGCCCCTACCTGTCATCTACGTTAGGGTTTCATGTTTCCGTAGAACCAGGGTAGCCAGGTCAGCATTCGGAAAAGTTGGCAAACAATTTTTAAAAGTTGCCAGAAAAATGCCAAACCTGTTGAAATAAAGAGTATTTATTTATTTATTTAATGAACTTCAATCCAGCATGCTCGGGATGTGAGGAAAGCTACTACAACCCACCACTTAACGTCGTTTTCAGGGCGCACAAAAGAGTAAACTTACTTATTGGGGCCATTAAACAGCAACATCAACTTCATTATACATCGAAGCAAGGAAGTGATAGTCAAACTATATAAATCATTGGTGAGACCTAAATAGAAATAGACCTGCTGTATTCAGGTGTGGTCATTATCATAGAGTGGATATAGACATGATATAAATTATACCCCCCCCCCCCCCCCCCAAAAAAAAAAAAAAAGAGCTACAAAAATGATCGTGGGATTCCAGAATTTTAGTTATGAGGAAAGACTTAGAAAAACTGGTCTGCAAAATAATATGGACTTACACCATATTTCCCATGCGCCGCATGTTGTGATGGGGTCTGTACTTACTTCATTAGTGTCTAGAACAGAGAAGAATTCGAGGTGACTTAATACAGGTTTATAAATTAATCAATGGAAACGATAAATTAGACTATAACAAGTTTTTCAAAGTTCAACCAACTGCAAGAACTAGAGGGCATAGTTTCAAATTAACTTAACTTAACGTCTTTATACTGGTTCGTTCTCAATCTCCCACTACCAAACACTGAAAGTTAGTGAAAGGGTTTAAGTAGCAGAGAACGGAATGCGTTGTGTCGTAGTTTACAGCTTGACTGTGATATTTCCATCTTTCGGACCAACACATCCGACTTCAGCAAGCATTTTTTTTAGTACCGGGTTAGCATTCCCTTTTCGATCCCTTCTCGTTAGCCAGTCTACCCTGCTGCAGCCTGTTATCCAGGATCACCGAGTGGAGGTGTAGAAAGGTCTTGGCAGCTTTTATTCGCTGGCCCTGACGCTAGCAGTCAGCTATGGGTGGCTGACCACTGCAGCTAATACGATGTTCAGCATCTTGATCCCGGTCCAGATTAGATATTAGGAAACATTTTTTTCAGTCAGAGAGAATGCTTGGAATGCATTGCCACAGGATGTGGTGAAGGCAGGGTCAGTTAATGCGTTCAATGATAGATTGAATGATCACAGTCATTTTTAATATCGGTGGAGTGGAATAAACTGGTTGTATACAGACTATGTAGAGCCTTATAAAGCAGTATAATGCAGTTAAGTTAAGATAAGTTCCGTCAAAAAGTCGGAGCCTTGCGACCCACCGCCAAATCATTCATTGTCTGAAAGCATCGGATGAGTCTCGCACAACGTCAAAGCTGGGAAAGGAGTCAATAATGAAAGCATACTATAGAAGTCTGTTCAAATTGTCAGAATCCCCTTCAATTGCTCTCCCATCCACTTTACTCCCTCTTCCAGTTGTTCTGCTCTCAGACTTTCTGCCATGCTGTCGAGCCAATGCCATCTAGAAAATCACCTCGGAAGTCATCCGGACTTGCGGTCTACCCCTTTACCAAGCCATAGCCCAACGTTTTACACATTATCTTCATTTGGGAGAAACACCTGCCGCCTATTACAACTCGTGAACAATACTCTTGCACAAGAAGGGGGACAAAGAGGATCTCAGAAACTATCGTCCATTTACTCTCCTCCTGGTCACAAAATGCATCCTTGCCAGAGTTCGCACCACTCTCGTAGAATCGTAACCAGTCGAACAATCAAGCATTCGGTGTTCGCACAGAACAATGGACCATATTTCAACCTGCTGTCGCCTTATTGAGCCAGAATGACTTGAGCTGTCAAGACGTCGCCGCGTGAGTTGGGCAGCCTTTTCGTCTATTAACATGGCCCTGGACTGTTGCCATGACCAGGACCTACGAGCCTCCCTCTTCAATTACACAGTATTCCCTGCATTGTGTTACTGTGCTGAGACGTGGACAGTAACAAAATCATTAGAAGATAAATTGAGAGCGACACAGGCCTCCCATGAGAAACTCTTGATCGGAATCACTCTCCGGAACCACGCATGCAAGGTCTCCACAATTCTGACATAAGATTATTGTTCCTAGTGAAGGATGCGGTAATCTATGCAGACAAGGCAAAACATAGATGGGCAGGTGAGTTGCGACGAAACGACTGTCGATGGAGCACAGCGACAGCAGTCTGGTACACCCGAGGTAAGAAGAGACCTCGGGGAAGCCCTACAATGAGTTAGTCAGACTCCCTTGCTGTACGCTGCAGCATCCGAGATGCCTCTAGAGAAGCACTTACCACGCACTGGACTTCCGTGACTCAAAACAGGGTCAGCTGGAGACGAAGTTTGAACCCGCATCTATGCTGAGGAACTGGTCATCTAGATCAAGATCTACTTCAATCACTCCAACATCAATCAAGGAGTTACCTCACACTCTATTCCATTTAACTCTGTCCACCAATCACACTCTTACACAACTCTAACACACGGCCTCGGGGTGAGGCACTTCCATTGCCACTTTGGTTGGGTTTGACCTCTGAGAACGCCGTAACTAGCATAGGTACATATAGGCACACACATACACACACACACACACACACACACACATACACGCATCCAAGCACTGGTTAAAACGCCCTGATATCGCCTAAAAGACTTCGGCCTGAAATGGAAAGGGCGTGCCTCCGCCAGTAGAATACGGAGACAAACCTTCTACACACACACACACACACACACACACACACACACACACCCAGACACACACACTCACACACACACACACCCACGCACACACGCATGCACACACACACACACAATAATAATTTATAACGGTAACAGTCAGAGACGAATAACTTAGTTTTTTTTAAAATAAAAAAGAGTAATTAATAACAGCAACAATAAAAGGAAGGTAATTGTGTCTTAATTCACACACAACCTACTGTAGATCTAAAGTAGGTCATGATTAATCCGAAACAGAGTTCCCTGGGTTCCCACGGTATGTAACTGGACATTCCATTTCGGATTAAAGGGAGGACAAGTTGATATAATTTTTATTTTAAATAAATAAGTAAATAGTTTTATAACGATAGACGTGTAGAAACATGGTTATATTCAGTTTTGAGAAGGGTTGGGGTTATGGTTAGGGTTAGTGTTATGTTTAAGGTTAGATTTAAGGTTAGGCTTAGGGTTAGATTTATGGTTAAGGTTAGGTTTAGATTTATGTTTAGGGTTAGGTTTAAGGTTAGATTTAGGATTATGTTTATGGTTAAGATTAGGTTTAGAGTTAAATTTAGGATTAGAGTTAGATTTAGGTTTAAGATTAGGCTTAGGATTAGGTTTAGATAATATGGTTGTCTTTACATCGTCTGACAGCATGGGTAATGTCGTGCTGCTGTAGAAACATAATACTGCTCTCCTTATCGTGAACCAAACGTTGACAGATTCAAGAAATTCATTTCTAAGACGACATAAATTCTCGTCTATTCTGCAGAAGGTTTGACACTCCCAACATCGAAAAAGTAGACTATTCCTTGACGTCCCTTCCTAAAATTCGGTTTTTAAAAATATATTCCGTGACGTCCCTTCCTAAAATTCGGTTTAAAAAAATATATTCCGTGACGTCCCTTCCTAAAATTCGGTTTAAAAAAAAAATATTTAATTTGTTTGTATGGTGAATCATGGCCATAGGTGAATTAAGACGCAAGTACCAAAACTCCCGTTTTCCTATCTGCCGCCCCTTCGTCGCCTATGCCAGGAAGACGAAGACTTTCTACGAAAGGCCAACGATATGCTTGACTACTTCCATATGCTTGCCTACCATGAAGATGTCCTCTCCAGCGTTTTATTATGCTGTACAAATTCAGTTAATATAACGATCAAAGATGATTTATCACCTGGTAACAAAAATAAAAGTGTATGGAGAGAAAATAAAAGTCAAAAAGAGGAAGATGAGGAACTGATTAGTAGCATAAAAAAGGCAAGTGAAGGGAAAGTATTATATTAATGGGGGATTTCAACTTTCCAGAAATAAAATGGGATATGGCAGAAGCACTTGAAGAGTCAAAACATCTTGTTAAGTGCATAACTTACAATTTTTTAATTTAACTTGTATAAGCAGCCACCAGAGGCAAAAACACACTCGACTTAGTTTTTACTACTGAGGAAAATATGATAACGTTACCGTTGGAGAACTGTTTGGCTCAAGTGAACATCAAATCATCCGTTGGGATCTTATAGCAGGGAAAGAAGTAAACATAAACACGCGAACATGCAATTACTCCAAGGCAGATGTTCAGAAGATGAAAGGGGCAGCGAGCCACATAATCTGGAAAGATTTTATCGGAGATACAGATATTGAATAAGAGTGGGAGAGTTTTAAAACAGTTATAGAAAAGCTAAAAGAGGAATGTGTTCCATGTAGGGAGGTAAACCCCAAGCGTAAAAAGTGGATAACTAGATTTGTAGTGAAATGTAGAAGAGCTAAAAATAAAGCATGGAAAAAATACATAGAGGCAGGTAAATCAAAAGATACATATTTAAAATATTTGGACAAGCAGAACATAACTCAAAAAGGGAACAAAGAAGCAAAAACAGACTTAGAAAAAACAACTTGCTAATAGGATCAAGACTGACAGTAAAAGCTTCTTTTCTTGTGAACAAAATAAACAAGGTATGCCCTCTCATAGATAGCACCGGTAAAATAATAAGTGAGAATAGGGAGACAGCCGATCTACTAAATCAATACTTTAGCACACAATACTCTACACAAACAAAAACAAAAACTGCTCCAAGACCCCAGAGCCTATAGATATTTTCAAATGTGAAATGGATATACTTGGATTAGAATCAATATGTATTTCGGAGAAAATGGTTGTAAACAAATTGGAGGGATTCAAAGTAGATAAATGTCCAGGTCAAGATGGTATCCATCCAAAAATGTTTTTAAAAAAAAATGAGAGACCAACTAGCAAAACCATTGGCTATATTTTGTTCCCAATCACTTGCAAAAGGAATTGTTCAAAGAGATTTGAAAGATGCAGGAGTGATCCCCCTTATTCTTCTTCTTCTTCTTCTTCTTCTTCTTCGTACGGTGTCAAACGTCAACCTGTATTTTTTCGAAGAAAGCAGCGGTCATCCTGAGGCTATCGACACTGCAATAGAGCTTGTCTAGTGTTGACACTGGTGATGGCCACATGTGCTTTCTCTGGTCCTCGTATGTCGGGCAGTTTTGCAGCAGATGTTCAGCGGTCATTTTCCTGGTACCACAAGTGCATTCGTCATTGCCACCTATCTTCAGTTTATTGAATAGGTGGTACCTCAGTCTGTTGTGGCCTGTGCGGAGTCTGAAGACCACGACCTGCTCTCTTCTGTTCAACTGGTAATAGGCATCGTTTTTTGTGTAGCCAGTATGTTCTGTTTCCCATTTGGCCATGTATCTGGCACTAATAAGCCTTTTGGACTCTTCGTAGGTCACACTAGAATATGGTTGTGGTAGTCTTGCACCTTCTTTTGCCAGTTTGTCTGCCTCCTCGTTGCCTTGGATGTTACAGTGGGATGGAACCCACTGTAACACTACTCTTTTTGTTGCGGACTGCTGGCATAGTTGACAGAGCATTGCTCTTAAATCATTCAGTTCAGTATTCTTCTGGCTTTTTAGTGCTGTGACTACGGCCAGGGCATCTGTAAACAGGACTATCTGGCTTTCATTGCTTTCGCCTGTCAGCATTGCTTCTACCGCAGCCCCCAGTGCCTCTGCCTCCGCTCTGAAATTGCTTGAGAATTTTCCAGTTGCCACTGACAGTGTTATTTTTCTACCGTTTGGTAGGCTCAGGAATACCCCTGCCCCTCCGTTCTGTGTTGTGTTTGTTACAGAACCGTCGGTGTATGCATGGGTCCATTCCATGCTTGGGTAGTTTTCCGTTTTGTACCTCAAGATCCCCTTATTCAAAAAGGGAAAGAAATCAGATTTAAAAAAAATAATGACCGGTGAGTTTAACGAACAGAGTCTGTAAAATGTTAGAATCAATAATCATAGAAAACATTGTAATGCATCTAGACAGGTTTAATATAATCAGAAATAGTCGGCATGGTTTTACCAGAGGGAGATCGTGCTTAACAAATCTATTGGAATTCGTGGAAGAGGTTACTAAAATGATAGATGTGGAACAGGTGGATGTTATTTATCTAGATTTTGCAAAGGCTTTTGATAGAGTACCTCATCGAAGATTATTTAAAGTTAAAATCACACGGAATAGATGGGGAAGTTGCCGAATAGATTGAAAATTGGTTAACGGGAAAAAGACAGAGAATGTGCATAAAAAAGGAGTACTCTGAGTGGTGTGAAGTAAAAAGTGGAGTGCCACAGGGATCGGTTTTGGGACCAATTTTGTTCTTGCTATATATATATACGATTTAGAAATTGATATAGGATCCAGGAGTGAAACATTTGCGGATGACACTAAACTATGTAGGAGTGCCCCACTATAGCAGAGGTAGATATATTGAGGTCGGACTTATATAAATTCTTGTAAAACAGCGACAGATGGACCTTCACAGCAGCGACATCAGAAGAGTGTCACAAATCAAAGACATTCAGCAGCATATAAACCATTCAAAACACCGTTGGCTCGCCATATCGCAAGAAAGGAAGACGGAGCGCTGGAGTTCCAGAACTGATATATGGTACCCTCGGGATAAGAAGAGACCCCGTGATCGGCCCACCTGCCAGATGGCAAGACTCGATAAAGAGGAACAGCAGTATTTGCGACGAAATATCGAATAAACCGCTCTTCTACTGGTCAACTCATCCAGCAACCGCAACGAGTGGAAACAAGAGCTGGGACCCGTACAAGATCAACCACCTTGTTGAAGAACGGGTAATTAAGATATGCCACTGTCCCCTGTGAGTGAGAGGAGAGGTCGATGCTGAGCGCAGTAGGGCATACATGTCAACAACCTCCAGTATGAGAATGGGGACGAAAGCAGTTACCTCAGCACTGAAATGGATATATGAGACTTCTATAACAAAGGCAGTCATCGTAACAGACGCGCAATCCGTACTTCAGAATGTACAGAAGAGATGGCTTAGGTACGAGTGGATAGCTGCTGTTGAGGCCTCAAACCTCCAGGCGTTGACCTGGATCTACTGTCCTGCTCATGCCGGGGTTCAGGGCAATGAAAGAGCTGATATCTTAGCTTCACAAGCTCCCATCATGGGCACATTAGTGATGTATGGAAGTGACATTTTGAAATCAATGAATGACTGCCTGCTGGATGTGGACACTGCAAGAGATGAAGCAGCAATCCACAGACTGCAAAGTTTCAACATTAAACGAGGTTCGAGCGGAGTGGGGCGCGTGAGAGAATGGAGCAGGAGAGTGTACAACAAGCGATCTACAGGGACCATCAACATCCATACCTTACACCATTTGATGAGAGAGACTGAGCACCTATGGGTATGCCCGGAGTGCAGTGACGTCGATTCTTAGAAACAGAAACTGTCCCTTATTATGGATTACCTTTTTAAAGTTCTACTTCTGATACTCTGGTTTTCTGGAATCCATCTGATTGGCCGGGGTAGTAGACTACTTTATACACATTTTTATGGCAAAAGATCGATGCTGTTTGCTTTTCTTGACTTGTTTTTGAAATTTTTGAATTTTTGAAATGTCAGATGATATATGTTGTTCGTGTGTCAGATGATACATGTTGTTTGCATGTCATATGAGCGCCTCCCTAAACAACTGTTTAAGGTGAGCTCAGGACAGACCAGCGCTCGCCGGAAGAACAGAAACATCGATACAAAGACACTCTAACAGTTTCTTTGAATAGTTTCTCCATTGATGTATCTGCATTGGAAGCTGCTTGCTCCTAGCCACTCAGCACTGCCATCACACATGGTGCTTGTATCACAGAGACAGAACCATTACGGAGACGCAAAAAAGAGCGAGCTGCACGAAATGACCGAATGCCAGACGACCCAATTACAAGCCCTGTTCACGTGTGCCCTACGTGCGATAGAGTTTGTCACGCTCAGATCGGGCTGTACAGTCATATGCGGTCACATCTGAATAATCATGTCTGATGCTGTCGCATCTTCGCTTGCCATGGATAAGTGAAGTCTTTATTATAGAGTGGATGCAAGAAAGGATACAAAGAAGAGCTATAAAACTGATCATGGGATTCCATAATTACCGTTATGAGAAAATACTCAGAAAAATTGGTATACAGTTTCTAGAACAGAGACGAGTTCGAGATGACTCAATATAAGTTTACAAATTAACCAATGAAAAGGATAAATTAGACAATACCAAGTTTTTAAAAGTACAACCATTTACAAGAACAAGAGGACACAGCTTCAAATTGTTTAAAGACAGGTCCAGATTAAATATTAGGAAATATTTTTTAGTCAGAAAGTGATGAATGTTTGGAATGCATTGCCACAGGATGTAGTGCAGTTAATGTATTAAACAAAATTGGATGATCTCAGTTATTTTTGGTATCAGTGGAGTAGAATAAACTGGTGTATACAGACTCTGTAGAGCCTTCTAAGCCAGTATAATGAAGTTAAGCTAAGTCAGTACCATCATCAGGTGCCCTGCCTGATGGCGATCATGGACCTCCATTCACTTCTATCACGTGGGTCATTTACCAGCTTTGTTGTTGATTGTCGACTATGCCATTCTCTCAGGATGCTCAACATCTTCTTCCTCGGCCTTCCCCTGTCTCTCTTTTTTGTTATATATCCGGCTGTAACAATGTGATCCAAGCCACCTCTTCTCATAACACGCCAAACAAAAAAGGATAACTGTCTTGTTCTGATCCTAGCAATGAGTTGTCTTCGTATCTCTTCGAGTACTGTATCATTAGTCTTCTTTGTGTTTGTGTCTCTTCGAGTACTGTATCATTAGTCTTCTTTGTGTTTGTGTCTCTTCGAGTACTGTATCATTAGTCTTCTTTGTCTTTGTGTCTCTTCGAGTACTGTATCATTAGTCTTCTTTGTCTTTGTGTCTCTTCGAGTACTGTATCATTAGTCTTCTTTGTGTTTGTGTCTCTTCGAGTACTGTATCATTAGTCTTCTTTGTGTTTGTGTCTCTTCGAGTACTGTATCATTAGTCTTCTTTGTGTTTGTGTCTCTTTGAGTACTGTATCATTAGTCTTCTTTGTGTTTGTGTCTCTTCGAGTACTGTATCATTAATCTTCTTTGTGTTTGTGTCTCTTCGAGTACTGTATCATTAGTCTTCTTTGTCTTTGTGTCTCTTCGAGTACTGTATCCTTAGTCTTCTTTGTGTTTGTGTCTCTTCGAGTACTGTATCATTAGTCTTCTTTGTGTTTGTGTCTCTTCGAGTACTGTATCATTAGTCTTCTTTGTGTTTGTGTCTCTTCGAGTACTGTATCATTAGTCTTCTTTGTGTTTGTGTCTCTTCGAGTACTGTATCATTAGTCTTCTTTGTCTTTGTGTCTCTTCGAGTACTGTATCATTAGTCTTCTTTGTATTTGTGTCTCTTCGAGTACTGTATCATTAGTCTTCTTTGTGTTTGTGTCTCTTCGAGTACTGTAACATTAGTCTTCTTTGTGTTTGTGTCTCTTCGAGTACTGTATCATTAGTCTTCTTTGTGTTTGTGTCTCTTCGAGTACTGTATCATTAGTCTTCTTTGTGTTTGTGTCTCTTCGAGTACTGTATCATTAGTCTTCTTTGTGGTTGTGTCTCTTCGAGTACTGTATCATTAGTCTTCTTTGTGTTTGTGTCTCTTCGAGTACTGTATCATTAGTCTTCTTTGTGTTTGTGTCTCTTCGAGTACTGTATTATTAGTCTTCTTTGTGTTTGTGTCTCTTCGAGTACTGAATCATTAGTCTTCTTTGTGTTTGTGTCTCTTCGAGTACTGTATCATTAGTCTTCTTTGCAGTACATGGAATCCGCTGCATTCTTCTGTAAAACAACATTTTGGTTACTTCCAAAGATCTGTGTGCTTGATTACTGATTGTCCATGATTCACTGCCATACGTCAGAACTGGTTCCAAGTCAGGATAGATTTGTTTATTGAAATCCAGATCTCTATATGTGAACGTCACAACAGCCTTCATATCTATGTCACATAAATAATTGTCCATCGCTATCGGTGTGGACCGCCAACATCCTCCTATGTCATAGTACATCCTTGAGTCTGTGAGTGCGCTTGTGGCTGATCACGCCAATGTGAGTGTGGACAGTTCTATGACACGACTAACAAACATGGTCTGCAGCTGTTACTGGTATTCTCTCTGCTCTAGACTTTCTGATCTCATGTCTGTCTTGGACTGCATCAACCATGGAGGCCTTCCCTGGTTGCAGTGACCCTTATGTTGTTGAAAGAATGCCCACAATCACAAAGCGTAGATTTACCATTTTGTGCTCCCCGAAAAGTGGCGGTCTGTTGTAGCTTTCCTCACATCCCGAGTGTGCTGATGGATGAAGGTGGTCCGGTGTCCTCCTTGCAGTTGTGCTATGCTTGGCTTCATCTGCGTGTCCCTCACTAATATGGGGATCATGTCGATCCCTCACGTTGTTAGCCAGGTTCCCATGAACACAGCCCGTTTCCAGGGAGGGCTTCGAGGAAGCCAAGGTGAGGGTCTTGTCCAGTATGTTTTGCCTGACCATGACTAATATGTCTGATCAGTATATTTTTCCTGATCAGAAGTTAGTCTTCCTCCCCCAGTTAATCCATAGTGACGGTACATTTGGTATTCACTGCCACCTGGAAAATCACCACAAAAGGGCAGAGGTGCAATTTCCGATGCCTGTATATCTTCATCATCCATGGGGATAATTGATAGAAGACAAACAGCAAAGAAAGAGACAACAATGCATTTAACCTATGGAGTGGAGGTGGATTGTGCAGCTCAGAGCATTATCCACACGCCAGTGGGTACTGCAGCTACAAGGCGTGTTCAAATGAAACCAGACCTAACTGTACCAAGTGAACATATGTACGATGCGTATGATGACGTCACTTCTGATGTAAACAGCACATACCAACCGCTAAGTTTGCAAAATTTCATTTTCCTTCGGGTTAAGTTTCCTCAGCCGACCGTTGAAAACATGGCGGTGTGATACTGTCCACAGATGTTCAGTGAGCGTGATTCGGTTTCTAACAGCTGAAGGATGTCAACCAGATGAGATTCATCGTAGAATGCAGGCAGTGTATGGTGACAAAAGTGTGTAGAAGACAACCACGAAGAACTGGACCACGATGTTTAAAGAAGGACGTGAGTTAATGCAACACTATGCGCCTGTCCTGGTCTTGGAAGATCTTTCGTTAACTCGCGTCCTTCTTCTGATCAACTCTGGACAGATTCTGTATCACACCAGCCATGTTTTCAACGGTCTGCTGAGGAAACTTTGAGTCGGATAATGAAATTTTGCAAACTTGATGGTTGGTATGTGCTGTTTACACTAGAAGTGACATCATCATGCACATTGTACGTATGTTTACTTGTTGCAGTTTGGTCTGGTTTCATTTGAACACACCTAGTATATCAATAGAGCTCCATCTGCTCCTCAGCCCCTTAGTTTGGCCCCTCTCCAAAGAAGCTGTCCTGCATAGTTTCTGGGATTATTTAGCCCCACAAACGCTCCAACCTCGGCAAGGTAGACTTAAATGTGGAGAGGCGTTCGACCAATTGTAGCTAATAAGCTAATATTTCTTCTTCGTTTGTTCTCAATCTCCCACTACCAGGCCATGAAGAGGGCTTTGCAAGTAGCAGAACGTTGTCCGGGGAGAACGGAATGCATTGTATTGTAGTTTACAGCTTGACTGTGATATTTGCACCTTTTGGTTCAACACATCCAACTTCAGTAGTACTGGGTTAGCCTTCCCTCTTCAATCCCTTCTCCTTAGCCAGTCTGCTCTGTTGCAACCTGTTATCCAGGATTACCCCGTGGAGGTGTAGAAGGGTCTTGGCAGCTCTGGTTCACTGGCCCTGACGCTAGCAGTCAACTATGTGTCCTTGACCACTACAGTTCATGTACTGCTCAGCATCTTGATCTCGTAGCTAACATTTAACTCTTTCAGGACACAATTATTTTTAGGTTTGGACCAAATTAGTTTTCAGTTTTGAAAAAATATTGCTGCATGTCTTTTTTAATGTTACTTCTTCGCAGCTTAATAAAGATAAACATATTAATATTATTTACAGCTAGGAAGAGAACTGGTTACAGAAAATTAATATATTAGTAAATTGTTGATATTTGATTATTTGGCAGAACAAATAGGTTGTACAAATTAAAAAAATTTTCAGAAGCAGATAATTTAAACGTCAAAATATTGTAATTCACCTACATTTTTTCGTGGTTTAAATTGTTGCTATCCATTTTTTCTGATAATTTTATACACAAGAATCAAAAGTCCTTCAAAACAGTTTATTTGATGGATTTATGTCCATAAATTTTGGACGTATGTACATTTGTCTCAATGAATCTAGAATCAATAACAATATGAAAAATGTATCGAAGTAGAAGCAGTGAACACACTTTAATTTACTTAAACAATGCCTTTGCGTTACCTGATGGGCTCTTTTGGTAAAATTTCGTTAAGAGAACTATTCTAGTCTTAGCAGTAAAGTATGCGGCTACATAAAGACCTGAATAGCCGTTCTACAAAACAGAGAAACTTGTTATCTAGGTCTATCCACTATAGTGGCTAAAGGTCATGTAGGGTTTCGTTAAAGAGCCACTTTAGTGACTATAGGTCAGGAAAGAGTTGAGAAAGACTATTTAGAGACAGACCCTTGACGTTACCATAAGCTTATAAAGTTCAAGAACTAGTAATTAGCAAACATTTATTTAAAGACATTGATACAATCAGCTGCTCATGAAAGAGCAATATTGCTATAATAACAAAATAACAAAACACATAAACAGATGAACTAATAAACAGATAGGCATGGTCATTCATATAGAAAAAAACCATCTATAGTGTCATCACAAAATATAATAAACGTAAGAAGTGAAAAGCAATATTAACATATATTTTGTATTCCGGTAAATAAAAACATTTGCTATATGTAAATATTTATGCAATACAAAGTAGTGTACACAAATGTAAAAGTGTGTAGTAAAATGCAAACAATTGATATCAATAAAAAGCATGTTTACAATATGCTGTCAAACAATTCATAAATAATGCATTGGAAACTGAAGAAAAGTTTACGTGTATTAATGCATTGAAGGTGCTTCCATATTTATACAGGATGATGTGCTCTACACAAAGTATTTACAAGAGTCACAGCTGAAACAATTTTATTTACAGCATTCATGAAATATTCTGTTGCACCAATGAGCAAATGAATTATCTCAGTGTTTGCACATTACTAATGAGATGCTTTAGAAGACTCTGAAATGTTACATATGAGGATCGTATCACGAATGTAGAAATACCACGAAGAGTGGAAAACGCAATTGAGTCTTTTGATGGTCTGTTCACAGCAATAAAAGGCGAAAATGGCTTGGTATGGGCATGTCACGAGGTCCAGCAAAATTAATAATTCGATACTGCATGGTTCCGTACCAGGAAAGAGAGGGCGGGGATGTCCAAGGAAGAGATGGGCAGACAACATCACTGAGTGGTCAAACCTTCGTTTTGATGAGGCACGATAGGCGGCAGTGGACAGAGAGAGAGATGGCATGGGGTTGTGGGAGTGTCTTCAAGTGTGCCCCAACGACTTGATGGGCTATGGGATGAACTGAACTGAAAGATAGGTGTACAAAATACATTTGGCAGGACAGAATCCAGTCTGCCATTGCAATAGCAAATTCGAACAGCTGTCTCTCAGGACAAAAATACAGTAGACTGTTTAATGCAAATATAAAAATGTGCCTTAAATCTATGACCTGTTACCAAGAACATCACCAGCAAACTGCAGACCATCATCAACAGAAGTTTCTATAACAACAACCTTTTAGATAGACAGAAGTTATTCTTCTGCGTTCGTTCTCAATCTCCCGCTACCAAGCCATGAACAGGGCTTTGCAAGTAGCAGGATGTAGTCCGGAGAACGGAATGGTCTGTGCCGCTAGTTTACAGCTTGACTGCAAGACGGTATGATGGTAACGTCTGGTCAGGCAAAACACACTGATCAGACAATGTTAGCCAGGGTCAGGAAGAATATACTGACCAAGACCCTCACCTGACCTCCTCGTTGGTCGTCTTGGAAGCGGGCTGTTGTCGAAGACAACAGTCTGGCTAACAAGGTGAGGTTCGACGTGATCCCCATAGTAGTGAGTGACAAGCAGATGAAGCCAAACATAGCACAACCGCCTGGAGGAACCCGGTCCACCTACATCAGCACACAGCTATGAGAACCAACCACTTTACACCCTTTTTAGGGCGCAAAAAAGAATAACCTTCTCATTGTGAGCATTCGCAAACAACAACAACAACAGCTCGACTGCGATATTTGCACCTATTGGTCCGACACATCCGCCTTCGGCAGGAGGTAGAAGTAATAATAACAAACACAGCTTGAAATTCATGACAGAAAGTAGAGTTGGATAGGTCATATTTTTAAGAAAAAACCTAACAACACAGCGACACATAGACTGTATCGAATTCACAAGGGAAGATTTTTGAAACACAAGGAATAGGCAACAAGCAGAGGAAGATGAAGTCAGAGAATTCATGGTCTTATGCAGTAAAGATATCTCAAAAATAAGTATTAGTTCAAGGGCATGAAATTGTTGCAAGCTTCTGTTTCAAAGGCAAAGGAACTAACAAATGGACATGCAGTAAATCAGTATTGTGATCAAATGGAAAATTGTTAATAAAATTGACTTCATTGCACCTTAGTACCTCCATTTGTGCTCAGTCCCTTTCATTGCTGGAAGTGGGATCAAGATGCTGAGCAGTGCATGAGCTGCAGTGGTCAGCGACTCAAAGCTGCTAGTGCCACAGCAAGAGAACCAGAGCTGCCAAGACAATTCTACACCTGCACATGGTGATCCTGGATAACAGGCTGCAACAGAGCAGACTGGCTAATGATAAGGAGGTGAGGGAAGGCTCACCCAGTACCCAACAAATTATGTTGAATTTGGATGTGTCGGACCAAAAGGTGCAAATATCACAGTCAAGCTGTAGACTACGACACAACGCATTCCGTTCTCCGGACGACATTCTGCTACTTACAAAGCCCTTTTCAGGGCATGATAGCGGAAGTTTGAGAACGAAGAAAGGAGCAAGAAAAATTGCTGAAAGTGCAGACAACAAAGAATGAACTCTGTAACTCCTGTGATGGCTCTGAATATTCCCTAACTTTGTCAGGTACCCATTTACAGCTGGGACAACTGGGTTAAGTGGTCATACCATGACAAAATCTACAGTATGCCTAGTCTGTCTATTTGAGCGTGACATGGTTTGAACCTGAAAAACCCGGTCTGTATACTTAAACTCCCAACCCACTGGCCCCAATATCTCACTGACAACAACAGAGAAGAAAGCTGGAATATATCAATTGGGATGGCATTTCTGGCAACTGACATCCACCCAATCTCAGAGTGTCTCCGAGTATCTTTGTTCAGTCATGTCGTACGGCTGGACCAAGAAACCTCGGTACACAGAATACCCCACATGTCGTTCCTCATTACCAAAAGTCTTCCCCTGATGAGCTGGAGGCACAGAAGAGGCCACCTCCACACAGTATGGCTCCAGCTTCACTTTGGATGAGGTCTGCAACCATGCTGCAGCAGGGGGTCATGGATGTGGCCGACCAACGCAATGAGCCTCATACGCATAAGCAAACTTGTTATTATTATCTCTGGCTTGCCTGATACACAAGGACCAATTATTTCAACGCTATAACATATCAATATAAAAGAAAGGAATGGGCAAATGTGTTACAAGAACATATACATATATATAAAAACCAGTAAATTCTATTAAAAAGGTCAAGGTTAGCACAGTGATACCATCTTTTTTGTGTGATGATCAGCAATTTCATTCAGTGTCCCCCAAGGCCAGTTGTAATGAAACTTGTAGGGGAATAGGAAAGCTATTCTTTGGCGTTATGTATAGCTTTATGGAACAAATATTTAGTTTAGTTAAGTCAAATAACCAGCGTCATTGTACATGGTTTAACCCAAAAGTGTTCTGTTGTGTTCATATTTTTGGAGAATCTCAGCACAATGCACAAACTCTGTAGCACCGACAAGGAACCCAAAATAGATTCCGTAGATCTTTAACATAATTTTGAATTTAGCCCGGGCAGCGACTGTTAAGCCTACTCTTTTCAATTTCCAACTGTTGAGGGATTTTTTACATGCGTGACACTGCACACGGGTGTCCGATCTATACTACCCAGAGATCTGGTGAAATACCTGAATGTACACTTGAAAAAAATCCCGGTCTCTGCCGTGATGTGAACCCGCGACCTCCAGAACCTGAGGCCGACATTTGCCCTCGAGACCACTCAATTCCCTCTTTAAAATAAGATAAAGAAATTGAAAATAAAGTGATAAAACAAGTAGGTACAATATAACATGAAGTATTATATTCAATATTAAATTGGTTGCTCTCAGCAATGGTCTACAGACCACCATTGCAAATACTGTAGCAGAGAATGAAGTGTAAGAAACTTCTTCACTGCCTTGCCTTCCTCTCCCCTAAAATGCAATTTTAACAATCAAATTACAAAAAAAAAATGTATTCACGATGAATAATAGAAAAACAACCCCATCCAAATAGTTAGTTCCAAAAAGATGATAATGGTGTCAATCTGATTCAATCGATAGAAGTTTTCACCTGGTTGGGGTTTGGTGAGGGAAAAATTGGCTCACTGCAAATTTCCAAATTTGTTGTAAAAGGCAACTAAAGAGGGTTATGTGGCTAGCCTGTAAAACAAAAGTGCTACAGAAACCACCAAGCAGAGCATACATAAGTGCTTTAATTCATACAGGCACCATGTAATGATAATCCTAAGCTCCATTTGGAGAGTTTTTCAAAATACAATTAATTCAGTGTCACCCAAGGCCAGTTGTGATGAAACTTGTAGAGCAAAAGGAAAGCTATTTATTGGCGTTATGTATAGCTTTATGGAACAAATATTTAGTTTAGTTTAGTTTAGTCGAAGAACCAGCGTCATTGCACACGGTTTAACCCAAAAGTGTTCTGTTGTGTTCTTCTTCTTCTTCGTACGCAAGTTCTGTTGTGTTCATATTTTGGGAGAATCTCAGCACAATGCACGAATTCTGTAGCACCGACGAGGGACCCAAAATAGATTTAATAGTTTTTCAAAATACAACCACCAACAAGAACAAGAGGGCATAGCTTCAAATTAACTAAAGAAAGGTCCAGATTAGATATTTGGAAATATTTTTTTAGTTATTGAGTGGTGAATGCTTGGAATACATTGCTACAGGAAGTAGTGGAGGCAAAGCCAATTAATACATTTATGAATAGATTTGATGCGCATAGCTTTTAGAGGAAGAAAATGTAAATGAAACTGGTTGTATACAGACTCTGCAGAGTCTTCTAAACAATTATAAAGATGTTAAGTTAAATGGAGACAAAAATGCAAAGTATACAATTTTAGACTGTAGAATTGTGTTAGTATTAATGTACAGAAAAACATTTATGTGTGCTTTAGTGCTTTATAGAGTACAAAGAGGTCTTTCAGAGTGAAGCATGAGAAATTCATTACATGACTGGTAAATATATGCATGAATGGAAAAAACAATCAGTATCCTATACTGCAAGCAAACTGCCACTGTAAGATCTGGCAGGTTTTACTCACCATGTTTTATAGAAAAACAAGTAGTGAAACAAGGATGTGTATTGTTCCCATGTTTGTTAAACATTTACATGTAACACATGTTTTGACAAAGTGGGGGAAATGCCAGGTCTTATATCGGTTGAGTATCATTAAATAATATCAGGTGTGCAGATGAACAGTTCTACTAGCGGAAAGTGAACACAAACTATAGGAATTGATGGGGGAGGATGACTAACGTCGGGTCAGGCACAACATACTGATCAGACATGTTAGTCAGGGTCAGGCAAAATATACTGGCCAAGACCCTCATCTCGGATTCCTCGTAGCTCTCCCTGGAAATAGGCTGTTTTCATGGCAGCCTGGCTAACGAGGTGAGGGGTTGACATGATCCCTGTAGCAGTGAACAACACGCAGATGAAAACAAGCTTAGCACAACCGCCTTGAGGACCGCGGCCCACCCTCATCAGCACACTCGGGATATGAGGAACAACCCCCCACTTAACGTCCATTTTAGGGCACACAAAAGAGTAATCCTACTCATTGTGGGCATTCAACAACAACAACAGGAATTGATGATTTACGTAATGAACAAAAGTCAGGTATGTGGATTGAACATTGACACCGAAAAAATGAAAACTATGATAATTAGTAAAGTGGACTCGGAATCTACTCTACAGATAAAAATTAACAGTCAAATACTGGAATGGCATGAGCCTTCTAGACCTCCACTTGGTGATCCTGGATAACAGGCTGCAACAGAGCAGACTGGCTAAGTAGAAGGGATCAAAGGCTAACCTGATACTAAAAAATGCTTGCTGAAATCGGATGTGTCGGACCGAAAGGTGCAAATATCGAGTCAAGCTGTAAGATCCGACAATGCATTCCGTTCTCTGGACTACATTCTGCTACTTGCAAAACCCTTTTCAGGGCTTGGTAGCGAGAGATTGAAAACAAAGAAGAAGAAGACGAAATACTGTAACAGATCAAGAGCTACTCCTACCTTTGCAATATAATAATGGAAAGTGGAAGATGCGAAATGGAAATTAGAAAGAGAATGGAGATAACCAAATCTGTTTTCTCTAACATTGAGTCAATCCAAGCACAAGTCACTCACAAGTTAAAAATGGTGGTGGTGGTAGTGGTGTGTCATGTGTTATGTAAACTTGTCTTTACTAGGTTTCAATTCCACCCCTGGGCCTCAAAGAGGTGGGATCAGAGTGCCTGCATTGTGATTTGCTTCCAGTCGTCTTGACTTATGTCTTGTCACTGGTCAAAGTTAGTTTGGGGCCAGAGAGTGATGCTGATGACCAGTGCAGCTTCTTCCTCACTATAATCCAAATACAGTGCAAGTTACATCATTAAGACAAAAACTGTCTGATGATTGTGGCCATCATCGCATGTGATAGGCAACTAACTTTACTGTTTGATGTAGAAACATGGATAATAAACAAACGATTGGAGAACAGATGTGATGCCTTTGAAATGTAGATATATAAGAATGTGTGCAACTCCTGGAAAGAAAAGAAAACAAAAGATGAAGTCTTGGAGAAATTAGGAGTGCAAAGAATATCAAGTGAAATCATAGTCCAACAGTTAAGATATTTTGGTCACATCAAAAGCTACAACACTTTGTTAAAAACAATACTGGAAGGAAAGGTGGAGAACAAACGTGTCAGAGGTAATCAAATCTAATAAGTTGGAGGGTAACATCAAGCAATGGACAGGGAACATCCTGGCAGGTTGTACTATTGAGGCAATAGACAGAGGATGTTGAAAATCCACTGCAGCCAACCTTTGATGTGAAGATCTGAACTGAATCAGTCAGTCAGCTATGTTCATGTTTGTACAGAGCATTAGATTCAAATCCAGACATAGCTTGCTAAAATCAATAAAGCTGATACAGACAAGACATGAAAGCCACTGTATTGAGAGATGGCATGAATTGATGCATGCCCCAGAGATGGAACTTTGGGAGGAACCTGCCCCCGGACATCATCTACCACACACAACATGGAAGCCACTGAACAGACTCTGAACTGGTGTATCACAGTGCAAGAGGAATATGAAATGATGGGGATACACCGATGATGACACTTGACTGTGGCGCAATACAAGACCCAGACCACCTTGATGATCTGTCCCAACCTCCAGGAAACATGCAATAGATGTGACATGCTGGAGGCAAATGACTGGGCAATCCATGTTGCTGAATACTTGATGCATGCTGCATGAAGTGGCACTTGAACATGGAAAGTAAGTATTTGTCTGTCCTCTGAAGGTCATGAAAAACCAGAGAAGTATTACTGACCTGCTTTCTAGGGGTAACCCATCTTATAAAGTTCACTTCCAGTGTAGGACTCAATAATGCCCAACAAGAATAGAATCACTAGACCCAAACAACTATATCATAGAAGGTGACATAGGGATCAAAATGCTGAACAGCACATGAACCGTAGTCAGTGACCCAAAGCCAACTGTTAGTATCAGGGTCATCAACCTAGAACTGCCAAGACCCTTCTCCACCTTTTCATGGTGATCCTGGATAACAGGCTGCTACAGGGCAGACTGATTAAGGAGAAGGGATCAAAGAGGGAAGGCTAACCCGGTACCCAGAAATGCCACGATGAAGTTGTATCTGTCGGACCGAAAGGTGCAAACATTGCAGTCAAGCTGTAAACTACGATACAACACATTCCGAACTACATCCTGCTACTTGCAAAGCCCTTTTCTAGGCTTGGAAGTGGGAGCTTGAAAACAAACAAAGAAGAAGAATAGATTGTAACTAAGGAGGGTTGTGAATGGAACTAGCAATTTCACAATGTAAAAAAACAAACCCCAAAACAAATCTACTACAAAAATCAATAATGCATGAATACATGAAGTGTTTAGGCACATCCCTTCTGCAAGTAGGTCCCAAACAGCTCTGCTTGCATGTTTCTTAAAGAATACAAATGGACAAGCAGAAGAGTTTTAAATATGAACAAAACTCAGATACTTTCAGAGCACAAGTTTAATGGAGAATTAAACCAATCTTCCAGCCAAATACTATTTACAAGAAAGCCTTAAATGTATAGATTCAATTTGTATAGAGACTTGTGACTTAAACAATTTATTACAATAGTTTTTTTTTTACCACACTGACTGCTCAAATAAACCCTAATTATGTTAAAAAGGTAAAGCGGTGTCCAATAGCAGACGCTGCCAGGGAATGAAGTGTTAAAGACAGCTTGTATGAGGTGGGGTGGACAGTTTCCTTCTTTGCTGCCTTACCTTCCACAACTGTAAGTCAGAAACCAATTTACAGCGGGGTTAACTTAGGTCATATTAGACATATTACATTTGCAGTGAAAAGCAAGCGCACTACTACTATGTTAATGATACGCTTCTAATAATATTACACAAAATATACAGAAAATGCCAACTAAATGATTCCATGATCACTTTTATGCACATAATTATAATACATGAGTGTATAGCTGAACTCTTCTGTTGTACCAAAACTAATTGGTAATTAATAATATCTCTCTTAATATGTGGCTCTCAGATAGACACATTCATAAAATAGAAGAATTCTAGGTGAGTTAATACAGGTTTATTAGATAATCAACGGAATGGATAAATTAGACTATAACAAGTTTTTCAAAATGCAGCTGCATGTAAGAACAAGAGGGCATAGCTACAAATTAATTAAAGAGCAGTCCAGATTAGATACAATGTTAGGTAGGATAAAAAGAAATATTAAACATAAGAGCAAGGCAGTGATAGTCAAACTGTATAAAGCATTAGCTAGACCTAGATTGCAGCACTGTGTTCTGGTGTAGAGTCCTTATCATAGAGGGGAGATAAACATGCTGGAAAGGATACACAGAAGAGCGACAAAACTGATAGTGGGATTCTGGAATTATGGTTATGAGGAAAGACTAAGAAAAACCAGGCTACATTGTCTAGAAATGAGAAGAATTCAAGGTGATTTAATACAGGTTTATAAGACGAAGGGAAAGGAAAAATTAGACTATAACAAGTTTTTCAAAGTACAGCCGCCTTTGTGACAAAAACAAGACAGCATAGCTACAAATTAATTAAAGAAAGGTCCAGATTAGATACCAGAATATATTTTTTTAGTCAGAGAGTGGTGAATGCTTGGAATGCATTGCCACAGGAAATAGTGGAGGCAGGGTCAATTAATGCATTCACGAATAGATTGGATGTGTGTAGTTATTTTTAGATCAAGTGAATGAAAAAGAAACTGGTTGTTTAGACTCTGTAGAGTCATCTAAACCAGTATAAAGACGTTAAGTTAAGTTATAATTACAATGGGTCAAGTCCATGATGGTGTTACATTTTGAGATAGAATAAACTTAGAATGTCTCCATCTCTTTGGATAGGTGTATCCTTCGGCTGATTGTAACCTATCTGGTCACTGACAATATAATCTATACCAGAAGTCAAGTATACATACAGGCAAGATCAAGTTCTTTGTGTATATTCATCATGGATGAACTTTTTTAGTGGTAAATTGCAAAGATAAATTTATCTGAACTTTGCAAAATACAGTTGTCAATTTGAACTTTGTAAGTTTCAACAGCCAAAGTTGAAGTTTTCTCAACTTAGTTACTTGTAAACAGCAATGAATGATTTATCTGGAATTTAACTTAACTTAACGTCTTTATACTGGTTTAGAAGACTCTGCAGAGTCTGTATACAACCAGTTACATTTACATCACCTTGCTCTAAAAGCTATGCGCATCCAGTTTAATCTTAAATGCATTATCTGTCCCTGCCTCCACTACCTCCCCTGGCAATGCATTCCAAGCAGACACCACTCTTTGACTAAAAAAATATTTCCTAATATCTAACCTGGACCTCTCTTTAGTCATTAGTCAGATTGTAGCTATGCCCTCGTGTTATTGTGGGTGGCTGTATTTTAAAAAAACTTGTTATAGTCTAATTTATCCATTCCTCTGATCATCTTATAAACCTGTATTAAGTCACCACGAATTCTTCTCTCTTCGAGACACTGTAGGCCGGTTTTTCTGAGTCGTTCCTCATAACTGTAATTCTGGAATCCCACTATCATCTTTGTCGCTCTTTTTTGTATTCTTTCTAGCATGTTTATATCCCCTCTATGATAAGGACTCCACACCTGTACACAGTACTCCAATCTAGGTCTAACTAATGCATTATACAATTTGACGATCACTTCCTTGCTCCTATGTTTAATATTTCTTTTTATCATACCTAACATTGCATTTGCCTTTTTCACTGCTACCTTAACTTGCTCACTCACCTTTCCTGTATGATCTATTATAACCCCTAGGTCCCTTTCCTTATCTATCTTTCTAATATTGTTTTCTCCCATTCAGTAATTATGTTCCATATTGGATCTACCCATGTGGATGACTGTACATTTATCTACATTTGCCAGCTTACAGACCATTCTCAAATTGTTAGTTGCAAACAGCGTAGATGAATCTTTCCTAACTGTGTGATTTGCAAACAGCAAAGAAGAATCTTTGTGAACTGTGTAATTTGAAAAAAATAAAAGATGAATCTTTGTGAACTGTGTGATTTGCAAACGTCAAACTTTTATAAAATTGTTGGTTGCAAACATCAAAGATGAATCTTTCTGAAAACAGGAACTATTAAATATTTAATAAAATCTAGGGACTCAAACCAGTACCTCAATATGAGACCTGTACCCTAACTGATAAGCCACACATGCCACTCTGTGAGTAACGAACATTTATGTAATCTCATCAGAATTGGACCTAATGTCATTACTACGAACAAAATGCACAATAATAATAGACTGATTTTATGTGATTTTACTCAAAGAAATATGAAATGCTTATGTCTGTGATAAAGCCACTTAAAAATTATTATATTATGCAGAGTTCCGATGCATTTTTATATATTAACTGGGCTCATCTTTAGATGGTTCACTTTGATGTTTAGATGAAGCATTTATATATATTATTGGATTATTTGATGATCTGTCCGTCAACGGTGGTTACACTCTTGTGGGGCTTGATTTCTCGTAGTCAACGATAAAGATACAAATATGTTTGTTGTCAATGATAAAGATCTATATATGTTTGTAGTCTATAATAAAGATCCAACTATGTTTGTAGCCAGTGTTAAAAACCTATATATGTTTTTATTAATGATTATGATCCAAAAATGTGTGTATCCAATGATAATGATCTATGTTTGTAGTCAATGGTAAAGATCTATGTTTGTAGTCAATGGTAAAGATCTATATATGTGTGTAGTCAATGTTAAAGATCTATTTATGTTTGTAGTCGATGATAAAGATCCAAATATGTTTGTAGTCAATGATAAAGATTCAAATATGTGTGTAGCTAATCATAAAGATCTATATATGTTTGTAGTCAATGGTAAACATCTCTATATGTTTGAAGTTAATGGTAAAGATATATATATATATGTTTGGATTCAATGGTAAAGATCTATATATGTTTATAGTCAATGGTAAAGATCTATCTTTGTTTTTAGTCAATGGTAAAGATCTATATATGTTTATAGTCAATGGTAAATATCTATATATGTTTGTAGTCAATGGCAAAGATCTATATTTGTTTATAGTCAATGGTAAAGATCTAAATATGTTTATAGTCAATGGTGAAGATCTATACATGTTTCTAGCCAATGGTAAAGATCTATATATGTTTATAGTCAATGGTAGAGATCTATATATGCCTGCAGAACTACCTTCTGTAATCAGCTGCTGGAACAATGAACATCCATCTTTAATGATGAGATTATTGTGTGGTTATTTGATGACAGCATGCTCATGATGTCAGCTACTACCATAAAACATAAACAACATTATAACATACATACAAATAACAACAGCCAAATCAAGAAAGATATATTTCATTATGATATTTCTTAGAAATGAAACAGACTCATCTGACATGAAAGTGGAGATGAATATCAGAGGAGAACAAAGTGTGGAGAGTGAGGCATAACAAAACTATGAGAACAGAATACTAGATTACAGAACGAGTGACAGACAATATGCATTTCAATATGATGATGGATTCATTAAAATACTTTATGTATCAGTTATAACTTAACTTAACGTTTGTATACTGGTTGAGAAGACTCATCAGAGTCTGTTTACAACCAGTTACATTTGCATTACTCTGCTCTAAAAGCTATGTGCACCCAATCTATCTTTAAATGCATTAACTCTCCCTGCCTCCACTACCTCCTGGGGCAATGCATTCCAAGCATTCACCACTCTTTGACTAAAATAATATTTCTTAATATCCAAACTGGACCTTTATTTAGTTAATTTGTATCTGTGCCCTCTTGTTCTCGTTGGTGGCTGTATTTTGAAAAAACTTGTTATAGTATAATTTAACCTTTCCTGTGATTATCTTATAAACCTGTATTGTCACCTCAAATTCTTCTCTTTTCTAGACACTGTAGGCCAGTTCTTTCCTCATAACTGTAATTCTAGAATCCTACTATCAGTTTTGTCGCTCTTCGTTGTATCCTTTCCAGCAAGTTTATATCTCCTCTATGATAAGGACTCCACACCTGTACACAGTACTCCAATCTAGGTCTAACCAATGCTTTATACAATTTGACAATCACTTCTTTACTCCTATGTTTAATATTTCTTTTTATCATACCTAACATTGCGTTTGCCTTACTCACTGCTACCTGGACTTGCTCACTCACTTTACCTGTATGCTCTATTATAACCCTTAGGTCCGTTTCCTTATCTATCATTCTAATATTGTTCTCATCCATTCTGTAATTATGTTCCATATGCGTCAGTTGAACGTTATGTTATCAGTGTCAAACATGTCACTACTAGAAAACCACAAACATAAGATCGAGACCTGTGAGATGCGCTGTGTAAGAAATGCAGAAAGAAAAACAATTTGAGACAGAATCCGTAACAGTACGCTTATGAATATGGTGAGGACCACACCAGTTAACTACTATATTGAAGCACAGAGAGTCAAGTAATTTGGTCATTTGACAACAAGAGTGCACTATGAGCAATCTGCAGCTAAATCAGACTACATGAAGGTATCAGGTTCTCAAGCAAGAGGTCGGCTACGGCGACATTGGATAGAGGAGATCAAGGAAACACTCCCAAAGTTCTACATGTCGACAACACAAGCCTCCCACCTAGCGCAAACCAGAAATCTACGCATAGCTACTTTCGGTGACACCGCAAGGCAAGAGAAGTAGGATGAAAGAAGAAGGAGAAGATGGATTCAGGAGCTTGAAATTCTCTCAACTAGCATACATCTCTGTGATGTTCATTGTTAGTACTAGTATTTGGTAGCTGGCAGACAAAATGTTCTATCAATCAATTTTTTTTTTTACCCCCAGTGGAGCATAATAATAATAATGTTTGTATAGGCATCTAAGGCCAGTTGCATTGATCGACCACTACCATGTCCAACTGCTGAGGCTTGTTCATGTGTAATGTGTCGACCAAAATCCCTACAGACTCACCAAGCGGAGCTGAGTATTCCGCTGGCTCGAGATGAGGGAAGCGAGGAGTGTGCTTTGGACCAATGTTTGTGTCAAGCTTTCTTTGCCCATGTTTGACTCTCTGTTTTTTCACATTCCACCCCCTGAGGCCTCTGGATTGTTTGTGTTCACATTCAGGTCAGCGTGATTCTTGCTGTGCTGAGAATACGGGGTTGGGAAATGTATTGTGTAACCTCCAGTGAAGGGGGGGGGGGGGGGGGGGGGGTGGTAGAAGGAAGGTGGCGTCAGTCCACGCAGGAAGGTCCTTGAGTAATGATAACCTGAGCTGAATTCTGGGGTGCAGTTAATCGGAATGTTGAAAGCCATCATGCACTGGTTTCCCATGGCTTAAGCCAGACCCAGCCGCAGCAAGATGCAACATCACAAACAGGATAACTGATCGAAAGCACAAAAGCATAGTGGAGTATAGGCCCTTAGCAAATGCACATCAAGCTTTTCTGTCTTCAGCCACTGTCTGCAGATATTTTATAAATGTTATATCCTCTTGTCTGGTCTTTCCTGTAATCCGAAGAGGACGTAGGAGTACCCCATCTTAATACTGTTATCAGTGCTTGAGTGACATGTCTTGGGCATGTTTCAAACCGGGCAGAGCGCACCGCACGTGGTGGAGTGTTCATGTATCAAACTGACGTTTTGTGTTTAGTATTTTTTGCTTTTGTCTCAATTTAATTTCAATTCGGTGTGGCCTAGGTGTGAAACTCGCTCGGTTTTCACAATCCCAACGTACCGGATTCGATTCCCACCATGTCCAGTTTGGCAGACACTGGGTTTTTTTCTTAGGAGATTGCTTCTCCACGTACGGAAAGTAATGGCAATCTACTGTACTGCACACTTGTCAAGATACTTATAACAGCCAAATAGGTGGTGGTTGTAAGAAGCAACATTCTGTGAAAGACATGCTACTTAATTTACTATTACAAATTTCAATTCACTTTAAAAACCCTATGTTTCAAACAATTGTTATCAGTTTCTCATTTTGCTTGTTTGAATGTTGCAAATGGTTTCACACAAGTCAGTATAGACAGAGTGGTTTCCCAGTGGACTCTGTGTGTGACAGAGATGAGAATAAGCCCACTTTCACACTGAGAACATTTCATTAGAAGTGACAAAAAAACAGAATCCAACTCCTTTAGGGCAGAAAAATCTCCAAATCATGCAAACCCAACCCATCATACATGTCAAAAGCTTGATGAGTGTGGAGTAGTCTTCTTTGTTTAAAATAAAACTCTAGAAACAGTATTCCATATACAGGATGTCCCACTTGCTACCGGTCCCTGATTTTCCCTTATAACTTTTAAACCAATGAACATAATTCAGTAACATTTGACGTGGACATGTCTTGGTGTGTGAGAAACATAACAAGCGCATAACAAATGTTGCAAGCGGTCACCATTTGCATCAAGGCATGCCTGTACACGCTTCTCTATGTTACGGAGGGTATTCACCAACACATCAGGAGTCACAAACTCAATTTCCTGCCCAATGTTTTCATGCAGTTCCAAGAGATTCGTTGGCTTGTTGCGATACATTTTTTCTTTCAGCACGCCCCATTCAAAGAAATCAGGTGCGGTAAGGTGAGACGACCCTTGGTGGCCAAAGTTCCTTAGTAATGACACGATCTTCAAAGAACGGCACAATTTTAGCCATCTTGACATTAGAGACATGGCATGTGACTCTATCCTGCTGAAAATAGCAAATACAGTTCTTCGTTGTCCAACTGGTGCACAGTATGTCCATGTCAAATTTGATTGAATTACGTAAATTTGTTAAAAAGTTTTAATGAAAAAACCAGGGGCTGATAGCGAGAGGGAAACTATGTACAATACAGAAATAACATAGTTAATAGCTCATTTTCCTTGACATCAGAAGAAAAACAACATGAACAACTCAGTGTGGGAAAACAGAACAAAGTGGCTGCAAATCTCATTATGTAAACCAAAGTGCTACAAAAATCAGCACAGAAAGAGCACATAAATGTTTTCCTGCAAGGGGTCAACAAACAGAAAAATGAATGATGGTGATGCTTTGTTTCATACATGTACAACTTTTCCACCTAAATCATCTTCTGGCTCAACGACAGTCATTTCATCTGGTATCCGTATCTCAATACCCCGGAAACAACAACAAAAACTTATAATAAATTTAACAACAAAAACTTAAAATGTATTTCAAAAACTCATTATGATAAATCAAGTCACAGATTTGTCATTATGTGTGTGTAAATCAATGGGCCGTAAAATGTTGCCTTTACAATGTCACGTCACATAGATATTCTGAGACAAAATATTTTATATAAAATAACATAAAAAACAATCAACATAAATTGGAGCAGGGAGAATGATATAATTATGGCAAGAGCCAATTCTAGTTTTGCTTTAAAACATAAATATATATGAGGCATGTTCAAATGAAACCGGACCTAACTTCACCAAGTGAACATATGTGCGATGCACATTATGACGTCACTTCTGATGCATACAGCACATACCAACCGTCAAGTTTGCAAAATTTTATTTTCCTCCGACTCATAGTTTCCTCAGCAGACTGTTGAAAACATGGTGGGTGTGATACAGAATCCGTCCAGAGTTCATGAGCGAGCGGTGATTCAGTTTCTAGCAGCTGAAGGATGTCAACCAAGGCGTGTTGTTGCCACTCTGCACAAAAGAAACGAATCACCCTCCTCTTCGTATCGCAGCAAGTGGTTCAAACTCCATCCCATGTGTTTTCCTTTTAGTGGCTGGTCAGCAACCGAGGTACCCATTGTGAACACACCTTCCGATAATTCTGTTTCTTGCTAACCCCCATTTGAACTGTCCCTAGTGACACAGCAAATTCCTCTGCTAGTGAACGTAAGCTCCAGCGACGGTACATCCGAATTGCTGCATCAGTTTTGACGATGGCATTTTCTTACTCAACAATATGCGCCTCGTCTCGGAAGATCTTTCATTAACTCACGTCCTTCTTTAAACATCATTGTCCAGTTCTTCCCTGTTGTCTTCAACACACTTTTGTCACCATACACTGCCTGCATTCTGCGATGAATGTCAACTGATCGACATCCTTCAGCTGTTAGAAACCGAATCACCGCTCGCTGATCAACTGTGGACGGATTCTGTATCACACCCACCATGTTTTCAAAGGTCTACTGAAGAAACTATGAGTCGGAGGATAAAGAAATTTTGCATTTTTGGTTGGTATGTGCTGTTTACACCAGAAGTGAGGTCATCATCCGCATCATACATATGTTCACTTATTGCAGTTCGGTCCGGTTTCATTTGAACAGCCTCATATATTCATAGAAATGAACTTGTAGGAATTACCCACATTTTGTACAGGGTTTTCCCCATTTTCTGCAGTATAAAGGCAGCACATCCTATACTACATGTGTTTCTCCTAAAGAGTATTATTAAGACATATTATGCAATTGTACTTTGTAAAAATAATCTAGGGCAGATGAGGCCAAGTATAGTACAACCGCCTCGAGGACCACACACCACTCTCATCAGCACACTCAGGATGTGAGGTAAGCTACTACAACTTGCCCATTAATGTCCTTTTCAGGGTGCACAAAAAAGTAATCCTAGTCATTGTGGGCATTCAACAACAACAACCCATGTGGGGAATAAGGAATGGCATATATTATGCACAGTTCTGCTCTGTTATCAAAGAAGAATGCAACTGACACTCACAAAGAAAACAGTTAACAGTGGAGAACTGACCACATTGCAGTGATTCTGGGGATTGGCCCCGAAATCCTTAAAAATAAGTGGAGAAAACATAACACAACTGGTTCAAGGACTAATCTAGTTAAGAACTGCAGGTAAGACCCTGTGCTCCTTTGTAGCAAAACAAATGTAAGAAGAAGTAGTATGCAGTGTTCAGTTTGAGGCTGTTATGATAAATATATAGCAAATGTCAATTATATGAACTTTACTTAACGTCGTCATACTGGTTTAGAAGACCCTGCAGTTTCATTCACATTGCATTGCTCTAAAATCTATGCGTATTCAATCTATTATCAAATGCATTAATTGTCCCTGCCTACACTACATTCCTCACTGTTAGATTAAAAAAATATTTCCTAATATCTAATCTGGACATCTCTTTAGTTAATATGTAGATATGCCCTCTTGTTCTTGTAGGTGGTTATACTTTGAAAAACTTGTTATAGTCTAATTTATTCATTCCTTTGTACATGAAAGAATCGATACCCTTGAAAAATGGATATGCGAGTATATAAGAAGAAGCACATTTTGTAGGAACACAAACAAGTAAAGTGGTCCTTGAAAAAGATGAAATTAAAATAAGAGAAATGATAAAGAATAACAAAATTCATTAAATAAAATATTTTGGATGAATATGGAGTCACAACACTTTGCTGTAACATAGTAGGGAAAAAGGTTGAAGGTAGTCATGAGGATGGTGGCAATTGCTAGGGAAAAAAAAATATAGGATGGCCAGAAAATAGTCTTTCGATGTGCACTATTGTTGTTGGCTGTTTCCAGCAGTATCTGGGGTTTCTTGCCTACCATGGACAGAAACCAGAATCGTTCGAACTCCTTTACCACCACAGTGTGCTATTGAGCCAGAGAAAAAAAATACTAGAGATTGATTGTGCTTGATCAGATCATAAGCTGTAAGTTAGTTGCCTGTCACAGGTGATGATGGTGACATCGTCAGACGATTTTGTCTTGATGATATAACTTGAGCTGTATTTGGATTATAGTGAGGAAGAAGCTGCGCTGGTCACCAACCTCACTCTCTGGTCCTGAGCTACCTTGGACGAGTGGCAAGACATGAGACAAGAAAATTAGAGGTAACTCAGAATGCAGGCATCCTGGTCCCACCTCCCTTGAGACCAGGAGTCGCTTGAAACTTGCGCGATTTGATCGCCCACCATTTCAATTCCATCGCTTGTTTGAGGCGAGTGCCTTACCTCTCAACAACATCACTCACTGTGTGAGCGATGTGTCATGAACATGTTGCTAACCAAGTAGGGCCCAATCTCTCCAAGGTGATGTGTTATTCCATTATTATTGACCTGTGTGTACATTTCCCAGATACACCAAAATCGGCACTATCAGCAAACAGGGTGAAGGACTCTAAAATCTCGAGCAGTTCATTCGTGTGCACTGATCCGTGGAAATACAACACAAGGTAAGTGAAATACTATTGCAAATAGCCAAAGACAATGCCAGGATAATCGAAGGGGAAAACACCACAAAATGAACAACATAACTAATCCAAATCAAAAACCACAACCCGATTCTGCGGACACAAGTGTAAGTCAAATCCGTGGCCTGAGGGCATCCATAATGGACGAAAACACGAGAACAAGACTAGACCAATTAGGCGCCATCTTAGTGCGGCTCGAAGCTGTAAATCATAATGCAACCACATTTTGAGTTATGCAGGACACTTCCAGCCCTCTCTCCTTTGTGGTTGCTCCTCACTTCAGTCACAACAAGAGAACAAAACCAATGTAGCTTCAATAATCACAAGTACAACTATTGTTGGTAACCAATTGGAAAACATACATACAATAGAACAAGAAAATGAATACTTTTTTTGTAAGAGTCCCAAATGCTGTCATAGCCTGGAGTGGAATTGAAAATGAACTCTGTCAAAATGCCCACAAGGTATGCACAACACATATCCTCTAACAGCAAAATCTCAACTTCTGACCTCAGGGAAAGTCCTGTCCTAAAGGAGTAGTGAAGTACATGTCTCTGATGTCCTAATACCAAAATATTCTGGGTAATATTCTGGGTAGATGAAGTATGTAAATCATAGGTAGCAAATATCTAGGAGAGGAAAAACTGTGACTTCAATGCACCTGTTGTTTTGAAAGTAGGTCAGGTAATAATAGTTGCCCATCGCAAGCATAGATGGTGGCAGCGTCAGATGATGTGACCGACTCATATGACCGTACAGTTTGATACAACGCGACATGAGGCCCACATGGACAGCATCAGGAGTTGGGTTATCTTGCATTCTGTCCTTTTGTGCAGCTCACTTTTTCTGCACCACAGTTACGGTTCTCTTCTCACCGATGCGAGCACCATTTGTGATAACAGCGAGCCAGGCTGAGCAATTCCAAGCAAGCTGCTCCCAAAAGGCGACATCAATGACGAAAATGTTCAGAGATACTTTCAAACAGTCTTTGTATTGTGTCTTCTGTCCCTCTGTTAGATGAGTGCTTTTTTCCCTGACGAGGGGTAAGAAGAAACAATATAAAGACGACTGTTTGAAAGTATGCAGCACACCAGGCTGAGCAGTTCAGGTAGGCCAGGTACAGCCAAAGACTAGCCAGCATTAATTCAAAATAAAGATTTGCAGAAAGCAGATGTGCCAGGCTGAAAGGTGCAAATATTTCGGGCCAAATGTAACATTCAGAACAACATAACTCAAATTCAACAAAGGAGTGAGCGATGACGTAAAACAATTGTTGTTCAACAATACGTGAATATTGAATCCACTGTCATATATACACATATAGGTTTAGTTTTATGAGGCATGTCCAAATGAAACCCGCCCATACTGCGCCACATGGACATATGCGCAAGGATGACGTCACATCTGACTTAATAAACACATACTAACGTACAAGCGTGTTCATTATCCTCGCATTCACAGGTTCTGCTGCAGACTGTTGAGAAAATTGCAGGTGTGATACGGAATATGTCTAGAGTTGATCAGCAAGCGGTGATTTAGTTCCTAACAGCTGAAAGATGTCGACCAATCGATATTCATTGCAGAATGCGAGCAGTGCATCCTTAGTGCATGTAGTCCTGATCCGTCACCATGTGACTTTCCTTTGTTCAGACTCTTACAAAAATTTCTAAAGGGACAATGATTCGACTGATGCAGACGTCATGGTCTCGATTACCAGATGGTCCAATAAGCAAAGTTATTTTTCTCGAACGACATCAACATCTACCCAAGCAGTGGGATGTGTTTATGAATGCCTATGGTTACTTTTTCTAACAAGCCCAGGTGCACACTTTCTTCATTAAAATTGCTATATTTAATTCTGCCACACCTGCTGATGTTCCTTCCATATGTTTGTAATAAATCCACTGGAGTGAGTTTAATTTGAACACACCTCGTACATAATTTGTCACAAACTAGTATCACAAAAATGATGTCACAGTCTGGGGATTGAGTTGACATGCACACATAGTAACATCAACCATAATACATAATTGGCTTTTTATTAAACACACATTTCTATAACTGAGCTTCTGTGTATGCACAATTAAGATTATTTATAAACATTGTCCTATATAAAAAATGGAATTAAAAAAAACAAATAATTGTTACATAAGAAATGTACACAGCCGGCTTGTATTTACATGAATCAGATGTACAGATCAAGTAATGAACAACAAAAACCACAATATTACAAAAGATTATCCCACTAAAAAAATTTGGGGTAAAAAAAAAAATCACATAATTAAAAATCACATGGTGATGACCAAACAAAGACAAGCATGCTTTAAATCAGGCTTGAAATTACCGTGATATCAATTGTAATATATTACATTTAGCATTGGAACTGTTATTTCAGTAATATTAAGCTGTGTTCATCAGATCTTTTCTTCAGTGGGCAATAACTACAAAATGAAGAATGAAAATGAATTTGGCCCATTTTGTGAATGAAGCAGGCAGGGTCTCTCATGTATAAACAACTAGCACAAATTATTGCAAAGAATAGTGTACTTCAGGCATTCTCAACCTGATGCTCGTGAGCACCACGCACTGTGCTCTTTTAATGACATTTGGTGCTCGCGCCACGTAGGTAAAAAAATTCAAACTTGGTTTGGCAAACCAAAACAAATAATGTTCATATCAAATCCATTACATTTTAGTCGACCTCAAAGTCGTTAAGTTGCGTATTTGCTGCCAGTTAAGGTATTTACCGCTCCATGTTCTGAAATATTTCGCATTGCTGGCTTGATTCGGGGGGTTTCCCTGATGCTGGTCAGGGTCAGCATTGTGTTGCATTATGGGTACTTGAATTGATAGATCTCCAGTCATCCTTAGTGCTGAAATATGTGTTTGTAAAGGAGAAATTCATAACGTTTTGGAGAGCAGAAGATGTAAAAAGGTTCCAAATACTGCAGAGTGTTTATCTCAAATGTTTGGCTATGTTCCGGACGGCCTACCTGTGCGAAAAAGCTTTCCCACTTATGAAATACTTCAAGAACAAAGCACGATCACGATTTACTGATTCACACCTGCAAGACTGTTTACGTATAGTTACAAGCGACTTCTCCTTGGACATCACCGAACTTCTGAGTGGTTTTCAAACTCAAGTTTGTCATTAACCCAATGAATGTTTTAAAAATGTATTGTTTTTCAAAAATGAAACCCATTAGATTGCATGATGCTCACACACTTAATATTATACGTGAGCGATGCCTCGCTATCTTAAAAGGTTGAGAATCCCTGCTGTACTTCAAGCAACCAGAGAAGACACATACACCAAAAAACAGACCAGAAAGGAAACCTCCAGGTAATGAATTTGGCTCGTTGGAAGAAAGACATGGGATCGGGGACTCGGCCAACTGTAATAGCTGTAGTCAGTACCATGACTGCTATTCACTGGATGATCCATTCCTAGGTCTTGTACTAATGTGGGCCCCAACTTTGTCGCTAACGATCTCTATTCTGGGCTATGCAGGTCCAGTGGTAATAAATATTCATTTTAATGTATCGTGGATGTTGTAGTGAAGAGCAAAGGTGTTTGACCAACACTTTGGAGGTCTTTTTTTGCCTCGAGGGTACCATACCATGGTTGACATGCTCCAATGTCCATCCGTTCTTCTGAGCACGTTGCCTGTCCACCCATGTTTGTGTGAAGCACTGCATCGCTCACCAATGGTCACCGCATCAGGCCAGAACTGTGGAGTTCTTGCATGCACTGGAGAATAAGGATGACCATGTGTCTCTCAAGAGAAGCCTGGGTCACTTGCGGTATCTTCTTCATTGCTTTTGTAAGTGTCCATGATTCTGCAGCATAGCACATTGCAGGGAGCACTACGGAGCTGAAGAGAGACGAGTGTAAGGTCCAGTCCTTGCAGCCTTCCATGACTATCTAGATAGGCGAGAAGGTCATCCAGCCAGCTCGGTAACATCTTGTTAGTTCTGGTACTAAAATTATTCTGCATGTTGAGGAGGTATCCAAGACAGCAGTATTCCGTGTCGTTTTTCTATCAAATGACTGAATCTGCAGTGGGAAAAAATTAACAGTCCCTTATACTTCCCTGCCGAAGGACAACACACATGCTTTCATTTGTTTCCGTTGAAAAAATGAAGGTTGGATACTTTTTGAACATATCTCATATAATATTAATTTGTCCATTGTCGTCGATGAGGGAAACCAACATCATCACATGTCCTAATGCAACCTTGAGTATGTGTGTGCGCTCATGACTGATCAAGCCAATTCGATCCTGGAAAAGTCTATGACACGACTTGCAAAGGTAGTCAGCAGTTGTCTCTCCTATTTTCTCTGCTCTAGACTTCCAAATTGCACGTCTATCCTGGGCTGCCTGGATATGGAGACCCTTGCTCAGTTCATCGCCGTCTGTGACCGTGCTCTTCCATGTTGAGCGATTGTGAGCCAGATTCTCCCTGGTGTTAATGTCTATTTGACAACACTTAAGGGACTCCTTGAATCGCTTTTTATGGACATCCTTGTGATCGTTCTCTTTCACACACACACACACACACACACACACACACACACATATATATATATATATATATATATATATATATATATATATATATATATATATATACCACACATATACTAATATAAATAATAGAAAGTTCTTTTGAGATGCAAACAGATCTGTATCTTTCCTTTGACAGAGTTCAACATGAAGATATAATGAAACAACTTAGTCAACTAAACACAGATGGAAATGACCTGTGAGCCACATAGAGTATGTACAAGGAAACCAAATGGCTATAACAAGAACGGGTATAAAAATCAAATAAGTCAAAAATATAAAAAGAGGAGTAAGGATGTTTCATTCCACCAGATCTCTTGAATATATTTACAATGAAGCAGTCATGAAGGGTGTGAAAAGAAGTGAACAGTGAGCTGGAAG
This sequence comes from Ariolimax columbianus, assembly GCA_036924085.1. NCBI lineage: Eukaryota > Metazoa > Mollusca > Gastropoda > Stylommatophora > Arionidae > Ariolimax > Ariolimax columbianus. Next base: position 78,765,017 of record JAVGWX010000004.1, on the reverse strand, counting down.
ATAACAAAGAAAATCTGCCAGGAATAATAGTAGTAGAATTAGCAGTCTGCATTATACTTAAAGCTGAAAATAAACCAAATTTACAGTAAATGGTTGACAAAATAAACCAGATTTACAGCAAATGGTTGACAAAATAAACAGAGCAAGTGAAGGAAACGACCACAATTAAAAATGTTTAGAACAAAAACAATGATCATAATAAAATGGAAATACCAATTTTACATGTGAAAATAAACAACATTAAAATACTTAGGAACCAACATGACAGACAATGGAAGTTACATAACAGAAATTTAAAAAAACAGGATGGCACTAGCTAAAGAATACTTTCAACAAATAACAAATATACTAACAAATATATCCATAGCAATGAGGGGGAGAGAGAGAGAGAGTCCTACAGTGCTATGAAAAATCGATACTGCTTTATGAATGCTAGTCCTGGACAATGAATGAACAAATCGAGAGCTTGAATGAACAGAAATATGGTTTCTGGGATGAATGCTTCTTTTTCTTCTTCTACTTCTTCTTCTTATGATAGATCGGTAGTCCCATCGCTACAACAAAGTCCATAGTCCTCTCCAGTGGTGGCAGCCCCAAAGCTTCTATGTCACCTCGGCTTCCCCTGGCTAGGTTTGGCTTCGTATGTCTCTGTATATTGGACAGTCCTGTAGAATGTGCTCATAGGTCTGGACACTGGTTCCACATGGGCAGTCATTTGTGTGTGATATCTTGAGCCAATGTAGGTGACCCAATAGTCTGCAGTCCCCTGTTCTCAGGGAAAAGATGGTGGTTTGTTGCTGTCTGTGGAGCTGGTGGGGTTTGGTCAGATCTACTGCTCGCATCCATGCCTTTCTTCTATTCTGAGTTGCACTGATTGTTGATGACAGTTTTTGCTTCTCGGTAAGACACTGTGGGGATAAGTTGCTCCATCTTGCCACCTGCTTTGGATAGGGCATCAGCTCTCTCATTCCCTGTGATTCCACAATGGGAGGGTAGCCACTGAAGAGCAGCTGTTGAGGTTTTTAAAATTTTATTGAGCTCTGATCTGATTTCCCACAGCATTTGTTCATCTCTAGTGTTTTGTATTGCTTCTTGTGATTTTGTTTTTGTGTTCGCCTTATTTCTCTAATTCACAAAGCAGTGTGCGTTACACTGTGGTTTTTATTTTGCGCGTGTCGGCCCAGCACATCCGACTTCAGCTTGCAATTTATGTAAGGGTCTGCTTCCTCCTGCATTTTCTAAGGGTTTGCTTCCCCGGGTAACAGCCAGTGCTGTGCTAGAACCCAGCACCTTTGGCTTGTTAGCCACGCCACTTAACCACTAGCCCACGCGGTCCCCACTTCTAGTGATGAATGCTATTTATACCTTGGACAGCTAACAAATCCAACAACAACAGATCACAAAGAAGCAATATTGAAGGACAGCTACTAACTCAAATAACAAGCAGACAGGCAATGTTCATTGGACACTCATAAAGATGTGCCCGGAGAACCTGGAGAATATAGACAGAGGGAATGACTAAGGGTTTAGTGCTGCGCACCTGAACATCAGGCTGGGGCTTCTCGGCTAGAGTGAGACGACAGGTCATTGTCGAGTGCAACTAGGGCATACATGTCAACAACTTCCAGTTTGAGAATGGAGATTGGATATCTGAGACTTCTTTAACAAGGGTGGTCATCGTGACAGACACACAAGCCGTACTTCAGAAGGTACAGACGGGATGGCTCAGGTGCGAGTGCTGAGGTCTCAAACCTCCAGGGGTTGACATAGATCTACTGTCCTGGTCATGCTGGGGTTCAGGGCAACGAAAGAGCTGATATCTTGACTTCACAAGCTTCCATCATGGGCACGTTAGTGATGGATAGGAATGACATTTTGAAATCAATCAATGACCGCCTGCTAGATGAGGACACCGCAATAGATCAAGCAGCAATCCACAAGCTGCAAAGTTTTGACATTAAAATGAGGTTCAAGCGGAATAGGGCGCATGAGACTACGGAGCAAGAGATTATAGAACTAGTGAGCTACAGGAACCATAAGCATCCATACCCTGCGCCATTTTCTGAGAGAGACTGAGTACCTATGGGTATGCCTGGAGCGCAGTAATGTCGATTCTTAGAAATATATCTGGAATGGTATAACAAGATTGATGGGAAAATAAATGAGCATTTGAAGTGATGAACTGCTCAAAGGATAGATGATTGTGAAAATAATTGATTGTCAACACCACTTGACACTTGATCATGATCTGGTTAGTCTGCTCTATGTACAGAATCAGCCATTTTGTAATGCCCTTCTCAAATTGTTAGATCATAATACAAAACAACCAGTTAGTCAATCAACCAACATACCAGGAAGTCAAACAACCAGTCAACCAACAAATCAGCCAGCCAATCAACCAACCAACCAGGAAGTCAAACAACCAGTCAACCAACCAATCAACCAAACCAACAAACCAGATAGCCAATTAGGAAGTCAAACAACCAATCAATCAGTCAGCCCGACCAACCAACAAACCAGCCAGCAAATTAGAAAGTCAAACAACCAACCAAACCAATTTGAGCTTAAATATAAAGAAAATCTATATTTGGCCAGTTTTAAACTCAGATAGTAACATCATATTCAGATTATGCTCCCTATATGTTGAAATTGTACATCAGACATACAATTTCAACTTTATTGAAGATCACAAGGTTATAGAAAGTTTATGTTTACTGAAGCCTTAGGTTGACGCAACCTTATTTTCATATGTTCTCAAGTGTGTCTTTTATAGTATTTCTAAAACACAGCTTAATAATGATATGCAACATTTTTTATAAATAGAACATTATATTTAGTCAGTGTCATCGTCCCCATTTTAACCCTTTGAACCTGTGACATTCATATATTGATATATTCCTGAGCCCCCAGATTGCCTGTGACGGGTTGACTATCATTTTAAGACATATTTTGGGCTGTACTGCTTGGATTTAGGCCATAATATAGTGACGTCTACACAGTACAGCATTTTCGGAAATAACAAATATAGCAGCACAAATCTCGAAGCATGTCTTCACAATGATTTTGATCATTATCGTGATGAAAAGAGGTTTTGAAAACTTCTGAAAATGACCATTCTAAAAGGCTAACAACAGAACAAGTTCAAAGTAATTTCAAGGATTTTGAGGCAGGTAAATTGGATTTAGATGGTGATTGTTCTGAAAAGAATCAGTTGTTATTTGAACGACAACATGTGTGTGATTCGGATTACCATTCGTCCATTGATTAGGATCAAGCTAGATTTGTTCCTCGTAGGGTCAGAGTATAGTCCCACATCATGTATCAAGTAAATTTGATGAACATATTCCACTCTACTGAAGCAAGAACATTGAAGATTAGCAGGTCAGTCAATTTTATATAGAATAAATAAATGAGAGCATAGTTTTATAATAGTAAATAGCTTTACGGAGGACCCAGTGGTCTTGAGGAAAGGTGTTTGCCTCGGTTGCTGAAGGTAGTGGGTTCAAATCATGATGGAGACCAGGATTTTTTCTCGTGGATCATCCAGTAAATATTTCCCCTGATCTCTGAGCAGTGAGATCAGACACCCGTGTGCAGTGGCGCGCATGTTTAAAATACCTTAGCAGTCGGAAATAAATAAGAGTAGGCTTAACGACCGCTGCTCTGACAAAATTCAAGTTAAAAATCTACTCCAATTATTCTATGGATAATCTTGGTTATGTGGTTTGCAGAGCGGCTTAGATGGCGCGTGACAGTCTGCGGGTCTACCGCTCTAATTTACGCTTCCACCTCCACTAGTCTAAAAAAATAGGTGATCGTATATTCCAGGGGCTAAGAGTTGGTGGAATTGACCTGGCAAGTCACCAGTGTATTTTCAACTGCCAAAAAATATGAAACAAAGGAGGTCACACCTCCCCATCACGTCTAGCGACATTAGTGGACTGAAGATAAATAGATAGAATAGCTATACTCAGATGTCTACATTGTGCATATTTTCTCAGAGGCACAGGGGAATGGGACTTTACGGACTTGGGTAGCCAGGGTTCAAAAGGTTCCAAATGTTTGATAGTTTGTTTTTTATTTTCTATTGCCACTTCAAACATTTGCAAGCTACAAAATGTATATACCCCATCAGTAGGAGATTCTGCAGTAAGCTAAGCTATCACTGATCGGCCAGAAAAATTATATTATGTTTTACTGAACCATTGACGAAAAAAATGTGCCTGGGGCATTGTCTTTGTATACTTCCCTGTGTAATAGTTTACACTGTATTTTTAGGATTCTCCTGTAACATTTCATTTTCAAAACCCAGATCCTCTTCCTTATTATTTGTATGATAGTCAATGTGTGTGGCATTAAAACTAAATCACCGGTTGTGATTGTTTAAAAAAATGTGTTTTCAGTTTTCAGCTATGATAATACTACAAATGCTGTACCCATATGTAAAGGCAAAGCACTACTAAAAACAAACCAAGCAAGCAGGGCAGACATAACTCAAGCTATGCACATATTATGTTCAGATTTCAACCTGTTACTAGCAACTTCTGGCTGTATCCTGCCATTCCCAAATTATGATACCTATTCGGATAATTTTTTTAATCACACCTGATATAATGAACAACAAAAACAAACCAAAATCACCACAGATCCTTGGACTGCCACCAAGTAAAAAGTATATTCTTCAACAGTTGTTAATTTCATGGAGGAAATGCACTTCTAACTGAAAATTTTCTATGTAGATACCAAGCCCATTACTGGAGAAAAAAGACTAAGGCCACTACAATCTACTGTGTATATTGTCAAATGTGACTGAGGATGGTTGTGTATGGGATTGGTAACCTCATCCTGCAAAACAAAGTACTACAGTCATGATGATGTTGAACTTGAGATGCCAAAACTGGGACTATGTATTGAGATCAGTCTCAAACTTGCCAGCCATTTTGTTGGCATGTTCTTATATCAGTTTAACCCAGTCACTAGGGAAACTGAGACACTATTCCAGCTAGGCACAACGTACTGACCAGAATGTTGTATCAGGGTCAGGCACAACATACTGACCAGGATGTCGCGTCAGGGCCAGGAACAACGTACTGACCAGGATGTCACGTCAGGGTCAGGCACAATATACTGACCATGACCACTATCTTTCTTCCATGTAGCATTCCTTGGAAACAGTCTGGCTGATGAGATGTGGATCGATGTTATCCCCACAGTAGTAAGAGGCACGCAGATGAAGTCAAGTACAGCACAATTGCCTGGAGGACAGTGGTTCACCTACATCAGCATGCTTGAGATGTGAGGACAGCTACTGCAACCCGCCACTTAATCCCTTTTTAGGGCGCACAAAAGAGTAAACATACTCATTGTGGGCATTACACAACAACAACAGCAATAACCCAGTCATTGTCTCTTTATGACAAAGTTAGTTATAAACATGATCTTGTCTATGATTCCCTCTGTAAACATCCTTGAAGCTTATCCACCCATTCAAGGGCTGAATTGGAATCTGCAGCCATGAAGTTAAACACCCTTCGAACAGCACGGATCTGGGTGAAATGTAAAACATAATTAACAGGGTCTGAACTAGTCAACTTGACTTAACATCTTTAAACTGGTTTAGAAGACTCTGCAGAGTCTGTATACAACCAGTTTCCTTTATTTTACTTGATCTAAAAATAACTATGTACATACAATTTATATTTGAATGCATTAATTGACTCTGTCTCCCCAATTTTATGTGGAAATGTATTTCAGCAATCACCACTGACTAACAATATTTTCTAATATCTAATTTGGACCTTTCTTTAATTAATTTGTAGCTGTGGCCTCTTGTTCTTTGAAAAAAAATTGTTATAGTCTAATTTAGCACACTCCGGGCCGTCTGACACTGCCAAACTCGTCACGCTATCCCCCTAAAAATGTTTTTCCTCCCTAAGTACGGAGACCCTACCAATAGCCATTTTTATACTGCTGGATTCGTCACGTCCATCTACACACGCTTTTTGCCGGTAATAGTATCGTATGTTAGATTACAAATGGCTTTTGAACGATTAATTAATTTTTTTCGCCGATTGGAGCAGGCTGACTTTTTGGTGAAAGGTGAAGTAGGTTGTTGGGAAGGATCTTTATCTTGTAAATCTGTTTATTTTATTTGTTTAGATGAAAGAACTACGCTTTAATTGGAAACTAAGTTGTGTCGATATAGTAAACACAGTATCGATTCTTTGTTATGGTTTCCATGGTTTTCTATCGGAGCAACTAGGCCTAGCCGGGAAGTCCAAATATTTAAATTTTTTCAAAAAATTTCACATCCATCTTCTTGTATCTCAGAAACTAACAAACACACAACAACAACAATAACATCAACAACTTCTTTATTCATTTATGTCTCTAAACACAAGAAAATCATATTTATTGACCAACAAACAGAACAGTTACAATTTTTGAAAGTTGCAAAATGCGAAAAATTTTCAAAAAATTATGGAAGCGTGCTAAAGGTTAAATCACCCAAAATTCTTCTCTTTTCCAGACACTTTAGGCCGGTTTTTCTGAGTCTTTCCTCATAACTATAATTACAGAATCCGACTATCATTTTTTTGTTGCTATTCTTTGTATCCTTTACAGCATATTGATATCCCATCCACGATAAGGACTTCACACCTGAACACTGTGCTCCAATCTAGGTCTAACTAATGCATTATTATACAGTTTGACTATCACTTCCTTGTTTCTATGTTTAACATTCCTTTTTATCCATTCTAATATTGCATTTACCTTTTTCACTGCTACCAGGACTGCAAACTACCACTAAATCATAACTGACATCGTGAATATTTCTTCACATGTCTGTTTTTGTTTAATTGTATCTGCAAGCTGTCTTTCTATCATTACTGTATGCTTTCTTTATAACACACAATAATTAGATCACCTGCTAAATTCATGTGCTCCAGTAGTTTATCAAATTTCTTCTTCTTCTGTTTTCGTTCTTAATCTCCCGCTACCAAGTCCTGAATATGGCTTCACAAGTAGCAGGAAGTAGTCGGGAGAACTTTACGGCTTGACTGTGATATTTGCACCTTTCGGTTCGACACATTTGTCTTCGGCAGCTTCAAATTTCTATTTCCCTCCATCTGTTGTTTGCTGCATTATGCAGTCTATAACCATGAGAACATTTGTTGGAGATAGTAGACCTCCCTGTCTGACCTTAGTGCCTTCTTCTTTGCGGTTCGTTCTTAAACTACCACTACCAAGCCCTGGAAAGGGCTTTGCAAAGTAGCACGATGTAGTCCTAAGAATGGAATGTGTTGTGTCGTAGTTTACAGCTTGACTATGATATTTACACCTTTAGGTCCGACTTCATCATGGCATTTTTGGGTACTGGGTTATTCTTGCCGATATTTTCTCCTTAGTCAATCTGACCTGTTACAGCCTGTTATCCAGGATCACCATGCTGAGGTGGAGAAGGGTCTTGGCAGCTCTGGGTCGCTGGCCCTGACGCTAGCAGTCAGCTTTGGGTCGCTGACCGCTACAGCTCTTGCACTGCTTTGCATCTTGATCCCTGACCCTAGTTTGAACTGTATACAGCTATAACAGTATGCCTTTATGAAGATAACAAACATCACTATCTAACTTTAGTTTGAACTGCATAAAGCTCTGACAGTTTGCCTTTAAGAAGATAATAGACATACCTGACTGATCTCAGTTTGAGTTGTATAACGCTCCTTATAGTCTACTTTGCAGTCATGTATAATTTTGTATTACTTTCTTTGCTATTTCATAGTGTCTCAATTTATTCTATATCTTCATGGCCTACATTACAAAACACTTTTAAAATGACATATAGTTTATATTTATAGATATTTGTCATTCTTCTTCTTCAATCAACTGATGCTATGCTTTTAGTCCAGTGAGGTTTACAAAGGAGACCGCGTTTCAGGTCTTCGCTGGTTCCCCATAGCTTGTCAAGCATAGTCGCTCCACGGGCTAGACTGCCTCTTTGGTCTGCATATAGAGGGCAGTACTGCAGAATATGTTCTGGTGTTTGTTGGGTGTTCCACAATTGCACATGGCAGTGTCTCTGAGACACATTCTGTGGAGGTGGGCCTGGCATCTGCAATGTTCCGTTCTGTGAAGATCTTTGTTTGCCAATCTCTGCCAAGTTTGATGTCATTTTCTGACTTGTATTCTTTGGCTGACTCTCCATTTCATCCTTATTGATCGTTTGATGAGTGTATTTGCTTCTTTATAGCTCTATAGATGGCGAGTCTGCTTTGCGCTACTTCCAACTTCTGCGAGCTCATCTGCTTTCTTATTTCCAAGGATCCCAGAGTGGACTGGAATTTGTTTTTAGAGACAGCTAACCCGATGTATTTTATTTAGCATGAGAGTCTATTTTGTTTAGGGCTTGAGTCCAAATTATTTTATTTAGCATGAGAGTCTATTTTGTTTAGGGCTTGAGATGGCTCAGAGTAGGCTCTTGGAGTGCATTATATATTTGCTATATCTATTTATATATTTGTAGTTAATTTTCCATGATATCCATTACTTTCTCATTACACCTGCATATTTTAATTATTAAGCAGTAAACGTTAAACAAGAAAATTATTCAGTCAATCGTAAAGTGTACAGAAAAATTATGTGCTTTATAAATGTTTGTTAAGCTATGGATTACAGCTGACTATCTGCTATTTCGTAAATGGAATGACTTCAAAATTTGCACACATTTTTTGGGTCATTTCAAATATCTGACAAAGCAAAACTCTTCAGCATTTGCAAATATAAGGTGGAGTACAAAAATAGCCGTAATATGCTAGTAAAACAACAGCTTTGGTAATAGCAAGACAAACCCAAAGATTAAATATCATCATCAAGAGACAGATCATAGAACAAGTGCAGAGGTTTTCAAAGATGGGACAAATAATTACAGAGGATGCCCACTGTTAGATTGAAATTTGAACAAGGATCGCAGTGGCAGAAAATGCTTTCCATGGGGAAACAAACAATTTCGAACAACAAATAGCATCAATATGGAGTTTTGGACAAGAATGATCACTACACATGTCTGGCTCTGAAACATGGGAAACAATAAGGATGGAAAGACATTACAAGATTTTAAGATCTGATGCTACCGTAGGATGCAAAGAGTGAATTGGACAGAAATAAAAATCAAATGAACAAATGCATAGAGAAATAGGGTCACACAGACAACTAATGACGAGTATACAGAAAGGTAAATTGTCTTGGTTTGGTCTTAACATGAGACATGTAGCTTACTATGGAAAAAAATAGAAAAAAAAATGTCAGGGGTAAAACGAGAAGAGAACGTTCAAGAACCAATTACATTACACAGGCTTTGCAAGAACACAAGGTTGCATACTTTGGGGTACTGAACTGAAGAGATCTGCTGAGAAGAGACGACTGTGGCGTGACTTCAACATCAGTCTCTGAACTGACTAACCTGATGACGAATACATTTCTTGTCAAATAAAACCATATTTTGGGTACTTTTCGACTCCACTTCATTTATACAATATCATTTTAAAGCATTAATTTCTGCATGTTTTATTACTAAAATGATGGGCATTAATAGAACACAACAGCGCTGTTTGACATTATGCTAGAGAAACCTACGGCTAGTAATGATGCCAGATAATGCTTTCTCTGTGTTGGGGAGGGGGGGGGGGGGAGAAGAAGAGAAAGAGCAGCTACAGGTCTCTGTATGGGGGGTCAGCTACAGGTCTCTGTATGGGGGTCTGCTACATGTCTCTGTATGGGGGTTCAGCTACAGGTCTCTGTATGAGGGGGCAGCTACAGGTCTCTGTATGAGGGGGCAGCTACAGGTCTCTGTATGGGGGGGGGGGGGTGTGTGTCAGCTACAGGTCTCTGTATGAGGGTCAGCTAGACGTCTGTATATGGGTCAGCTACAGGTCTCTGTATGGGGGTCAGCTACAGGTCTCTGAATGGGGAGGTCAGCTACATGTCTCTGTATGTGGCTCAGCTACAGCTGCTCTGTATATGGGTCAGCTACAGGTCTCTGTATGGGAGTCAGCTACAGGTGTTAAAGGGGGGGGGGGGGGAGCAGCTAAAGGTCTCTGTATGGGGTCAGCTACATGTCTCTATATGGGGGTCAGCTACAGAACTCTATATGGGGATCAGCTATAGGTCTCTATATGGGGGGGTCAGCTACAGGCCTCTGTAATGATGATCCTATGCTTTAACAGGAATACATGGAAACAAGAAGAAGTAGTCATTTCTAGGTAATTAATCAATGTCAATAAGTCAATACTTGTCAATAAGTCAATACTTGTCAATAAGTCAATACTTGTCAATAAGTCAATACTTGTCAATAAGTCAATACTTGCCAATAAGCCAGTACTTGTCAGAAAAACAACAAACTTTGTAAACTTACTTCAATAAAACAATGATCGCCTGCCTTCTTGACAGCTCCAGGGACAGACTTGACCTGGCTGACAGACTCCACCTCTGACAAGTCTATAAAACCCTTACAGTTTTGGTCGTCACGGGTCTCGTAGTAACGCAGCTGAATCAAAAGTAACAAAAGACTATATGCACTAACTAAAGAAATACCATGACTTAGAGGTACAAGAGTTGCTAGTGGCATCAATGAATATGAAATGACAACGGCATGTGTAACAAAAATGGGAGCAGAAATAATAAAACTGGACGAACCAAATTGTAAAAAAGTGTACACCAGTAAAAAATATACATGAAAATGTGTCAACTAATTTTATATATAAATACGTAGGCAATTAAAAAAAATGTTACCTCCAGCGCAATAACTATGACAGCAGTGCTCAGAGTGACATGACACTTATGTGAAAATGATCTCCAATGAAGTGACTATAAAGGCATGTAGTGGCATGCTCCTGGAATGTGATGCTTGCGAACAGCAGACAGTAAAATGGCAGATTACATGGAAATACAGTTAAAGCAATGTGCTGTGATTGAATTCCTGACAGCAAATGTTGTGTGCCCATCAACACGCATGGAAAAATGATTTTGGTATATGGTGACACATGTGTGGATGTCAGGAGGTGGGCACGGACTGTAAAAGGCGACAATCCAGCCATGATGAACGTACATGACAAGGCTTGCAGCAGACGACTGATCACAACTGTGGATGCACAGCACCAAGCGCATTTGGGCGAACTGATTCGTGCCAATCGCTGTGTCAAGCAGAAACATATCGCTGCAATGCTTATGATTTCAATTGAGCGAGTCCATCACATTATTCATGCCCTGCTTGGGTATAGGAAAGTGTGTGTGAGATGAGTCTCCTACGTGCTGACACTGGATATGAGACAGCAGGTGTATCAGAAACTTCTGACGCGATATTGACAGGACGTTGATGCCTTTTATTCACCGAATTGTTACTGGCAACGAGTCATGGGCACATCATGATGACCCAGAAAACAAGCCCAAGTCTATAGAATATAGGCCTAAGAACTCATCTACCTGAACAAAATTCAAGGTTGTTGCTTCGGCAAGAAAAGTCTGAACGATATGTGAACACTTTGCAGAAACTTCCAGTACGATTGCTGCGTGTTCGTCTGGGCAAGCACGCAATTATTCACCACGACAATGTTCGCCCACAAATGAGTCGACAAACAGTGGCTGTATCAAAGCGTTTCAAGTTTGACTAAATTTTACTGCACTCATCATACAGCCCCAATCTGGCACCTTGTGACTTCTTCCTCTTCCCGAAGCTGAAGGAACACCTCAATTGACACTGTTACGCTTCTGACAAGGAGGTGCAAACAGCTGTGCGTACCTGGTTTCGAGAGAAGACGTCTGATATTTTCGTCAACAGGATGCAACAAATTGTCCGATGTTGGCGCTTGTACCGGGATGGTGACTATGTTGAAAAATAATGACACGTCACCTAAACGACATTCCAAGCTTTAATCAAATGTATAGCTGATGTGTAGATGGCCATATTAAAAGGCTAATAACAGGACAAGCTGTTGAATGTTTTCTCAAGGATTCAGAGGCTGATAAATTAGAATTAAATGGTGATTATCAATAAAAGAACAAGTGTAATCTGATGATCATTTCTTCTTCTTCTTCTTCTGCGTTCATTCTCAATCTCCTGCTACCAAACCCTGAAAGGGCTTAAGTAGCAGAATGTAGTCCAGAGAACGGAATGCGTTGTGTCATAGTTTACAGCTTGACTGCGATATTTGCACCTTTCGGTCCAACACATCCAACTTCAGCAAGCATTTTTTGAGTACCGGGTTAGCATTCCCTCTTCAATCCCTTTTCCTTAGCCAGTCTGCCCTGCTGCAGCCTGTTATCCAGGATCACCGCGTGGAGGTGTAGAAGGGTCTTGGCAGCTCTGGTTCGCTGGCCCTGACGCTAGCAGTCAGCTATGGGTCGCTGACCACTGCAGCTCATGCGTTGCTCAGCGTCTTGATCCCAGATGATCATTTAAATGATGAAATACATGAATCGGTTATGATCAAGCTAGATCTGTTCCTGTCCCTCAAAGGATGAGACTGCTGCCTGGGAGGATTATCTAACATAATTAATCAAATATACTTGATACAGGATGGTCTTCAATAAAATTATTTCACAAGCTACTGGCATAACAAGCAGGAACATTGGAGATGTCTGTCTTGCACATATTTTTCTCAGGAGCTGAGGGGTATGGGAATTTATGGACTTCGTGGCTAGGGTTAAAAAAATAAAAACAAATAATTCTTCTTCTTCATTCGTTCACTTAAAAATATTGTCTATATGTGCAATGTTGTCTCTTGTATATAAACTTCACTGTCTTTTGTAGTTCACATACAGGTCCATAGAGTTTCTCTTCCAGTGTCGTTTCTATGGGCCAGTGAGATTTTCTCTATATTATATAAAACAAATAATAATTTCTTACTTCTATATCCATCTAATTCACTATGAACTACCATGATTTCTACACACAAGAGTGACTAAACAATAGAGCCAGGTCAAATACCTGATATTTCATTTGGTCCAGAACAAACCACCGCTGCTTCCACTGGCGAAAAATCTGTCCCTGCTTATATAGATAGCCATCATGAGTGCCTTGTCCTGAGACTTTGTCTTTGAAGTGATCAAATTGAGAAGATGGAGCTGCAATTAATAAAGTGGATCCATGAAGTGAAATTTAGTTATAACGTGCCTTTACCGCTTTGATCTGACAAAAATTTCAGCGTAATGGCCAAAATCACATCAAATCAGTGGCCCAATATTCACCGTTTTTATCATATTCAGACAACAGGGTTACCGAAGAAATGAACTGAAATCTAGGCTATTTATTTGCCAAAAACATCACTTCCTTCTTCACAGGTTTGAACTGTGAAAAGTCTTTGTGTTAAATTAAAAATGAATTTGAAACACTTTATTATCTTCTTTACACAGATTGGGGCCAGCCCATTATTGAGAATGGGGAAGTTAAGTTGTTGCAAAAGATCTTTGTGAGGTTGATCTGTTTAGTTTGTTTATGTAGATGAAATAAATACGTTTGTAGTGGAAACTAACAGATATCCTGATCTTATAAAAGAACAGTATCAGCACTTTATGGTGATTTCAATGGATTTATTGAGGTGCCATGTTGCTTAATCGGTGAATGTTTGTGCTTCGTTTTATAAATTTTCATCTTCTTGTATCTCAGAAACACACACAACAACAAAAATATAACAAGTTCTTTATTCATTTACACACAATATAATCATATCTATAGACCATAGAATAAAAAGGTTTATGGCTCTCAAAGTCAACAAGCTTAGTCAAATGTGATGTGCTGTAAAATAGTGCAGCTAGAGGGGAAATAGCGTAAATTTTGTGTGTGGTTTGGACACCAGAGTGACATCAAAAGACAACTCGATCAGGTTTTATTTTTCATGATGATTAAGTGTGCATAAGTTGATGTCTTCCATAAAGGGGTTAAGCCACAATAACTTTTTCGTGGACTGGCAGGAAATTTCTGCATACTGCCACCGGCTCTTTATTCATTTAGGTATCTAATAATAGTTGTCCATCACAAGTGATGAAGACCACTCTCTTTGTTCAGCCGTGTGGACAGTCGTATCTCTTGCTGTGTCCGCTGAAATGGGTGACTTGCGCGGTTATTTGGATTAAAGTGAGGAAGAAACTGCGCCTTTTGTCAACCTCACTCACAGAGCCTAAGCTACCTTTTGCCAGTGGCAAGACATTCATCGAGACGACTGGAGATAGCATAGGATGCAGATTTTGCCTCAGGGTTACCACCGAAGCCTTTCCGTAAACATGTAACCCGCAGGGTAGAAAGGTGGGATGGCATCTGACGCAGTTTTTCGTGCCATTTCGATAACCACAGTAGGTCGTATGGACAACACTCAGCGTGTGAGTGGGTCTGGCATCTCTCCCCAGCTGTATTCAACTCATCATAGTAGCATCTAAAATTCCCACACGCCAAATTCGCGAAGGTGAACTGGCAGAACTAACCCGTGAAATACGTCACAGGTATAAGCGTAGTGCCATTCAGCCAGCGTCCAGACCAGGATAAACGGATGGAAGAAATCACAAAAAAAGAACGAAATAACAAGTCCAGACGGAAAACAACACCACGCTTCAGTGAACACAAGTGTAAGTCGTCGACTAGTGTGAATTCCAGGCAAATCCGTGGTCTAGGGGCATCCATAATGATCCAAAACAATAGAGAAATGTAGACCATCTTTGCCAGATTTAGGTATCTACACACAAAGAAATCATATTTCTATACAACAAATGAAAAAAAGACAGGCTTTCACAGTCAACAACCTAAAAAAACGTGAAGCAGCGAAAAATAATTCAGTGGCAGGGGAAAGTGATCGTTTTGTTATTGAGTATGATAAAGGTTAACTATGGGCCGGAAGATGCTGTCAAGGAAATGAGATATACATCCAGTGGGCAGAAGAAAGCCAAAGCAATGAAGATAAGATATCTGCATCTGATCATCGACATTTCGTATCTAGACCATGTCACGAATAAGGCAGTTTGGGACACCGTTAAGAGAGAGGTCAAACAGACCTATTGACTATTTTACTATGGTAAAAGCCCGCAACCTCACATGGTATGGGCAAGTTTCAAAATCGTTTGGGTTGACCAAGCCAGTCCTGTGCCTGAAAAGTGTAAGAGAGGGAGGGAGGACCAGAGATGGGAAGACAACAGAGAGTGGATGGGAAGGTCCATAGCCAAAACATAAATCCTGGCAAATTACCAAGTGGAGTGGTGGGAACTGGTCCAACAATCTGCAGTATCGGTGCCCTAATGTCCTTTCAGGTTACAGGACTGATGATGATGATGATGAAAACTACAAAAGTGGAATAGCTGCCAGCTGTTGTTTGATGGGATACAAATGCTGTAAAACTTCCAGCTGGGCATACCTGTGTCAGGACTGGAGTTAGAAGCTGGGCTACCATTACCCTGTAGATGTGGAACACTCAAGCCACTGTCTCCTAAAGCCTTCAACTTCTGGCAGTTTTTGGGCACACTGGACTGACATTTGTCATGGCAATTGTAGCCACAGTCTGCACAGCATAAACCTGAAATATACCACATTCAGTTACAAAGATATGATAAGATAAAACATATTATCATCATCTACAATTGATCGATTGATGTTCATCCATCACAGGTGATGAGGACCACTCTCTCTGTACAATCATGTGGATAATCTTTTCTCTTGCTATGTTCGCTGAAATGGGTGACTTGCGCTGTGATTTAGATTAAAGTGAGGAAGAAACTGTGTCATTTGTCAACCTCATTCTCTCACCCTGAGCTACCTTTGGCCAGTGGCAAGATTTTATCGAGACGACTGGAGATAGCACAGGATGCAGATTTTGCCTCAGGGTTTACTCCCAAAGCCTTTCCCGTAAATAGGTACTCCACAAGGCAGCGGAGGGAGGATGACATCTATCGTTGTCTGACTTTCCTTTCCAATAACCGCAAGAGGTCATAAGGACATACTCAGCGTGTGAATGATGTGTTAGGTATCTCTCCCGGACGACGTGTTCTAGTCTATAGTTCTGTGTCTACATTCCACAGTCACACCAAAACCGACATTGTTTGCAGCTAGGGCGCCAATCTTGTGAAGTTCAGCCGTGTGAACTAAACCATGAAAATACAACACATGTTTAACAGTAGTACTAATTCATATAGCCAATGTCCAGGCCAGGATAATCGGAGGAAAGAAAACACAAAATGAACGAATTAACTAGTCCAAATGGAAAACAACGACACATTTCCGTGAACACAAGTGTAAGTTGTTGACTAGTAAAAAATCTGTATACAGGCAAATCTGTAGCCTGGTGGCATCTATAATTAACTAAAACACCAGAGCAATGTTAGACCTGCAGTCGGTAGGGCGCCATCTTTGTTGCTCTAAGATTACCATTCTTTCCAACATCAAAAATCCCCCATTTCACTCAATTAATATTAATTGTAATCTTGTCAATGCACATTTACATACTTGCCCCAAACTAACTTAAAATTTAGCAGCTGATGAACACACTGTCAGTCATGGGTCATGGTGTTTCTTAAGGCATACAAAATGGTGTTTGGTGATTGTAGTGTAAACAATGTTACAAATAATTACAATGTTACATAACATACCCCATCCTTCCTGTTTTCCCTACCCTGACTAACATTGTCCAATCAGTATGTTTTACCTGACCCTAACTAATATTGTCCGATCAGTATGTTTTACCTGACCCTAACTAATATTGTCCGATCAGTATGTTTTACCTGACCCTAACTAATATTGTCCGATCAGTATGTTTTACCTGACCCTAACTAATATTGTCCGATCAGTATGTTTTACCTGACCCTAACTAATATTGTCCGATCAGTATGTTTTACCTGACCCTAACTAACATTGTCCGATCAGTATGTTTTACCTGACCCTAACTAATATTGTCCGATCAGTATGTTTTACCTGACCCTAACTAATATTGTCCAATCAGTATGTTTTACCTGACCCTAACTAATATTGTCCAATCAGTATGTTTTACCTGACCCTAACTAATACTGTCCGATCAGTATGTTTTACCTGACCCTAACTAATATTGTCCGATCAGTATGTTTTACCTGACCCTAACTAATATTGTCCGATCAGTATGTTTTACCTGACCCTAACTAATATTGTCCGATCAGTATGTTTTACCTGACCCTAACTAATATTGTCCGATCAGTATGTTTTACCTGACCAGACGTTAGTCTCCTCTCATAATGAACTGAATGAATATCATAAGGTATTTCATTACCTGTCAGTGACAACCCCCACAACATCTGGGAACAGTAGTCGCAGTAGGTGGAGGTTGTGTAAGTGTGTTTCTCAAATCTGTGTGGTTGTGAGAACATATGTGCTACAGCTCCAAATATTCTTCCCCGCACTAGAATTTCCAGAGTTGACTTTCTCTGGATGGAATGGCTATGTATCCGAACTTGTTGTGCATTCGGTGAATCCTGAAAAATACATTAGCAGATTAACGCTTGGTGATGAAACTTTGAAAAGTTTGTTGTTTGTGAATGCCCACAATGACTAGATTTACTGTTTTGAAAAGGACGTTAAGTGGCGAGTTGCAATATCTTTCCTCACATTCCGAGCGAGCTGATGAAGGTGGACCGGGGCCCTCCAGGCGGTTCTGCTATGCTTGGCTTCATCTGCATGTCACTCAATACTACGGGGATCACGTCGATCCCTCACCTCATTAGCCATATTGCCATGAAAACAACCCGTTTCCAGTGAGGGCTACTTGAAAGCCGAGGTGAGTGCCTTGGATAGCATGTTTTGTCTGACCCTGACTAAAATGTCTGATCAGTATCTACGTTTCTTATTACCAAAAAGCTAGTCATATTTCGGTAGATAATTGAGAAAGGAACAGATGAAAAACAAAGACTTCGCAGAAAATATGAGTGTTTCTAAGAAAGTAAAGTTAAAGGTCAGAGAAATGGCAAGAATTGCCGTCTGGGATGAAGATAACTCTTCATATACTATTCGGCTCTGCAGCGCATGAGCTGCAGTGGCCAGCGAACCAGAGCTGTCAAGACCCTTCTACACCCCCAAGCAGTGATCCTGGATAACAGGCTGCAGCAGGGCAGACTGGCTAAGGAGAAGGGATCAAAGAGGGAATGCTAACACGGTACTCAAAAAATGCTTGCTGAAGTCGGATGTGTTGGACCGAAAGGTGCAAATATCGCAGTCAAGCTGTAAAATACTACGCAACACATTCCATTCTCTGGACTACATTCTGCTACTTAAGCCCTTTCAGGGTTTGGTAGTGGGAGACTGAGAATGAACGAAGCCAAGCCAAGCCATATACTATTCCACAGCAGCCCATGTGAGGTGGGGGTGGCCAGTTCTCTTCTTTACTGTCAAAGGTCATGGTCAGGTCTACAAAAATTATGTACAGATCACAAAGCTATTCCTGACATTTCCACTGGAGTTGATGTGCTTCATATATCATGTCAACAGTCTCATGGTCCGCTTGAAAAACACACAGAATCTCTGTGAGACAGCCCTACTCAAGGTGACTAGCTAAACAGTTGAGCAGGACAGGTCAAAATTATGCCTAACATTGATGGGATGGATATCCCTTATGGTTAATGCAGGAGTGAAGATTATTCTTTCACTTGTACAAGTGTGCAATGAAGGAATATTTCAGGTCCTGACGAATTTAGCCATCATCTCAAATTGAGCGGAGTAGGTATGTCAACCATAGAAGCAGGATGAAATCTCCTGCTTTGTAAACTTCAGCAGGAAGAGCATCTGACCCTTGGGCCTTGTCGGTGGACATTTGGCTGATTGCATTCTTGATTTCATTGGGGCTTGGAGGTATGTCAAGCTGGTCACAACGTGTGGCATTCGTGCTATGGCTTGCTAACTGATCGACAAGGGATGCTTGAGGATTTGACTTAAGTGTACCACCCAGCACTAAAAAATCTGGCCTTTTTCAGCCAGTAGTGTCATACAATGAACATTGAGGAGTTGGGTGATTTGATTGGGGACCATAGGCTGCCTTCAGTACAGTGTAGAAATGCTTTGGGTCATTCATATCTGTATACTTCTGGATCTCATCAGCTTTATTGCTGATCCAGATATCTTAATGTTAGGGGACTGAGTGGTTTCGAAGTAAGACGTCACCTCGGGTGCTGGCGTGCTGGGTTAAAATCACAGTGAAGACCAGGATTTTTTCACATATAGTTTCTGGTATTTCCCTGGATCTCTGGGTAGTACAGATCGGACACCCGTGTGCAGGGTCACGCACGTTAAAATACCCTCGGCAGTCGGAAATTTAAACGGGTAGATAGGCTGAACGGCCGCTACCTGGGCAAAATAAAACATTATGTTAACAAAAATATACCCAATGTATTTACGGGATCCTCGCTCGTGCAATGGAGTTCGTGCAATGTGGTGAGATTCCCTCAAAATATGGAGAAGAACAGAACACTTATGGGTTGAACCGTGTGCAATGACGATTCTTCGACTAAAACTAAACTAAATATCTTACATCTTTCTAAGCTAGTTCTGGACTAGTTCCTATTTGATTAGAACCCACAAGAAAAAAAAAGCAGTGTAGATGTCAAAGTTAACATGGCTAAAAAAAATAAAAGAATAAAGATGTAAAATCTCAAGAAAATGACAGAAAATAGAATTTGCTGGAGAGTGACTGTTGTGGATTTATGTTTCTATGCCGTTGAAAAACATTTTGTTGTTGCTGAATGCTCACAATGAGTAAATTTACTCTTTTGTGTGCCCTGAAAAGGCATTAAGTTGCGGGTTGTAATAGTTTCCTCATATCCAGAGCGTGCTAGTGAAGGTGGACTGCGGTCCTCTAAGCAGTTGTGCTATGCTTGGTGTCATCAGTGTGACCGCTCACTACTACCGGGATCACAACAATCCACATCTCGTCAGCCAGACTGCCTTGAAAACAGCCTATCTCCAGGAAGGCTACATGGAAGATAGATGGTGGTTTTGGTCAGCATATTGTGTCTGACCCTGACGTGTTGGTGCCGGACCGGAAAAACATCTCAGTTCCCCACATGACAATATTTTATGTTGCTTGTTCCCAACAATCAAGAATGAGCTGAAGTTAGCCTGACTCCTACACAATGCACAAGAACATGAAATCTGACAGAGCAGATGGAAAAAAACACCAAAATAAACTAAGAGTTATTGAAGCGTACATGTTGATGAATTTGATTCCTTCCAAGGCACTCCAGTCTGTCAAATACTGCTCTCCACGGAGATGGCTTCATGCCTAGGTCAACCTCTAACCGACGAATCTCCTGTAAAGAAAATAAAAAACAACATTAACAAGATCAGTGCTAGTGACGGACTTTGGCTACTTTAAGTATCAAAATACAATTAAACAGTGTATGGAAGACATGGCCACAAAGTAGTTTAAAACAGTCTTATTCTTTGCTATTTTGTTTTTGTGCTTTATGGTATGTTGTATTGCATTTTCTTCATCCTTGTTCATCATCAGAAATACTGAGCATTTTCTACCCTAGAAGGGCTCATTAGACTTCTTCTTTGTTCTCAATCTCCCGCTGCCAAGTGTAGCAGAGAGAACAGGATCTTGCTCTTTAAGGCAGCACTTCGTCTAAACACCTTAATCTAAAGAATCTAACACAATAAACTTAGATAAACAAATTCTTTATTCCTTACCACACTGGCACTCTTCTATTCACAACTCACTCACTCCTATCGAGGGATTACCTAACCTAACAATCTCTACCCCTACACCTAAACTATTGTCAACAGTCACTTTTCCCGTGCATGGCCTGCCGTGACGTAACGCAAGTCCGAATTATGGCCGGAATGACACAGACGAGTACTTCGTGTTGTGACCTCAAAGTGTGTGGCCGCTCAACTGTCTCTCTTCAATGATTCGCTCTTCAAAAATTGTGTAATATCTCTGCAAATGGGGAACCTCGCCCTCTGCAAGTCGCGCAGTCTCTCTCTGCAAATGTATCGTCTGCAAATCGCGTGGTTTGTCCTTGCAAATGTATTCTGCAAATCGTGTAACCTTTCTGCAAATGTATCGTCTGCAAATGGCATGGTCTGTCCCTGCAAATGTATTGTAGAGTCTCTCTGCAAATTGTGTAACCTTTCTGCAAATGTATCGTAGCGTATATCTGCTGCAGATGGTGTAACGTCTCTGCAAATGTATCGTAGCGTATCTGCTGCAGATGGTGTAACGTCTCTGCAAATGTATCGTAGCGTATCTGCTGCAGATGGTGTAACGTCTCTGCAAATGTATCGTAGCGTATCTGCTGCAGATGGTGTAACGTCTCTGCAAATGTATCGTAGCGTATCTGCTGCAGATGGTGTAACGTCTCTGCAAATGTATCGTAGCGTATCTGCTGCAGATGGTGTAACGTCTCTGCAAATGTATCGTAGCGTATCTGCTGCAGATGGTGTAACGTCTCTGCAAATGTATCGTAGCGTATCTGCTGCAGATGATGTAACGTCTCTGCAAATGTATCGTAGCGTATCTGCTGCAGATGGTGTAACGTCTCTGCAAATGTATCGTAGCGTATCTGCTGCAGATGGTGTAACGTTCGTCTTCTCTGCGAATTCGTGTAAGGTTCCTCTTCTTCCACATATCGTTCTCTAAATTGCGTAAAGTTCCTCCCTCCTTCAAATCGTGTTAAGGTTCATCTTTCCTTCAAATCGTGATAAGTGCCTCCTCAAAATCGCATAGCCTGTCCCTAGCTCCCGTCCGTCAGGCTTTTTTTATAACATGAGACTATTTTCTTAGTCGGCGCTATTTTCAAGATGGCGTCGCTATTACTCCGCCATCCGTCGCGGTACTCGCCGGCGTGAGTGGTCAGGTCCCGGTGGGAAGTCCATGGGGAGACAAGTTTTGTCTGCCCAGACTAAGTCTGCCACACAAGCCTTGAAAAGGGCTTTGAAAGTAGCAGGATGTAGCCTGGAGAACGAAATGTGTTGTGTCGCAGTTTAGTTTGACTGGGCTAGTTGCACCTTTTGGTCCGACACATTTGACTTCAGCATGGCATTTTTGGGTACCTGATTAGCCTTCCCTCTATGACCTCTTCTCCTTATCTCCACTGCTACCTATGCAGCCTTCTTCTGTTCGTACATTGAATGAGCATTTCAGAAAAACAAATCTGGCAGGTTTTCCTAGACAAAAACAGGTAAGATAAAAGATGGAAGTATTATTTAGTGCCGTCTTCTTTTTTTTCAAATGCCCAGAAAAAAGTTATACATTCTTTTACCATAATTTTGATGTTTCTAGGGTTTTCTTTCTTTTCCCATACAGAAGGCTACTCCACACTTAGCAGGCTTTTGGCCTGTGTTATTGGTGAGGTTATAACGCCATGAGTTGGAGATTCTTCTACTCTAGAGGTGATAACAATAAAATCTACATCCCATTGGACAGGCATGTGCGATGAAAATATGCAAATAATACTACTCAGAGTGACTGTCCCTGTACACCTGACTAGAGAAACATCAAAACATGAACAAGATTCACGAGTTAGCAGTTTTTAGCAGAATGTCGCAGCCAAAAAGTAATAATGACATAAGCAAACTACATAGAAGAGATCAAAGTCTGATCTATCAGTTCCTAACAGGACACACCAGAGTCAATAGTCACTTGAATCACATCAATCCCCAGCACCTACCCTTGTGCAGACATTGCTCTCACCCTGACGAAACAGCTAGACACCTACTCATTAAGCGTAAGGTGATGCAGACGCGAGGAGAAGATTCTCATAAGCACTGTGATAACAACAACAAGAACATTAGCACAGTTTTGTTGTCAGAGAATTGGAAAGTATTTTTTCTTTAATTGTTCGCCTTATTTCTCTATTCTCCAAAGCGGTGTGTGTTGCCCTGGTCTGATTTTGCGCCTGTTGACCCAGTGCATCCGGCTTCAGCATGCATTTTATGTAAGGGACTGCTGCCTCTTGTATTTTCTAAAGGTTTGCTTCCCCATGATAACGACCGGTGCTGTGATTGGGGGGAAAACCCAGCACCTTCGCGTTGTGAGCCATGTCCCTTAATCACTAACCCACGCAGTCCCCTTATTGGAAAGTATTATATTAAGAGCATTCTGTACACCACCCACTGACTGTACCTGTATCTTCGACCAAAAAAAGTTTGGCTGTTGAAGAAAAATGTTACGATAACAGGCATTCAGTGTTCTCCTCCTGGTCACACTGACTGTGTCTATCTCAAGTTCATCGCCTAATGAATCACACTCTACTAGATCAAGGTCATACAGAGTTCCTTGACTAAGGTCCTCTGTGATGAAGAAGTCCCAAATCTTCAGGTTGGAGACATTTGAGAATGGTCTCAAAATCTGTAATGATGGAAATGCATGGAAATAGATCAGATTCACAAATATAACAAATTTAAAGATGTGACACATAACACGACAACAAATTAAAGATATCAATCAATTTACTAAGAACATACAATTTATTATGTGGTATGTTATTTCTTGGGTCAGGTGTGTTATGTCGATTGTTGTAGGCCTGTGCTATTGGAGGAAGTGGGAAACTCAAGTTACATTAACTTGGGCCAGGTGTGTTATGTTGGTTGTTCTAAACCCGTACTGTAAAGCATTGGGTCAGGTGTGTTATGTCGGTTGTTGTAAGCCTGTGCTGTTGTTAGGCATTGTGGGAAGCATTGGGCCAGGTGTGTTATGTTGGTTGTTGTAAGCCTGTTAGTGTAAAGCATTGTGGGAAGCATAAGCCAGGTGTGTTATGTTGGTTGTTGTAAGCCGGTTGGTGTAAAGCATTGTGGGAAGCATAAGCCAGGTGTGTTATGTTGGTTGTTGTAAGCCGGTGGTGTAAAGCATTATGGGAAGCATAAGCCAGGTGTGTTATGTTGGTTGTTGTAAGCCTGTTAGTGTAAAGCATTGTGGGAAGCATAAGCCAGGTGTGTTATGTTGGTTGTTGTAAGCCGGTTGGTGTAAAGCATTGTGGGAAGCATAAGCCAGGTGTGTTATGTTGGTTGTTGTAAGCCGGTTGGTGTAAAGCATTGTGGGAAGCATAAGCCAGGTGTGTTATGTTGGTTGTTGTAAGCCGGTTGGTGTAAAGCATTGTGGGAAGCATAAGCCAGGTGTGTTATGTTGGTTGTTGTAAGCCGGTTGGTGTAAAGCATTGTGGGAAGCATAAGCCAGGTGTGTTATGTTGGTTGTTGTAAGCCGGTGGTGTAAAGCATTATGGGAAGCATTGGGCCAGGTGTGTTATGTTGGTTGTTGTAAGCCTGTTAGTGTAAAGCATTGTGGGAAGCATAAGCCAGGTGTGTTATGTTGGTTGTTGTAAGCCGGTTGGTGTAAAGCATTGTGGGAAGCATAAGCCAGGTGTGTTATGTTGGTTGTTGTAAGCCGGTGGTGTAAAGCATTATGGGAAGCATTGGGCCAGGTGTGTTATGTTGGTTGTTGTAAGCCGGTGGTGTAAAGCATTGTGGGAAGCATAAGCCAGGTGTGTTATGTTGGTTGTTGTAAGCCTGTGCTGTTGTAAGCCTGTGCTGTTGTTAGGCATTGTGGGAAGCATTGGGCCAGGTGTGTTATGTCGGTGGTTGTAAGCCTGTGCTGTTGTTAGGCATTGTGGGAAGCTTTAGTCACATTGGTCCAGGGTATTGAGGTATTAAGGCTAAAACAGATCTTGAATGCATGAAAGGCAAAAAGAAGAGGTCAAAAGAGTGGCAGAAGGTCAAACACTGCAAATATTTCAATGTTATAATAAGTTGATGTGGAATCTTCGCCTCCGGCAACCTGTGTGGAAGTGGTTTAACCTCCTTGCATGTCCAGAGTATACAGTCCAGCTTTCGCAAGCGTATAGTAGGGTTGGAATGATGGTTGCACGGTAGACTTTGAGTTTGGTCTTGACGCTGATGCCACGACGTGCCCAGACCATCGAGCGCATTCTACCAAAGGCTGTGCTGGCCTTTGCTATTCTGCTTTAACACAGGTTGCCTGAGGCGAATATTCCACATCCGATGGCAAGATCGTGTCACTGACATTGAAATTCTCTCAAGGGCTAACATGCCCAGCATCCATGCACTGCTAGAAAAAGCACGACTAGGATGGGCCGGACACCTCGTCCGTATGTTAGACGAGCGGCTCCCAAAGAAGCTTCTCTACGGAGAGCTGAGAGAGGGATGGCACGAGAGAGGGCGCCCAAAGAAACGTTTTAAAGACGGTCTGAAGGACTCACTAAAAAGTTGCCAGATAAACATCGACACCTGGGAATGTCTTGCGCAAAACAGATCTGACTGGAGAAGCGCAGTCAAATCGGGTGTAGCTGCCGGTGAAGACGACCGTGTTGTGAAAGCCCAGAGCAGACGCGAGACGCGGAAATCCCGAGCAGCGGGAACACCATCCCCTTCTACAAACCTCGTGTGCCCGATATGTAGCAGATGTTTTCGTGCTCGCATTGGCCTGTTCAGCCACATGCACACCCACACCCAACAGGGAAATCTGTGACAAGGATGATGTCGGCGGTCCTCATCGACAACGATGGACAGCTATTATTATTATAATAAGTTGAGATTAAAATACAAGCCATGGAAAACGCTAAAGCATGAGTCAACCAGTAATGATATATGGCAGCAAGTCATGGACAATCAGTCAAGAGCATAGATCTTTGAAAGCAGCAGGTTTTACAGAAGAATGCTGCAGATCCCATTGGATGCAAGAAAGACTAATGATACAGTACTCGAAGAGGCACAAATTCAAAGGCAATTCATTGCAAGGATCAGAACAAGGCAGTGATCTTTTTGTCGGGCATGTTGTGAGAAGGTCACTTTGTGACAATGGGAGAGATAGCAGGAAAGAGAGACAGAGAATGGCAGAGAGAGAAGATGTTGAACAGCCTGAGAGAATGGCACGGGCAACAATCAACAACAGAGTTGGTAAACGACACACGCGATTGAAGTGGATGTAGGACAATGATCGCCAGCCCCAATCGGCAGGGTACATGATGATGATTCAACGTGCAGGAAGAATAAATAATGGCTTCACAAACATATTTGAGGTCAACACAGGAGTACAATTGGGTTTTTACTATTACCTCCCCTTTTAAATTATTTGGACAGGATGTTCAATAGAACAACGCAGTGCATCAGCTATACAAAAAGAATAACAATAAAAGAAAAAAAAACATGGTCTTGACAACTAGTTAGAATGCATCTTGACCAGTAATATATGTCAGAATGCAGTCGAACTCAACACCAATAATAAATAAAATATCAGCAAAATTCAAATACGGTTTCATATGATGTTGTTGTTTGTCCATCGTTTCCGAAGAGGACCACATAGTCATCTGTCAATCTTGGAGTAGGTTCGCGGGTGGCTGATCAAACTAATCCGAGCCCGTAAGTGTCTGTTACACTGAAGGCACAGAAACACTATCTGACCATCAGACGGAGGCAACTCGTCTCTTGCCTTTCGTGTTGCTCGTCTCCGTTCATCTTCCTTGATTCTTGCCTGCTCCATATGTGCCGTGTCAGCAGAGACTTTGCTATGCCAGGCAGAGCGATTAGCAGCAATATTCTCCCAATTATCAGCGTCAATGCTGCAGTTCTCCAGTGAGGCTTACAGAGTGTCTTTGTAATCTTTTTATTTGTTCACCGCGAGCTCACTTGCCTAACTCAAGTTCGCCATAGAATATTTTCTTTGGAAGCTGCTCATCCTACATCCTACAACATGGCTAGTCTATCTAAGCCGCGATTTGCACAGAGTTGTCATGCCAGCCCGTGAAAGAACTTCTACATCTGTGATTCTATCATCCCATTTTCTTCTGTGAAATGTGGGATCAGCAGTGTATCCCACAATACTTCAAAGATGCATTCATTAGTTTAATATGACAACAGTAGAAGATGTACCACCAACATTTCTGTCTAAACAGACCTTCCTTCCTGGACTGCAAATGGTGGCAAACAGACAGTCTCCATTACTGACAATAATTATTGGATTTTATAAACGGTTGCCTGTACAGAATACAGGGGTGGAAATGGTACGATAAGATCACAAATGTGGAACTGTTGGAAAGAATTGAACAGATACCAGTGGAGCAAGTCGTATGGAGGGCGTGATGGACAGGCCACACATTACGGAAACCAGTTGATCTTCTTCTTTTCACTTATCTTGTTTGTGTCTTTCAGCATCAATAACATTACAAAACAGTCTCTGTTCTGGAATCCACAGGACAGGATGAATAGTGGATGACTGAGACACTCATGAAAGAGGGAGCTGGATGCCAATATCAGGCTGGGAGGCAAGACATTGACAAAACTGGCTCGGATGGCTCATGATTTGAAGACTTGGCATGTATTTGTTGAAAAACTATTATGATCAATTTTTTTAATTGATTGATTGATATTTGTTGAACTTAGTTCAGTGTTTTCACTTTTTTTGTTTTCATGTGTCTCATCATCATCAAGTGCTGCCTCTGCAATGGAGGTTGACGGTAATGGATCTCCAGCTGTCTCTGTCTCATTTCAGGCTAGTATACGCAGTCAAACTATGTTCCGACCACATCCTGATGTTGTCTGTCCATCTGTATCTCTGCCGCCCATCTGCTCTCTTGCCCTCTACTCTGTCCTCCTAAGAAAATTTTGCAGACTGTCATGGCGCTTGACATGACAAAAAATATTTTATTTCTCTGCTTTTTATTTCCTTCAGAAGTATCTGTTCCACCTGGAGTTGTTCCAGAACTTGACTATTTGTTTTCTTATCTTTCCAAGAAACTCGTCCAGGTCTTCTGAATACCCACATTTCAAAGGCCTCAATACACTTATCCATTTTCTCTGTTAGGGTCAAGGTTTCTACTCCATACAATAAAACCAAATGCAAGGCAAAGGCAAGGCAAATGCCGCCGTCCATCGCAAACGATGATGGTATAATTTATTTTGCTAGCGCTATTTTTAGTAAGAATTAACTGCGCTAATTTTTATCCTCACTATCTCGTCTCGAGCCGCCCGACCCGTGGCAAGTGAAGGATAAGACGACTAGGAGGTAGCTACGGGATGCAGGGGACTCTGCATCAAGCACCTGTGAAAAAAACAGGTCCAGAGTCGAACCAACACCACCTGACCATGAGGCTGATGGCTTAACCACTTCGCCACGGAAACCTAATGCACATAGCAATTAATGATTCTCCTTTTTAATATATGAGATATCTGCTCTGACAGAAGTGTATCTCTCATGCTGTTAAATGTATTCTTGGCTATTGCAATCCTTTGAATGATCTCACTTTTGCATTTCTCATCATCCGAAATGAGTTGGCCAAGGTTTTCATGTGTCGAGTCCTTGATAAAGGCTTATTTGTGCAGACCAGTTGTATACATCTGTTATTTCTTCATTGAAGACTGATGCTATGCTTCTAGTTCAGTGAGGTTCACGAAGAAGACTGTGCATTTCAGGTTCCCCATAGCTTTTCGAGCATGGTCATTCTTGTAGGCCAGACTGCCTCTCTTTGGTCTGCATAGGTAGAGCAGTCCTGTAGAATATGTTTTGGTGTTTGCTAGGGTGCTCCAAAATCGCATGTGGCGGTGTCTCTGAGACCCATTCTGTGGAGGTGGGCCTGGAGTCTATAATGTCCCATTCTGGGCCTGAAGATCTTTGTCTGCCCATCCCTACCAAGTTTGTCTATGCTGTCATTTTCTGGCTTGTATTCTTTGCACTGGTCTCTCCATTCCACCCTTATGGATCGTTTGATGAGTGTCTTTGCTTTTTTATAGCTCTGTGCATTGGTAGTCTACGTGCCGCCACTTTCTTGCTTTTGTGAGCTCATCTGCTTTCTCATTTCCAGGGATTCCACAGTGGGCCGGAATCTACTGTAAGACTAGATCTGTTTTTTTAAGACTCAATTCGATGTTATATTTTATTTTATGTTAGAGTCTATCTTGTTTGGTGCTTGAGATGGCTTGGAGTACACTCCTAGAGTCTGTTAGAATGACCGTTTTCCTTGCAGTTATATGTTGGCTGATAATGTTCATCTGTTACTGTTTTGATTGTATTTCAACTTCATCAGCCAACTACCATGATGAACCATTGGCTGCCATAGATCTGCTTTCATAGAAAAACTGAAAGGAAGATGGAAAGAAGTTTCTAGAAAAATCCTGAGGAGATATGTTCTGTTATTAGACATCTACCTGCTGGAGTAAAAGGGACAAGTAAATAAATCGCAGCTGCAGTCATTCTGAAGGATAAAAGTTGATAAAAACATATATAAGTAATGGCTCAGTGGCTGCACAAGGACAAAAACAACACGTGCATTACGATCACAAGGTTTTCATGAGGGACAAAAAAACGAACAAATTAAAGGAGGGGAAAAAAAGTGAAAAAAAAAATGAAAAAAAAACTAAATTTACTTAACCTTATTCATGCTCGTGTTGAGAGCTGCCGCCTACAAAAAATTTAAGGTTTACTACATTAGTCAAGACCCAATGCCACACCAGTTTATCATATGTTAACAACCGGGCTGCCAAAGAAATCAACTCAAATCAAGTTTGTTATGACAAATACGTCACTTCTTCTTCACAGCAAATGATAAATTTGTATATTAAAAATTAATTTGAAACATGCTTATTATCTTTTTAACGAGGACTGGGGTCAGTCCATTATTGAGGATGGTGAAATATAAGTTGTTGCAAAAGATCTTTTGAGGTTGATCCATTTAGTTTATGTAGATGTAATAAATACGTTTGTAGTAGAAACTAACAGTTATGCCTATCTTATATAAGAACAGCATCAGTGCTCTTGTGATTATTTTTCAAAAAAATTCTGGATCTATGTACCCTAATCGGTGAGTCTAAATATTTGTGCTATTTAAAAAATATATTTTCACCTTCATCTTCTTGTATCTCAGAAACTAACACAAGCACAACAAAAACAATTAAAAACAAACATGTTCTTTATTAATGTATGTCTCTACACACAAACAAATCATATCTATAGGCCAACAAATAAAAAGATTACAGGCTCTCAAAGTCAACAACCATAGTCAAACCGATGTGCTGAAAATGAGTGTGGATGCAGGGGAAATTTAACATTTACGACGCCCTTGTTTTGACACACTCGGCCTAGAAATTGACACGGAGACCCTACCAATAGCCATTTTTTAAATGTTGAATACGTCACATCCATCTACACAGGTTTTTTTTGCAGGTAAAAGTATTGTATGTTAGATTACAAATAGATTTTGAATGATTTATCTTCTTATTTCGGCTGATTGGAGTCGGCCAATATTTTGAGAAAGATGAAGTGGGTTGTTGGGAAAGATCTTTATCGTGTAGACCTGTTTATTTTGTTTGTTTAAATATAATAACCACATTTGAATTGGAAACTAACAGTTGTGTCGATATTATAAACACAGTATTGATACTTTGTTGTGGTTTCCATAGGTTTCTATCGGAGCGATTAGGCCTAGCTATTGAGTCAAAATATTTTTTTTTCTCAATACATTTTCACCTTCTTGTATCTCAGAAACAAACAAACACACAACAAAAACAATAACACCAACAAGTTCTTTATTTAATTGTGCCTTTACACACAAGAAAATCATATGAAAGTCAACTACCATAGCGAAAAATTAAGTTGCGAAAATTTTTGCAAAATTTGATGAGCGTCGTAAAGGTTAATAAATTTTAAGTATGGTGGGATAAAGGTTAAAATCGCTCATTCAACATTTTACATTTCTAGTTTTTTGTTGTGATTTGTTAGTTATTTTAATTTTGTTGGTCTCTGATGAAAGCCTTGTGACCGTAACATAAATATTGTTTTGTTTTTGTCCTGGTGTATGGGATGAGTAAAGTCAAAGTTAATCTCATTTTCCATACATAATGCACTCACTGGATCTTGGTCTTCCATAGCATAGGCAAAGTTGAAGAAAACTGGAGATTGTAGGCACAGCTTGTCTAGGTGCTCCCACAAGGAAGCTCCATGAGGAGACTGGTGTTTGCTCTCTGAGGAACCATGTTGGCTTGAGAGAAAAAGGGAGAGTAAACACTGGGTTACAGACAGATCGACGACACCTGCCACATCATAATCACCATGATGTGAATGTGAATTCCTATTGGAATTGATTCATTCCTTCCAAAATTAGCATCGTTTTAAAATATTATATCATATTATTCTCTATATTGTTTTTTTGTGGGTGTGCGTTTACCTTATATTTATTTATTCTCTAAGGCGGCGTGCGTTGCACTATGTTTTTATTTTGCGCCTGTCAGCCCAGTGCATCCTACTTCGGCATGCATGTTACATAAAGGTTCAGCTTATTCCTGCATTTTCTAAGGATTTGCTTTCCCAGGGTAACAGCCGGTGCTGTGATTGGGGAGCAAATCCAGTACCTTCGGATTGTGAGCTGCGTCACTTAACCACTAGACCCCGCCATTCCGTTTACTAAATATCATCAAGGGCATCACTGCCATTAAGGCAGATCAACATATGCTCAGTCATTCAGCAAATGCTAAAGGTACATATGACAATGCTTCATGTAGCTTGCTGGTTTTACAATGATTGCCTTTACTTATTTGGGCAGCACAATTGGCATGTCAGATGCAGATACAAGGACCAGAATTGGAAAGGCAAGAAGGATCAAGATGCTCAGCAGTGCAAGAGCTGCAGTGGTCAGCGACCCAAAGCTGACTGGTAGTGCCAGGGCCAGCGAACCAGAGCTGCTAAGACCTTTCTACGCCTCCATACGGCAATCTTGGATAACAGGCTACAACAGAGCAGACTGGCTAAGTAAAATGGATCGAAGAGGGAAAGTTAACTCGGTACTAACAAAATGCCTAGTGCCAAAGACGGATGTGTTGCACTGAAAGGTGCAAGTATCGCAGTCAAGCTTTAAACTACGACACACAGCATTCCGTTCTCAGGACTACATCCTGCTTCTTGTAAAGCCC
This sequence comes from Ariolimax columbianus, assembly GCA_036924085.1. Taxonomy (NCBI): domain Eukaryota; kingdom Metazoa; phylum Mollusca; class Gastropoda; order Stylommatophora; family Arionidae; genus Ariolimax; species Ariolimax columbianus. Next base: position 78,733,120 of record JAVGWX010000004.1, on the reverse strand, counting down.
TGTGTAAGGCTTGGTAGCGGGAGATTGAGGACGAACGCAGAATAAAAGGAGGAAGGGGTAACTTCATAGTAAGGTGTGGGATAGTGTATGACAAAAATGAAGGTTTCTACTGCAGTTATTCTACCTACCCTCTTATATGCGTGCAAGACCTGGACTGTCTATGGTCGTTACGTCAGGAAATTAAACCACTTCCACGTGCACTGTCTGCAGAAACTGCTGAGAATTAGATGGCAGGACATGGTGCTAAATACAGATGTGTTAGTGCGATCTGGCATGACAAGTATACACACCATGATATGTGCACCACAGCTGAGATGGGCTGGCCATGTGGTACGCAGGTCAGATTAACATGTACCAAAAGAGTTGCTCCATGGTGAACTGCGAAACGGCAAGAAAGCAAGCGGTAGACAGCGAAAAAGGTGGAAGGACAAATTTAAGAGATCACTGATCCAGTGCGGTATTAACCACAATGACTGGATAACAATCACCACCAATCGCACGGACTGGCACATCACTATTGCGAAGAGTGTTGAGAGACATGAAGTATCAAGAATAAATTAGACTATCCAGAGGCGACCGCTCCGCAAGTCAGTTCACAGCAAACCGTCCTCCACCATGGTGGAAGAGGGGGTCCTATTTTCTTGTACTAAATGCAGTAGACAACTCAGGGCTCAGATTGGCTTATTTAGTCATCTTTGAACTGCAGTGAATATTGACAAAATGGTCCTCATCGATTACAATTGACGAATAGCATACTGCAGCAAAGATGGTGTCTGCTGTTTTAGTACATTATGGATGCCGCCAGACCAGGGATTTGCCTGGAATTGACACTAGCCCCCCTCCCCTGAAGGAAGCCTGCAACACGCAACAAAGCAATTATCTTCATCTTTGACATTAGTTCTGATAATAACGTTTTGTTACATCGTGTGGTATAGCTCACTGCAAGGCTGCAACATCTGGCTTTTAGTTGGTCTGACATCTGTGGTTTCAGAACATCATTTTTGGACTGGGTTTGCCTTCCGTCTTTAATCATTATTTGCTATAAAGAAGCTAAGATACTTATCAAATGATTCATTAAGATGGAATGGAGAGACAAGAACAAAGAATAAAAGTCAGAAAATGACAGCATAGGCAAACTTAGCAGAGATGGGCAGACAAAGATCTTCAAACTCAGAATGGGACATTGTAGACTTAAGGCCCACCTCTACCTAATGGGTCTCAGAGACACCGCCACGTGGGATTGCAGAGCCTCCAAGCAAAACATCAGAACATATTCTGGAGGTCTGCTCTACTTATACAGACCAAAGAGAGGCAGTCTGGCCTGGATGAGCGACCATGCTTGACAAACTGGCAGTGGGGGGCGGAGCCCACAGCGAAGACCTGAAACGCACATTCTCCTTCTTGAACCCTCACTGGAATAGAACATTGCATCAGTTGATTGAAGAAGAAGAAGAAGAACCCCTATTCTTTCAGCCAGGCTGCATGGGAGCAGTCCGTTTTCAGAGCCTTCACTTGGAGGCAAAATAGCAGTCTTGATCAGCTCTGATTCTCTGACCCTCATGCAAGCAGCCAGCTATGAGTCACTGACCCGGATGCAAGCAGTCAGGTATGAGTCATTGACCTTGATGCAAGCAGCCAGCTATGAGTCACTGACCCTGATGCAAGCAGCCAGCTATGAGTCACTGACTGCTGTCAACTGGCTCTTTGATGCATCTTTGGCCTCAAGAATTTATTAGTTGTAGTGGTGCTTTGCATGGTAAGGTTGTCAGCACCATGTGTGACATTATAACTTAGTTACCTGCTATGACATGATAGTAGCAAACAGTAGGTCTATTCCATCTTCCACAGTAACGGGTCCTGGGGATTGACTCTGGTATAATAAATCACATTCCCCAGTTAGTGGTTCTGGGGATTGACTCTGGTATAACAAATCACATTCCCAGTTAGTGGTTCTGGGGATTGACTTACTTACTTACTTAGTCGCTCCTCTTCTACCGTGAGGTGTAGAGGTTTGCCAAAGAGAACGCCACACTGCTCTATCCGCCGTCTTTTTCCTGACCTCTTTCCAATCCATCCCTCTATCACTTAGGGACTGTCGTATGTTGTCTTCCCAACGTACTTTGGGACGTCCTCGGGGTCTACGTCCTTGACTTTTGATCTCCCATGACCGCTTTGGTATCCGATCTTCTTCCATTCTACAGACATGGCCAAACCACTGTAGTTGGGACTGCTCCACTCGTGTCTGCAGGGGTTGAACTTCAAGACTGCTACGTATTGTCTGGTTACGGATCTTGTCCCTTTTCGTCACCTGAACCGCCTTTCTTAGGTACCTCATTTCTGAAGTTTGTAATTGCTTTTCTTGGGCTATAGTCATTGCCCATGACTCACATCCATATGTCAGGACAGGCACATAGGTCGAGCAGTATACATCCATCTTTTGTTTTCCTGCTTATTTCTCTTCTGCTGAGGAAACCTCTGTTTATTGCATGGAACAGTCTACCTGCTGCTGCCCTTCGTACAGTTAACCCCTCTTTGATTCCTCCCATTTAAAGTTGCTGACCTGCTCCAGTGCTCGTGTTCCCAGGGTTATCTGATGTCTCTTTTCATCTCTGGCGATCACCATGGTTTTTGTTTTGGAGTTGCTGATGTGCATTCCTCTCTTCTTCAACTCTTCTTCCCAGACCTGCAAGTTGATCTGGAGATGTGCTTCGGTTTTCGTGATCAGGGCCACATCATCTGCAAATGCTAGTTCCGATATGTAATTTGGTCTCATCTTCCAGTACCCTACTTCATACTTTTTTGTCCGTTCCTTGCAGGCTTTGATGACTTCATCCATGAGGAGTATGAAAAGGTACGGTGATAGAATGTCCCCCTGTCTTACTCCTCTAGTGGTCTTGAACTCTCCTGACTTTTTATTTGATGTCCGCACATAATTTCTGCATGTTTTATAGAAACTCTGTATGGCAGAGATCAGGGGTCCTGGGATGTTCTTCCTTGTCAGGCACTCCCAGAGTTTGTCCCAAGGAACTTTATCAAATGCTTTCTCCAAATCCAAAAAGCAGAGATGCATCTCTTTATCATATTCAAGAGCCTTTTCACTTAGCTGTCTGAGTGTAAAGATAAGGTCTTGAGTACTTCTGTTTGCCCTAAACCCACATTGAGTTTCATCCATATTTGGCTCTGCTAGACCTTTTTAAATATTGGTATTATTATTGCAACCTCCCAGTCTCTTGGTATCTTCTTGTGCCGCCAAGCTTCCTTGAGAATCTTCATGAATAGCATCTCTCCTGCCGCTCCCATTGTATTTAACCATTTCTGGTGTTATACCATCATGTCCTGCTGCTTTACCAATCTTAATTTTCTCCAATGCTGCCTTTAGTTCTTCCATTGTGATATTATCGTTTCCCTCCATGGCTCCCTTTTCTTGAATTGGGACTGTTACTTCCAGAGCTTGGTTTTCCTCCACTCCAAGGAGATCTGAGAAATATTCTTTCCATCTGTTCATTACCTCTTCTGGGGCAGTCAACAGCGCACCTTGTTTATCTTTAACAAATTTCAGGGGGCATTCCTTTTCCTTCCTCATGTTCTTTGTCTTGTAGAACAGTTTCTGGTTTTCTCCAGCATTATTTTCCAGTTTCTCTCCAAATTCTTCCCAAGATTTCTGTTTGGCCTTGAGCACAGTCTTCTTTGCTTCTGTTCTAAAATTTACATATTCTTTATATTTCTCAGTTTGTTCTTCTGTATTCCTAGCCCCTAGGTATTGCTTCCATGCCTTTTTCTTTTCTCGTATTATTGTTTTCACTTCTTCTGTCCATCATGGCGTACTCTTTCTCTTCCACCCTTCTTTGGTTTGACCGCATGCCTCTGCTGCAGCCTCTTTGAGGATGTCTTTGAATTTTACCCAAAGCATTTCCATATCTTCTTCAGATTCCTCTATCCTTTCTATTGCTGTTGTTATGAGCCCTTGGTATCTCCTCTTAACATCTGGTTCTCGTAGTTTGTAAGCCTTAATTTTATTTTCTCCTCGTGTATTATGATTCATGCTTGCTGATGGGTGTTGCCTGGCTGGATAGTGTTTTTCAATTTCTCTCTTTATTTTAACAAGGTAGTGGTCGCTTCCTATCTCTGGTCCTCTGAACACTCTAGCATCCTTTACATGCTTGAAATCAGTTTTCCTCACTATTGCATAGTCCATTATGGATCTTTCATTTCTTGCCGGCTCACATTTTGTGTAGGCATGGATACGCTTGTGTGGGGATTGACTCTGGTATAATAAATCACATTCTCCAGTAAGGTGGTCTAGGGATTAGGTTTGGTATAACAGATCACATTTTCCAGTAAGGTGGTCTAGGAATTAGCTTTGGTATAACAGATCACATTCCTCAGTTAGGGGTCCTGGGGATTAGCTTTGGTGTAACAGATCACATTCCCTAGTAAGGTGTTCTAGGGATTAGCTTTGGTATAACAGATCACATTCCTCAGATAGGGGTCCTGGGGTTTAACTTTGGTATAACAAATCACATTCCCCAGTAATGTATTCTAGGGATTAGCTTTGGTATAACAGATAACATTCCCCAGTTAGGGGACCTGGGGGTGTTACAAATTGCTCTCCCAATCAATGTCTGAACCTCAGTTCCCGCCAGAGATGGCCTAGCTTACCCGTGTTCCAACAGACTTGAAACATTAGGCTGGTGGCCATGGTCCACATTCTTCAAGTCCAAGTTTAAAGTGCCACTGTGCTCCTCCAGGAGCCATCCTGACTCCACACGCTCCAGTTCACTGTCCAACATGAAAGTACAAAACCTGTTGCTAACACAGTGGTAGGCTAGGTAGCGCAGGAAGTACTGGTTGAACTCAAAGGACAATGGAAACTGATGGTGGATCTGTTCAAGTGAAATATATCAATCAGGTTTACATCATTTAAATAGACTGTTGATAAAATATGAGGTTGCTTCAAATGACAATTTTTTTGTTGAAATTTATACTGAAAAAGGGAAACACAACTATCATTTTTCGATGTAGTCCCCATTATGTTCGATACAAGGGGAGATTTAGTGGTCTTGAGGTAAGGTGTTCGTCTCGGGTGCGAATCACTGTGATGACCAGGACCTTTGTTCACGTGGATCTTCTGATAAAAATTTCCCTGAATTCTTGGGTAGTGAGATCGGACTCCCGTATTCAGTGTTGAGCACATTAAAAATTCCTTGGCAGTTTAAAGAGTAGTCTTTACGACCGCTGCCCGGACAAAATTAAAGTTTAAAATCTATCCAAGTTATTTGTACCGTTCCCTCAAGTGGTTTGTTAAGAGCAGCTATAAATTGTGCCTAACTGGCTGTAGGTCTACTTAGCTGTGTGAGTCTATTAAGATGGACTCACACAGCGGTTAACCTTAGCCACCATATATTAACAAATTACACAACTTCTACAGCTGCATTATTTTTCAGAGCTTCACATTTCTCTAGGTTCTTCACTTTGAGAGCCTGTATCTTTTTTATGATGTCTATAGATATGATTTGTTTGTGTAGAGAAATAAATGAATAAAGAATGTGTTAGTGTTATTGTTGTGTGTGTGTGTTAGTTTCTGATATACAAGAAGATGAAGGTGACTTATTATTGAAAAACAGCACAAACATATAGATTTTCTCGCTTTCGCTGTCTTTTTGCTTGAAATAAAGAAATTTACACCAAAAACGGATTACCAATGTTTACAAAAGGCCATATCTATCAGTTCCCACTATAAACGCAATTATTGTATCTACATAAACAAACTAAACAAATCTACCTCAGAGAAAAATTTGATGCAAAAACTTTTCCATTCTCTATAATCTTCAAATCCAAGAGAAAAGCATAAGTAATTTCCAAAAGTCTAAAAGAAGGGTCAAAAGCACAAGTATTTTTAAATCAGACAAGACGGAAGTCAAACCCTCTACAATCAAATAAGCAGTATGTTCAGACAATTTCTGCATATAACCCTGTTTGATTATATATGGCTTGGCTTGGCTTCGTTCATTCTCAATCTCCCACTACCAAACACTGAAAGGGCTTAAGTAGCAGAATGAAGTCCAGAGAATGAAATGCGTTGTGTCGTAGTTTACAGCTTGACTGCGATATTTGCACCTTTCAGTCCAACACATCCGACTTCAGCAAGCATTTTTTGAGTACCGGGTTAGCATTCCCTCTTTGATCCCTTCTCTTTAGCTAGTCTGCCCTGCTGCAGCCTGTTATCCAGGATCACTACGTGGAGGTGTAGAAGGGTCTTGGCAGCTTTGGTTCGCTGGCCCTGGCACTAGCAGTCAGATATGAGTTGATGACCACTGCAGCTCATGTGCTGCTCAGCATCTTGATCCCTGATTATATATGATTAGAACGGCTGATGCTTAGCAGCAACTTTGCAGTGACTTTCGTAATGCAATTTACATTTTTCCCGCTGACTGAAGCGACGGACGTGTAGTAAAGGTTAAGGATTGGTCTTATGAAGACCATAACATTTCACCCATCAGGACAGCAATGTCATAACATAAATAAAGCTTTGCATACATGAAGACAACCATCTATACACAGTTTTATATTCCTATACCTGGTGCACCAAATCAAGAAACTGTAGAAAGATTGGTGCAAATCCGCTGGTCTGTGTGGCTGCAGTCTGATTGTTCCTGTGGCTAAAACGATGACCAAAGCCCAGCCATTCCTTCTCTACCAGAGTCCTGAAGCCCTCAATAGTGCGATAATATGGATCCATCAGAACTTCAGCTACGACCACTATCTGTTTCAAGAAAATGACTGGAATTGGTAAGTATGTGTGACACCAATAATAATGGTTTACAACTATACTACAATATAAAAATACATAATGACATTTATATTTGCTTCATAGACTACCAGAAGGCTTTTGACAGAGTTCAACATAGGAAATTAATTAAATGTCTCCAAGAAATAGGTAATCTGTACTTGGAACAAACTGATACAGTAAAATTAGGAAAGTTATGCTCTCCAAGTATAGATGTAAAAAGTTAAGTTTAACAAGGATGTGTATTATCCCCTTGTCTTTTTAATATCTACATAGAACAAATATTAAAACAGATAGCAGAGATGCCAAGGCTTGTCATTGGAGAACTGGCAATGAATAATGTTAGATATGCGGATGATACAGTTTTGATGGCAAAATGTGAGCAAGACTTGCATGAGCTTGTGACAACATTATACAAAATAAGTCAAGAGTTTGGATTAGACACAAACATAAAGAAAACAAAGAAAACTTGAGACAAATGACAAGCAACCTTGTGTGTCGATAAAAATAAAAGATCAACTACTGGAACAGGTAAAGAGTTTCTCCTATTTAGGTCATATAATTATGGAAGAAAGCAGCCGTGAAACAGAAATCAGAAAGATAATAGATATGGCCAAGATGGCATTCAGCAACTTGCGACACATACTGACATCCAAGCAGATAAATCATAATTTAAAAATGAGAATTATCAGGTGTTATGTATACACGTCACTACTTTGTGGCACAGAAACATGGACACTAAATTACAAGTTGGAAAAGAGTACTGAAGCCTTCAAACCATGGGTATATAAAAGATTGGGTTGCATTTCTTGGAAAGAGAAGAAAACAAATATAGAGGTACTGAAAAAGTTAAGGGTGAAAAAAGAATTAATGACCGAAATCAGGGTTAGACAGTTCTAATATTTTGGTCATATAACAAGGCTTGTTTAAAACTAGAGGGTAGGGTGGACGGTAGTCGTTCAAGAGGCAGATAACGTTATAAGTGGGTGGATAACATCAGAAGATGGACTGGAAAAAGTCTGTCAGATTGCACCATTATGACAAGAGATAGAGGACACTGGAGATCCATTGCAGCTGACCTTCGATGGGGAGATGGCACTTGAACTGAACTGATACTACAGTAAACCATATTGTTATCAAAAACTGAAGTGAACATACATGTTAAAATTATGCAAAAACATAATGTAATAAATGGACATAAACTATTGCAATGTTGTTGTTGTTTGAAGCTACTCAGGCCAGGTCAAGTCATCCTGTAACCGATGAGGTCGTTGGGGTACCCGTGAAGACACCACCACAACCCAGCACAAACAGGCTTTGTCAGCAGTCGCTGCCTGTGCCTCCTCTGGTTGGAGATTGGATCATTCTTTTATGTTGTCCTCCCCCGCTTCTTTTTGGGATGACCTCTTCGTCGTCTGCCTTGCACCCTTCAGTGCAGGATCGTATTTGCAAGCCAGTTTGATCTCAATATGTGGCCGTACCAAGAGTTTCCATATTTTGACAGTTGCCAAGAGTTCTTCAAAAGGCCCTGTTGCTGTTGTAATTCCTTCTTGTATTTCCTCATTTGCAACTCGGTCTTTGCATGTGATGTTTAGAAGTCTTCTGAAACATCTCATCTGTTCCGCTGCAGGTCAGCTGTAATTGTCCAATTCTCACAAGCATAGAAGAATATTCAAAGCCCCAATGTACACATTAATCTGATCTTCATGCCAGATTTTGTTAAGCAAAAGTGCCCAGTTAACCTGGCACCCAAAAAGCCAGCTGATATAAGATGCTTGCATCAGTGTCGGCGAACCAAGATCAGCTGACCAAGATTCTATTCTGCCTACAAGCGGCGGCTCGAAAACAGACTACACTAATGTATTCTGGCTAAGTGAATAGGGATTGTAGTGGAAAGGCAAACCCGGTACCCACAAAAAATCAAGCTGAAATTGGATGTGTTGGGCCGAAAGGCGCATATATCACAGCCTCACTGTAAATTACAACTCAATGTCCCAAATGTCCTTTCGGTACGAATGTTGAAGAAGTCTCTTGACAAGGTTGATGCCTTTGTCGAAACGAAGAGCCTTGAAGTGACTCTCCAAGGCAATCAGATCACAAAGAAACTGTGTAGTGCTACAATTAATTTATAGCTGTCACCAACAGAATGCGTGACCACGTTCTACAACTTATGAAGCATGATCACAGCATGTAAGATATTAAATTATCAGGGAGCTGAAGATGCAGAAGTGAAAGGGCTGAAGATGCAGAAGTGAAAGGGCTGAACATGCAGCAGTGAATTGGTGAATTGACTGAAGATGCAGCAATGAATGGGCTGATGATGCAGCAGCGAATTGACAGAAGATGCAGCAGTGAATGGGCTGAAGATGCAGCAGTGAATGAGCAGAAGATGCAGCAGTGAATGAGCAGTCAGTGGACCATAGCTGGCTACTTGCATCAGAGTCAGTGAACCATAGCTGACTGCTTGCATCAGGGTCAGTAAACCATAGCTGACCAAGATCCTAATCTGCCTCCAAGTGCTGGCCCTGGAAACAGGCTGTACTTGTGTAGTCTGGCTAAGAGAATAGGGATAGAAGAGGGAAGACAAATCCAGTCCCCCCAAAAAATGCAGTTCTGAAACCAGATCCATCAGACATAAAGGTGCAGATGTTGCAGCCTTGCAACAAATAATAACACGTCCTTTTTATGACAGACGCAAGAAATTAAAAAAAATTATAAAGAAATTTTCAGGAAAATAGAAGCCGCCATGAGAATCATTTTCAAACAGGATGCTGTCAGGAAGTTGGTGACAATTGTGATGCTCAAAGGAAATTTGTGAGAACAATGCTGTGCAAAGACAAAAAAACATAACCACAGCTAAGGCTGCATGCCATAGACACCAACTTCTGACACCAATTATTGCTGGGTGAGTCCATTTACAGGTGACCATACACATTAACTGATATACAGATGCAACTTCTCCCACTGCTGGAATAAACCCCATAACATATTTAACTAAATACCCTTGAGGATCCCCGGACGTAAATGGGTAACTGATTTACAGTTAGATAAGGCAATACAGTGAGAAAGGGAACTAGTCACTGTCCCTCAGAAAGAGCTGAGGCATGGTACAATGAAATCAGACATTTCATCCTTGACGACAGTGTGTGTCTGTTATGAGGCTTTCATTCTTTTACGAGACATTTTTATCCATTGAGACATAATTTCAGGAAGGTTAATCTGCGAATGAGCACATATATGTTGTTTGTCCATCGTTTCCAAAGAGGACCACATCTGTCAATCCTGGAGTGGGTTCGTAGGTGGCTGATCAAACCAATACGAGCCCGAAAGCGTCTGTCACACTGAGGGCTAAGAAACACTGTCTGACCGTCAGACGGAGGCTGTGCAGCTTATTAAATTTCTTGTCTGCTCCATATGCGACATGCTAGAGCGATCAGCAGCAATGTTTTCTAAATTTTCAAGATCAATGCCGCAGTTCTTAAGTGAGGCTTTCAGAGCGTCTTTGTAACGTTTTATTTTGCCACCAGGAGCTCACTTGCGTGACTCAAGCTTGCCCATATATAAGTGTATATGATACTATGTCTGTGTTTGATCAGACCAATCTATGACCTAATAAAAGTGGTAAAATAAGATATACAAGAACCTACCTGTGTGGTGATGTCCCATCCATCTTCTAAACAGATCATCACAGATGAGCCCTGGACATTCATTAGGTCTACCACAGCTCCTGACAGCTGAAGTATGCTGCTGAGCTGTGGGTCAAATAATGTAACATTTAATGGCCTAGATAAGATCTCTTCAACCTTTTTATACCTGGCACCCTCTAATATAACTTTCATGAAGGTAAACTTTCCTTACCACCCACTATCATCTAAATTGATGAAAATTCTGAGATCGTTCACTGTGTATTTGGGAAGTTTTTAATCATCATGTAGCATGTCATTTGCAGAATGTCGCTTCCATGACAGCCTGTTTAAAAGAAATTTGATCTCTTGCCAAGTCTCCAGCCTGCTCCAGAGTCATGCCCCAGCATTACTTGACATCTTGGTGCCATCACCTTCTTGGTCTGCCTCTGTCTCTCTTGCCCGACACCATACCTTCCATTATTGTTTTCTCAAGATTGTTGTTTCTTTTGAATTGGTCAAAGTATTTCAATTTTCTGTTCATGATTAAATTTATGAGCCAGTCCTCCTCCATGCCCAACTTCTTCCGAATGTATGCATTCTTCTTTTTTTTGCAGTCCACAGCATTCTATAGCATTTCGACTTGAAAGACTCAAAGTTTGGGTAACTGCCCATGTTTCACAGGCATATGCTGCCATGGAAAAAACACAAGTTCTCATAATTTGGCACTTTTGTTTGTTTGCTGGCTTTTTGCCATTGTTTCCTCAGGTTGTGTTTTTAATACAGCATGTAATTATTCTGCTATCGACCATCTGAAAACTAAAAACGCCCACTTGTGGGTGGTAGCGCCCAGGTTGAAGAGCACTGGCCTAGAATATAGCACACAGTGATTCAGGAATTGATAGTTAAGCAGAACTTAAGCTTGACCATACATCTCAGCTACCAACTACAGGCGATGACTATTTTTAGATGGTGTCTCAAATATCCCTCAAGTCTTCATTTCAGCATGTATCCATTATATGAGGTGTGTAAAAAAAGTATCCAACCTTTGGGCCAGAACAATACAATTACCTGGAGATTTGTAACCATAATCCTCTCCAAAGTACTTTTATTGGGACTCCACACTTCTCCCAGCAGTCCCACCTTCATTGGAAGCATTTCAGGAAGGCCTCTTTGGGAATGGAGTACAGCTGGGTTGTCGCATTCCACATAATGTCTTCTCATGACTCAAATCAGATCCCTTTCAGCTACATTTACAGCTTGGGGAACAGTAAAACATCACAAGGAGTCATGTCGGGGAGAGTAAGGTGTCTGACGAACAAGAGAAATGTTGTGTTTGGTCACTGTGATGCTGTGCGACACAAACTACTGGACCTGTGGACAATGGGAACTTCATCATGACGCAACCGCCCATTCATCACATCTGATTCTCAGACTTTCTTGGCCAAACACAACATTCCTCTGGTTCGTCAGGATACCTACTTCCCTATATGCCTCCATGCAATTTTTGACTGTTCCCCAAGCTGAAAATTCCGTACACAACACACTCTACACATCACCACAACAACTAAGGACGGAGTGTGCTTTTGCCCTGGAGGCATTGGGCTGTCAAGAGCAACCAGCTCACAGCTGAACGGATTATATGGCTTGGCTTCGTTCGTTCTCAATCTCCCACTACCAAACCCTGGAAGGGCTTAAGTAGCAGAATGTAGTCCAGAGCACGGAATGCGCTGTGTCGTAGTTTACAGCTTGACTGCGATATTTGCATCTTATGGTCCAACACATCTGACTTCAGCAAGCATTTTATGAGTACCGGGTTAGCATTCCCTCTTTGATCCCTTCTCCTTAGCCAGTCTGCCCTGCTGCAGCCTGTTATCCAGTATCACCGCGTGGAGGTGTAGAAGAGTCTTGGCAGCTCTGGTTCACTGGCCCTGACGCTAGTAGTCAGCTATGGGTCGCTGACCACTGCAGCTCATGTGCTGCTCAGCATCTTGATCCCAAATGGATTATATCATCTTCTTCCTCAAATTGACCATTGACCTATTTGATCACGATATTATCCACCAAAAACTATTCTACGAGTCCTACCTGCTGAAGCCACTCCGAGTCTTCAACTGCCCTGTGAAAGCTGTCCTCAGGCCCAGTGACAGGACTACTAGGCACGCATGCTCTCAACAACTTTCTGAAGCTGACCTTGACCTGACGCACCTCATGGAAGTCGATTGGGATGAAATCACATTTGGGGAAAGATTCCACTTTGATGCCCTGTCATAGAATCAACATTGAAATTTATCATCAGTTTATCAGTAAAAGAAAGCAAGACATATTTTTTTTATTGTTTACAAACTTAGCTCCAAGTCGTTCAAAGGGCAATGGAGAAAAGAACATTGATGAGACTGTCTCTCTACGAGATCAAATTTGCAAAACAGAAATCAGGCTGCAAACTGCCATAGATGACATCATAGATGCTGCAATATTTATCCCTTTGAACCCGTGACACCAGTATATTGGGGTGTCTGTAAATACCACATTCCTTGAGCCACTCGATTGTCGTTGTGACAGGTGGACCATTATTTTTAGACGCAATTTTGGCAGTACCGCTTGGATGTTGGCCATATAGAGACGTCTACACCTGTACACACATTTCTGGAAATTACAAATACGGCGGTGCAAATATAGAAGCATGTCTTCGCGATGATTTTCGTGATGAGAAAGGGTTTTGGAAATTTATAAAATGGCCATTCTAAAATGATAACAAACAGAACAAGTTGTAGAAAGTAATTTCAAGTATTTTGAGGCTGATAAATTGGATTTAGATGGTGATTATTCTGAAAATGATCAGTTGTTATTTGAACAACAACGTGTGGGAATTGTGTGTGATTTGGATTACCATTCATCCATTGATTAGGGTCAAGCTAGATATGTTTTGTCATAGTAAATAGTTTTATTAAAATGTCTAAATTGTGCGTTATTTCTCAGGAGCACAGGTGAATGGGGTTTTACGAACTGAGTAGCCAGGGTTCTTCTTCTTCTTCTTCGTACGCTGGTTACAGCGATATACGTTGCACTGTGTTACTTTGTTAAGCCTGTGGCCCAGTGCATCCGATTTCAACAGTCGTTTCTGTAGGGATGCCCTCCTTAGCCTTTGGCTGTCCCCAGCCTATCTGCAAGGCAGCAGTTGTTTTTGGTCAGAGTTGTCTCTCTTAGGGAAGTTGTCTTGCAGGACTATCGAGTCTTCCCCACTCGTGTCTACAGGGTGTGGCAATGATATGATATGATATAATGGACTGTATGTACTAGTTTTTCAAGTATCTCGGAAGAGAGGCAGTCCAGTGTGTCTGTGTTCCAGGATCATCACGTCCTGCCAGAAACGTAGCATATGCATGTGAGTGGGGTATCTCTTTGCTCCCTTTATTTTCTCGGCTTCTCTGCAGTGATGGTACGCCTAGCGTTCCCCGCCACCTGGGAGGTTGTCACAATAGGGCAGAGGTGCAATGTCCGCTGGCCTGCATCTCTTCTGCGTCCATTGGGATGACCGATAACAGACAGAGGTAAAGAGCGAGGCAGGAGTGCATTTAACCAGGGGACAAGCCTGGTCATGGCACAGAGATGTTGTTCGCCTGGTGTGCGAACATATCTCATGATCAAGGGTTGAGTCTCAATAGTTCGCAGTGAGGTGGCTGCTCTACTGCTTACGACACCCCGACCGAGAACTAAGTCTTCTACTAGTGGTTTCACACCTCATCGCCGTAAGGGGTGAATATCGAGCAGCTTCCCGCCCGCTTTGATTGGTGGACGGCAGAGACCTCTTTCTGCGGCTCAACCGGGTCGGGCTGAGACACAGGCCCCAGGTCCCAACCATATCGTAGCCTCCCATCGCAGTGGTGCTGAGAGGCGGGATTCCGGCTTAGAGGCGTTCGGCCGTAATCCCTCAGATGGTAGCCTCGCACTATTTGCTTATCAGCCAAGCACGTGGAACAAATGTCTGCGACCTGCGATTCCTCTCGAATTAAGCAGAATTACCATAGCAACGCCCAGTCATTAGTAGGGTAAAACTGACCTGTCTTCCGAGGGTCTAATACCAACACCCGTTCACTATTTGACCCAACGAATCAAGAGAGGGCTTTTTATTCAGTCAATGACCAAGTGTCTGAAACCTGCGATTCCTCTAGGGTTGAGCAGGATTACCGTAGCAACGCTCTTTCATTAAGAGGGTAAAACTGACCTGTCTTCCGTGGGTCTAATTCCAGAACACGTTCCCTATTAGACCTAACGAAAATGCTCTCGGCCTGTCAGTCATTACAGTTTAGCCAGGGTTCAAATGGTTGTGTCCACTTTTGCTATAAAGTTTAGAGCAAAGTTGAAGTTTCCTCCCTTAGTTAATAAGTAGGAAGTTCACTTAGGTGACAAGGGTCTGTCGCAGCAACTGTCCACAACCATGATGATGAATGGCTGAGTCCCCTGCAGCGTGCAGTGATGATGGTGTCATTCTGATTTGACACAGCCAAGTATTGCAAGGACGGCCGCAGGGTGGGATCATGATGTTGATGGTAATTTTCTATCCCTGATGTCTGTTTCTGTTAATCAACGTCAAATGAATGTAAACCATCAATGGAAGAATAATCGAGCAAGTACAGAAGTTTACATATTTGGAGGAAACCATAACCGAAGAATCATGCAATGAGATAGAAATTAGGACAAAGATTTTATTGGCAAAAAAATCCATCAGAGAAAAACAGAAATTGCTAACCCCAAAGGATGTTAGGAAAGAGATGAGGGAAAGAATAATCGCCACTCATATATGGTCAGTTGCACTGTGTAGGGCTGAAAGGCCATGTCCCTCTCTACAAACATCAAGATTCTAAGTCTGTATTAGGCCATGTCCCTCTCTACAAACATCAAGATTCTGAATCTGTATTAGACCATGTCACTCTCTACAAACATCAAGATTCTAAGTCTGTATTAGGCCATGTCCCTCTCTACAAACATCAAGATTCTAAGTCTGTATTAGGCCATGGCCCTCTCTACAAACATCAAGATTCTAAATCTGTATTAGGCCATGTCCCTCTCTACAAACATCAAGATTCTAAGTCTGTATTAGGCCATGTCCCTCTCTACAAACATCAAGATTCTAAGTCTGTATTAGGCCATGTCCCTCTCTACAAACATCAAGATTCTAAATCTGTATTAGGCCATGTCCCTCTCTACAAACATCAAGGTTCTAAGTCTGTACTAGGCCATACCCCTCTCTACAAACATCAAGATACTAAATTTGTATGACATGCCCTCTCTACAAACATCAATATTCTAAGTTTGTATTAGGCCATGCCCCTCTCTACAAACATCAGGATTCTAAATCTGTATTAGGCCATGTCCCTCTCTACAAACATCAAGATTCTAAATCTGTATTAGGCCATGTCCCTCTCTACAAACATCAATATTCTAAGTTTGTATTAGGCCATGCCCCTCTCTACAAACATCAAGATTCTAAATCTGTATTAGGCCATGTCCCTTTCTACAAACATCAAGATTCTAAATCTGTATTAGGCCATGTCCCTCTCTACAAACATTAGGATTCTAAATCTGTATTAGGCCATGTCCCTCTCTACAAACATCAAGATTCTAAATCTGTATTAGGCCATGTCCCTCTCTACAAACATCAAGATACTAAATTTGTATGACATGCCCTCTCTACAAACATCAATATTCTAAATCTGTATTAGGCCATGCCCCTTTCTACAAACATCAAGATTCTAAATCTGTATTAGGCCATGTCCCTCTCTACAAACATTAGGATTCTAAATCTGTATTAGGCCATGTCCCTCTCTACAAACATCAAGATTCTAAGTCTGTACTAGCCCATAACTCTCTCTACAAACATCAAGATTCTAAATCTGTATTAGACCATGTCCCTCTCTACAAACATCAAGATTCTAAGTCTGTACTAGGCCATACCCCTCTCTAGAAACATCAAGATTCTAAATCTGTATTAGACCATGTCCCTCTCTACAAACATCAAGATTCTAAGTCTGTACTAGGCCATACCCCTCTCTAGAAACATCAAGATTCTAAGTCTGTATTAGGCCATGTCCCTCTCTACAAACATCAAGATTCTAAGTCTGTATTAGGCCATGTCCCTCTCTACAAACATCAAGATTCTAAGTCTGTATTAGGCCATACCACTCTCTACAAAGATCAAGATTACAAGTCTGAATTAAGAGATGCTCCTCTCTACAAACATCAATATTATAAGTCTGTATTATGCAATGCCCCTCTCTACAAACATTGGGATTCTAAGTTTGTTTTATTTATAACAATTAAATAAATAAAAACAATTATATTTGCAAAAATTATAATTATTTTCATGTTTAAGCCAGCAGCAAAAATGAAACAAGTATAACCCAAGATGGGGCTGCAGTCATGTGAATGTTAGGAGGGTGGTTTTTAGATCTGCCTTGTAAGCATCCAATTCTGCTTGCTCAAAGAAAGTAAGAAAAGTGGGCAATGCCAGCACACACAACACTTTATAATCTGAATATTTGGACTTCATCGCCATGTTGTTACCTGTGGGGATCACATGGGACAACAAACAGAGCCAAGAATGTTGTAAATGACAACTAAAGAGGGCTGTGCATGAGGCTAGCACAGCAACATCATCATGTAAAATAAATATCTATAGAAATCACCAGTGCATGAGTTCATGTAAAAGTTATTGGCGGTCCTATACATTGGAGCCAAATGCATTGATTGAATTCATTAGGAGCAAAAAAAAACTAAACAAAAAAAAACAAAAAACAACACACGCGCACACACAGACAGAGAGAGAGAGAGAGAGAGAGACCCAATCAGAAACTATCTCCTGTATGGTGTTCAATAGACACAATGGTGATTTTGAAATTTGTTTTAGACATTTAGAAAGGATTTCTTCCACGTTTCACTTGGATTCTGTATGCATGGTTACGTACCAGGAAAGAGAGGGCGAGGACGTCCAAGGAAGAGATGGGCAGACAACATCGCTGAGTGGTCAAACCTTCGCCCTAGTGAAGCACGACTGGTGACAGCGAACAGAGAGAGAGATGGCGTGGGATTGTCTTCAAGTGTGCCCTAACGACCTAATGAGTTAAGGAATGAACTGATCTATTCAGCTTGTTTAAGTAGATCCAATAATTACGGTTAGTTGAAAGTGACAGATATGACCATTACGGTAAACATCGATAATCCATTTTTGGCGAATTTTTTTCCCCAACAAGGGACGCCTAAAGCATGTGAGTCTGTCTATATGTTTGTGCTATTTTTCAATACTTTCACATTCATCTTCTTGTATCTCAGAAACTGAGACACACACAATAAAATCAATAACACCAACAAGTTCGTTATTAATATATGTCTCTACACACAGCAAAATCATGTAACGGTATATAAAAAAAAAAGAAAATGGGCTAGTCAATAACCATGACGTGACGCTGAAAAATTATGCGGTTATAGGAAAAATACGTCACTTTTTTGGCTGATATGATAAAGATGTCGCTTTGCCACTTGTGATCCAGTCTTCCTTGGCGACGTATGACTAGAGGATGTCAACAAGTACATTTATCTTGGATGTCTTCTACATATGGAGAATAATCTGGAGCCTGAACTAACAAGGCGTTGCAGCACTGGTTGGGCAGTCTTCTCGTCTATTAACACAGTCCTGGTTGGTTGTCATGACCAAGACCTACGAACCTCCCTCTTAAATTCTACTGTACTTCCTGCAATGTGCTACAGTGCAGAGACGTGGACACTAACAAAATCATAAGAAGACAAACTGAGAGTGACCCAGGCCTCCCTTGAGAGACGCTTGGTCATAATCACTCTCCAGAACCCAACATATGCAAGGTCTCCACAATTCTGACATAAGACTATTATCCCTGGTGAAGGATGCGGTAATCCATGCAGACAAGGCAAAACATAGATGGGCAGGTCATATGTTGCGCCGAAATGATGGAGCACAGTGACAGGAGTCTGGTACCCCCAAGGTAAGAAGAGACCGCGGGGAAGACCTACAATGCATTGGTCAGACTCCCTTGTTGTACGCCGTAGCATCCGAGATGCCTCTAGAGGAGCACTTACCACGCACTGGACTTCCGTAGCCCAAGACAAGGTCCACTGGAGACAAAGTTGAGACCTGCAGTTACGCTGAGGAATGGGTCATCAAGTTAAAGATCAAGATGGTAAAGATTAATACCAAGACAAGGAGCAGTCAATGATGCTAGGACTAACCAATCCTTGTGTTAGGTACAGCACGTCAGGAGGAACTATTTCATACTTACTTTCATTTGAGCCTTCTCTCCAAACACAAACAAGGCCACATGGTTCAGATTATTAAAGCCATTGCTAATGAGCTTCTCATGGGCTGAATCTTGGGATGTTTGCTGTCTCTGGTCCCACAAATTTCCCACTCTGCTCACAGCTGAGAAAAGAAAGAGAAAAATATCATTGTGTAGAAAACTGCTGGGACTGCCACACAAAGTCAGTGATACTGTTTTGTGTTCTACTGGCCTTCATGAGTGTGTTAACCGCCAGATATAATAGATTTGATAAACATGCTAGAAAGGTACAAAGAAGAGCTACAAGAATTATCACAGGATTCCAGAATTGTAGTTATCAGAAAAGACTAAGAAAAACTGGTCTAGAAAAGATCAAAATTCAAGAAGATTTAATACAGGTTTATGAGATAATCAATGAAAAGGATAAATTAGATTATAACAAGTTTTTTTCAAAATTCAACCACTTACAAGAACAAGAGGGCACACTCACAAATTAATTAAAGAAAGGTCCAGATGAGATACCAGGAAATATTTTTTTTTAGTCAGAGTGGTGAATGCTTGAAATGCATTGCCACAGAAAATAGTGGAGGCAGGGTCAATTAATGCTATCAAGAATAGATTGGATGCACATAGCCATTTTAAAATCAAGTGAATGTAAAAGAAACTGGTTGTATACAGACGCTGCAGAGTCTTCTATACCAGGATAAAGACGTTACGTTAATTATGCGTATCTTATGGTGTTTATATATGGATCTGTCAGCCTAGACGATGAGGTGGCAAGCAGAATAGCAAAGGCCAGCACAGCCTTTGGTAGAATGCGCTCGATGGTCTGGGCACGTCGTTGCATCAGCGTCAAGACCAAACTCAAAGTCTACCATGCAACCATCATTCCAACCCTACTATACGCTTGCGAAAGCTGGACTGTATACTCTGGACATGCAAGGAGGTTAAACCACTTCCACACAGGTTGCCTGAGGCGAATATTCCACATCCGATGGCAAGATCGTGTCACTGACATCGAAGTTCTCTCGAGGGCTAACATGCCCAGCATCCATGCACTGCTAGAAAAAGCACGACTAGGATGGGCCGGACACCTCGTCCGTATGTCAGACGAGCGGCTCCCAAAGAAGCTTCTCTACGGCGAGCTGAGAGAGGGATGGCGCGAGAGAGGGCGCCCAAAGAAACGTTTTAAAGACGGTCTGAAGGACTCACTAAAAAGTTGCCAGATAGACATCGACACCTGGGAATGTCTTGCGCAAAACAGATCTGACTGGAGAAGCGCAGTCAAATCGGGTGTAGCTGCCGGTGAAGATGGCCGTGTTATGAACGCCCAGAACAGACGAGAGACGCGGAAATCCCGAGCAGCGAGAACACCATCCCCTTCTACAAACCTTGTGTGCCCGATATGTAGCAGATGTTTTCGTGCTCGTATTGGACTGTTCAGCCACATGCGCACCCACACCCAACAGGGAAATCTGTGACAAGGATGATGTCGGCGGTCCTCATCGACAACGATGGACAGCTATTAGATTATTATTATTATATATGGGGAGGACTACCTCTGCTACTGCAGCCTACTATACCTGTTGTAACAATTTGCTAAGTAAGAAGGGTTGTACACGAGGCTGGCAATCCCACCAAATATAAACAAGTGTTATAGATGCCATCGCTACAACAGGAGGACATCACTTCTTAGACGCAGGCCTCCTGTACAATGTCAACTCTACTGGTGGCCACATGTTCCTACTTGAAAATACGACCGACACATGATGGTGATGTAAAACCCTCTATAGTAGAAGACTCCCCAACGGATGTTTAGAACCCCTTACCCTTCACATAGGCTAAAAATTCTACAGTGTGGGAGAGCAGTGGTCTCAGTTTGAAAAAAAGCTCTAGAAACAATATCTCAAATAGAAATGTGAAAAACTAGCTTTTCTCGGTACAGGAAGAAGAAGAACAACTGCTCTGTGCTACACATTCCCCATTTATAGACCTGCACAGAAGAGTAAAGAATTAGACCACTTTACCATATCATGCTGCAGTTGCGCAGTGGTTAGTGTTACTGGTTTCCCAGCCAAGTGATTTGTGTTCAATCCTCAAATGACGCTGCATTTTCTTTCGATCCCTATTAGAACTAACAAGAGTTCCAACTTCTGGGGTGAACTCACACAATCCCTATTAGAGCTAACAATGGTTCCAACTTCTGGGGTGAACTCACAGAATCCTATAAAAGCTAACAATGGTTCCAACTTCTGGGGTGACCACACATGATCCTATTAGAGCTAACAATGGTTCCAACTTCTGGGGTGAACTCACATGATCTTATTAGAGCTAACAATGGTTCCAACTTCTGGGGTGAACTCACATTATCCTATAAAAGCTAACAATGGTTCCAACTTCTGGGGTGACCACACATGATCCTATTAGAGCTAACAATGGTTCCAACTTCTGGGGTGAACTCACATGATCTTATTAGAGCTAACAATGGTTCCAACTTCTGGGGTGAACTCACATTATCCTATAAAAGCTAACAATGGTTCCAACTTCTGGGGTGAACTCACATGATCCTATAAAAGCTAACAATGGTTCCAACTTCTGGGGTGAACTCACATGATCCTATTAGAGCTAACAAGGGTTCCAACTTCTGGGTCGACCTCACATGATCCTATTAGAACTAACAAGAGTTCCAACTTCTGGGGTGAACTCACACAATCCCTATTAGAACTAACAAGAGTTTCAACTTCTGTGATGACCTCACATGATCCTATTAGAACTAACAATGGTTCCAACTTCTGGGGTAACCTAACATGATCCTATTAGATCTAACAAGGGTTCCAACTTCTGGGTCGACCTCACATGATCCTATTAGAGCTAACAATATGTGATAATTAACAAAAGATGCTTGAATGTGGGACTGAGTGGCCTCGAGGTAAGAAGTTGGCCTCGGGTGCTGGAGGTCGCGAGCTCAAATAACAGTGGAGACTGAGATTTTTTCACATGGACTTTCTGGTTATTTGTCTGGATTTCTGGGTTGTAGAAATCAGACGCCCGTGTACAATGTCACGCACGTTAAAAATCCCTCGGCAGTTGGAAATTGAAAAGAGTAGGATTAACCTTCAGCACGCCAGTCATATTTTGAAAAAATTTGACCTAATTAATTTTCTTAATTTCTCGCTATGGTAGTCGTCTTAGAAAATTTATAATTTTTATGTTTGTTTGTCAATAAATATGATTTTCTGGCGTGTAGACACACAATAGCATAACGAACATGTGGGTGTTATTGTCGTTGTTGTGTGTTTGTTAGTTTTTGAGATTCAAAAAGATGAAGTTGAAAATTTATGAAAATCTCGGAAAATATTTGGACTCGACCGCTAGGCCTAGTCGCTTCGATAGAAAACCATGGAAACCACAACAACGTATCGATACTGTGTTTACAATATCGACACAACTGTTAGTTTCCAATTCAAACGTAGTTCTTTCATTTAAACAAACAAAATAAACAGATCTACTCGATAAAGATCTTTCCCAACAACCTACTTCCCCTTTCGCAAAAAGTCGGCTTGGTCCAAACGGCGTATACAAAATTAAAACTGTTCAGAAGCCATTTGTAATCGCACATACGATACTTTAACCGGCAAAATATCGTGTATATATGGACTATGTATTCAGCAGTAAAAAATGGCTGTCGGGAGTGACTCCGTTCAAAAAATAATTTTTTTTTTCCGTACACCGTTTTTGTAGGCCGAGTGTGTCAAGATGATCTGGACTGAGGGGTGCTGCAGGTTAATGGCCACTGCCCAGGCAAAATTCAAAATTGTGCTAAAAATCTACCCAATCTATTACGGGATCCTTGCCGGTGCTACGGAGTTCATGCATTGAGCGGAGCTTCTCCAGAAAATATGGAGATCAACAGAGCACTTAGGGGTTAAAACGTGTGCAATGACGTTGATTCTTTGACTAAACTAAACTAACTAAACATGCTTGAATAATGCTGAAGCAATCAACAGAACACTTACATTGATCATTACTCTTTGTGTGCAAGACATTCGAGGGGATAAAGGAGCTGAGTTTCTTGTCAAATGAGTATCCTTGGCTACCACGCCGCTTGTTTTCTGTGGCAGAGTGGTTGTTAACGGGGTCTCCAGCAGTTCCTATCTTTATCAGAGAAGCAAGGGACGTAAGCGAGTCATTGTTTAAACCATGGAAGCCATAGCTGTGGTTGCTACTCAGTGTGGCTGCTACAAGAAGTGAAAAGTATTTTTCTTGCTCGAGAGCCGATGATGAGTCCCCGCTGGTGGAGTTACCTATATACACATCACAAAACAGAAAGAGAACAATGAGAAATAAAAACCATACAAGAATTATAGTTATAAGGGAAATAGACTGAAACCAGATCAGCATATCTTTTAGTTTCCACTACAAACGTATTTACAACATCTACATAAACAAACTAAACAGAGCTACATTTGAAAAATATGTTGCAACAGCTTCATCACAATCAATAATGGAATAACCTTTCAAATCCATGTGAAACACAACAAATCGTTAAAAAATTGTTTAAAGCCAATCTAGCCATCTTGTAGTTGTCAAGCCGGAAGGAAGTAAATGTGATATCCTTGAATACTCTAATCCTGGTATTCAATTGAATACTCTAATCCTGGTATTCAATCAGGCAAAGTTGCCTGATGCCAGGTAGCCAGAAGCTGCTTGAATACATGTCTGTCCTTTGCCCTGAGGTACCATGATGGTCCAAGGACGTGATGACGATCAGATCTCTATCTTGTTGGTGGGCGGCTGTATGAGCAGTTGTAGTTGTATGGCTACCAGAAAGACAGCCTTCTTGTCCATCTATCATCAGAAATGTGGATCCCATGACCGGCCTATCTGTACTTTCGTATTGAAGTAGAATCTATGACATACCAGAGCTCTGTTTGGTGGTAAATGTCATTATTTCAGATGTGGTCTCTCAAGGAGATATTTAGGACTTTTTGTTCCATTGCTCTGTTGGTAGTATAGAACTTCTCTGATTTGAGTAGGCTCCAAGTTTCACACCCACATACAATTGCTGGGAAAACCATGTTATTGAAAGTCTGAGCCCTGGCTTTGATGTCTGCATCTACCGGCGCACGGATTAATGCAGTTGAACCTGAACCGACCCACTGCTTTCCTGCATGAGATCTCGTAAATTTTGTGGTTGGTGTTGGTTTTCTAGCCTAGTTACACATACACATTGTACTTTTCAATGGGCTTATTTTCCAGCCGCAGCTTAAACTTGTCATAATTTCCATTGTTTTTTATTTTTCTCATTATGGAGTCTGCATACATATTGAATAGATAAGGGGAGAGTATGCATCCCTATCTTACACCCTTTTGAACCCCATATTAATGCCTCCAACCACATGGTATTAACATTTTCTATACCTTTCTTTAAATCCTCATCTCATACCCGCCTCCATCCATCTGCCTATATCACTTCTGACTTTCCGTATCTGGCTTATCCACCCGTTTCCAACTTCTTACGCCCTCCTGATCACTTCATCTCACTGTTGTCTGTCAGTTGGGATCGTACATCTGACGTGAGAAGAACGATGCGATGTTTTCTCAGTTAAGTACTATATTTCTGCCTTATATTGACATCCCCCAATTATGTATTCTTCTCTTCTTCTATGATTTGTTAGTTCTTTATTGTTGTTGTTGGTTGTCGCTGATGAAGGCCTATTGGTCATAAAATAGGTTTCGTTTGTGTTTTCGTCTCAGTGCTGTATCTGACCATTCCTATTTATAATTTTTTTTCTCACTATGTTTTCTTACCTTGTTGTACTCTGCGATGTATAGGTTTGTGATATCAAAGTTATCAAAAGATGATTAATTTGACACATTAAATATCATGAGCCACACAAAGTGCAGAAAAGTTTATTCCCTACTGCGATCAGTCACTCTGAGCTCATCTGTTAACTTTTACGTAAGCACTGGCAAAAAAATTTGCCTGGGGTCATTGCCTGTCGCTTTTATCCGACGTTTCACGGTCTACATTTTTTCAATGCGTTTTAATTAAGGATAGTCGATCAAGATGCTGAGCAGCGCATGAGCTGCAGTGGTCAGCGATCCATAGCTGACTGCTAGCGTCAGGGCCAGCGAACCAGAGCTGCCAAGACCCTTCTACACCTCCAAGTGTTGGACCGAAAGGTGCAAATATCACAGTCAAGCTGTAAACTACGACACAACACATTCCGTTCTCTGGACTACATTCTGCTACTTAAGCCCTTTCAGGGTTTGGTAGTGGGAGATTGAGAACGAATGAACGAACAAAGCCAAGCCAAGCCAATTAAGGATAGAATACAAGGCAACCGTAGAAATCGGCGGAAAATACTGATCTTTCCATTGTAGAGAATTCCACTTCTGTCCTATAAACTATGGTGATTTTGATATTTGTTTTAGACATTTGGAAACGATTTCTTCTGTTTTTTTCATTTGGATTTGAAGATTCACCCATTACTGAGAATGGGGAAGTTAAGTTTCTGCAATTTATTTTTCGGAAGTAGATACAATAATTACGTTAATTGTCGAAGTGACAGACATAGCCATTATGGCTGACATAGCTAGTAGGCCTAGTACAGCAAATTTCTTTGGGGTCCTAACCAAGGGACGGCGCTACCGGGTGATTCTATATCTTTGTGCTATTTTTCACCACCATCACTTTCATCTTGCTGTATCTCAGAAATTAACATACACACAATAGCACCAACAAATTCTTTATTAATATGTCTGTATACACCAAAATAAAAATTATATATATAAAAAAAGATTAGAGGTTCGCAAAATTAACAACCATGTCGTGACCTGACATGCTGAACACTTTTTAATAGACGTAATTTTTAAATCTGGGATGATAAAGGTTAAAATGAACTTGCACACTGGTTAACCACCCTCCATGGCAATTGCTCCAACGCAGCAGAGTAATAAGCTACTTGAGCCGAGACCTTTAAGCAGGAAATCCTCCTTCCGGCTACATCCAGCTCATGCCAGAGCTGGGACCTCTACAGAAGTACAGGTTGACTAAGACTAAGACTGCTTTGTGCGTCTGTTGTTTCTCTTACTTGTGGTGGTGCTGTGTCTAAACATTCCCATGAGACTTCTGGAATGGAAGCTGCTAGCTCTCAGTAACAAGGCTCCTGTTTTAGGGTGCCGCCATGTTATCACTGGAAATCTGCTCAAAAAGTTACAGAAAATTGCATGCATAAAAATGATGAAATTGAGTCATTTTAAATAATAATCATTATTCTTGTACACTGGTCATTTGACTTAACCTTTACTGAACCATTGGCGAATGAATGTGCCTGGGACATTGTCTTTGTATACTCACCGTTGTATTAGTTGTGTTAACACTAGTTTTGCTATAGAAACGGCTAATCGAAAATGAGACAACTTCCATCCACACCAATAAAAATACAACGGCTGTTTTAACTTTAGATAATTTTAAAATGATTTTTCATGTTTCACATGGATTTGGAAGGTTATCCCATTATTGAAGGTGATGGAAACTAAGTTATTGCAACTGATTTTTCTGAGATACGTCTGTTTAGTTTATGTAGATGTTATGAATATGTTTGTAGTGGAAACTAACAGATATGGCAGCCTGGTTAGGAACACTACCAGTGCTTTGTGGAAATTTAATAAATTTAAAAGACAACTGGTTTATCCAAAAATAGGTAAGTCTAAATGTTTGTGACGTAATAAACAAATGTGGAACCAAGATGGTTAATAATATTCTTCAGTAATAAGAAATTAGTCATATTAGCCGAGCTATCAAATATCTAGCAAAATAATTTAAACATGTCTTTTGTTATATGTATAAGACAACTACATAAAAGCAATGAGGCAGAGACAAGTGGATAAAAAGTACATTTTTGTTCAAAAATTGTTTTATTTATTGATGAAATATATGTAAATAGTATGTTAATAGCAGTTGTGAGACATGGACATTAAACAAATCAATTACAAAAGAGAATATCATAGTTCTGGAAACGAAGTATTACCGAAGGATGTTTAAAATCATGACAGAAAAAAAAATACAAAGATATTTTGCAATCAACTATATTACAGAAAACTGCCATTTCCAGACTGTCCTGATACCATCTTCGTTGGGGTCGACCTCTTTTCCTCCTTCCGTGCCCTCCATTATCACTCTCTCCAGGCCATTATGCCTCTTCACATGATTAAAATATCTAAGCTTTATTCTTGCACTGTTGACAATGAGTCAATTGTTGGTTTCTATTTGTCTTTTTTCTCTGTTCATTATGTTTTCAGCATCCTTCTTAAACATTTTATTTCAAAAGCCGTGCTCTTTTTTTGCAATTGATTTTCTCAGTAATGGTTGTATATTATCAAGAAAAAAAGCATCCTCAAAGAAGAGCCATAAGCTATTATTTACTATGACAAAACCATGTGTTCTAATTTAGTTATTCTATCTAAAATTGACTGACCTGCTAACCTCCAGTGTTCCTACTTTCAGTAGACTAGAATATATTCATAAAATTTACTAGATACATTATGTGGGATACCCCCCCAGGACTGTGGTCTGATTCTCCAAGGAACAGATCTAGCTTGTAACCAATGGACAAATAGTAATCTGAATCCCACACATCTTGTCGTTTAAATAACAACTGATCCTTTTCAGAACAATTATCATCTAGATCCAATTTATCAGCCTCAAAATCCTTGAAACTACTTTCAACGACTTGTTCTGTTGTTTGCCTTTTAGAATGGCCATTTTCTGAATTTCTAAAACTCCTTTTCATCACAAAAATGATGAAAATCATCGTAAAGACATGCTTCTATATTTGCGATGCCATATTTGTTATTTCCAGAAATGTATGTACTGTGGAGACATCACTATATTATGACCAAAATCCAAGCTGTACAGCCAAAAAATACGCCTTAGAATAATGATCCACCCGTCATACTGGTGGATCGGAGAATGGTTATATTTACACACCCTGAAATATGGGTGTCATGGGTTCAAAGGGTTGACAAAAATAGTATGAGAACTTCTCGAATAGATGCAGCTTACCTGGACTGTTTGTTACACTTCGAGAATTTGCGTATACTCTCATCAGACACTAATTGAGGAACAACCAAGAGGCCAGGGTAACTTGTGAAAATAAAACAAACGTAGCTGCTACACACATCAAATGATGTAACAAGTATAACAAAAATGTATATTCCCATTGCATATCATGGATAAGATAAATGCATGGTAGATACTGCTAGAGGGAATGGAATGTAAGAGTCGCAAATGTGTTAACCCTGTCCCTTTACTGTAAATGTCAAGCACTCTTGGTGACACACTGCCATACACAGTCTTGCCATATAATGCCCAATATTACTCAAAATATGGAAAATGATGTTCTTTGCAATGGCGGTGACGAACAAAATTGCTCCAGTGTTTTTCTCATAGTTGCAGTGTAGTAAACAACAATAGCAACGTGTGTATTTATTTATCTCCTAACTTTTGTTCGTCTTTAAATTAAAGGTGCATGCTAACAAGGGAATGGGCTTCTCTTCTGAGCAACTCTAGTGTATAAGATGTCACATGGATCTACTGCCCTGGACATGCAGGTGTCTGCAGTGACAAAAAAGCTGATGCAGTGGTGGACGAGCTGGGGTGAACGACACAATGATAACTTAATGTCTTTATACTGGTATAGAAGACTCTGCAAAGTCTGTATACAAAATGTTTCAGTTACATTTCCTTGCTCTAAAAGCTATGCATATCCAATCTATTCTAAAATACATAATCCACTACTTCCTGTGGCAATGCATTCTAAGCATTCATCACTCTCTGACTAAAAAAATATTTTCTAATATCTAATCTGGATGTGAGGAAAGCTATTGCAAACCCGTCACATAACGTTCATTTCAGGGCGCACAAAAGAACTACTCATTGTGGGCAAACAACAATATCCTTTCCTTTGATTTTCTTATAAACCTCAAATTCTTCTCTTTTCTCAACACTGTAGGCTGGGTTTTCTGAGTCCCTCCTCATAACTAATTCTGGAATACCACTATCAGTTTTGTCACTCTTCTGTGTATCCTTTCTAGCATGTTTATATCTACTCTACGATAAGGACTCCACACATGTACACAATACTCCAATTTAGGTCTAACTAATGCTTTATACAGTTTCATAATCAATTCCTTGTTCCAATGTTTAATATTTCTTTTTATCATACCTAACATTGCATTTGCCTTTGATGATGAGAGACAGGTTTGAGTTGATCAGGGCAGTTATGAATCTACAAAATGATGAAGAGACAGAAGGTTGTGAAGATGCACATGTGGATTTGGGAGTGACTCGGGAGC
Organism: Ariolimax columbianus; assembly: GCA_036924085.1. Taxonomy (NCBI): domain Eukaryota; kingdom Metazoa; phylum Mollusca; class Gastropoda; order Stylommatophora; family Arionidae; genus Ariolimax; species Ariolimax columbianus. Next base: position 78,704,042 of record JAVGWX010000004.1, on the reverse strand, counting down.
AAGGAAGAAAGTGTGTCCTGTCTAGAAAGATCTAAAGAACATGAAATCAGCACCTGACTTTAGACTCTATATGTTTGGTTGGCTGCTTGAAGGGAGAACTTATGGGAATGTCCCCTTTGTAAGAATCAAGACATGTTCAGCACTTTACTAGGAACTAAAAGCATTACTCCTCTGTAATTTTGACAGAGATTGTCTTTCTTTGGTAGTTTAACTAGATAGTCTTCTGTTGGAATATTTTCTGTATCTTATACATTTCCAATAAAACTAAAGCATATTGATGGATGCTTCAATATCTACTTTAATAGCTTCAGCGGTGGACGGCGTGGGGCTAGTGGTTAAGTGAAACGGCTCACAACTAGAAGGTGCTGGGTTTGATCCCCATCACAGCACCGGCTATTACCCAGGGGAAGCAAACCCTTAGAAAATGCAGGAGGAAGCAGGCCCTTACATAAAATGCATGCTGAAGTCAGATGCAGTGGGCCAATAGGCGCAAAATAAAAACCACAATGCAATGCACACCGCCTTGGGGAATAGAGAAATAAGGCGAGCGCAAAACAAAATAAAGAGCTTCAGCTAGTATTTCATCAGGCCCTACTACTTTTCCCTTCTTTAGAAGGCTAATGATTTCTTGATCTCTTCTTGGACTGGCTTATCAAAGTTTATTTTGAGCTTAGTGGAGTGTTGATGTTAAAGAATCAGTACAGATGAAAAAGAAACTCTACAAGACAGAGCTAAAGTCCAAGATGGAAGATTTCTTATGTTTAACAAGCACATAAAGTACTTCCAAGAACTTTAAAACCCATCAGACACAATCAACACATATTCTAAGATAAAAAGATGAACTGGAACCTGACATGTTGAATGAAGAAATATAAAGAGCTATGAAGAAAAGCCCTAGAAATGTCACCAGGTATGGATGGAATAACAACTGAAGCAATTCAAGCTTGTAGGGAGAGAGGATGGTAAAGATCTTCAAGCAAGTATCGAAAGAAAGAAGAGTACCAGACAATTGATGACAAGCTATAATACTACCAATCTGAAAGATAATAAATGAAACTGTGAAAAATACAGACATTTCGTTACTAAGTCATACATGAAAGATGTATGTGAAAATACTGGAACAAAGAATAAGACTAATTGTGGAACCTCAACTGAGAAAAGCTCAATTTTGATTCTGTAGTAAAATGAAATGTACAATGACATAACAATTATTGATCAGGACAAAAGCTTTTGATAGAAATAAACTCTGGACTATGGAATACAAGGACAGTTATTAAAAAATGTGACAAGAGCTTTGTACCATTTGAGTAAAAATGTAACAAGAACAACTGATAGAATCACTGATGTTTTTCAAATAACCATAGGATTATGTCAGGAATGTGTGCTTTCATTAATGGTGTTCAACATTTACTTGGATAAAATAACAAAATAAACCGTTAAAATTTCAACACTCACAGTAGAACCCCATCACAGAATGCGAAGAACCCAACTCAATGCATGAATTTCTATTTTCAGATGACAAAAGTCTATATTAGCAAATTAGCGAGAACAAAACAGAAACTATGTTGATCAGTAGAAGACCTGGGCCACTTAAGATAAGTGTAAATGATAATGCTCTTCAATAGGCCCATGAGTTCAAGTATTTGGGCTGTATTTTTTTGGCAGACGGTAGGATCGACAAGGAAATTGAGACTAGGTGTATGAAAGCAACTGCTGCGACTTATCAGCTGTCCCCACTGCTTAGGCACAGCATTAGTTTGGCAACAAAGCAAGAGCTGATTAACATTATTTTGATGTCGACTCTGTACTACTAGTGCCAAACATAGCCTCTGTCCAGGGCACGTGAGATCAGAATTTTGACATGTGAAATTAAGTGTTTTAAGAAGGTCATTAGTGTTACCAGGATAGATATAATGCAAAATGGCGACATTTGAAGTATGATTTGTGTCGAATTCATTTCCTAGCAGAAAATAAGTTGGTTTGGTCATCTCATGAGAATGCACCCTCATCAACTTCCACTGATGGCTTACAATGCTGGTAGATCTGGCTACAGGATAAGAGGGCGGCCGCGAGGCAGGTAGATAGATGACATTAGAGTGATTGTGCAGATACATGGGCTCACATTGACTGACGCAACACACTTGGCGCAGGATAGACTACTTAAGCACCCAACGACGCTCAATGGCATAAGTGGAAAACCAACTAAAAGTCTACATATGAAGCATGTTCAAACGAAACCTCACCCCAGTGGATTTATCACAAACATATGTAAGGAACATCAGCAGGTGTGGCAGAATTAAAAAAAGCAATTGTTTTGAAGCAAGCATGCACCAGGGTCCTTAGAAAAAGTCACCATTGGCATTCAGACACGCATCCCACCGCTTAGGTAGATGTCGGATGCCATTAGAGAAAAATAACAAAGCAAGTGGTTCAAACTCCATCTTAAGTGTTCTTCCTTATGGTGGTCGGCCAGCATCAGTGGGACCCATTGTGAACACACCTTCTGATACTTTCTTCCAAACCACCATTTGAACTGTCCCAAGCGACATAGTGAATTCCTCTGCTAGCAAACGTAATATTGATGGTTTCATGATTCTTTCTACTGCCAAACTGAGTCACCTGGAGCAGGGGGGGTTAAGATCTGGTTACAAGGCATGTGGAAGACCATGTGGCAGATGGATAGATGACATAACAGAAATAGTACAACAACACAGGCTGACAAATACATGCAATACACTGGGCATGGGGAAGGTAATTTCAGCTCTTCACAGAGCTTAATGGCACAAGTGGGCAGTAAAGCAAGTTAGTAGAGGAGCTTTTGAAATCACTTACTTTTACTGCCCAGTTAGTATAGAAGTGGGGGACACAGAAGGAGCCTCTAAGTAGATTGTAAATGACACAGCAATCGGCGTCCCCTGGAAACGACTTATCAGTCAGCCAATCTTTTCACTACTGACAAACAGTCCCAAAGATTTAAATCAACATCGAAGGACTCTCAACACAAAACCCAGACAAATTGGAGACAGGGTAAATTAATGCATCCAAGAATAGACTTGATGTGAATAGGTATTTTTAGATTAAGTGAAAGTCAGAGAAACTAGTTATATACAGACTCTACAGTGTCTTTCTAAACCAGTTTAAAGACGTTAAGTTATGCTGATACATTATCTAGGATACAGAAAGTAAGTAAGTAGTAGTAGAGGAGTACGGAAAACCACAGCAACATTCCAACTATAAATTGAACTAATTGAAATACAAATGGCTACTTCTTAAATCGGGGTACCTTCTGCTCAGCAAATAGTTAGCATTGGCTTTGGATACTCTGAAAGGCTCTGAATGTCCACCATGTTGGCCAGTCACAGCTACACTGCCCAGGCCTAGCCTCTGATAGTCTTGGTAGGCATGTCTTTCCATAAGGCGCTCAATGTTTCTGGGGTCACTGGCGTAGGAAGGAATCTGCTGATTCTCACACATACCTGATAGAGTTCAAAGATGACAATATTTTGAAGATAAATGAAACTTTCTTGTAACTTAATTTATCACAAAGTTTGGGTTAGGCAGACTAGCTTTTTGGGATCAAGATGCTGAGCAGTGCATGAGCTGTGGCGGTCAGTGACCAAAGCTGACTGCTAGCGTAAGAGTTGCAAAGACCCTTCTCCATCTCCCTGTGGTGATGCTGGATAACAGGCTCCAACAGGACAGACTGGCTAAGGAGAGGGCATTGAAGAGGGAAGGCTAGTCTTGCAACCAAAACTGCCATGCTAAAGTCAGATGTGTTGGACCGAAAGGTGCAAATATCAGTCAAGCTGTAGACTTCGACACAACGCATTCCTTCTCCGGACTATATCATGTTACTTGCACAGCCCATTTCAAGGCTTGGTAGCATGAGTTTGAGAACGAACGAAGAAGAAGAATTTGTCATAAAAATAATAACACTTCCAAAGTAAGTACAGAAACTTAAAACATCATTAAGATAAAGGTTGGGAAATGTCAAACATGCATTTTTAATTAGACACAAATTACTTGACAAATAGGCGACACAAAAAACACGGAAAAGCAGCACAGAAACACACATTTTAAAAGGTCCCAGAAAAACTAATTAAAAATAAATCAAGAACATAGAACAATCTGAAGAAATTTGTGAATTTGTAAAATTTGTCAGGCAAAACTGACAGCCACTCATAGTCATGTCATTTTATAGAGCAGCAAATGCACATATTACATCTCTGCTTCTCTATAGCTCTGTGGATGGCAAGTCTGCGTGCTACCACTTCCGACTTTTTCGAGCTCATCTGCTTTCTCGTTTCCAAAGATTCCACAGTAGGCCGGAATGCACTGTCGGACTAGATTTTTTTGTTCAGACACCAATCAGATGTTGTATTTTTATTTTTTATTTCGTGTGAGATATATATTGTTTGTGGCTTGAGTTTGCTTGGAGTATGCTCCTGGAGTCTGTTAGAGTGGCCGTTTTCCTTGTACTTGTGTTTTGGCTGATAAGAATCTGAGCTTCTGCATAAGGAGCTCTGAAATTGGATGTCCCACTATTGAAATAACTACATGAAGATCAAATCTAATTAGGGATGCACTAAATAGCTCGCCTGCACAGTGCATGGTGACTACCGAAGCAAGTGGCCTATTCTCCACAGGAATTAAAGTCTTTGACAGACTCCAGCAATGGAGAAAACACTATTGTGATAGTTTTGTGTACATGGATGTATGATGTCGCCCCTACTGTATAATATGTCAGAAGCTTTGTGTACATCCATATACGATGTTGCGCCTACTGTAGAATATGTTAACAGTTTTGTGTACATGCATGCAAGATGTTGCACCTACTGTACAATATGTCAGAAGCTTTGTGTACATGCATGTACAATGCTACACCTACGCACGCACACACACAAAATGATCTCATTCTTCAAACCTTTACCACACTCGAGGTGATTTATGATGACATTTCCGCCAGAAAAAGTCAGTTTTTGCCCCACGAGGAGTGAATAAGAAAATTATTTGGGAACATTGTCTTGGTGTTTACACTGGTTTATCATATGGGCTTGCTGCCACAGCTACTGCCTAGCATCACACTACAGATCTGCAAGCAAATCCTGATAAATAACTATAGACAGAAGTGGCTAGATCAGTGTGCCACATCCTAGACAGGCTGAATATATTTCAAACACCAAGGAAAACCAGATCCTCAGGATCCAGCTAAGAAACTGAAACGAAGAGACCAGAGTTTGATCTACAAGCTGAGAACAGGCCATGCCCCTCTCAACAAAATCTCTGAATAGATTAGACTCACTATGAGAACCAAACTACAGATTCTGCCATGACCACGAGGAGTCAGTCGAGCTACTCCTGACTTTGTGCCCAGGGCTGGATGATCTGCAAAATCTGCTGCTATCACCACACCCCGCCATTTACAACAAACACACTCTACACATCACTACAACAAGTGAGGAGGACCTATGCTTTTGTTCGGGAGACATTGGGCTGTCAAGAGCTGCCAGCTCACAGCTAAAGGGATTATATCATCATCATCATCATGTGGGCTTTTGAATCAAATAAGACGTCACTTCCGTCCTGCTAACTTGAACTAGCAAAATGGCTGTTTTGAATCTTGAAACCATTTATTTTCTTTTTCACACAAGTTACAGCAGATTTATATATTATTTTAGGTGAAGTTTAAGTTGCTGTAACATATGTTTCTGAGGTAGATCTGTTTAGTATTTTTATGTAGATGTAATAAATATGTTTGTAGTGGAAAGTAACAGATATGCCGTTCTTGTAAGTAAACACTGTCAGTGTTCTGTAGAAATTCTATAAAATGTTGGAACACCTGGCATAACTGACAGGCAAGTCTAAATGTTTGGGACATTTTTTCACCTTCATCTTCTTGTATCTCAGAAACTAACACACACAAACAAAAACATCAACAAGCTCTTTATTAATATATGTCTCTACACACACACATACAAAATTTAAAAAAAAAACAGGTTAGAGTCTCTCAAAGTCATCAACAATGACGTGACGTGCTACAAATTGATTTAACTACCGGAAATAAAAAATAATTTTGTGTACGGCATGGTGAAGGTTAATGAAAACATCCATAATCAGTCATACCTGAGAGATCAGCATAATGAACACAGCCTGTATGTCCTGATTCACTGTCAGACGAATGTGGAGACTGGCTGCCCTCAGAACGTCGAAGGGATGGAGGATTATTTACAGAGACTTGTTTCTTGATTCTCAAGTGCGTCTTTATGCCGGCCTTCCTTGCGGTCTTTAGTAATTTTTGTTTGGCAAATTGTCTAGAAACAGACATGGACATCAATTCAGCTAGCTCATAAAAGGCAAAGACAGGTGCTAGAACTTATATGAGACGTGTTCAAATGAAACCGGACCAAACTGCACAAAGTGAACATACGTACAATGCGCATTATGACGTCACTTCTGATGTAAACAGCACACACCAACCATCAAGTTTTCAAAATTTCATTATCCGAGTCATAGTTTCCTCAACAGACCATTACAAACATGGCGGGTGGGATACAGAATCCGTTTAGAGTTGATCAGCGAGCGGTGACTCAGTTTCTAACAGCTGAAGGATGTCGACCAGTTGACATTCATTGCAGAATGCAGGCAGTGTATGGTGACAGAAGTGTGGCAACATAAGCTGCGGCGATGGTCCACCCGAATTGCTGCATCAATTTTTACGATGGCATCTTCTAACGCAACAATATGCTCCATACCTGGTCTCTGAAGATCTTTCATTAACTCAAGTCCTTCTTTAAACATCGTTGTCCAGTTCTACAGTGTTGTCTTCAACACACTTTTGTCACCATACACTGCCTGCATTCTGTGATGAATGTTGACTGGTCGACATCCTTCAGCTGTTAGAAGCTGAATCACCGCTCGTCGATCAACTATGGACGGATTCTGTATGCCACCCGCCATGTTGTTAACGGTCTATTGAGGAAACTGAGTCGAAGAATAATGATATTTTGCAAACTTGATGGTTGGTATGTGCTGTTTAATCGAGAAGTGACGTCATCATGCGCATCGTATGTATGTTCACCTAGTGCAGTTAGGTCCGGTTTCATTTGAACACATCTCATACAATACTTTCAAACTGATAATACTATCTATATACTTTAACGGGCATTCTACATTTAAGTTTATAAAAAAACTAACACAAAATATGAGAAAACAAAACATCATAGCATTTCTAACTTCCCTTGAGGAAGTCTTCAGCATGCTCAATTGTGATGATAGGGGTATTAACATAGACGGAAAAATACTCAACCACCTCCGGTTTGGGGATGACATAGTCATTATCAGCCACAGCATCAAGGAAGCTCAGCAATGCCTGAATGAGTTCAACAACGCAAGCAAGGCAGTTGGTCTAAAAATAACTAAGCTAAAGACACAATGCATATTGAATAGTTTCTGTCCCTGCAAGAAAATGCAGCTTGGAACTGATTCTGACAAAAAACATTAATTCATACATCTACTTGGGCAAAGAAATTACAAACTCCCATGACTTGCATAAAGAGATCTCACGAAGGATAGTAGCGGGATGGCTCAGCTTCAACCGCATCAAGACAATACTACAACAGATGAAAAAAAAACAAAGCGAGAGCTCACACCTTCAACAGCTTGGTCATTCCAGCCATGGCGTATGGCTGTGAGGTGTGGATCCGATTTAAAAGTGATGTGGCGCGGCTCCTAGTTACTCAACGAGCGATGCAGCGTAGAACACTGTCACTTTCACTACAAGACCACATCCGCAACAATGCCATCAGGAGTCAAACCCGCTTTAATGGCGTCACAGATACTGCATTGATAAGAAAGTACAGGTGGGCAAGCCAAGTGGTACGCATGACTGACAATAGTTGGACATGTAAAGTGATGACATATTTGCTCTACATCTATAATTGTTGCCCCAGACGTCCACCAATGAGATGGAGAGATCGCCTTTCACAGAACCTTGGACTGGCATGGTACTTAATGGATGGCAAAGGGGAAGAGATGAGTTTAGACGAGATTTGGTTACCTGGCATAGGGCACAAAATGTGCCTGAGTGAACAGTATTACAGTATTAAAGTGCCGAAGATGGATGTGTTGGACCGAAAGGTGCAAATATTGTAGTCAAGCTGTAAACTAGCGACACAACGCATACCGTTCTCCGGACTACATCCTACTACTTGCGAAGCTCTGGGCTTGATAACAGGAGATTAAGAATGAACGCAGAAGAATAGAAAAAGAAGAAGAAGACTCCCACATGCCCACATAAAGAATTTCACAATTAGCCTCTTACGCCAGCGATAATGCCGTCGTGTCTTGTTGAGACGACAAATTTGGTCGTTAACATTTGTGTCCCCCCCCCCAAAGCATTATAGTCAATACAAAGTTGAGGAGTTGGAACATCTACAGCTGTTCCATCCTTTCTTCTCCTTCTAACAGTTCCAATTTCTGTTGGGTTGTGGTAGTTGGATATAAAATTTACAGGTCTTTGGTCCATCCAGACAAGGCATTCAATGTTGTTATGGCAAATAAATTCTGAATGACCCCTGTCCATTTTCTTCTTTCCTGCCAGTACTTTAGGATAAAATTTCCTATTTGTCATTGCTGTACCTACAGCAAGTGTACCATAATCAGTGTACAACTTGTCAAAGAGAGTTACACTGTTGTAGAATCTGTCCAAAACAACAATATGGTTTTTGTTGACCAAATTCCCAGAAGTTAAAATTCTAATAACGATGCTACCAATACCAAGATCTGGAATAATATTGTCTGCTTTTCCAGTGTAGATTTCCAGATTCAGAATTTATCCAGAGCTTGCTTCACAAGCCATGTAAGCCTTTATTCCCTACTTTATGCTTTGACTTGATATACTGTTTGAAGGCAAGTCTGCTCTTCGAGTGGATCATACCTTCGTCTAAGCTCACGTGCTGTGAAGGCGAATAATAGTGCAGAAATTTTGGTAGCAACACATCCAACATAGGCTTTACTTTGTAAAGTTTATCTGCTTTATCTAAAGCCGGGTCCTCCTCATCAACAAGATGAAGAAAAGTCCAGAGAGCAAGGAAGCGATCGCGGTCCATCACAGTGCGGAAACCAGGAGTATGAGACACGAAGTTAGCAGACGAGCTAGACCAGTACTCCTTGTAACGTGGTTTACTCACACTGTGTTCCCTTTGAAGACGCAGTCCAAAGAATGCTTTCATCTCTGGCACTACTACACTTTAAAAATTGTTGGCATAGTAGCTGGTTTGTTTCTTGCTTCTCACCTGCTCAGCGCGTCGAGTTGTCTGCTCACACAAATTGTGCCAGAAATCATTATCCAGGAAAAGTTAAAAAAATTCACTGGCTTTACTTTCTGGATTAATAGATTCTGGAATGTTCTTAGGGCCTATCTGCTCCATAAATGTGTCTACTACAGACACAGGTCTGAATATATTTATTGGAGACCAACCTGCATCAAATTTACTGGGAGACGCCCCCTTCCTCGCCCCTGTAAAACAGCCTAATCGCCAGAAAAATCAGGAACAGGGTAAGATGTAGCTTCATCAGAGTCTAATGAACACATGTTATCACTCAAATGATCATCTGATTCAACTTCTATATCAGTTTCAGAATAGTTGCTATTTAAATCTAATTCATCGTCATCCGAATCATTGAGAACAATCTCGACAGCTTGTTCCATTGTAAGCCTTTTAGAACGCTCATTTACTGGTGTTTCTGCATGCCTTTTCATCGTGAAAATATTGTAAAAATGTGTCGCAGTGTGATCAGTTCATGGGCGCCACCATTTTGAAGTAACATTCCGGAAGTAGTATGCAAATTCTGCCGTGTCTATCCATAATATGCCCGTTCTTATAAGATACGTGTACTCTACCGGCAAACCGGTGACTCGGGCTATGTACATACACAACAAAATTCAAATTAAAAATCTACCCAAGTTATTTGTACCTTTCCCCAGATGCTTTATTAGGAGCAGCTATAGATGGCGCCTACTGGCTGCGGGTCTACTTAGCTCTAGTGTTTGAGTCTATTAAGATAGACTCGCACATCGGTAAAAGATATTAGGAAATATTTTTGTAGTCAGAGAGTGGTGAATGTTTGGAATGCATTACCACAGAAAGTAGTGGATGAAGGTTAGTTAATGCATTTAAGAATAGATTGGATGCGCATAGCTTTTAAAGCAAGGAAATGTAAATGAAACTGGTTGTATACAGACTCTGGGATCAAGATGCTGAGCAGCGCATGAGCTGCAGTGGTCAGCGACCCATAGCTGACTGCTAGCGTCAGGGCCAGCGAACCATAGCTGCCAAGACCCTTCTACACCTCTACGCGGTGATTCTGGATAACAGGCTGCAGCAGGGCAGACTGGCTAAGGAGAATGGATCAAAGAGGGAATGCTAACCCGGTACTCAAAAAATGCTTGCTGAAGTCGGATGTGTTGGACCGAAAGGTGCAAATATCGCAGCCAAGCTGTAAACTATGACACAACGCATTCCGTTCTCTGGACTACATTCTGCTACTTACCCTTCCAGGGTTTGGTAGTGGGAGATTGAGAACGAACGAAGAAGAAGAGGAAGAAGTATACAGACTCTGCAGAGTCTTCTAAACCAGTATAAAGACGTTAAGTTAAGAAATGAAGAAATCCAAGGCTTTGCATGGCATATATTGACAAACGGAGAGTTAAATGGTTTGGGCATATGACAAGATTGTCTCCAAACCTACACACTGTTCAAACCTTTAACATGATACAGCAGGGCTTCAGAGTAAGAAAAAGTTGGATTGATAGTGTTAAAGAAACACTGGATTGAAAATAGTAATGGCCACACAGATGGAACATGACACTGCTGCAGATGGACTGGGCATGTTGTTCTCATGACAGATGAGTGGATCCCTAAACTGTTGCACAGTGAGCTCAGGACAGAACATCGTTCACCGGGGAGACAAAAAGAAACGATACAAAAATGCTCTAAAAGTTTCTTTTAATAGTTTCAATGTTGCTGCCTGGGAACTGCTTGCTCCAAACTACTCAGCCTGGCACACTGCTATCACACATGGTGCTCGCACTGCTGAGTTGAGAACAATTACGGAAGTGCAGGAAAAGCGAGCTGCACGAAAGGACAGAATGTAAGTCGGCCCAATTACGAAGGCTGTTCACGTGTGCCCTATGTGCGGTAGAGTTTGACACGATCAGATTGGACTGTACAGACATTTGCGGTCACATCTAAATAAATGGCTGTCGCCATCTTCGCTTGCAATAGGCAACTAACTAACTAACCAATTAACTAACTATGCCATATAAGGACAGATCAAATGAGATCATAATGATGAGAGAATGGGAAAGACAAGTTTGGTTCCTCTTTGCCAAGAGCATTGGTGTATATTTCATCATGGAGTTATGAGATTTCTTGCAACATTTTCAACCCTGAAACAGATCATCATCTGTGCACTGTTTAGGAACTTACTTCAAAGATATATTTTCTTTGCTCTTTTGTATCAACTGTGTGGAAGTAGGTATGGTGTGGCCACTGAAGGCAAAAGCAGTAAATACTGTTGCAGGATTGCGAACTTTGCTTATGAGCTTTCGGAATGTTTCGACATTGTCAGAGTCAACCTCTTCATCAAATGCAATCTTCATCAACTGAAACAATTAAAGTTAAGCAGTAAAAAAACTGACTCTAAAACATGGAGAACAAAATCCTAAAAGGAATAGAGATTTTCATAAATGGATCCCTGCACAGAATCATCATCATCACCGTTGGCATCTCAGTCTCTGTAGACCATGCGTGTGGCACACTGTGAGTTTTGTTCAGCTCCGTCTCCTGTATTTTAACGCTGTCTGCTATGACTGTAAAGACCGATCTGCAAATAACAGTACCTGCCAACGATCTTTTCAGCCTTTTCCTTTTCTCTGCCTCTCCTAGCGTCGGCAGACACTATGCCCCTTCTATCTGATTGTCTCCAAACAACTCAATTCTGAGCAATCGCTTCATAGCTTTAAAGATAGGATGTTGCATGACCATGTCCCTCTTGCATATGTCCTTGAATCGCAGTGTGGGACAGCCGATTCTTCTAGCCCCAATGGTCAGCTGTCTATTGGTGATATCTATCCTTTGGCAGTTGTTTATCTTCCATGTGGTAAACATGCCCCAACCATCAAAGACGTCATTGGCTGGAAGTATTTGCTCGCTGTAAAATCACATTATATGGCACTGTCTCTTGCCCCCCAATCCTCAATATATGCTGCAGGCACCTCATGTGAAAGGTGATGAGCCGCTGTTCCTGCTTAGTTTAAGTGCTCCAAGTCTCACTTCCACACATGAGAGTGCCAATAATGCAGCTCTGATAGACCAAGGCCTTGGTGTAGTGAAACATCGCATTGTTCTCCCGGACTCTCCTTGCCAGGCACGGAATAGAGGGATTGAAATATTATGATAAGATCACAAATGGGGAAATGTTGGAAAGAACCAGACAGATATCAGTGGGGCGTTTTTTTAATTTTTACGTTTGCTTTATTTCTCTAATCCCCAAGGTGTATGCGTTGGACTGTGATTTTTATTTTGCGCTTGTTGGCCCAGTCGATCCGACTTCAGCATGCATTTTATGTATGGGTCTGCTTCCTCTTGCATTTTCTAAGGGTTTGCTTCCCCGGGGTAACGGCTAGTGCTGTGATGGGGACCGAACCCAGCTCCTTCGGATTGTGAGCCGTGACACTTAACCACTAGCCCACGCTGTCCACCACGTGGGGTTTGAGATGAGGAGTCACAATCTCTTGGACAGGTTCTCTACATCATCTGGTGCCTGGCAGGAATGCGTCCTCGCACCCAGCATTGTTCTGCATGCCATGGACTGGATCCTCGGTCACTTGGAGATGTACAACACAGGTGTCACCAAGGAACAGTTGCGTGTGACCGACCTCAACTTCGCAGATGACACAGTCATACCAAGCTCCCAGCCTCAGGCCCTGATAAAACCACTGCAGCACCTAGAAGACCTTTCATCTAGATAAGGTCTCCACATCTCAAGGTCAAAATCCAAGATACAAAATCTTGGCTACAATCCTACAACAGCAGGAATTACTGTCTATGGCAACCATATCAACTCCACTGAGGATTTCATTTACCTGAGCAGGAAACAAAACTTTGACGCACGTTGCCACCCAGATATTATTCTAAGAGTTGAACTGGCTGCATAATCTATGAATGCTCTAAATTGAGTCTGGAACCAACAGAGGCTTTCACTGATAACTAAGCTATAAATTTACATAAAACCTGTTGCACTGTTCCAAAACCTGAACTATTCTGCAGGGTGATCAGAAGCTAATTGAAGCCTTTGACATGCGCATTCTTAGTCTTAGTCGACCCTGTACTTCTAAAGATGTGGATGCCCCTGTCCAGGTCCCAGCTCCTGCAGGATGTAGCTGGAAGGAGGAGGATTTCCTGCTTAGCGGGCTAGGCTTGAGCAGGACAAATGTCGCCGAGGATGGTTAATGGATGTGCAAGTCCATCTTAATAGACTCAAACATTAGAGCAAAGTAGATCCACAGCCTATTAGGCGCCATCTATGCTGCTCTTAACAAATCACCTAAACATGGCCAGTGTTATGTCATGTCACACAGTTAGTCACCTCTTACGACATGTTGTCTGTGTGGCCGTGGTGCTATTCTTGTCCATGTCACACAGTTAGTCACCTCTTACGACATGTTGTCTGTGAGGCAGTGGTGTTATTCCTGTCTTTGTAATACACAAAGACCTTGGCAGACCATTCGGTTGTGGTCAACATGTGCATTTATTAGTGAACTATTTTGATCCATTGGTACCACTGGGTCTCAAAACGACACCAGGCCTCAAGAGCACATTCACAATTTAAACTGTTGCCATTTGGCCCATTTTGAACATGTAGCCAGCCTTGCCAAGGATATCCCGGCAGACCAGCTCTTAAAGCTGGCCATGATAGAAAGGACCATCTGTCATGATCTCGGCACTTTGGCCGTCCATGCACCAGCTGATTAGGTAAAATTGAAAAGACATCATTCTCTTTGCATGTGGCCTGGCTCGAAAATAAAATGGAGGTATGTATGATAACATACGCACAAGAATCAGATGGAGGTGTGTATGTTAACACAAGAATCAGATGGAGGTGTGTATGTTAACACAAGAATCAGATAGAGGTGTGTATGTTAACACAAGAATCAGATGGAGGTGTGTATGTTAACACAAGAATCAGATAGAGATGTGTATGTTAACACAAGAATCAGATGGAGGTGTGTATGTTAACACAAGAATCAGATAGAGATGTGTATGTTAACACAAGAATCAGATGGAGGTGTGTATGTTAACACAAGAATCAGATGGAGGTGTGTATGTTAACACAAGAATCAGATAGAGATGTGTATGTTAACACAAGAATCAGATGGAGGTGTGTATGTTAACACAAGAATCAGATGGAGGTGTGTGCATGTTAACGCAAGAATCAGATGGAGATGTGTATGTTAACAAAATAATCATATGGAGGTGTGTATGTTAACACAAGAATCAGATGGAGGTGTGTATGTTAACACAAGAATCAGATGGAGGTGTGTATGTTAACAAAATGATCATATGGAGGTGTGTATGCTAACACAAGAATCAGATGGAGGTGTGTATGTTAACACAAGAATCAGATGGAGGTGTGTATGTTAACACAAGAATCAGATGGAGATGTGTATGTTAACACAAGAATCAGATGGAGGTGTGTATATTAACACAAGAATCAGATGGAGATGTGTATGTTAACACAAGAATCAGATGGAGGTGTGTATGTTAACACAAAAATCAGATGGAGGTGTGTATGTTAACACAAGAATCAGATGGAGGTGTGTATGTTAATACAAAAATCAGATAGAGATGTGTATGTTAACATACACAAGAAAGGATCAGTTCACAAAGTGTTAAATATAATTTACTTGAAACACTGTGGAGCGCAGTTGTAGCCCCTCTTGAAAGCCCTGGGATAAATAGTGCTGTACATTGATCTTTTTTTCCTTGGTCAGTGATGACACTGGAAAGCCTCGTATTACATTCTGCTCACATACTGTTTTGATGTCAAAAAGTGAGCAAGAATTACAGGAGCTTGTAACAACAATATACAAAATAAGTCAAGAGTTTGGATTAGACATAAACATAAAGAAAACAAAGACTATGATACTTTGGAAATGTGACAAGAAACCATGTATGCAGGTACAAATAAATGATCTACTGGAACAGGTACAGAGTTTCTCATTTCTAGGTCATATAATAACGAAAGAAGGCAGCTGTGAAAAAGAAATCAGAAAGAGAATAGGTATGGCCAAGATGGTCTTCAGCAACTTGCGACACATACTGACATCCAAACAGATAAATAGTAATTTTAAAATGAGAATTGACAGGTGTTATGTACACTCGTCACTACTTTATGGCGCAGAAACATGGACACTGAATAACAAGTTGGAAAAGTGTATTGACGTCTTTGAAATGTGGGTATATAGTAGATTGGATCACATTTCTTGGAAGAGAAGAAAACAAATGAGTAGGAATTGAAAAAGTTGGGGGTGAAATGACCGAAATCAGGGTCAGACAGTTACATTATTTTGGTCACATAACAAGACATTAATTAGTTGCCCATCGCAAGCAAAGATGGCGGCAGCGTCAGGAATGTTTATTCAGATGTGACCACATATGACTGTACAGTCCAATCTGAGCATGACAAACTCTACCGCACGTGTGGCACATGTCAACAGCATTTGTAGTTGGGCAGTCTTGCATTCTTTTCTTTCGTGCAGCTCGCTTTTCCTGCACCTCCGTGATGGTCCTCTGCTCAGTGATGCAAGCACCATGTGTGATGGCAGTGCGCCAGGCTGAGCGGTTCGGAGCAAGCAGCTCCCAGCCAGCAACATCAATGGAGAAACTCTTCAAAGAAACTTTTAGAGTGTCTCTGTATCTTTTCTTTTATTTCCCCTGCGAGCGCTGTCCTGTCATGAGCTCACTGTACAACAGTTTTTTATGAAGGCGCTCATCTGACATGCGACCAACATGACCTGTCCATCTGATCTGGGCTCTCTGTAGCAGCATATGGATGCCAGAGAGTCTAGCCCAGCTGATGACTTCAGAGTTGGGCACTCTGTCCTGCCAACCGATCCTGAGCAGTCTGCGGAGACAGTTTACATGGAAACGATTAAGTTTCCTGACATGCCTGCTATAGACTGTCCATGTTTCGCATGTGTACAAATGGGAGGTTAACACAACAGCACGAAACACACCAATCTTGGTGGCAACACTGATTCCATGCCAGTCCCAAACATTTTCTCCTAGTCTTCCAAAAGCCGCACTCGCCTTGGAAATAACAAATACCTGCTTGTAGAAGCCCATATTAGAGGGTAGGGATGCAGGCAGTTGTTCAAGAGGCAAACAGCATTATTCAGTAAACAAACACCATGAACACAAGATGAAAATTTGTTCCACACTAAGGATTGGGAGGGAGTGGCTTAAGATGCAGCAGTGACTGAGGTGACAGCAGCCAGGGACTTACATCAGAGCCTGCAAATCAGTGCTGATCAAGACTATAGTCCACTTTCAAGTGCCGGTCCTGAAAACAGACTGCAGCCTGGCGGAGAGAATGAAGAAGGAAAGCAAACCCAGTCCCAGAAAATGCAGTGCTGAAATCGGATGTGTCGGGCCAAAAGGTACAGATGTAGCAGACTCACAGTAAACTATGAAACAATGTAACAAAATATCCCTTTTAGGACGAATGCAGAAGAAAGAAAAGAGAATTAGGGATCTTAAAACCCCCCCCCCAAAACCCAAAGTGCTCACGAGAACAAACTCAATAGTCCAAGGATGCACTGCAGCACATCCAGCTCGAGCTTGGGCGATACTGTTCTTCCCTTTTATTTTACAACTTCCATCTGCTATTTGCAAAATCTCAGAAATCGCCACTAGTTAAAAAAATACTTTCTGCTTCTTTAGTTTGTCATTAAATTCATGTTCTCTCTCTTGTTATGACCATTGCTTTTGCTTTGGGTTACATTTAGTTATTGACTATACATTCTTTATCTGCATTTGTCCTGAAAATATTGTTCAGACGTTGATGGTATATTTTCTTCTTCGTCATCTATCGCTATCAACAAGCCCTGAAAAAAGCTCTGCTGCAGCCTGTTATCAAGGATCACCACAGACACGTGTAGAACCAAGCTCTGGTTCGTTGGCCCTGACGCTAGCAATCAACTATGGGTCACTGACCGCTGCAGCTCATGCACTCACTACTCAGCATCTTGATCCCTGATGGTACATAATCTCCTATATTCTTGTCTAATCATTATTATCTCTTATTGAGCATCCAAATGCTTCTGTTAAAAAGCCCAGATAAGATGGATGGGACATGTACATATGCCCGATAAGTTTCTGCCTAAGCAGCTGCTACATGGTGAGCTCAGAACAGGCAGACGCTCATCAGGGGGACCAAAAGCACACTATAGAGACTCATTGAAAGTGTCTCTGAGAAGCTTCAACATTGATGTCACCTCCAGAGAGATGTTTGCATAGAACGCTAGGATTGCACAAGGTGTTCAAATTGCAGAGTGAAACTGCATCGCTGAGGCTCATGGAAAGCGAGCCGACCAAAGGTACAAGAATGCACGATGACTCTACAGTCGATTCTTTACATGTGTGCCCTGGGGACGAAGACTAGCATCTGGTCAGGCTAAACATACTGATCAGACATGTTAGTCTGGGTCAGGCAAAATGTACTGGCCAAGACCATCACCTCGGCTTCCTAGTAATCTTTCCTGGAAACGGAATGTTCTTCTTGACAGTTTGGCTAACAAGGCGAGGTATCGACGTGATCTCTGTAGTAGTGAGCGACATGCAGATAAAGCCAAGCTTAGCACAACCACCTGGATGACCTTGATTCACCTTCATCAGTACGCTCGAGATGTGAGGAACGCTACTGCAACTCGCCACTAAACGTCCTAATCGGGGCGTAAAAAAGAGTAAAACCACTTATTGTGGGCATTCACAACAACAAAAATACAAAATAAATTAGATAATAATCAGGAAATAAAGAAAGACAATAATAATTATTAAGAAGAAAATAATCAAAGACAATGATTATAAGAAGAACACAACACATAAATATAATAATAAAGAAAGATAATAGTGAAATAAAAAAAGATAATAAGAAAAAAATACAGAAGATAATGAGTAAATAGTAGCAGACTAATATGTAAATACAACAAAAATCATGAAGGTGGTATGCCACCAATGGAAGTCTCGGCATCAACGCCCTATTTGTAAACATTCAAGAATCAAACATACCAAAAGGATCACAGGGCATGCCTCTGAAGATGATCCGATAGGTTGTAAGAAAGACTGCACCCTCAGCTGGTAACAAACTGGGACCACCCATGGTCCCTCTCGATCCTACCTCGCGTCCGTCTGCCAAGAGGTATGCCCGCAGACCCTCCATGACAACCTCCTCTCCTGGCAGCAGCAATGGCTGTTGAATCTTGGACTGTGAGGATATGACATGTGTTATAATAGATGAGGGAAAGATCTGAAGTGAGTACATAAGTGATAAGTGTGAGTTTGTGTCTTCAACATCATTAAGTAGCATGCATACTACTTCTTCATTTGTTCTCAAACTCCCACTACCAAGCCTTGAAAAGGGCTATGCAAGTAACAGTATATAGTCCGGAGAATGGAATGCGTTGTGTCGTAGTCTACAGCTTGACTGTGATATTTGCATCTTTCGGTCCGACACATCTGACTTCAGCATGGCAGTCTTTGTTGCGAGATTAGCCTTCCCTCTTCGATACATTCTCCTTACCCAGTCTGTCCTGTTGCAGCCTGTTATCCAGGATCACCACACGGAGGCGGAGAAAGGTCTTGGCAGCTCTGGATCGTTGGCCCTGGTGCTGGCAGTCAGTTTTGGTGACTGACCGCTGCAGCTCAGCATCTTCATCCTGTTTCCAGAAATGAGAGCTGACACTCGGCTCCCAAAGATAGCAGTAGTGGGGACATGGACATTGACAGATGTGACATTTTGTAGTTGATCAATGGTGAATGGATGAAGACACTACAACTGATGAACTGCTAATGCACAAATTGCACAATTTTGAAATCAAATGTGGGTCCAGCAGATATGGGTGCCTGAGAGGAGGGAGCAGAAGTGCATATGACCAGTGAGCTATAGGACAGTAAGTGTTTATACCCTTCGATGTGTGCTGTGAGGGATTGAACACCTATAGGTTTGCTCAGAGTGCAATGACATCAATTCTCAACAGAACTGAATGGGTAGTAAGAATTATTAAAGAATATTTAATTCTAATAAAACCAGAAATTGGCCATGAGCAGTGCGGGTTCATGGAAGGCAAGGGCACAAACAACGCCAAATACATTATAAGATAATTGAGAGAGCCGTTGAGATGAAGTAGACGTATATCTGTGTTTCATAGATTATGTTAAAGCATTAAAAAGGGCAAAAATATGGAGCTCACTCAAATGCTGAAATGTTTACATATTGATGGCAAGGACCTCAGGATCATTCAAAATATGTATTGGCGACAGACTGCGGCTACATGCTCCAAATGATTAGTAAGAATACTCAATAAATACTTTCTATTGAGGTAAGTATTTCTACTTCTACTTTGCACAGGAAAGGTTGTGAGGCAAAACCTACCTTCTGTAATGGAGGCAGTCGTTTGCTTTCCTTGTTAACATCCTCCAAAGTTTCAATATGCATGGCAACCACACCTGGAGAATATTTTCATGTGCTGGCTGAATAACGAAATGATTCAAAGGCAGTGCTACATATGAGGCGTGTTCAAATGAAACCGGACAAAACTGGAACAAGTGAACATCGTACGATGCACATGATGATGTCACTTGTGGTGTAAACAGCACATACCAAACGTCAAGTTTGCAAAATTTAATTATCCTCCGACTCATAGTTTCCTCAGCAGATTATTGACAACATGGTGGGTGTGATACGGAATCCATCTAGAGTTGATCAGCGAGCGGTGATTCGGTTTCAAACAGCTGAAGAATGTCGACCAGTTGACATTCATCGCAGAATGCAGGCAAAGTATGGTGACAAAAGTGTGTTGAAGATAACGGTGAAGAACTGGACGATGATGTTTAAAGAAGGACGTGAGTTAACGAAAGATCTTCCGAGACCAGGTCAGGCGCATATCGCTGTGGTTTAACCACTGATTTTGTCCATAAGTCCGGCCAGTTTCCTGTCGCCAATATTTTGTTGCAGATGTGTGTCAGGTCTTCCACCACTACCTCCCCACCTGCCTGTAAGAGCTCTGCTGGTATATTGTCCACGCCAGCCGCCTTCCCTCTTCTCAATGTCTTTATCACTGCAGCTACCTCTTCCTTAGTATATATTATACTATAGTACCTGTGTCTATATAAATCCAATATAATTCCAATCCTGTTGCATGGTTCAGTCTTACTGGGGGATCGGATGAGGCCCGGGATCTTCCACATGTGCAACAAACAACATATCCATGGAGTCCGCTAGCAAGACCTAGTCACGAACACGCTTGATCGCTGCTGATTACCTTTTTATGGCCCACATCTCTCAGAATGCTCTGGCTCGACAGCTTCTACATCTGTCCCTGGAAATCATAGTCATCCCTGGGGCCATCTGCTCAACACCTGGCTGAGACATGCCATCTCCACTCCATCTGTGTGCTGCCTTGGACTCCTGTCATCAACCGTTGTCTTGGACAGTCGAGCAAAGGGCCATGACTGCCTAGGTGGATTACTTGACTTCACTTGCAATAACACTTAAACTACAAGAGGAGCATAGAACGGCTGCATTACAAAAACACACCCAAACTACAAGAGGAGCATAGAACTTCTACATTCCAAAAACACACCCAAACTACAAGAGGAACATAGAACGGCTGCATTCCAAAAACACACCCAAACTACAAGAGGAGCATAGAACTTCTACATTCCAAAAACACACCCAAACTACAAGAATAGCATAGAACGGCTGCATTCCAAAAATACACCCAAACTACAAGAGGAGCATAGAACGGCTGCATTCCAAAAACACACCCAAACTATAAGAGGAGCATAGAACTTCTACATTCCAAAAACACACCCAAACTACAAGAGGAACATAGAACGGCTGCATTCCAAAAACACACCCAAACTACAAGAGGAGCATAGAACTTCTACATTCCAAAAACACACCCAAACTACAAGAGGAACATAGAACGGCTGCATTCCAAAAACAGACTCAAACTACAAGAGGAGCATAGAACTTCTACATTCCAAAAACACACCCAAACTACAAGAGGAACATAGAACGGCTGCATTCCAAAAACAGACTCAAACTACAAGAGGAGCATAGAACTTCTACATTCCAAAAACACACCCAAACTACAAGAGGAACATAGAACGGCTGCATTCCAAAAACAGACTCAAACTACAAGAGGAGCATAGAACTTCTACATTCCAAAAACACACCCAAACTACAAGAGGAACATAGAACGGCTGCATTCCAAAAACAGACTCAAACTACAAGAGGAGCATAGAACTTCTACATTTCAAAAACACATCCAAACTACAAAAAGAAAATAGAACGATTGCATTCCAAGAAAAAAACAGTTCCCAACCTAATCAAGAGGATATGCTAGGACACAAACCTGGTATCATCTGCTGCAGGGACTTGAGATGCTCCTGAGTTACTCCACCATCACTGCACACATTGTCAACAAACCGAGACACAAACTTGGTAACTACAGCAGCAACATCCGCTTGTTCGGTCTCATAGAATCCACTCTCTGCATCCAAGCTATCACTCTCCGCCACGCTGAGTTGAGCAGATTCAATAAATTAGAGTATGTCTTAAAATATCAGAAGCATGTGGCCAAGTGATTAGGATTCTGATGTCCTAGTCAAGAGACACAGGCTTGATATCTGTTTACTTTCACTGAA
This sequence comes from Ariolimax columbianus, assembly GCA_036924085.1. NCBI lineage: Eukaryota > Metazoa > Mollusca > Gastropoda > Stylommatophora > Arionidae > Ariolimax > Ariolimax columbianus. The sequence continues at coordinate 78,682,047 of JAVGWX010000004.1, read as the reverse complement.
TCATTGGTAAAATAAATTCGCCATGGGGCATACTTATATACTCCTATGACAAAAATAGCACCATTGCCCTACAGAGAGCATGTCGTAAGAGACGATTAACTGTGTGACATGGCATAATGTTGGAGATGGTTAGGTGGTTTGTTAAGAGCAGCATAGATGGCGTCTAACAGACTGCGGGTCTACTTTGCTCTAGTGTTTGAGTCTATTAAGATGAACTAGCACATCAGTTAAACTCCCTCTGGGACATTTGTCCCAACACAGCGGAGTAATAAGCTGCTCGCGCATAGCCAGCTAAGCAGGAAATCCTCATCACGGCTACATCCAGCGCACGCCAGAGCTGGGACCTGCACAGGGGCATCTACCCCTGTAGAAGTACAGGTCGACTAAGACTCGCTGGTTTTTGCTATAGAAATGGATGAATAAAAAAACGAGGCAACTTCCTTCTGTCTTGAAAACAACAAGATGGCTAGATTGACTTTAAACAATTTTTTTCTCCGTTTCACATGGATGTGGAAGATTATTCTATTATTGATTGAGATGAATTTAAGTTGTTGCAACTGATTATTCTGAGCTAGGTCTGTTTAGTTTGTTTATATAGATGTTATAAATACATTTGTAGTGGAAACTAACAGATATGTCGATCTGGTTAGGAACACTTTGTGGAAATTTCATGAATTTACAAGACAACTGGTTTACCCAAAAATGGGTAAGTCTAAATGTTTGTGACGTAATAACAAAATGTGGCAACTAGAAGGCTAAAGAGCACAACAACTACAAGGGCAAATGGCCTTTATTTCCCGGCCCTATATAATCCCCTCAGCTGACCTCAGCAAAGGGAAGAATGCTGTAATGGTAGTTTGAAAAAACGTCTAATATTATGTTGAGCTATATTGTGAGGACAATTCCATGGTCATTCCAGCAATGATTTACGGATGCAAAGTCTGGAACTTGCGCAAAATAGGTGCCGAGAAGCACAGAGAGCAATGGAACGGCGCACACTCAAAATTTCTATATGAGTTAAGATCCGGAACAAATAAATGTGATACTTTGTTTCAGGACGTTGTGGAAACAACGATATCACGCAAACATCGTTGGGCTGGGCATGTGGTACGTCTATTGACAACAGATGGACATGTAGAACAACGTTTTTGTGACCATATGCCTGTACATGTCCACGGGGTCGCCCACCTATGCGATGTCGAGATGACTAACCAAATACACCAGTGGTATACCACTGCAAAAGATCAGGACGCATACAGAATATTGTTGGCTTTCTCGCATACGGCACATATTGTTGCTAAGACAAATACCTGAATAAGGTGTGAAGTCAGAGGCATGGTTTCCTGGCAGCAGTGGCCCTCACTGCTATTCATGACATCACAATCAAATTATGGACATCACCGAATGATTACACCCAAATGGTCCCCGGAAGGTAAAGAACAGAACCACTGTAGCCTTGCAAGCATATTGTAATAGGAGACTAAGGGGTTTCCAAATGTTCCGTGTGGTTTCAATCTAGGCAACTCTGACAGGGTGAGTAAGGAGACTGATGTTATTGTGCTGCTGGATGTCATGTACGAGGATGCTTCCAATGAAAACCTTAAAAGTGGGATAGATATAAGAAAAACCGTGCTCTTATATTGTAACTTGTTAATATGGTTGCTAAGGATGTCAAAAGTGTCCTGCATGTGCCATCACGATGCAGACGAACAACAGGATGTCATAATTGCAGTTAAAAGATGGTCACCCCACTATTAAAGTAGAAGACCCCTCTAGGACCCTAAAATTGAAAATCTTGCGTTAAGGTTAATTTAAACCACATTGGTGGACTCTAGGAGGTTGAAGATTATTACACGGTAAAAAATGTTAAAATTTTATGCAAATTAGGTTCCAATTAAGCGACACGATACTAAAAATAGCTTATATTTTAGAAACGTCTTAACTCATCAACCTTTATATTTGGAGCACATGTTCATAATAATCTAGTCAGTTATAAATCCTTAACTTTAACTGATGTATATTCGTGAACAACTTGGGCTACCTTCCACTTTAACTGATGTGTGTAAATGACTGAGATATAAATGTAAATCTTCAGCAGCATTATGGCCGTATCATAACCGCAGGCTTACCTTGTTGTAGCTGTGCTGTTTTCATCCTGGGCTATGTTCCTGAAGGGCCTTAAAGCATCCAAGGGCACCCTCAAATAGACCATCCTGTAAGCATAGTGAATGGCCTGGCTGTACAGAGTAGACTCCTCATTGCTGATCATCTCTTGCTGCTGCTTGCCTGTAATGCCTGGCCAAACTCTGAGCTGTGGATAGGACACTTACAAATGACAACACATCAACAATAAGCATAGCATCTGTTATTGTGTGCTTCAACTCAGTGTCCTTCATCAGGGACAATGCAAATGTGGACAAGAGACTAAACAATGGTTCTACATGTGAGTCTATCTATCTACGAGGAGTGTTCAAATGAAACCAGACCGAACTGGAACTAGTGAACATACGCACGATGCGCATGATGATGTCACTTCTGGTGTAAACAGCAAATACCAACCGTCAAGTTTGCAAAATTTCATTATTCTCCTGACTCATAGTTCCCTCGACAGACTGTTGATAACATGGCGGGTGTGATACGGAATCTGTCCAGAGTTGATCAGCAAGCGGTGATTCGGTTTATAACAGCTGAAGGATGTCAATCAGTTGACATTCATCGCAGAATACAGGCAGTGTATTGTGACAAAAGTGTGTCGAAGACAACGGTGAAGAACTGGACAATTATGTTTAAAGAAGGACATGAGTTAACGAAAGATTTTCCAAGACCAGGTCACAGGGGCATATTGTTGCATTTACTTACATCGTTGTCCAGTTCTTCACTGTTGTCTACTACACACTTTTGTCACCATATATAGTGGATTACCATTTGTCCATTGATTAGGATTAAGCTAGATCTGTTCCTCGGAGGATCAGACTACGGTCCAAGGGAGTTCTTCTTTTTAGTTCTTAGTCGACCTGTACTTCTACAGGAGCAGATGCCCCTGTGCAGGTTCCAGCTCTGGAATGAGCTGGATGTATCCGGGTGAAGGGTTTCCTGCTTAGCGGGCTAGGCTGGAGCAGCTTAATACTCCGCTGCATTGGGACAAGCGCTTGCGGACGGTGGTTAACCAATGTGCGAGTTTATCTTAATAGACTCAAACACTAGAGCAAAGTAGACTCGCAGCCTGTTTGGGGCCATCTTTGCTGCTCCAAACAAACCACCTAACCTTATGCCATGTCAGACAGTTAGCCTGTATTAAGTAAAATTGATGAATATATTCCACACACTACTGAAGTAGAACTGGTCTTACGAATCACATTCGTTATCATCATGGACTGCAGCTACATTCCTTTTTTAACCTGTAGCACTTCAATGTCCGATCTCTTCTAACCAGCTCGGCCTGCAAAAACGGTGTGCGGAAAAATTTGTTTTTCCTGACAGCCATTTTTTACTGCTGAGTACGTCCTCCATATATACACGATATTTTGCCGGTTAAAGTATCGTATGTGCGATTGCAAATGGCTTTTGAACAGTTTTAATTTTGTATACGCCGTTTGGAGCAAGCCGACTTTTTGCGAAAGGGGAAGTAGGTTGTTGAGAAAGATTTTTATCGCGTAGATCTGTTTATTTTGTTTGTTTAAATGAAAGAACTACGTTTGAATTGGAAACTAACAGTTGTGGCGATATTGTAAACACAGTATCGATACGTTGTTGTGGTTTCCATGGTTTTCTATCGAAGCGACTAGGCCTAGTGGTCGAGTCCAAATTTTTCCCGAGATTTTCATAAATTTTCAACTTCATCTTTTTAAATCTCAAAAACTAACAAACATACAACAAAAACAATAACACCCACATGTTCGTTATGCTATTGTGTATCTACACGCCAGAAAATCATATTTATTGACAAACAAACATAAAAGTTACAAATTTTGAAAGACGACTACCACAGCGACTAATTAAGAAAATTAATTAGGTCAAATTTTTTTCATAAATTATGTAGCGTGCGTAAGGTTAAAAGCACAATTACTAACGTCTGACAAGACGGAAAGAGTCAATGAGATGTTGAATGATATCGGACTAATATTTAGCACAAATTTGATGATGGGCACATGCCTGTTCTGCTGTTATCTCCAAAGGTCCAATGACCTTAGGTTTGAGTGTTGATGATCTGTCATCATCATTTGTGTTGTTATTGGTAAACCCTTCACTGCTGTCAGTAGACTTGGACATTAGCACCATATGTTCCTCATACTGCAAAGGCAAAAATGAAGACAAAAATGTTTTTTTTAAACACATAAAAATTGTAAGTTAAAAATTCAACAAATATATACAAAGTGTGTTCAAAAAGTATCCTACCGTAATCTTTTCTGTGGAAACAAATAAAGCATGGGTGATGTCCTTCGGAAGGGCGGTATAAGGAGCCAACATGCACATGCATGAAGTTTGTTACCGCCCATGATTGTTTCAGTCACTGGCAGTCAGCCTTTCAGTGTTGAGTGAAGTGAGCACGTCGGGTTTTAATTCACCACAAAGGGTTTTAATTCACCACAAAGGGTTTAATTCACCATAAAGGGTTTTAATTCACCACAAAGGGTTTTAATTCACCACAAAGAATTAAGCAGTGATGCTGTATCAAATTTTAGTAAAAAGCTAGGCAATAGATGGAATTCATTCGGAGGATTCAACTGGCTTTTGGTGACGACCCAAAGACAAGTTGCAGTCGTCACAGTGGAGACATTCATCATCTATGAGATTGAAAAAAGCGAGCAAAGTCATGTTGACCATTTTATTTGACTGCCCTGTTGCCTTTGTGATGTTGTTTGCCGCAAACAACCAGACCTGTAGACAATGGGAACTTGGCAGCTACACCATGAACCGTCCATTCTTCGCATCTGATACAGACTTCATTGGCCAAACACAACAGTCCTCTGATTTGTCAGGCTCCCTACTGTCCTGATATGGCTTCTTGCAATTTTTAGTCGTTTCCTAAGCTGAAAATGACCTAATTTTAGTCAATAACTTTGCGGAATGCGACGACCAAGCTGTACTCCATTCCCATAGAGGCCTTCCTGAAATACTTCCAACAATGGCGGTACTGCTGGAAGAAGTGTGTGGAGTCCCAAGGAGAGTTTTTTGAAGTGAATTATGGTTCCAAACCTCCAAGTGAGTAATTGTATTTCTCCGAACCAAAGGTTGAATACTATGTAGATAGTATGACCAATTGAATACCACCAGCACACCTCATACAAGTTATCATCCTTCCTGTTATGCTCCACGGATCCACCACTAGGGTTAGCCTCCTGGCAGGAAGACTGTGCCAAAGTATTTACAGTCCATTGTAGTAGTTGTTCATGTTTGTTTTGCATGGTGAAGTTTTCAGGCCCACACACAACCATTCTAGCCACATTCAGGGACCTAAAGCTGGCTGCTAGCGTCAGGGACAGCAAACTAGAGCTGCCAAGACCCTTCTACGCCTCCAAACGGCAATCCTGGATAACAGGCTGTAATAGAGCAAACTGGTTAAAGAGAAGGCATCAAAGAGGAAAGGCTAACCCGATGCCCAAAAATGCCTGCTGAAAAAGGGTGTGTCAGACCAAAAGGTGCAAATATCACAGTCAAGCTGTAAACTATGACACAATGCATTCCGTTCTCCGAACTACATCCTGCTACTTGCAAAAGCCCTTTTCAGGGTTTGGTAGCGATAGTTTGAGAACGAATGATGAAGATAATCAGTGAAAATCACTGAGATGTGGTTCTATAGAAGAGTCCAATGAAAACTAAAGAAGACAAATAAAGAAGTACTGAGGCAGGTTCATGCACAAAGATAACTTATTGAACACAACATTGGGAAGGAAGAATAATGTCTGGTCTGGCAAAATATACTGATCAGACATGTTAGTCAGGGCCAGGCAAACACATACTGGGCAAGACCCTCACTTTGGCTTTCTAGAAGCGCTCCATGGAAATGGGCTGTTTTTATGGTAGCCTGGTTAACGAGGTTAGGGATCGACATGATCCTCATAGTAGTGAGTGACATGCAGATGAAGTCAAGCATAGCACAACCGCCTTGAGGACCTCGGTCCACCTTCATCAGCATGCTCAGGATGTGAGGAAAGCTACTGCAACCCGCCACTTAATGTCCTTTTCAGGGTGCATAAGAGAGTAACCTTCTTACTGTTGGCATTCGCAAACAACAACATACACACAACATTATGACAAATTATTTTGTTAACGTGCTATGAGTGGTCCACCGGGGTCTATGTATATGACAAGGACAAGAATAACATCACTGCCCCACAGAGAGCATGTCGTAAGAGGTGACTAACTGTGACATGGCATAATACCACTGCCCCACAGAGAGCATGTTGTAAGAGGTGACTAACTGTGTCATGGCATAACACCACTGCCCCACAGAGAGCATGTCGTAAGAGGTGACTAACTGTGACATGGCATAATACCACTGCCCCACAGAGAGCATGTTGTAAGAGGTGACTAACTGTGTCATGGCATAACACCACTGCCCCACAGAGAGCATGTTGTAAGAGGTGACTAACTGTGTCATGGCATAACACCACTGCCCCGCAGAGAGCCTGTCGTAAGAGGCGACTAACTGTGACATGGCATAACACCACTGCCCCACAGAGAGCATGTCCTAAGAGGCGACTAACTGTGACATGGCATAACACCACTGCCCCACAGAGAGCATGTCGTAAGAGGCGACTAACTGTGACATGGCATAACACCGGCCATGATTAGGTGGTTTGTTAAAAGCAGCTATAGATGACGCCTAACAGGTCTACTTTGCTCTAGTGTTTGAGTCTATTAAGATAGACTTGCACATCAGTTAACCACCCTCCATAGTGGCGTAATAAGCTGCTAGAGCCTAGCCCGCTAAGCAGGAAATCCTCCTCCTAGCTACATCCAGCTCCCATCAGAGATGGGACCTGCACTGGGGCTTATGCCCCTGTAGAAGTAGAGGTCAACTAAGACTAAGACGTCCTATGAGATGAAATGACCTTGATCACACTGTGGCAATGAACACAATCGTTTGTAAAAAATAGGAATAGAGGACAACAAAGAAAGAAAATTATGAATGGTTTAACAGCATTGAGCAGATGATAGTCAATGCTAGAGTTGATAAACAATATTTTGGTACAGGAGGTTGTGGAGTTTAGCCTATGTTAGATGATGATAAAATGGATATTGAATGTAGTGGTCTTATTATGGCATCCTTAACCTTTACCACGCCTTAGTCACTTTTATCCGACTGAAAAAAATGTCAGTGAAATGGCCAAAGTTGTGTCAAAGTGACGACCAAATATAAACCGTTTTAATCATATTTGGACATCCGGGCTAACATAGAAATCAAGGCTATTTGTTTGCTAAAAACATCACTTCCTTCATCACTGTGAAAAGTCTTTGTGTTAGATTAAAAATGAATTTGAAACACTTTATTATCTTCTTTACACAGATTGGGGCCAGCCCATTATTGAGAATGGTGAAGTTAAGTTGTTGCAAAAGATCTTTGTGAGGTTGATCTGTTTAGTTTGTTTATGTAGATGAAATAAATACGTTTGTAGTGGAAACTAACAGATATCCTGATCTTATAAAGAAATATATCAGTGCTTTGTAGTTATTTAAAAGCATTTTATTGAGCAGCGACATTCCATAATCGGTGATGAAACAAAATGCTTGTGCTCTGTTTTATAAATTTTCATCTTCATCTTCTTGTATCTCAGAAACTAATACACACACAACAAAAACAACTAACACCAAACAAATTCTTTATTAATTTTTGTCACTACACACAACACAAGCATATCTATAGGCCTACTAATAAAACGGTTACATGCTCTCAAAGTCAACAACCTTAGTAAAACGTGGCATTCTGAAAATTAGTGCAGCTGCAGAGGAAATTGCATGGATTTTGTGTGTGGTCTTGTGAAGGTTAACAGAGCACCTCTAGTTTTCACACTACATGCAATGTTTTTCATGGATTTTGTGTGTGGTCTTGTGAAGGTTAACAGAGCACCCCTAGTTTTCACACTACATGCAATGTTTTTCATGGATTTTGTGTGTGGTCTTGTGAAGGTTAACAGAGTACCCCTAGTTTTCACACTTCATGCAATGTTTTTCATGGATTTTGTGTGTGGTCTTGTGAAGGTTAACAGAGCACCCCTAGTTTTCACACTACATGCAATGTTTTTCATGGATTATGACAATTATCAGGAACGTACCATGGGTAAGTAAAGTTGTCGTATCTGTAACTGCACGTCGTGATAAAATGATTGCTCCCAAAACTGCAAGTTTCCCCAGACAGCATGTTCTTGGATGAGGGTGTAGGCAAACTGAATTACCCCTTGACATAATATCTGCATGTTAAAGTGTACAGTTCAAAACTTCATTCTTTTCAAATATTCTAGTCATCCATGTTGCTTTAATAAATATCTAACTATTAATAACATTAAATACTTGATGTGAAACTTAATTAGGACATTGACAGTTCATATAGCATTTAACCTAAGAATATTGACAGTGCATATAACGAAGTCATGCAACATTCCATCTGAGGGCTGGGAAACAATTGTTCAGAATCGAGCTGTTTGGAGACAGTCAGTTGGAGGGGGCATAGTGGCTGCCGACGCTCGTAGATGCCTTCTGGCTGCAGAGAAAAGAGAAAGACTGCAGAGATCAAGGAACACTTCGGAAGCGAGTCTCCTCAGCATGGTTGTGCAATTTGTGGCAGAGACTTTCACTCGCGGATCAGTCTTTACAGCCATAGAAGACAGTGTCAAAATACAGGAGGCAGAGCTCGACAAAACTCACAGGGCGCCCCGCGTATGGCCTACAGAGACTGAGATGCCTATGATGATGATGATGATTTAATGAGTAAGCTATTTTAAATATTGACAGCGCACTTTCTTCTTCTTCTTCGCTTCCAAACTCCCGCTACCACCAAGTCATGAAAAGGGCTATGCAAGTTATCCAGAGAAAGGAATGTTTTGTGTCGTAGTTTACAGTTTGACTGCAATTTTGCACCTTTCAGTCCAACACATCCAACTTCGGCAGACATTTTTGGACACCGGGTTCGCTTCCCTCTTTGATCCCTTCTCCTTAGCCAGTCTGCTCTATTACAGCCTGTTATCAAGACACACTGTGTAAAGGTGTAGAAGGGTCTTGGCAGTTTGACACTCTAGCCCTGATGCTAGCAGTGAACTATGGGTCGCTGACCATTGAAGCTCATGCACTGTTCAGCATCTTAATACCAAAGACTGATCTAATCATTAGGCATTGGTTGTCAATGGCTGCATCTTTATATAAACTAGTAAAGAAATGTTTTCACTTGTGTCCATGTTATACATGCAAACTAAACAGCACATGAAAAATACTTGCTCTACAAAATGTTGTAGCTAATGGCAGTATGGCTGCAGCAACTCCATTCTCATCTAGATTGGAATCATTCTGTGTAAAAAATGAAATAAAATTGTATTACGCTTTCACACTGTAAGAGGGTGCCTCAGAAAATAATGCCTCTAATTTTTTTCTTCATCCCAGAATAAAGATAGAAAAGTGAAAATCTACAGGTTGCAGCATAATTTTCCCTGTGCATGTGTGAATAATTGCATAGTCTTTTAATAAACAGCACAGCTGAACTAGTAAGTTAAAACGACATCTGTGTACATTGGATGCTTGCTGTGAGTTTAGATTAACAATCAGCAAAAAGAAAATACAAGTTATGTTCCAAGGTGCCAACAAGGCCCCAGTAATCTCCATTGATGATGAGGATCTCGAGGTAGTAGATCACTTTAAATATCTTGGATTTTCAGTCAATAATAGAGTATCCCTGGCCAAAGAGATCAATATCAGGATAGGCAAGACTGCAACAACAATGAGCAGATTAACAAAAAGGGTCTAGGAAAACAAGAAGCTTCCTGTTGAAACCAAAACACTTGACTACTGGGCCTGTGTCGTCAGCACTCTTCTTTATGAAACATGGTCTACTTACACGCACCAGGAGAGGTGGCTAAACAGCTGTCATATGAGGTGCCTGTGCAGAATCCTGGGGGTTAGGTAGGACAAGAACAGGCACTGTCACAATCTTTTCCATGCTTAGTCTTCCAAGGCTCCGATGCCTGGGACACACTCTGATGGATGATGTCAGAATACCAAAAGATCTTCTCTATGGGGAATTACAGTTGGGGAAAAGGTCTCGGTTACTTCGGTACAAGGATGTATGCAAGCGGGATATGAATGATGCAGACATCGATTTAGAATCATGGGAATAGGACACCATGGATCGTGTTACATGAAGGGACAAGATTAAGCATGGAACAGACAAAGGAGATACTGCGATGCCGCAAGCGGTCCTGACTTTCCTTGCACACACTGTGGAAGACACTTCTCTGCTCAGATTGGTCATACAAGTCACATTCATTATCGTCATGGACTGTAGTTACATCCTTTTTTTTAAAGCACAACTTACTATCATCTGACAAGACGGAACGAGCCAATGATGGGTGTGTGCAATACACGAAAAAAAAAAAAAAAAAAAAGCTGTAACTGAATTCTTGGTAGCAGAAAATGAAAGTGGGAAAGATTCACAAATGTTTGTGTGCTGTGTATGGAAGTTGTGCTGTCGATAGGAGCACAAATGGATGCTGAGTTCAGAAAGTTCGCACATCAGGAGGCGGAGAGACAGAGCTGCACGATCAACAGTGGTCTGGGTGTTCTTCCAGAGCCACCATTTTGCAGCATGCCGATGCCATTATTCATGAGGATTATGCACAGCTTTCAGTCAATAATGGAAGTCCAATGGCAATTTTCTATGATCTTGGATATTCAAAGATATGCACAAGATATGTTTCTCGAAGTCTCACAACCGACCACAGACGTGAAAGAAACAACGGCTACGTTAATAGGAAACAAGTTGGTACAGGAAAAGCATGCATGCCCTTGTTTCATGCCAGCATAAGGCCGTACAATTGGACAGGGATTGTGTGAAAAAATAGCATGTGTAAAGGTAGTAGTAGCTACATTTTTCAGTCATGTCTGAATATAGGTTGATTCGACCTTGGAGTAGCAACTCTCTACTGAGTTTTTGGTTTTCCTTTTCCTTTTGGCGTAGTCTCTTCATTTCTCTATGTTACATGAGCTTATTTTGGCCAAGCCTGAGGTGGCTCTTCAGATTACATCTCCAATTAGATCGGTCTGCAGTTATGTCTTCCCAAGATGTCAGATCCATATCCAGAGCCTTCATGTCCCACTTACATGCATCTTTGAACCACATCTGTGGCTGGCCAGCTGTTCTTTTACCACATACCAGCTATCCATACAGAATATCTTTGGGGATGCGATTGTCTTTCATGCGACAAACATGACCAAGCCATCACAGTCTTTGTTGGTGAAGGAGGGTATACAAACTTGGAAAACCGATGCAAGAATGCCCCTCTGCATTTGTCATCTTGTCTCTTCATGAGACACCACGGATGAATATCATGCGCCGTAGGTGTGAGGTGTTGAGCCTATGCTCTTGTTTGGCATATGATGTCTACGTTTCGTTGCCCTATAGAAGCGTACTGACGACACATGCATTGTAGACCATGGCCTTGGTTGTAAGTTTGGAGCTTTCCCGGACACGTGTTGTGAGATGAGCAAATATGGTAGCAGCCCTGCAAATGTGATGTGTAAAAGGAAACACTTAGTTATAGTGTGCATGAATCCATTAGGAATAAACAGCTTCAGACAAAAATGTAGGGACATTTCCTGAGCGACCCTTATATTACACAATCAACTTAATTATACTCTGACCAAGGTGGGCAGAAAATCCAAATACCTTCAGCTTTGATAAAAATGTGTTGTTATTGTTTACAAATATTTTGATGTTATAAAGTTGGGAGATCATTCTTCTACTTAACAAATCCTGAGTGGTTCGCCGGGATATTTGTGTATGACAAAGACAAGAGTATCACTACTGCCACAAAGAGAGCATATCATAAGAAGAGGCTACTGTGTCACATAACATAACACCGGCCATGGTTAGGTGGTTTGTTTAGAGCAGCATAACTGGCGCCAAACAGGCTGCAGGTTTACTTTGCTCTAGTGTTTGGGTCTATTAAGATGAACTCGCACATCAGTTCCCCACCCTCCACGGCACCTATCCCAACACAGCAAAGTAATAAGCTGCTCGAGCCTAGTCCCAAGAAATCCTCCTCTCGGCTACATCCAGCTTATATCAGGGCTGGGACCTGCACATGAACATTTGCCCATATAGAAGTACAGGTCGACTAAGACTAAGACTCTTACCATTAGAGCAGAGTAAATTGACAATGAGATAAAAAATGTGCAAAAATAATTATTCTATCCAACATCTTACCATCAGAGCACAGTTGAGAAGCTTGAAAGCCACATATAAAATGTGTGTAGATCACTGTTCTATCCAACAAGTAACACAGACTTACCATCAAAAATGTGTGTGGATCACTGTTCTATTGAACATGTAACACACTTACCATAAAAAATGTGTGAGGATCACTGTTCTATCGAACAAGTAACACTTACCATCAAAAATATGCCTGGATCACTGTTCTATCGAACAAGTAACATTTACCATCAAAAATGTGTGTGGATCACTGTTCTATCGAACAAGTAACAGGCTTACCATCAAAAATGTGTGTGGATCACTGTTCTATCGAACAAGTAACAGACTTACCATAAAAAATATGTGTGGATCACTCTATCCTCCTTCTTCTTCTTCGTATGCTGTCAAACGTCAACCTGTATTTTTTCGAAAAAAGCAGCGGTCATCCTGAGGCTGTCGACACTGCCATAGAGCTTGTCTACTGTTCTATCTAACAAGTAACAGACTTACCATCAGAGCACAATTGAGAAGTTTGACAACCAGATCAAACTGTTGGGACTCCAGTACTGCTCTGTTGTTTCGCACATGTTCTCCTAGTTCATGTGTTAGTGCTAATCGAGCTATTCCAGACTTCAGTGCTCTCAACACTGCTGGAAAAATCTGAGGATACAATTTGCAGAGAAGAGGATATGATAAGGAAATGATCAAAGTTTATTTTTTTTTTTGTGTTCGCCTTTTTTTTCTAATTCCCAAGGCGGTGTGAGTTGCACTGTGGTTTTTATTTTGCGCCTGTTGGCCCAGTGTATCCGACTTCAGCATGCATTTTATGTAAGGGTCTGCTTCCTCCTGCATTTTCTAAGGGTTTGCTTCCCCGGGGTAACGGCCGGTGCTGTGATGGGAATCAAATCCAGCGCCTTCAATTTGTGAGCCGTGCCACTTAACCACTAGGCCACGCCACCCCCCATCAAAGTAATTCAAAATAATTTCCTGCCTGGTAATAAAACAGTTTTAATATTCTTACAATATGAATGACAAATATTGCAATCAGTGCGATTATAAGTTGTTTGCTAAGTATAAATATGTAGTCTCTGCTGTAGGGTTCCCAAAGTTTTTCAGACTGGGAACCCCCTGAATCCAATGATATCGTGCCCCACCCCACACAAGGTGAAATACAAAACCTACTTACAAATACTGTACCAAAAATGTTGATTGATTTGAGATCCCTAGCTACAGGCAATGAAGTGTTGGAAGGCTAGATCTTCAGAATTATGTTTTGTGACCAGCTCAAGGAATTGGCTGCAACATGGTCTTCTAGGTCTGAAACTTACTTGTTCCTTAATAAGCTTCGTGTATATGGAGGGGAAGATCTGATTCAGGATCATTCTTTCAAAAGTTTGATACATAATTTTTGGTGTCTTTATCAACGCAGCCATTTAGAATTTCCTCCAGACTTTAAGCATTTGCATAGGTTCAATACACGGCTTTATCCGTGCACTCAATCCGCAGAGTCTTGATTCTTGGAACCAACATATCACACAGGGGACATTCCCATAAGTGCTCCGTTCTCCATCCAAGCAGCCAACCAAGGGTGTATCTACCCAGAGAGTCCCAGTCAGGTGTTGATTTCAAGTTCTTTTAATCTTCCCAGACAGAATACACTTTCTCCCATCTACCCTAGTCACTCCCAAATCTATCATCCTCTGCACATATGCATTTTCGCGACCTCCTGTATCTTCATCATTTTGTAGAGTGTCCATGACTGCCCTTATCAACTCAACCTAGTCTCTCGTCATCACTACGTCATTCCCTTCAGTTCATGCCGCCACTGCATCAGCTCTTTCATTGCCCCAGACGCCTACATGTCCCAGGCAGTAGATCCATGTGACACCAGAGTTGCTAAGATGAGAGGCACACTTCCTTCTTAGCATACACCTTTCTATCTTAGCATGCCCTGCGAGTCTGACAGTATCACTGTGTGTGTCACCAACCAAGTTAGGGCCGCTGTTACCGCCTCAATCTCCATCCTCATACCCGATGTGATAGTGGAGTAGGCAGCTGATTTCTCCACCATCTCCCTGCCATTTTGGTAGCTGACGAAACCCGAACCGCACATGTTTGCATCTCTGTTAGCGAAGCCTGGTTCCAGTGGAGGCTCTTCCTGGAGACCAGGCTTTGTATATACTCCTCCTGCACCGTACCCATCCTCTTGTGCAGCTCCAAGACCTGGACACTACTACAGCGAGACCAGTAGAATCTTGAGACCTTCCACCTGCGCTACCAGAGGCACATCCTCGATCCTCAGGATCTACTGGCATAGTATGACCTAATTTCCAACAGTGAAGTGGTTCAAAGTACTCAACTTGCAGATATTGCCTCAACAATTGATCATCATCGCCTCTCCCTTTTCGGGACGCTGTTCGCCTCCCCTTGGAAGTCCCAGCCCACGAGATGGTCCGGTAACCTTTGGGGGCGAGGGACGGGAAGGAGTCATACTCATCATGGAGACGTCCTCCGGGCCATGCTCGCAACACCTGGCTAAAACAGATAGCCACCTCCCCAACAGAACTGCAGTCTGCTTGGGACCTGGCCATCAGACGTGGTCATGAACATAGTCATTCGACGCGTCAGGCCCCAGTCGCCTAACTATACTATTGATTAAGTAAAAATGCTTTAGCAGCCATTTGATGGTGTCTGGTTCAAAGCTTTTCATTTGCTCTGTCCTCAGATCATCATGGCCAGATGCTTTGTGTTTTTCATTTGATGTATTGCATCATTTAATTAATGTATGGAAAGGATGTTACCAGTAAGTCATTCTCATGTTTACAATCTCGCTGGATCTTGGTTTTCTATGGTTTTTTTAGTGGTTTTCCCATTTAGCAGTAATTGGTGGGCTATGCCGTTCAGGAGGTAACTTGCATTATGCTTGCAAGAGCATACCATTGGTTGATTACTTAGATTCTGAAGCTTCCAGACGAGTCAACTGTTTTGTTTCATGGCCAGGTCTTCCAAAAACATCAGGTTATGCGGTTAGCAGAGCAGCATATATAGTGCCTGACAGGCTGTGGGTCTACCTTGCTATAATTTATGCTTCCACCACCATCAGCCCCAAAAATAGGCAATCGTATACTCCAGGGACTACCAACCTAACCGTTAGTAACAGATACTGGGATTGACCTGGCAAGTCACCAGCGGATTTTCTGGCACCATTTTCAACCTTTTACAGACAAGTGTTCCTTGACATTTCCACTCGCCTCTTTCCCTGTGGGGTCCTATCTAGCTTATACTGTTTGGCTTCTTTCAGAGAGTGTGTCCTTACCATCCCAACTTTCACTTCCCCCATTTCCTTGCTGCATTGGTTGTTGCCCTTTCTGACAGATCTGTTATTTGCTATTACCTTTGACAATCTTACACTAAACAAAGAAGAGCAAGAAAACTGATAGTGAGATTCCAGAATTATAGTTATGAGGAAAGACTAAAAAAAAACAGGCCTACAATGTCTAAAAAAGAGAAGAGTTCAAGGTAATTTAATACAAGTTTATAAGAAACTAAAGGGAATGGATAAATTAGACTATAATAAGTTTTTCAAAATACAACCACCTACAAGAACAAGTGGGCACAGCTACAAATTAATTAAAGAAAGGTAAAGATTAGATACTAAGTAATATTTTTTTTGTCAGAGACTGGTGAATGTTTGGAATACATTGCCATGGGAAATAGTAGAGGGGGCCAATTAATGCTTTTAAGAATAGATTGGATGCACATAGTTATTTTTAGAGCAAGGAAATGAAAATGAAACTGGTTGTATACAGTCTCTGCAGTCTTCTAAATCAGTATAAAGACGTTAAGTTAAAGGAGATACTGTAGATTTTTCAAAGTCAGGTGTGTGACCTAATTTAACGTAGCACATGCAAATTACAACTACTTGACAGCATGATATCCGCATACAATAAAACTATTCACACACTTTAACAAGTATACTAAACAATTCAACTTCAGACTAGTAACAAATTATGTGACTCACTTTTCGTGCCTCGGATATCTTGTTGTCGAAGATGAAGCTCACACAGCTTTTCAGGACTTCCAGCCTGCGAGCATTGTTCTCCCAGGTTCTTTGCTTGCTCCATGAGTGCTGTAATCCATCCATTGGAACAATTCGCATCTGCTGTGGCCGTAAACTGGCCAGCCTAAAACAAAAAAGAATCGTGTAACAGTAAGATGATGTTCGTACATGTGATTTTGTTGTTGTTTGCGTTCGCCTTATTTCTCTAATCCCCAAGGCAGCGTGCATTGGACTGTGGTTTTTATTTTGCGTCTGACGGCCCAGTGCATCTGACTTCAGCATACATTTTATGTAAGGGTCTGCTTCCTCCTGCATTTTCTAAGGGTTTGCTTCCCCGGGGTAACGGCCGGTGCTGTGATGGGGATCAAACCCAGCCCCTTTTGGATTGTAAAAGGTGCGACTTAACCACTAGGCCACGCCGTCCCCCGCTGAAGGTATTAAAGTAGATATTGAAGCATCCATCAATATGTGATCAAGACCACTCACTTTGTTCAGCTGTGTGAACAGTATTTCTCTTGCTGTTTCCACTGAAATAGGAGACTTGCGCTGTGATTTGGATTAAAGTGAGGAAGAAATTGGGCCTTTTGTCAACCTCACTGTCTGGTCCTGAGCTACCTTTGGCCAGTGGCAAGACTTTATTGAGACGACTGGAGATAACATAGGATGCAGATTTTTCCTCAGGGTTTACTTCTGAAGCTTTTCCCGTGAACAGGTATCCCGCAAGGCAGCGGCGGTGGGTGCACACATCTATCGTGTGTCTTGAATTTCCTATAACCGCAAGAGGTTGTAGGGACATCACTCATCATGTGAGTGACATGCGGGGCATCTCTTCCGGACTGTGTTCTAATCCATTACAGTCACGTGTCTAAATTTCAGTCACACCAAAACCGGCACTGTCTGCAGCTAGGGTGAAGGGCGCCAATCTTGTGAAGTTCAGCCATGTGAACTAGACCGTGAAAATACGCCAAAGGTTTTAAGCATAGTACTAATTCATATAGCCGATGTCCATTTCATTGGAGGGAAGAAAACACCAAAAAATGAATGAACTAACTAGTCCAAATGGAAAACCATAACACGTTTCCGTGACCACAAGTGTAAGTCGTCAACTAGTGTGAATTCCAGGCAAATCCGTGGCCTGGCTGATTTCATAATGAACTAAAACACAAAAACAACGTAGACCCGCAAGAGGTACGGCGCCATCTTTGCTGCTGTCATGTAACAGTAATGCTAGTGATAATGTAGATCTTACTTCACTTCAGGTTGCTTAACGGCAGTTAAGGCTTGGTTGCCCCTATTCTCTGTCCCCCTGAATCATGCCTCATACTGTAACCCAGCCAACTCAAATGTCTTGTTTGTATCATTTTCAGTTTTTGTCTTTGTGTGCCTATCTCCGTGAGGATATTGTCATTGGACCTTCTTTCTATCCAGCTCACTCGTTTTATTCTATGATAGCACAGCATTTAAAAATCTTCCAAGATTTGTTCATCCTTCTTTGCTTAGAGTCCATGTTTCAGCCTCCTGCCGTTCAACTGACCATATATGAGTGACGATTATTCTTTCCCTCATTTCTATCCTGATATTCTTTGAGGCCAGCAATTTCTGTTTTTCTCTGAAGGCCTTTTTTGCCAATGCAATCCGTGCCTTAATTTCTGTCTTATTGCTAGCATCTTCTGTTATGGTTGCCCCAAATATGCAAAATTCCGTACTTTGTCGATTATTTCTCCATTGATGATTACATTCATTTGCTTATATTTCTTGTATATTACCATAGTTGTCTTCCATGCAAAAAGAGTAGACTCACTCATGCTGGTCATTCATTCAGCAACAAGGCTTGAACTTTGCAGGCAACATAGCCCTTCTATGTCATAACTTAACTTAACTTAACGTCTTATACTGGTTACTACTTATACTTATGTATTGTTTATCCTCTTAATAACTTAACATAACGTTGTTATACTGGTTTAGAAGATCCTGCAGAGTCTGTAAACAACCAGTTTCATTTACATTTCCTTGCTCTAAAAGCTATGCACGCCCAATCTGTTCTTAAATGCATTAACTGTCCCTGCCTCCACTACCTCCCCTGGCAATGCATTCCAAGCAGACACCACTCTCTGACTAAAAAAATATTTCCTAATATCTAACCTGGACCTCTCTTTAGTCAGCTTGTAGCTATGCCCTCGTGTTATTGTAGGTGGCTGTATTTTAAAAAACTTGTTATAGTCTAATTTATCGATTCCTCTGATCATCTTATAAACCTGTATTAAGTCACCACGAATTCTTCTCTCTTCGAGACACTGTAGGCCAGTTTTTCGGAGTCGTTCCTCATAACTGTAATTCTGGAATCCCACTATCATCTTTGTCGCTCTTTTTTGTATTCTTTCTAGCATGTTTATATCCCCTCTATGATAAGGACTCCACACCTGTACACAGTACTCCAATCTAGGTCTAACTAAAGCTTTATACAGTTTGACGATCACTTCCTTGCTCCTATGTTTAATATTTCTTTTTATCATACCTAACATTGCATTTGCCTTTTTCACTGCTACCTTAACTTGCTCACTCACCTTTCCTGTATGATCTATTATAACCCCTAGGTCCCTTTCCTTATCTATCTTTCTAATATTGTTTTCTCCCATTCTGTAATTATGTTCCATATTGGATCTACCCATGTGGATGACTGTACATTTATCTACATTACACTTCATTTGCCAGCTTACAGACCATTCTCGAATTTTATCTAAATCCGACATCAATATATCCACTTCTGCTTTAGATGAGACACTACTACATAGTTTTGTGTCATCAGCAAATTTTGCAATCATAGATCTCATATCAATGTCCAAATCATTTATATATATCAAGAACAAAATTGGTCCGAAAACCGATCCCTGTGGCACACCACTTTTCACTTCACTCTACTCAGAGTACTCCTTATTTATGCCCACCCTCTGCCTTCTTCTTGTTAACCAATTTTCAATCCATTTGGCAACTTCCCCACCTATTCCATGTGATTTTAACTTTCGAAATAATCTTTGATGAGGTACTCTATCAAAGGCCTTTGCAAAGTCTAGATAAATAACATCCACTTTATCTATGATTTTAGTAACCTCCTCCATGAATTCTAATAGATTTGTTAAGCATGATCTCCCTCTAGTAAACCCATGCTGACTATTTCTAATTAGATTAAATTTGTCTAAATGCATTACAATGTTTTCTTTGATTATTGACTCGAACAATTTACAGACTATGCTCGTTAAACTCGCCGGTCTATAATTTGCTGGATCTGATTTTTTGCCTTTTTTGAATAGACAACATCAAACGCAGACGACAAGACACATTAGACAACATCTCCCAGCTAGCAAGTAGTACAAAGATCCATGCAGATAAGACAGAATGTGTACATGTAACTATAATCGACAACATGGATGCTATCAGACTGACAGAAACACCACTGGAGAATGTATTGAGTTTCACAAACCTAGGTTACTTACTTGATATACCTAGGGAGTCACATAAATAGGTTACTTACTTGATATACCTAGGGAGTCACATAAATAAGACAGTGGTTGCAGACAAGGATGTACAAAAACAACACCCAAAAAGAGTGACAATTTAATTGTTTAACTCTTTACAGCTCAACTTAATAAACAAAATTTTAGTCTTAACTTCTAGTATCCGAGCCTCCCCCTCAGAAACCATAAAGGTACTGCCTCTTTAACACTATTTTTATACGGAATTACACTAACCACTTAATTCACTTAAACACTAGCCCATGCCGTCCTTACGAGAATGAAATGGTTTCAAAGACAAATGACCGCAAAGAAAGATTCTCAGCCAAACAAGCACCTGCACTTATTCATTCATGGATTGAATTCAAAAATGATGATTTTTAAACACTAATGACAAGAGACTTGCCGTTTGACGCCACTACTGGACTGCCCTTCACCAATCATATCCTGTATCAGTTTACTGTCTAGAGTTGGAAACTGAGGCTGGTGATCTCTGATATATGATCCCTCTGCTGGTTGTGGCACTATGGGTACAAAAGGTTGCTGGTTTGGGCATTCCTGGTGAAAATGATCACTTCAATGATAATAGCCATATCTGAAAGCATTCTCTCAAGCTTGGAACATAATTAAGAGTGCTGTGTTCACTATGATTAACAGGCAGCTTAGTCAAATATTAAACCAGCTGTGAATTTTTCTAGAAAGCAAAAAGTATACAAAAATGATATAAATAAGAAAAGATCAGAAATGTGGGCAATTTGGATGGTACTAAACAAGAGTCCTCTTAATAACTTAACGTAACGTTGTTATACTGTTTTAGAAGAATCTGCAGAGTCTGTAAACAACCAGTTTCATTTACATTTCCTTGCTCTAAAAGCTATGCACGCCCAATCTGTTCTTAAATGCATTAATTGTCCCTGCCTCCACTACTTCCTATAGCAATGCATTCCAAGCATTCACCACTCTCTGACTAAAAAAGTATCTCCTCCTTCTTCATTCGTTCTCAATCTACCTTTACTAAGCCCTCAGCAGGGCTTTGTAAATAGCAGGATGTAGTCTGGAGAACAGAATGAGCTGTGCCGCTAGTTTACAGTCTGGCTTGGCTTCATTCATTCTCAATCTCCCGCTATTAAGCCCACAGCAGGGCTTTGCGAGTAGCAGGATGTAGTCTGGAGAACAGAATGAGTTGTGTCGCTAGTTTACAGTCTGGCTTGGCTTCATTTGTTCTCAATCTCCCGCTATTAAGCCCACAGCAGGGCTTTGCGAGTAGCAGGATGTGGTCTGGAGAACAGAATGTGTTGTGTCGCTAGTTTACAGTCTGACCACGATATTTGCACCTTTTGGTCCGACATCCATCTTTGGCCGAAAGTATTTCCTAATATCTAATCTGGACCTTTCTTTAGTTAATTTGTAGCTATGCCCCCTTGTTCTTGTAGGTGGTTGTATTTTGAAAAAATTGCTTTAGTATAATTTATCACTTCCTTTGATTATCTTATAAACCTGTATTAGGTCACCCCGAATTCTTCTCTTTTCTAGACACTAGGTCGGTTTTTCTGAGTCTTTCCTCATAACTGTAATTCTGGAATCCCACTATCAGCTTTGTCGCTCTCTTTTTGTATTCTATCCAGAATGTTTATATCCCCTCTTTGATAAGGACTCCACACCTGTACACATTAATCCAATCTAGGTATAACTAATGCTTTATACAGTTTAACTATCACTTCCTTGCTCCTATGTTTAATATTTCTTTTTATCATACCTAACATTGCATTTGCCTTTTTCACTGCTACCTGGACTTGCTCACTCACTTTACCTGTGTGATCTTTTATAACCCCTAGGTCCCTAGTACAGAGAATTGAAGTGGAAATACACTTGACACCCTCCACTGAACAAGAAGTGAGAGAATAAATAACACTGACAGAATTACTGATACATAAATAGTGGTCTTTATGTATTAAAGCTTAGAAATTACAGGAAAACAAATAATACATGATGATTTTTGAGTAATAAAATTTAGAAAACACAGGGAAACAAATTATATTTGTTCGACTTTAATTAATAACGTTTATATAATTCAGGGAAACAAAATATATTTGTTGGACTTTAAGTAATAAAGTTTAGAAAACACAGGTAAAAAAATTATATTTGTTGGATTTTAAGTAATAAAGTTTAGAAAACACAGGGTACAAATGATATATATGTTGGTTTTTGAGTAATATCGTTTAGAAAACACGGAAACAAATGATATTTGCTGATTTTTGAGTAATATCATTTAGAAAACACATGGAAACAAATGATATTTGCTGGTTTTTGAGTAATATCGTTTAGAAAACATAGGGAAACAAATGATATTTGCTGATTTTTAAGTAATAAATTATATAACATGTTGGTCTTTGAGTAATAAAGCTTAGAAAACACAGAGGAATAAAAGACTATATACATTGGTCTTTGAGTAATAATGGATAGAAAATACAGGAAAACAAAGGATTACATATTTTAATCCTTGAGTACGAACACAAATAATCAAAGTTTTCAAGTAAGAATGCATGGAAAACATGTGAAACCAAGAGGTTATAGATTTTTTTTGTCTATGGGTGAGAATGCAACCAGACCACAAATCAATCATGAATTCTATACTTAGGCATTAGAATAATGCACTTTTTTACTTGCATAACAGGAGCACCAGGTTGAGAATGTCTGCTCTAACACTTCATTCCCAATCAGCGGTTAAGTCTGCTGAAGAACTTCCTTTACCTTTACTACCATATGAACTATTTCACTATTCAGGTTGCTCCCTCAGGAAATTCACAAGCTGGGCAGAACTTAAGAAGCTATGAGAACATTGTACCAGCATAAATGATACTTACATTGGCATACAAGTGGTGTGCTAGCTCTCTGATGTTCTCTATTAATCTCTGTGGATCATGATGCTCCTCTTGTAACTGGTCTTGTATTGATGCTGAAACCTGAAGCCAAAGAAAATTCCTCATTGTTATCACTGGATGATATAAGCCATCATATATTTGGTACCTGCAGTTAGATGGTAACAACATCACCATCCAACCGAGTGGTACCCCAGCACAAAAAACATAGATTCACTGTAACAGCATGTCGTAAAAGGTGACTAGAAAAGGTTGTGCATGGGACTAGCAACCTCATCATGCAAAATGAATAGCTATGGGCTATAGAAACAGGCTTTATGTAAGAGGGCAAGCTGCAGTGGTAGTCATTTCTTAATATGGAGTGAAATGAAAGAAAAGTTATGAGGAAAGGCAGAAAAACTTGCCATTGTCTTGAAAAGAGAAGAATTTGAGGTGATTTAATAAAGGTTTATAAGATAATCAACAGAAAGGAAAAATTAGGCTGTAACACGTTTTTCAAAATTCAGCTGCCTATAAGAACAAGAGAGCACATCCACAAATTAAATAAAGAAAGGTCCAGATTAGATACCAGGAAATATTTCTTTAGTCAGAGAGTGGTGAATGCTTGGAATGCATTGCCACAGGAAATAGTGGAGGCAGGGTCACTTAATGCATTCAAGAATAAATTGGATGCACATAGTTATTATTAGATCAAGTGAATGTAAAGGAAACTGGTTGTATACAGACTCTGCAGAGTCTTCTAAACCAATATGCAGACGTTGTTAAGTTTAAGAAGACGACAGCACCCTCATCATCCTTACATTCTTGCTTGACAGGAACATGGGTGCACAAGTTGGCCTGCTGGTAGCATAAGCCAAGCTGCCTGTGATTAACCACTTATGTGCTCTGAAGTAGTGGTCAATAAAACACTTTCATGGACAAACACTGGTCGCTTTTACAACATGCATTGGTCCTATTTCATGCTCCCCCGCGAGGGAGCTGAAGATCAACACAAAATAGAAAGTTGCAAAAGTAAGAGGAAAATTGTGGAACTGTGAACAATTGTAGTTTCATACATAACAAACTCAATTATTTATTATAAAATTATTCATTATAATGTGTCAGACAAGTGGTAGTTTCATACATAACAAACTCAATTATTCATTATAATGTGTCAGACAAGTGGTAGTTTCATACATAACAAACTCAATTATTTATTATAAAATTATTCATTATAATGTGTCAGACAAGTGGTAGTTTCATACATAACAAACTCAATTATTCATTATAATGTGTCAGACAAGTGGTAGTTTCATACATAACAAACTCAACTATTCATTATAATGTGTCAGACAAGTGGTAGTTTCATACATAACAAACTCAACTATTCATTATAATGTGTCAGACAAGTAATAGTTTCATACATAACAAACTCAACTATTCATTATAATGTGTCAGACAAGTGATAGTTTCATACATAACAAACTCAACTATTCATTATAATGTGTCAGACAAGTGATAGTTTCATACATAACAAACTCAACTATTCATTATAATGTGTCAGACAAGTGGTAGTTTCATATATAACAAACTCAACTATTCATTATAATGTGTCAGACAAGTGATAGTTTCATACATAACAAACTCAACTATTCATTATAATGTGTTAGACAAGTGGTAGTTTCATATATAACAAACTCAACTATTCATTATAATGTGTCAGACAAGTGATAGTTTCATACATAACAAACTCAACTATTCATTATAATGTGTCAGACAAGTGATAGTTTCATACATAACAAACTCAACTGTTCAATATATAAGACAAGGCTGGAAGGGGGAAATGGTCTATTTATTGTATCAGGTACATCAGGCTCTCATGACTAAGAAAAAATTACCTCATCAAAAATATCACAGGATCTGTAAGGTGGTCCTCTCTCTGACACAAAGGCATTGAAGGCCATACCATCTAACAACCTGCTCAGAAAGCTATCCTCCACCATTCCCCGATGGCCTAGGAAGTGAGACTGCAGGTTGGAAGTTATGTTCATTGATTAACATTTTTATTGATTATAATTGATGCAAGTAAATGTTAACAATCAATATCTCATAATTCATGATAATTGGTATATTTCATTGTCGGCAATACTTACCGTGCTGAATATATATCTTATTCAGACCAAACTTAAAGTTATTATAGAACCAGAGGAGATTGAGAAAGTCACAAGTGTTGAATATCTTGGCTTAATTATAAGAAACAATGGAGATTACCTGAAGGAAGTCAGACGAATAAATGGCTATGGCAATGCAGAGGTTGAATAAAAGAGAAACTTATGACAGAACTCGAATAAAATGACGAACATACAAATCTTGCATCTTCCTAGTGGCAACCTACGGATATGAAACGTGGACCCCACACAAACACTTAAGAAAAAGATTGAATCTTTTGAACTGAAATGCTACAGGACGGTGCTCAAAATACCATGGATAGCGAAAAGAAAAATATCCTAAAAGAACTGGATATCAAGGAAAATTGGTTAGTAAACATTATCTTGGGTGCCGTAGTAGCACAGTGGTTAGTGTACTGGCTTTCCAGTCAAGCAATCAGGGTTCAATCCCCAGTTGGTGAAGGATTTTTTTTCTGATCACAAACCGCTCCTACGGTCGACCCAACCACAGAAATTGGGTACCAGAAATAATCAGGGAAGTAAAGGCGGCCGACGTGATGCTGACGACATCATCCACTATGTGCTGTGGGTCACAAAATAATATGAGCCTAACACCATATTTCCTATACACCGCATGGCATGACGGGATCTTTACTTTTTTTACTTAAACAATATCTTGTTCAGAAAGCTAAAATATTTTGGTCACATCAAACGCCATAATGGCCTGGAGAGAACGATACTGGAGGGTATGATGTCTGGAAGGCAAGGCAAGGCAGATCAAGGAGAAAATTGACACCAAGACATCACGGAGGTCCTGAAGATGACCACAACAGCTACAGGAGTTCTGGATAGAGATCGAGAGTCTTACAGATCAGCTGTTGTGAGAGCGACATTCTGCAAAAGACGTGCTACATGATGATCAACTCATTCAATTTTGGGATTGGTTTGCAAGATCAGGATTTTGTCTGTCCTCTGCAACGGTCTAAAATTCGCTATGTCTCTGCATGCATTGTATCATAGTTTGCAGCTTGACTGCAATATCTGCGCATTCAGATCCAACACATTCGACTTCAGGTGGCCTTTTTGGGTCCTGGGCTAGCCTGCCCTCTTCAAATCCATTCTCATTAGCCAGTCTGCCATGTTGCAGCCTGTTATCCAGGATCACAACATGGAGGTGTAGAAGGGCCTTGGCAGCTTTGGGTCACTGGCCCTGCTAGCAGTCAGCTATGGGTCACTGACTTCAGCAGCTCATACACTGCTCAGCATCTTGATACCACATTATTATATAAGGCAGGTATCTCATACTCAAATCAGCAAGAGAGTGAAAAGAAGTCGTGTGCAATGGACATTGAAACAATGAATTTTTTCACAATTTTTTCTTCTGCTTGAATCTATCTATCTTCAGTCCACTTTTGTCGCTAGACCTCGTGGGGAGGTGTGACCTCATTTGTTTCATTTTTGGTTGGCAGGCAAAAATCCGCTGGTGACTTGCCAGGTCAATCCCAGTATCTTTTACCAAACTCAATTGGTTGCCCATGGAATATATTTATGGGACTGGTGTGGTGAAAGCTTAAATTAGAGCAAAGTAGACCCGCAATCTGTCAGGCTCCATCTTTGCCGCTCCACTATCCACATAACCAAGAAATGATGTAATAGCCACAGAGTTTCCTTTTTTGCAACATATTCTCTGTGGGAAGAGAATTCCTAGAATAATTTGAGTAGACTTTTAACTTGAATTTTGCCAGAGCAGCGGCCGTTATGCTTACTCTTTTCAATTTCCAACTGCCAAGAGATTTCTAACGTGCACAACACTGCATATGGCTGTCTGATCTCACTACTCAAAGATAAGGGGAAATCTTTACCAGATGATCCATGTGAAAAAATTCCATCTCCATCGTGATTTGAACCAGCAGCCTCCAGCACCCGAGGTGAACACATTACCTCAAACCCACTGGGTCTTGCTGTCTGCTTGGATACCAACTCAAAAGCTATTTCAATTAATAATACAGATATTTTGAACATTCTAAAAGTGCTAACCTTACATTTTTTTAACAAGTCATCAATTTAAAAAAGTACTGTTGTTCTGAAACTGACTGAGGTGCCATCATACCATAAAGTTCACTTTTTGAGAATATTGATAGAACCAATAACTATGGGAGTTCATGACTTACCTTACGAAAGGTAATGAAAGGAGTTGGGTGAATTCTGACCACAGCCAGACTGGATCTGTAGCCAGAGAAGAGCTCTGCAAACATTCTGATAAATACTGCTCTCAGCTCCTTGTCCTGAACAAGTTGAGATAAAACAACCAGTCAAAAACCCAGTACACAAAGAATACAAAACAATAATTCTACAAAAAGGTCTAGGTCTGAAAAGCAAAAAGTGATGGCAACCTTAATACAAAAATTTAATTTTTCTGAATACAAAATCCAAGTAAATTAAATAATATTAAAACAAGTCCATTTTTTAAAATCTTTCAGGATTTAGTGAAATTCCCATGTTTTTTGCAGCACATTTCCCATCTCACTAAGATTTTTAAAAAGTGTTACAGTTAAATTATATACATAAATATATCTCCATTTCTAAAATAGTAAAGAAGTAGGGAACATGCAACAACAGCAAAAAAAACTGCACAGAAAAAACAATGATTTGATTAACCCAATATAAACTGATAATCCATGTTTTGTCGTTTGTGACACACTTGTTAGAAACTATATCCATTTATGAAATTATCTAACATGACATTGGTCTATCATATGACAATTTTGAGAATCATTGTTATATGACTCTGAAACTTTATGACTTTAAGCAGGTAGCATTTGATATTTTACAACAATTGTGGGTAATACCAGCTCTTTATAGCCAAAACACATAAAGAATTGATCTACTCCGAGTCATAAAATGTCTATCATGCGGAAAACAAACCAAAATGTATGTTCATCGACACCAGCAACAAAAATTCAATATTTACGTTTTTGACAACTTCCGCATTAGGTAAAAAATTGACTTCAATGTCAGAAAAATTTAAGATTGACTAAAGAAAGTCCTTGCAAGAGCTAACATGAAATGTACATTATAATTTTCAGAAACAGTTTCAAAGAAAAAAGAAACTAAACAAATTTTGTGCAGAAAGATGAATACAGATTCGCTATCGATAGTACACCTGTGTACAGGTGTGGAGTCCTTATCATAGTGGAGATATCTTCTTCTTCTTCATCCGTACGCAGTCAGACAGCAACCATTATTTTTTCGAAAAAAGCAGCGGTCATCCCGAGGCTGTCGACACTGCCATAGAGCTAGTCTAGTGTTGCCACCGGTGATGGCCACATCTGATCCTCGTATGTCGGGCGGTTTTGCAGCAAATGCTCAGTGGTCATTTTCCCGGTACCACACGGGCATTCGTCAGTGCCACCTATCATCAATTTGTTGAATAGGTGGTACCTCAGTCTATTGTGGCCAGTGCGAAGTCTGAAGACCACGACCTTCTCTCTTCTGTTCAACTGGTAATAGGCATCGTTTTTTGTGTAGCCAGTATGTTCGGTTTCCCATTTTGGCCATGTATCTAGCTCTAAAAAGCTGTTTTGACTCTTCGTATGTCATACTAGTATCTGGTTGTGGTAGTTTTGCACCTTCTTTTGCCAGTCTGTCTGCCTCCTCGTTGCCTTGGATGTTGCAGTGTGATGGGACCCACTGTACCACTACCCTTTTTGGTGCAGACTGCTGGCATAGTTGACAGAGTACTGCTCTTAAATCATTAAGTTCAGTATTTTTCTGGCTTTTTAGTGCTGTGACTACGGCCAGAGCATATGTAAGCAGGACTATATGGCTTTCATTCCTTTTACCTGTCACCATTTCTTCCACTGCCGCCCTCAGTGCCTCTGCCTCCGCTCTGAAATTGCTTGTGTATTTTCCAGTAGCGAATGACAGTGTTATTTTTCTGCCATTTGGTAGGTTCAGAAATGCTCCTGCCCCTCCGTTGTGTGTTGTGTTTGTTACAGAACCGTCGGTGTATGCATGGGTCCAGTCCATGCTTGGGTAGTTTCCCGTTATGTAACTCAGGGTTGTATCTACTCTTTCTTTTTCAGTCTGGCAGTTTTTGTTTCCAATACCTGGTATATGTTCTACCACCTCTGGAAATATATGCTGCCTCCAGGTAGGTTTTCGTACAGTAGGGATGGGCTTTGGAGTTGTTAGTGCATTCATGGGGTCTTCGTGCATCTTTGCTTTGGCTATTTCTGCAAAGTTTCTCCGCTTTAGTTTCCCACTTCCTAAATTGTTTAGTCTCTGGTGCATTGGATGGTCAGTCAGTCTTCTGAGTTTCTCTGATTGCAGCTGGGCTCTGCAGTCTCTTCTGTCGGTCATGGATTGCAGTTTTGTAATCTTTTCAAGTTCTACAATTGGCGTTGACTTCATGCCTCCTGTTATAACTCTCATGGCTTGGTTTTGGAGTTTGCTAATTTTATCGAAGTTCGCCTTTGCTGCTGTTGTCCATGCCGCAATGCCATACTCGAGAACTGGTCTCACTCTTCCAGTGTACAGTTTCTTTAGTATACTTTCGTCTGTTCCCCAGCTTGTGTCAGCAAGTTTCCTCATGATTGCCATTCTTTCTCTGGCTCTCATTCGGTTTCTCTCGATCTGACTTTTCCATGTCATGCGCCGATCAAATGTGAATCCCAGGTAGTTTGTGTTGTCGTTTGGCTGCAGGTATTTGCCATTAAGACTTAATTTGGTGTTTTGGGGTTTGTTTGATAGCGAGAATATTGTACATGTGGTTTTTTCCTCGTTTATTTTGACCAGCCATGAGTTCGCCCACTCTTCCAGCGATGTTAGGGCCTGCTGCATCTGATTACTTGCTATGGTGAGATTCTTTTCAGAGGTCCACATAGCCAGATCATCTGCAAACATTGAGCTATGGACTCTTCTTGGTATTTCTCTGTAATGTCATTTATATACATCAGGAAGAGTGTGGTTGACAGTACTCCCCCTTGGGGTACTCCCTGCTCAAGTGTCACCTTTTTGCTCATCTGCCCTTGTACTTGAACTCTGGCCGTTCTGTTTTTGAGGTAGTGACTGATCCATTTGTACATTTTCCCACAAACTTCACTTCTTCTTAGCTTGACTCTAAGCCCCTCTTTCCAGACTTTGTCAAATGCCTTTTCCAG
Organism: Ariolimax columbianus; assembly: GCA_036924085.1. Taxonomy (NCBI): domain Eukaryota; kingdom Metazoa; phylum Mollusca; class Gastropoda; order Stylommatophora; family Arionidae; genus Ariolimax; species Ariolimax columbianus. The sequence goes on along the minus strand of JAVGWX010000004.1, from coordinate 78,651,893 downwards.
GTCCACCCAAACCGCTACTGTGTGTTTTTGCTCCTGGTAGGCATCTTCTATTTCCTGGGCTATGAGGATGACCTGATCCTCAGTGGATCTGTGCTGTCTAAAGCCTGTTTGCTGTGGAATTAGCATGTGTTTTTCTTCCAGATGCCACATCAGTCTGGTGTTTATCATACGTTCCATCAGTTTGCAGACACAGCTCAGTAGGTTGATAGGCCTGTATGCATTTGGATCTGTTTTGTCTTTTCCTTTCTTTGGTACTGGTACAAGTACTGCGTCTTTCCATACCTGGGGTACAATACCCCTTTTCCAACTTTGGTTCAGGACTGATAGTAGTTTCCTCTTTGCTGTTTGGCCCAGCCCCATCAGCATTGCGTTTGTTATCCCGTCTTTTCCGGGAGATTTCCTTTTCTTTAATGTTCTCATGGCCTCTTCCATTTCGTTCATTGTTAATTTTGCCATCATATGCTCTTCTTGTGCCATATTGATGTTGTCGTGCCCCTTTTGCTCTTCACTAATGTCTGTATGCCTATCTGCAGTGACATCAATGTGGTTTGCTCTGGCATAATGTTCAACAAAGGCGTTTGCTGCCTTTTTTCCAGTGAGCATGTTTTCGCCCTGCTTGATGGTAATTTATTTGTTTGACGGGGTTTCGTCATTCAAGGCTCTGACTAACTTCCATAGTTTGTTCCCTTCTTTGTCTAAATTGAGGCGTTCTGTTTTGTTTTTCCAGCTTTCTCTTGCTGTTTGGTTAAGAGTGTATTTGTATTTCGCCGTGGCGGCTTTGAGGGCAATTTTTGCCTCCATAGATTGTTCTCTCTTTGCCATGTTCCTAGCATTTGTGACTGCGTCTTCCGCTTTCTGCAAATCATCGTTCCAATGGAATTTTACTGATAAACAATCTACAAAGAAATTACATTACTTTAAGACTGTCAGACAAAATCAAAGTGTATTTTCTTCCTGTGTTTTTACATGTGCCACTAATTTTATTGTATGTTGGCTTGTTCGTATGCCGTAGATTTTGTTTTACATTCTTGTATATAGATTTGAGGTCAGCTATGACACAAAAATTCAAGGCGATTTAATACAGGTCTATAAGATAATCAAGAGAAAGGATAAATTAGACTATTAAAAATGTATAACAAGCCGCCTACAAGAACAAGAGGGCACAGCTACAAATTTATTAAAGAAAGGTCCAGATTAGATACTAGGATATATCTTTTTAGTCAGAGAGTAGTGAATGTCTGGAATGCATTGCCACATGAAATAGTGGAGGCAGGGTCAATCAATGCATTCAAGAATAAATGATGCGCATTGTTAATTTTAGATCAAGTGAAGTAAAAGAAACTGGTTGTATACAGACTCTGCAGTATTATAAACCTATATAAAGACATTAAGTTAAGTTGAACAGGCTTGGCTTATACATGCATAATATGTTAAATACCAATACAAATATTCCTTTGACAAAACTTACCCTATGTATGAGTTGTGAAGGATTTCTAGCTATAGGTGAAAATGCATAGTCGGCACACAGAAGATCTGGATCTAATATCTGAAATGTTCACAAGGCGACTAACTCTAAAAATTCAAGTAAATAATTCTCAAAGAGAAAAATGTATTTATAGGAGAATGATGGTTATAAAGTAACATGTACATACTTCTTCATTCGTCTGAAAATATAATGTCTATATCTGCAATGTTGTCTATTGTATAAACTCCACTGTCTTTTGTAGTTCACATATAGGGCAAATAAAGTTTCTCTTCCACTGTTGCTTCTATGGGCCAGTTGGATTTTCTCTGTATATCATATTCAGGGCAGATCTGTATTATGTGCCCTGCAGTCTGGGGTACCTCTTCGCATGTACACGCAGCTGAGTTGTCAATCTTTAATTGTAAATATTTTAACTGGCTAGCTCTACATTAGCTTTGTTTTTCTTTTCAACAAGGTGTATCAAGAAGTCCAGCAACTACAAATGAATGAAATCACCAGAAACATATAGATATCACAAACCATAAAATCTTGTGTATGGCTTGGCTTCGTTCGTTCTCAATCTTCCGCTACTAAACCATGAAAGTGCTTAAGTAGCAGAATGTAGTCTAGAGAACATAATGAGCTGTGTTGTAGTTTACAGCTTGACTGTGATATTTGCACCTTTCGGTCCAACACATCCGACTTCAGCAAGCATTTTTTGAGTACCGGGTTATCATTCCCTCTTCGATCCCTTCTCCTTAGCCAGTCTACTCTGTTGCAGCCTGTTATCCAGGATCACCGCATGGAGGTGTAGAAGGGTCTTGGCAGCTCTGGTTCGCTGGCCCTGACACTAGCAGTCAGCTATGGGTTGCTGACCACTGCAGCTTATGCGCTGCTCAGTATCTTGATCCCAAATCTTGTGTATAACATGCACTCGGATGTGTATTATACGTGATTGCTAACAAAATTCATTATGGCCAGCCTGCACTAGGAGCATATCATATGCAGGTATCCGGTCCACGAGCAGGGGTAGACCTTGACGTCGGTGGTTTGAGGGTGTTACACGAAGTTACACCGCACGACAGTACAAGCTTCCCACTTGGCAATAACAAGAAATCTACCTCTCTGCCGTATGGGCAAGGGCAGTAGGACAAAAGAACGAAAGCTAAAAAATATGCCATTCTCGATACCAAAAGTAACCTAGATTGGAAAGTTTCTTGCAATTTGACAGTGAAAATAGCACGGGATTGAATATGTCATGTGTTTTCTTATGTGCAAATTGCACTCTTGGTCTTCAATGTGTTTTGGTATTATGTTCGGTTGTGAAATTTGTCATTCTTTCTATTAAGATTGATGGCAAGGGAGATGCTGCGCAATTATTTCTGCTTGTTTACTAGTTTATTATACATACTTTCAGTTTAGTAACAAATGTTTCATACAATAATATTTTGAAAAATCATGATTTGAATTATATACAAATTTTCATTTTACCAGAACATTTTTGGCTGAATCAAGAATGCGTATTATGCCTTCTTCTGTTCGCTTGTGACCTGCGTGTGCCTTTCAGTGTCAGGCTATGGAGAAGTTTCTTGACCAGGCCCTAACATGTGCTTCGTACATGAGGAGCTGTACCGCTTCTGTTATTTCTGCTATCCATCGGCCCTTGGCTTTGTATCTATTGGCTTGGATTCGTTCTCAATCTCCCGCTACCAAACCCTGAAAAGGGCTTTGTAAGTAGCAGGATGTTGTCCAGAGAACAGAATGTCTTGTGTGGTAGTTTACAGTTTGACTGCGATATTTGTACCTTTTGATCCGGAACTTCCAACTTCAAGAGCCATTTTTTAGTACCGGGTTAGCCTTCCCTCTTCGATCCCTTCTCCTTAGCCAGTCTGCTCTGATGCAGCCTGTTATCCAGGATCAGCGCATGGAGGTATAGAAGGGTCTTGGCAGCTCTGGTTTGCTGGCCCTGACGCTAGCAGTCAGATATGGGTCGCTGACCGTTGAAGCTCATGCACTGCTCAGAATCTTGCAATTCTAAAATAGCTTACTTGTCCTGATGTTCAATAAAAGCACCTGCCTAAACCAAAATCAGGTTTGCCTCTTTGATTCAAGTGAAGCATAGGGTCAACTACTACAACTGGCTCCTTTACAGGAAGCCTGTATCTGAGCATTGTCAGTAAGCGTGGCTTTACATGATGAAGATGCTAGACTCTCGGAGAACTGTCTCAAGTTGTCGTTTACAACATGCATGGAAGCCACCTGCAAAATGTGCTGTCTATGAAAGGTCACTAACAACACCAGAAGAGACAGAATCACCAACACAAATATTTGGGAAAAGGTTTGAACAATTCCCTGCCTACAGTACATCGAGCAACAGAAAATGAATTGTGAGAATGCAACCAGACCACGTCGTTCATGCAACCTTCTGCAGGAAAACATCAAGAACAAGGCCGAGAGGCATATCGAGGAAAAAATTGGAAAAAACTGCATAAACGAGACCTGCCGTAAAATGGGGAAAAATGCACAACAAAGGCAACGAGATAGGTGAAAGACAAATACATACAACGATGCTTGGCTACAACCTGGTAGAAAGTCAGACAATAAAAGAAGAAAGAGAAAGATGGAAGGTAACAGACTCCTATTCTTTTCACGAGTGTACCACTCGGGCAAATCTTAAGTATGGGAGGACAAAAATTAATTGGCAACAGGAGAATCAAAGAGATCACGAACTCCCGTTTAATAAATGGGGAGATCTCACATAGGATAACAGATAACATAGGATAACAGGTCTAGCTTCAACTGTATTACACCCATACTGCAACAGATGCGAAACATCAATGCTAGGGCTCACACCTTCAACAGTGTGGTTATTCCAGCTATGGTATATGGTAGCGAGGTGCGGAACCTATGGAAAGCTGATGCACATAGACGGTGTTGCACAGCGAGAGATGGAACGAAGAACATTGAAGATTTCCATTCGATCAAAAGCGCGATGCATAGGTCCGACGTTGAACTTCCTTTCAGACACCACAGAGGGGGGAACGGAGTGGGTTAGTGACATGGCTCACAGTCCGAATGTGCTGGCTTCACTCCCCATCACAGCACCGGCCGTTACTCCGGGGAAGCAAACCCTTAGAAAATGCAGGAGGAAGCAGACCCTTACATAAAATGCCTGCCGAAGTCAGACGCACTGGGCTGACAAGTGTAAAATAAAATCCGTAGTGCAACGCACACTGCCTTGAGGAATTGAGAAATCAAGTGAACGCCAAAAAAAAAAAGAAATCATAGATGTTGCGATGTTACGAAAATATAGATGGGCCGACCATGTGGTGTGCATGCCGGATAACAGATGGACACGTAGATTGACGTTGTGGTGGCCATACAACTTTAGCCGCCTTTGCGGTGGAGAGATGGCAGAATGGAGGCCTTGGGCTCAACACGGTACACCAAAGCAAAAGAGCGAAATGAGTTTACTCAACATTTGGCTACCTGGCATCAGACATACGTGCCTGATTGAATACCAGTATATTGAGGATGATATTTGGCAGTTATGCTTCCTCGCTCTACATCAAAAAACCTTCTTTTTCATTTGTCCTACTGCTCTTGCTATAAGGTGTCGCAGAGAAACCAATATCAAGAAACCAAAGGGTTGAAACACTGACTGGCTCAACAGTTTTTATACTGTTGCAATGCTATGTATAGTTTCATAACCTTTACCGCAGGGAGCGAGTTATTACACCAAAAAAAAACATGTTCGCCCCACTACTGATGTCAAAAAAAAAACGGCGAGCGATAAGAAAATTATTCTAGAGCATTGCCGTGCATTTACACCGGCTGAACACCCAGATATTTTGAATCTAAAAATAAACAATGCCATCATTGTAGATGTAAACAAGAAAGATGGCCGGTTTAGCTTGAAAAAGAATTTTGAAAAGATGTGTTCTCTTTTTCTGGACGACTTGCGGATTATTCCATTATTACGGGTGATGTAGGTAAGTTGTTGCGACATATTTTTCTGCGATTGATCTGTTTATTTAGCAGTATTAAATATGTTTGTAAGGGAAAATAGCAGATATGATAATCTTTTAAGAAATAATATTGGTGTTCTGTGACGATTTTCAAATTCCGAAGGTCTAAATGTTGTTGCCGTTTTTCATTTTCACCTTCATCTTCTTGTATTTCAGAAACTAACACACACACAACAAGAACACCAACAACTTCTTTATTCATCTATGTCTATACATACAAACAAATCATATTTATACAACGACAAACAAAAAAGATACAGGTTTTCAAAGTGAGTAACGTAGAAAAATGAGATGAACTGGAAAATAATTCAGGTGCTGGGGAACTTCCGTACTTTTTATTCAGAGGAGTAAAGGATAAGATTGTGTTAACAGATTTGAAAACAGTCACTGACCATGGTCAACGCTTGCTTGACCCTAGCAAGGACGCCATCTGTTATGGATGGGATAGTCACACACTCTGGGATGCAAACACTACCCCCATCCAAGTCTACAATGATCACGTCCAACTGGAAATAAAAGAGAGGAATCACATTAAAAATTGGACAAACAAAATGGAGCATACCAACATTCTCACAATTATCATCCGACATGTGACCCAGTTCTAACCAGAAAAAGTATATTTCTTATATTTAGCCTGAATAAAAGCTCACCATCAGACCAAGAAACAAAGTATTTTGTTGTTGCTAATATTAACTATTCTGTCAATCGTAGGTTACCTTTGTAAACTTGTTTAATAAATTAGTGTTGAAATAATTAGCTCTTGTAACATGTTTTTTAAGATGATTCAAATAGGCGCTCAGTGGTCTCGAGGTAGGGTGTCCGCCTCTGGTGCCAGAGGTCGTGGGTCAAATCACATGGATCTTCTGGTAAATATTTCCCTGATCTCTGGGTAGTGGGATAGGACTCCCTGTACAGTGTCGAGCACGTTAAAAATTCCGTGCCAGTTAGAAATCGAAAGAGTAGGCTTAACGGCTGCTGCCCGGACAAAATTAAAAATCTACCCAAATTATTTGTACCTTCCATAGTAAGCCGCAGGAAGTTTCAAACACCTGCTACTGACAGCAGATAGCTTTTGGCTACCTGGCACAGACATTAACATGCCTGTTTGAATACCAAGATTCAAATGGTTTTTTTAGGGCTGATTTCTCTGGCATTTAAAGCACTCATTTGGTATAGCTAAGGGAGGCACTAGGAAGGGAACTGGTATTTTAGAAGATGATCCATCATACAATTAAGTCTCCAACATTTTATCCACAACAATAATATCTGCTATGGGACTACCTTTAATGTGTACACACTATGAAAACTGTTTTTGTCATTTTGCTGATGAATATTTTTGTGTTATGCTTGCTTTTCATTGTACTTTTTTTCGTTTTTTCGCTTTAGTGTTTTGGTATTTCAACAGCCATTTGTGTGTTTGCACATACAGACAAATACATATGCATGCATACATACACAAACAATATGTATACATACATATAATACACACAGACTGCTCACCAAATCAGCGATATCATCTTTGAGGCTTGCGTGCACCCCAGCAATGAATGGGGTGGGTGAGTTGAGCACCTCTAACAATGAGGCAGGCAGGACCGGGATGAACACGTAACTGGAGAAAACAAAAGAAGTTAAACGGCTGAAATTGTGGCAACTGGTGGAATGAAGAAAAGCAATCTCGTAAAGCTGGTATCTATTTCCCACAAGAGACAATAAGAGGCTGATATCTGTTACATTTAGCAGACAAAATGACGTTAACTATTCAATTTATCAGACACAATGAGGATGTTAGCTATTCCATTTATTAGACACAGTGAGGTTGTTAACTATTCCATTTATCAGACACATCGAGGATGTTAAGTATTCCATTTATCAGACAAAATTACTATGTCACCAGCAGATATTTGCCTGTAAAAAAAAAAATAAACAAAGGAGGTCACACCTCCCCAACGTTTGTGGACTGAAGATAGATACCACTGATCCAATCAATATATTCAGAAGGGAAATAACCAAACATAATACTCTTTCATGGTTGACCCTCACAGTGTCTATAGTAGAATATGCCTGGTCACTGATTTCGTCCAGTCAAGTTGATTGCATGTTCTGAATTATCACACTGATTTGGTCCAGTCAGGTTGATTGCATGTTCTGAATGTCACACTGATTTGGTCCAGTCAAGTTGATTGCATGTTCTGAATTATCACACTGATTTGGTCCAGTCAAGTTGATTGCATGTTCTGAATTATCACACTGATTTGGTCCAGTCAGGTTGATTGCATGTTCTGAATTATCACACTGATTTGGTCCAGTCAAGTTGATTGCATGTTCTGAATTATCACACTGATTTGGTCCAGTCAGGTTGATTGCATGTTCTGAATTATCACACTGATTTGGTCCAGTCAGGTTGATTGCATGTTCTGAATGTCACACCGATTTGGTCCAGTCAAGTTGATTGCATGTTCTGAATTATCACACTGATTTGGTCCAGTCAAGTTGATTGCATGTTCTGAATTATCACACTGATTTGGTCCAGTCAAGTTGAATACATGACCTGAATTATCCCACTGATTTGGTCCAGTCAAGTTGTTTGCAATGATCTAAATTATCACAAACATACATAGCTTACGTGTATTTAAGAGGGTAGTGCAATGCAGCAATGGCTCGACTAGCTTCACAAAGTCGAGAGCAGCTTTCAGAGTAGAAGAGAATCTTGTGGTCAGTCAATGCTGCTGAGAAAACTGTGAGAGTGTTGTTGATACCTGTGGTAATAGAAACACAAAGACTATACTAGACATCTTCCCTACTATATGCCTGAGTGTCACAGGGGCCTAAAGGGGAGCAAGTAATAGTAGCGCTGTAACATGCCAGGAATGTCATAAGTGGTGACTAGGAAGGCAGGCTTGAATGTGGAACTGGCTACCCCATACTGTAAAAATTTCAATAGAAATTGGCAGGTCAACATTTGTTGATGACCTATGCTCCACAGGGAACTGAAAAGATTTTGATTAATTGATTGATACCACTATATCATGGCATAACACCAGCCATGGTTAGGTGTTTTGTTAAGAGCAGCATAGATGGCGCCTAACAGGTTGCAGGTCTACTTTGCTCTAGTGTTTTAGTCTATTAAGATGGACTCGCATATCGGTTAATCACCCTCCGTGGCACTTGTCCCAACGTAGCGGAGCAATAAGCTGCTCAAGCCTAGCCCACTAAGCAGGAAATCCTCTTGGCTACATCCAACTCACGCCAGAGGTTGGACCTGCACAAGGGCAGCCACCCCTGTTGAAGTACAGGTTTACTAAGACTATATCTTCTTTTTCTTCATTCGTCCACAGACTTCAATGACTAACAAAGGGAGCAGTCAACTCGAGGCTCTGTACAATTTGTCATTGGTTGTTGCCATGTGCTACTTCTTTCACTGGTGTACGATGGGTGGGACTGCAATAGGTGTTCCGCTGTCATGGGATCTGTGCCGCTGGTACAAAAGCCTGTTGCATCAATCTTGAATTTATTATAAAGATGATATCTCAGTCCGTTGTGTCCTATTGTGCAGCTGGAAGAAAATCACCTGGTCTTGCCTGGAAAGCTGGTGGTAGGCATCATTTTCTATATGGCCAGGGTGGCCTTTTTCCATTTTTATCTGTACATGGCCTTGATAATTGATTTTTTGTTTCATCATATGATGTTGATGTGTCCCTTTGTTGCAGTATTCCTCCCTCTTTGTCAAGTCTGTCTGCGTCTTCATTGTCTGGGATGTTGCAGCGAGCTGGTATCCACTGAATTGTGCTTCTTTTGTAACACTGGGTCAAGCATTTCAGTGAGTCTACTAGGGCAACAATTTCATTTTTGTGGGCTGTTAACAACGAAAAGGCATCTGTGAAAACAACGAACTTGTTTTCTGTCCACCTGTTGCAATTTATGAGGGTTTCGACTGTGTGCCTTGAAGTTATTGCAGCATCTTCCAATGACAATTGCCGTTGAGTAGACTTCATGTTTTTAGTTTAATGACAATGCCTCCTACTTCACCTTTTGCTGAGCTTTCCGTATATGCATGGATTCAAAATGTTTGTGAAAAATTTATGGTTGATATATTTGGCGGTTTTCTGTTGTCTTTGCTTTTCTGTCTGTGACTTTTTGTCTTCTATGTTGAGAATGTTGCACACAATCTTGGGAATGAATGTTCTTAACCAATGTAGAGCATACCATCATTGGTTTTAAGGTTGAGTTTACCAACTTAGCATTATTGCTGACTTTCTCTTTAGCCGGGACTGCAAAGTTACTTCGCTTGAGCCTGTCTCTCCCCTAAAACTTCCAATTACCAATCTCCTGCTGGCTTCCCTCTCTCTCCAACCATCATCAATTGTCTTCCAAGCAGTTCATAAAATCCAGACAAATCTTCTGTAAAATTCCATTTTTGTGGCCTTCCTGTTGGTCACTAAATTTAATATACCCTCATTGCTGATAATGAATCAAGTCATGTTTGTATTCGCTCCTGCTGAGTGCGACATATTTCTCTTGTATGCTGTAAAAAGTCTAAGCGGCACTGCTATTTGAGTATGTGGCCCTCACAGCAAGTGGTCGTGTTCAGTCTGCAGTCTCAACATGCTCTAGTTTAATAATAATATTGTTTGCGCAGGCGGCAAAGGCCCGTTGCGTCGATCGACAACGGCTGAGGCAGTGTTCATGCATAGCGTGTCGACCGAAATCCCTACAGACTCCCCAGGTGGAGCCGTATGCTCCGCAGCCTTGGGATGAGGACCGTGAGGAGTGTGTTAGACCAATGTTTGTGTCAAGCTTTCTGTGTAACACCTTGTATTTACGTTTCCCACCTACGAAGCTTCTGATTGTGTCAAAAAAACACTTGATCCCTGACAGCAGTGATGGATATGGGACTACCCTTACTTGTCTTACCACATGTTGGTTCACTGAAGACATGCACTTACCAAGCTGCTTAAATAGGATGGCCACAGATGTATTGCTAATTGGTAATGTTGCACTCATTGGTGGTTGTAAGGTTTGCCTGTCAGCACCACTGATGGAGAATCTCACCTGTGGCCCACCTGTGTGAGTATACAGGTATTAGGTTCACAAAAGATCACTGTAAATATTAAGCAGAATAGTCTACATGAAGTTGGCGAGAATATACATTTAAACACAGCAAAAAATGATAAAGTCATTTATATGCTTATATTTGTCTGTTAGTTTCTTTGTGCTACTGTACAGGTGTTTCATATTTCCTTTTGCAGCCGCTTCCTCTGCCTCTTACGCCAACTCATCAATATATTTTCTCTTGTCACTTCTGATGATCTTCGTTACTTCTTTGTTGGCTTCAATGTATTTTTCCTGTGTGAAGGCTTGGACGTTCCTAGTCCTGCATCCGCATACATACCTTCTAAATTTTTCCTTCTTTTAACTTTACTAGTTCCTGTCGTTATCCACACTTTGTGTTGGTGCTCTTTTTCCCCCGAGATCCTCCTCACAAGTCTCTTCCATACATTTTTAATCTGTTGCCAGTTACCTTCCATCTCTTCTAATTGTTGTAGAAAATTATACCTATTTTATATAGCAACTTTAAAATTATCTTGTGTTTGTTCATGAGGAATCCCACATTAAATTTTCTTCTGTGGTTACATGTTATTGTGGCCATAGATGACCAGTTGAGGGATGAGCAGGCCGGCTTTCGACAAAACAGGTCCTGTACAGACCAGATAGCACCACTGAAAATAATAATTGAACAAAGTGTGGAATGGAACTCGCCGCTTAAAATAGGATTTGTGGACTACGAGAAAGCTTTTGAAAGCTTGGACAAGGTATCACTATGGAGTGCCCCAAAGTTCTCAAATATAATCATGAAAAAAATAAAGCATTGATATATCGAGTGCTACATAAAGGTCAGTTTTCTGAGCTTTTTGAAATAAGAACTGGGGTTTCACATGGCTGTCAACTATCACCATTACGTTTCCTGCTGGCCATTGACTGGATTATGAAGTCGACAGTATCGTCAAGTGACAACAGCATTAAATGGACATTGACGAGACAACGTAAAAGATCTGGACTTTGTCGATGATTTGCGCTTCTGTCCCATGCCCACAGCCAAATGCAAATTAATATGCGTATACTCGAAGAGAGGTCACTACAATTGTGGCAAAAAATTCACAAAGACAAAACACAGATTTAAAAATAAATGCAATTAACAATGATAGAATTGAGTTGGGAGCCACCCGCCTTCAGAATGTGGAATCTTTCACGTACCTTGGCAGCAAATAAATTAGACATAGTAGGAGGTACAGAAAATTATATTCAGTTAAGAATACAGGAGACGAAAGGAGCGTTCATTGCATTGAGAAATTTATGGATGTCAAAAGACATTAAAACCACCACCAAAATAAAAATCTTCAACTCCAACGTAAAATCCATTCTGCTATAATGGCTTTGTCACACGGAGTTATGAAAAAGGTACAGACTTATGTAAATGGTTGCCTGCGCAAAATACAAGGGTGGAAATGGTACGACAATATCACCAACATGGAACTGATGGGGAAAATGGGACAAGTACCAGTGGAACATGAAATATGGAGGAGGCAATTGTGATGGATTGGCCACACATTACGGAAACTAGTGCATAACATTACCAGACAAGTTCTGTTCTGGAACCCACAGGGCAAGAGAAGTAGGGGAACACTGAGATACTCATGGAAGAGGGAACTGGAGGCAAATATAAAGACAGCAAACAGGACGTGGGCAGAATTGGCTCTGATGGCTCATGATAGGAAGACTTGGCCAGTATTTGTTGAGGACCTATGCTCCACAGGGAGCTGACAGGATTTGATTTTGAATGATGTGATGTATTGTTGCTGTTATTTAATGCCCACAATGATTATGTTTACTGTTTACTCGTTCATACGCCATGAAAAACACTTTAAATGGCAGGCTGCAGTAGCTTTACTCATCTCCTGAGTGTGCTGATGAAGGTGGACTGGGGTCCTCCAGACTGTTGTGCTATGCTTGTTTCATCTGCAGGACGCTCATTAGTCAGACAGCCCTGAAAACAGCCTGTTTCCAGGGATGCTTACATTAAACAGAGATTTTATTCGATATCTTTGTGTAGGCACCCCTGCACATTTTTCCCTTTGGCTCTCTCACGCCAAGATTGTGGATTAAACCAGGTCCCTTTGTCTCCAGAGACAAGCACCCCAACCACATATAAAACAACTAATAATGACATTTGTTATTACCTGCAGGTGGTACATGCACACAACCTAGGATGTTCCCAATCAGCGTTTCTATCTTCACAGCCTGGTTGTCTACGTAGACTGTATAAATGGTACCCAAACAATTCTGAAATGGTATTATCTAATGTTATCTTTAGCAGAATCAACATCACAGCACTCCGAGCAGAGCAACAGGTGCTCAGTGTATTTCAGCAGAAATCTATTAGTTTCCACTACAAACTAAACAGACCTACTTCAGAACAATCTGTTGCAACAACTCAACTCATCACAATCAATAATGGTATAACCTTCTAAATCCCCGCGAAACAAAACAAAAAAATGGTTAAAAAATTGTCCAAAGTCAAAATTGTCATTGTATTTTTATCAGGGCGTCTGAAAGTGGTCTCGTTTTCAATTCAGCCATTTCTATAGCAATACATGTGTTAATTAACACAACGAGTACACTGGTGAGTATACAGAGACAATGCCCGAGCTAATTTTTTCGCCAATGGTTCAATAAAAGTGTAGGCCAGACTTTAATTTAGGCAGTTATTTCAGTTTGGTGTATCTAAAAGAATAAACATCACAAAAATGTGCAGAGGGAAGCAGTCATGTAAATCCAACCTATTAACATGCAAATCAACGAAGAAATCATTCTTTTCTTGTTGCTAACTGAAGAGAAGGGGGAGTGCTTGGAAGATAGCCTAAGAACAGGCACAATTGCTGGGACAGAAGGGGGCACAAATGAGAAGGACTCGGTGCATTAACATGGCAGCACGGAAGATAGGATAGGAAGATCCATGTCCAGCATCGCACAAGATGAATATTTTTTCTAACCTTAACCAACGCACATAAAAAATTGACCCAATTTCATCTGCGACTGCATTATTTATAGTACATCACGTTGTACTGTGGTTGTTAACTTTGAGAGCCTGCAACCTTTTTGTTTGTTTGTCTATAGATCATATACATTTTTTGTTGGTGTGTTCACCTTATTACTTTATTTTCTAAGGCAGTGTGCATTGCACCATGTTTTTACTTTGCGCCTACCGGCCCAGTGTAATCGACTTCAGCATTCATTTTATGTAAGGGTCTGCTTCCCCAGGGTAAAGGCCAGTGCTGGAATGGAGACCGAACGGCTTGTGAGCCGTGTCACTTAAGCACTAGCCCACGCCGTCTCCCTAGTCTATAGATATGATTTTCTTGTGTGTATAGATATAAACAAATAAACATGTTGGTGTTATCGTTTCTGTTGTGTGTGTGTGCTAGTTTTTGAGATATAAGAAGATAAATGTGAAAATTTGAAAAACAAAGCAAAAACATTTAGACTCACTGATTATGGAACATCGCTATTCTATTATAATCCACTGAAATCATCACAAAACACTGATACTGTTCTTTTATAAGATTAACATTTTTGTTAATTTACACTAAAAATGTATCTATTTCTTTTACATAAACAAACTATACAGATCAACCTCACAAAGATGTTTTGCAACAACTTAATAATGGACTGGCTCCAATCATTGTAAAGAAGTGTTTTAAATTCCTTTGTAATCTAACACAAAAGACTTTGACCGGTTTAAAACCTGTGTAGATGGAAGTGACATATTCATCATAACAAACAAACTTGATTTTTATGGCAGCCCATTTGTTCATATATGATGTACTAGTGCAGTGATGAGTTTCAACAATGGGATTGGTCAAGGTTAAATTATCCCGAAACATGATTTCTATAAACTTAAATCAGAGAATGGAGGAGTATGTACAGTCAGCATGCTACATTAATCATCAGTATCTACACTCTGTCATTTTCTGGTGGAGACTAAGCTCTTTTGAATATGCCTGGAGTGCCGTAACATAAATTCTTGACAAATCAAAACAAATGCAAAATAGCAAATACTTAAAACATTACCTTGAATGCTTCAAAATAATCATGCCTTGAGACAAGAACAAGAGACTTGGGAGCAAACACAGTGGTATGATGCACAACACTTCTGTCATGTTCATCTTCCTCGTCGTCGGGTTTGTTATGAGTCATGGCAACTATCTCAAAGAAGGTGAACACGGCACAATAATGCCGCTCCCCATCCATATCTGTGAGGACCGCCACATAAAATGAGGGATGCTGCTGCTGGTGTGACAATGCCCATCCCATTGGCTGACAGAACTAGCAGAAGATGTATGCAGACACATTAGTATGACCAAGCATTCTAAACTGTACATTAAAAAAAAAAGGATATGAAATTATTTTTAAAACTGTTGCTTACTAGATGGCCCATCCTTCAGCGACGGTTACAACGTTGCGGGTCTCAACTTCTCTTCCAACAGTCTCTGTCATGGGTCATGGTGGACCAGTGGTTAATGAGTCGCCCATCTGTGGCATCATGAATGTTGTTGCTGGATGCAAGGGAGTCGGACAAGTGCATTGGTGACCGTCCCCGTGGTCGCTTCTTGTCTCTGGGGTACCATATTGCTGTCACTGTGGACCATGGACCATCTGTTCTTCGTAGTAAGTGGCTCCTCAGCAATGTTTCATCTTGTCTGCATAAACAACTGCATCTTTCACCAGGACAAATGATGTATGTCCAAGTAATGTGAACCTTGTGTACTTTGAGGCTGATCCTGTGTCTCTCAAGGGAGGTTTGAGTCACTTTGAGTTTGGACTCCATCTCCTTCGTAAGTGACCATGTTTCCGCCGTATAGCATATTGTAGGTAGTACAACATCCATGGCCAGAACCTGCTTACCTCTGTCTTCAATTTTTTTTAAACAGCAAAACCAATATAACTAATTTCATAAATGTTTTTTAAAATATATTTATAGCTGATATTTGTCGTTGCTTAGTATAATGAAGTTTCTAACACATCATCTCAGTTGAAAGACAGCAATTGATGTCTGGGATGAAGATAGCTCTTCATGTATTCATCATTAAGAGATAAAGAGAATAAGTGCAAAAGATGAAGAATGGGAGAGATAGAGAGAGAGAAAGCAGTGGTGGCATCTGTCTGGCAGATAAAGAATGAACAGCACTTTCCTTTGTGCCTTTTGCTCATTACAAAGAATAGGGGTCATCACTGATGTTAGCTATTGATGAGAAAAATGTGTAGATTTTGTACATTCCTGCAGTAGTGGTTTATTTAACAATTTGTTCCAGATGAGGCCACAAGCAACATGCACAACTCTCTTCAGCTGCCTTGTTCAACATCCTCAAAAAATTTAAGTCGTTCATATATTTTGTTAAACGGGATCCACGCAGGTGTCAATCAAATCAATCAATCAAAGCCCGTCGTTCCTCTTGGTGCATAGGCCACAGACAACATCCCGGCAGCATGCACGGTCCTGTGCTGCTCTTTCTGATTCTCTCTAAGTGTAATCATTTAATTTTAGCTCCTCAAATTCTCTTTTTCACATATTTTTGGGTCTACCTATCTCTCTTCCCTTGAGGATTCCATGTAAGAGCCTGTCTGGCCATGTTAGACTGTGCATTCCGCAGCGTATGTCTTTACCAGCCACATTTTCTCTGCTTAATTTGTTGTTGGCTTCTTTCCCATATGTCTTCATTCCTCACCATGTCCTGCCACTTTACGCAGGTGTGGTATGATAATTATTTTGCTATTAACAATTTAATGAAAAAATGTGTAGACTCTTACAACAAATTAAAAACATTTGAAAATTGTAATAGAAATGAGTCTTAGTATTAGTCGATCTGTACTTCCACGGTGGCAGATGCCCCTGTGCCTCTGGCATGAGCTGGATGTAGCTGGAAGGAGGATTTTCTGCATAGCGGGCTAGCCTTGAGCAGCTTATTATTATGCTGCGTTGGTAAAAGTGCAGCGGAGGGTGGTAAATTGATGTGCAAGTCCAACTTAATAAACTCAAAAACTAGACCCGCAGCCTGTTAGGCGCCATCTATGCTGCTCTTAACAAACCACATATCCATGGCCGGTGTTATGCCATGTCCCACAGTTAGTCACCTTTTATGACATACTTTCTGTGAGGCAGTGTGCTAGTCTTTTCCTTGTCATACACAAAGACCCTGGCAGACAAGCCGGGACAGGAATGAGAATAGTGAACAAAGGCTCACATAAATCCCAAACTGATTAAATCTATTCATCACCATATAATCAATAGTTGAAACCGATTCTTGTTTCTAGGAACCATAGATGTGCTGTCATACTTACCAGTGGCAGACCGGATATGAAGGGGCAATCATCCCAATCTTTTTCCGGAAATCTCTGAAGAATTTTGCCACAGCCAACACCACTACCTGTAATAAGATTTAACAAAAGTGGCACTATATTTAAATTTATATTTCAAAATGAGGGCATGAAGGAGATGTCTACATTCGCACCAGATCTGATGGTTCTCTCTACAACCTAGCCCGACTAAGAGCAAAGACAAAAATCATGGAAGTCCTACTCAGAGGCCTTCTTTTCGCTGACGATGCTGCCCTTGTGGCTCATGATGAGGCCACTTTGCAATCTTTAATTGACAGCTTAGTCGGGGCATGCGATTTGTTCTCGCTGTCAATAAACGTCTCAAAGACGGTGGTCCTGGGGTCAGATACCGTCAATCCAGCAAACATCTCAATGGCAATCTACTAGCATCAATCAAAAATTTAAGCTACCTCGGGTCAACAATTATAAGCGCATTGGTTAGCGCACTGGCTTCGCATCTGAGTGGTCCTGGGTTCATTTCCCAGTTGAGGTGGAAATGTTTTTTTCAGACCGCAATGGCTCCCGGGTCGACCCAGCCTTAAATGGGTACCGGTTCAGTCCGGGAAGTAAAAGCCGCGAGGGAGAGAAGATGGCTACCGCTCTCATATAGCCGAGTCTTTGAAATGTGTGATCGCTAACACCTCACACCCCTACGGCAGTAATGCTATGGGATACTTTACTTTACTTTTTACTCTCTAGACGAGGAAATAAATATAAGAATTGGAAGAGCAGCGTCTACTTTTGGTGGCCTTTTCAAGAGAGCGTAGAGAAATATTAAACTGACTGCAGATACAAATGCAGATATACCCTGTGTTCTCAGCACCCTGCTATACGTATCAGAGACATGGACGACATACTCTAGGAACGTGAGACAGCTAAACACTTTTCACCTCCGCTGCTTGCGGAAAATTATGAACATCAGGTGTCCAACAAGATTGGGCATTCAGCCTGAGTATACAGAA
This sequence comes from Ariolimax columbianus, assembly GCA_036924085.1. NCBI lineage: Eukaryota > Metazoa > Mollusca > Gastropoda > Stylommatophora > Arionidae > Ariolimax > Ariolimax columbianus. Next base: position 78,634,008 of record JAVGWX010000004.1, on the reverse strand, counting down.
TGTGTCATAGATCTGACATTGATATCAAGCGATGTTATTCCTTCCACACACTGGAATGTACCGGGTGCACAGGATAGTGACTATCTGTCATGTGTCATTGCTATCATGAAAGGAAAACCCAACAGACAAAGGTAACCTAAACAGCTTTACAAATATCAGACACATGACTAGGTCAATGCTTTACATAAACTGTGCCTAGACAATTAGACGTTGGGTTACTAGATCTCCTTTTGTCCAGCCACCCTGGTGCAGAGAAGCGGTAGAATAGACATGGAAAGAAAAGCACATGTCAACAAAAGAGCAGCGGAAAACCTGAAAGAGACAACTTAATAATGTTAATGAGATGAATGAGAAAAAATGCACAGCCACCTTAACATCTTTATACTGGTTTAGAAGACTATAGAGTGTATACAACTAGTTTTTTGGTTTTTGTTTGGAGGGTGGTTTAACCAATGTGCGAATCCATATAGCTGCTTTTAACAAATCACCTGGGGGAAGGTACAAATAAGTTTGGGTAGATTTTTAACTAGAACTTTTAATTTTGTCCGGGCCCACTCTTTTCAATTTCCAACTGCCAAGGTATTTTTAATGCACTCGACACTGAACACAGGAGTCCGATCTCACTACCCAGCTATCAGGATAAATTTTACCAGAAGATCCACATGAAAAAAATAATTTAAAGCTTTAGTCAAAAAACGAGAGGTAGTAAGAGTTTATAACAAGGATGGGTGATGATAATACCCTTAAAAAATTATGGCATTTGCATTGAAAGATAAATTGACAGAATACAAGCCAACTCATCCCGACTATTCAAGATACTACAGGTGACGCCCTTCTGACAACAGGCGAAGACAAGGTTCTTTGATTTTTTAAAATTATTATGTTGCCGAAACAGACAAAGGGGATATAGATGTATGCCAGAAAATTAGGAAATTTTCTAAGACGCTGTCAACAAGGAAAAGGATTATGTAAACATGATAACAGGCACAGAGGTGACACATATTTTACACCCCAACAAGAACACTGTCCCAGGTCCTGATGGAATATTGTATTGCCACATCAGACAGCTGGTCGAGGCAGAGATTAGAAATGTGAAGGATTTCTATACCCCCATAGAGAAGGCATCAGTGATTGAAGACTGGGTCAATAGCTATCTGTAACCATGCCCCAAGCCTGACAAGGATTCCATGCTCCATAACATCTATAGAATCATCACTCTACAGAACGTCTATGGCAAGCTGCTTGAGACAATAGATGCCAGAAAAATGATGTCCTCCCTAGAACGTGACCACATTCTACCTGTTACACTTCGCAGTTACAGACCAATGAAGGAGACCTGGGTTAATTCCGGGACATTTGCATATGATGTGTATGAGGTATCCAAGTTCAGACAGGAAACAGTTGCAGTCGCTCTCAACCTGGAGGATACATATAACCAGGCTGACTTTGGGACTGATGTGCTGTTTGAAGCAGTGTGAAATCAAGATATGGCTGGTGAGGTGGACATCAGCTGCCCTGACAAAGAGAACAGTTGCACTCAAATTGGGATCTTGGACATTAAAACCGATGTGAATATGCCCAGGAATGCCACAAGGACTATCATAGGTGCTGTTCAAAATCCAAAACAATAAAGATAGCCAACATTCAACGAAAATGGCCAGAGCTAACACTACCATTTGCAGATGACATCCCGATGTTCAGAACATAAGCATGAGATGGTCAAAGACATCCAAGAGACCTTACAAGGCCTGTAAGATGTGGTGGTCTTTGAACAACTCTATAGTGAATGCTGTCCCCCTGACAATGTACCAGTTACAGGTTGAAATTCCTTGGAGTAACTTTTGATCGTAGCCTCTCATACCCCATCAACTAGACCATACAGAGATGTGAGTGAGGCATGGTTAATATGCACCAATGGATTATTGCTACACAGTGAGATATCTAGTTGGGGGCTAGAGTGAGAGGTCAGGTTGTTGCTGAGCAGAGTGGGACATACAGAACAACAACCTGGGGTATAAGAATGGAGATGGAAGCAATGATTGAAGTCCTGATGGGGCTGAGGCCTCTTTAACAGGGGCAGTGATCATATCCTTACTTGGGAAGGTACAGAAGGTCTGGCTAACGCATGAGTGGATGGCAGCTGTAAAGGCCTGACACTTATAGGGGTTGGTCATGCTGAGGTTCTGGGCAACAAAAGCAGACATCATGGCTTCACAAGCACAAATTATTGGTAACTAGATATGGATAGGAGTGACACTTTGAAGTCTATCAATGACTGCCTGTTGGATGATGACACCACAATGGATGAATTAGCAATTCCCTGACTGCAGAACTTTGAAATAGAATGTGATTTGTGCAGACTGGGGTGCAAAAGAGCATGAAGCAGAATAATGCACAACCAATGAGCTGCAGGAACCATCAGAATCTACACCCTTCACTAGTTTTGAGATAGGATTAGCTCCCATGCATATGCCTGGAGTGCAGTGAAATCGATTCTTATGAACAGAAAGTTATATACTGAAAAACATTTCTCTAACTGGTAACAATTTTTCTGAAGATTATTTAATGAACAGATTGTTCTTCTCACAGGTAGTTAGTTAGCTGTTCTCACAGGTAGTTAGTTAGCTCCTCTCACAGGTAGTTAGCTCTTCTCACAGGTAGTTAGTTAGCTCTTCTCACAGGTAGTTAGTTAGCTCTTCTCACAGGTAGTTAGTTAGCTCTTCTCACAGGTAGTTAGTTAGCTCTTCTCACAGGTAGTTAGTTAGCTCTTCTCACAGGTAGTATAACATTTGTATGATGATGATATAACTCCTTTAGCTGAGAGTTGGCAGCTTTTGACAGCCCAATGCCTCCCGGACAAAAGCACACGTCATCATCAATTGTTGCAGTGATGTGCAAAGTGTGTTGTGTATGGTGGGGTGTGGTGGGAGCAGCAGGTTCCGCAGATCGGCCAGCCCTGGGCACAAATTCAGACGGTGCTCGACTGACTCCTCGTGGTCGTGGCAGAATCTGCAATTTGGTTCATGTAGTAGGTCTAATCTATGCAGATGTTTGTTGAGAGGGGCATGGTCTGTTCTCAGTTTGAAGATCAAACTCTGGTCTTTCCATTTCAGTTTCTTGACTGGATCCTGGGGATCTGGTTTTGCTTAGTGTTTGAAATATATTCGACATGTCTGGGATGTGGCCCACTGATCTAGCCACTCCTGTCTATAGTTATTTTTCAGGATTTGCTTGCAGGTAAACACTGCATAAAACTTAACCAAAATTTAAATCGTTATCATAAAAATATATTTCTGACATCACCTAATTTCTTAAAACTGCTTTGACATTTTACTTACTTAGTCACTCATCTAATGTCACTAATGGCATTGAAGTCTAAAGTCTTTTTATCTCTTCTTGTTGCTAGAAATAGTTTCTATAGGATGGGATAGCCAGTTAATCCTTACTTGGTAGGCTGCAGTGTTATTATTATTAACTCCCCTTTCTGGCCTCGGTAATTTACGTTTTCAAGTTTAGAAGAATTTTATTATATAAGATACAACATTCAACAGCAAGATTAAATCTGTTGAGCAGTGGGAGATATAACTATAAGTTTAGTGAATGAAATTGAAAGTGTCAGTAAAATATAAGCAGATAGATCTATTGACAGCACAGGTAAGTAAAGTAGATCCTAGAAATGCAACAGGAAGTATATTTCAATTTTATAATCACGGTAAGGCCAGTAAAGATGCAGAATCATCCACCTTTGGCTTATTCACGTATTGTCACACTTCAGTAAATTTCAAATTCCATTCACTATGATTATGATTCACAAAACTAGACTAGCCTATGAATTATAAGAAATAAAAAAGTGTAGATCTATAATTCTTCCAATAGACGATGTAAGCATTTTCTGTTAACAATGTGAATGAATAAATTAAACTGTATGAGTGTATGTGTGCAGTACATCGTATATTAAATTATTGTCATCCACTGATTCCACTAGTCAATTCAATGGCAATTGAATCGGCCGTGATGACTCAACTGAGTCGAGTCACAGTGACAGATCTTTCGAACCACTTGTTTCAATATAATCAGTCACGATCAGTTGAGGTTTTGGGACATGTCTAGCAGACATTGTCCCTATATTATGTCAAACGGTAATTGCTCCTACTACTACTGTACTTCACATAGCTTCTTGTGGCATGGTCATGATAAACAAGCCCGTGATTTGTTGATATCAGCTACTTGAAGTAAGACGATCAATATAATTTATTTCAGCTCTAAATAGCTAATAACTAATGATGCATAGAGAATAAAACTTACGGTCTTTTTCATGAGAATATCCAATCACAACAAAATAATCGGCTAGGCGAGACATCGCCAAATTTAGGAAGCCGTTTACCAGAGCTCCATCGGTGCTTTAGTTTCTCCAGGTAAAGAAATCGCCGCCATTTTGAATATCGAAAACATTACCTTCATTTGTGGTTTTCCTCGAAAAATGGCGAAAATAATAATCCGATTTCGATTACGAAAATCAGGAAATATTTTTAGGGGTTTTCCTTGCCTGAAATTTCATGGGAAAATAGGGAGACGCTTGTACATAGCGATGCAGAAACTGAATAATATGCCAAATGTGTGGCACAATACTCATTATCATAGACGTTACAGTTTCTGTAGACCATGCTAGAGAGGCCCTGTGAGTAGCCTCTCTAGGGCGCAAGCCTGGGCGCTGAATATGGAGACCCTGTGCTGCCCAAACTGCAGGATTCCCATCTCGGCCTCATTGGTGTAATACAAAGAAATGGAAAGCATGACGATTTGGCACCAGCTCAGCTGCAGGAGCTGCTGGAATAAGTTCGCAATTTTGAAACCATCCGCCTTAGGTGCTACAACTCCAGATTTTTTGTCTGGGCTTACTCCCGTAGACCTACCCTCTCTCGAGGTTTCCACAAGGCAGTGGAGTCGTTGCCCGCAGATGCTAGTTACTCGAGACATGCGATGGTACTCGCATTGTCCCTGGCACTTGTGTGTTTTAAATCCGAGTTCCCCAATACTAACAAAGAATTAAACTTGAAGATCCTCAGAACAAGCGTATTCCTGGTGGCAATGTATGGATGCGAGACGTGCACCATCACACAAATATTTTTTTAAAAAAGATACTGTCTTTCTAGACAAAATGCTGCAGGAAAGTCCTCAAAATACCTTGGGTAAAGAAAATAACAAATAGAGCCATCCTGCAAGGTCTGAATGTCGAAGAGAACTACATATAAACCACGTTATGTCTCGGAAACGAAGTGTTTCGGTCACATCAAGCGTCATGGCGGACTGGAGAAAAACAATTCTGGAGAACATTGTTGCCGGAGGACGAATCAGAAATCGACCAAGACGTCGGTGGACACAAGACATCAAGAACTTCCTGAACATGAAGCTGGAGCAGGCGAGTAGACTGACTGCTGATCGAGATTCCTATCGAATAACTGTGATAACAGCGACGTTCTGTCAAGGACATGCTACACAGTTATTAACTTAACGTCTTTCCACTTGTTTAATAGACTCCGCAGAGTCTGTATACAGCCAATTTATTTGACTTGCCCTTGATCTAAAAACTATGCCCATCCAATCTTCTTGAATGCATTAATTGACTCAGTCTTCTAAACAAGTATAAAGACGCTAAGTTTTTTTCTACAGTTTTATGTGCCAATTCATTCCAAGCATTCACCACTCTCTGACTAAAAAAATATTTTCTAATATATGTTATGCCAGTTGTCATGACTTATGTAAGTCTGAAATGTTTGTCACCATCCTTGTCTGTCTGTCTGCCTCTCTCTCTTTATATATATATATATATATATATATATATATATATATATATATATATATATATATATATATATATATATATATATCTCTATCTCTTGTGGAGAGATTGATAATCTATTTACAAGTTTAGAAGAGAGATCTATTACACTCAGGCCGTTAAACTGGGGAGGACCCCTGCTGATTTGTTTCATTAACCCACCCCCAGCCTTCCCAACCCTCACGACCCTTCTTCTTCTACTCGTCTCCAATACTTGGGAAACTGAGAAGCTAGTCCGGTCAGAAACAGCATGCTGACCAGGACGTAGTGTCAGAGTCAGGCACAACATACTGACCAGGACCATTATCTCTCTTTCATTAAGTGTTCCTTGGACACAGGTTAATTTAAATGCAGTCTGGCTGATGAGGTCTTGATCGACGTGATGCCCGTAGTAGTGAGCGCCACGTAGATGAAGCCAAGCATAGTACAACCGATAGAGGACCGAGGTCCACCTTCATTAGCACGCTCTGAATGTGACAACCCGTCACGTCACGCCTCTTTCAGGGCGCACAAAAAAAGTAAACTTATTTATTGCGGGTATTAAACAACAACAAGAAATCCAATACTTTTCTCCCCTTACACTTTACCCAGAGAATGATGTTGATGAGCAGTTCAGTTTCTTCCTTACTCTAATTGAAATACAGCGCATGTTAATATATATATATATATATATATATATATATATATATATATATATATATATATATATATATATATATATATATATACATTTTCAGTCAAGCATCTGGCCCAACCGGTCGCTTAGACAGACTGGGTCTACTATCAGTTAAGTTGACCATTTTTTCCTTATATGTTGATTTGTTAGTTCAGTATTGTTGTCCCTGATGAAGGCCTATTGGTCGTAACGTAGGTTTTGTTTGTGTTCTCGTCTCGGTGCGGAATCTGACCATACCCATTTTTAAATTTTGATTAAACTCAACCTCAACTTTGGCATTTTTGTTCTTGTTATTTTCCCATCAACAAGACAGAATCGCATGACGATGTCGCCATCATTAAATGCGATGGGCAGCTAATTTTAAAAAAAAATTTTCTTTACATTTGTAGTGGGCTTATGGTGCACATAGTTTTATTAAGTTGTAATTGTAATTACCTCATTATTTGAGCAACTTCATTGTCTCAGTAAGATTAATGTAATCTTAAGCTTGTTTGATGAAATCTCTTGTATGACGTGTATATCCGGTTCAAGATGGCGCCACACTTTTGAATCTCCATTAGCGAGGACCAAACCACCACGCATATCCCATTCTTGAAGATTACTTTTCAGCAGAAGATTTCTTGCTTCCTGATGCGCTGTGTATTTCTCTTCAAGATCTTCAGCAAATGTACCCAGTACTTCCTTTATTCTTTCATAGCCAGATCTAGGTGTGTCTGTTTGATTATAAGCTTGCCTTTCTAGATTCTACTGGCGGAGGTACGCTCCCTAACTTTCCACCCCAGACAGTAGACCTTTTAGGCGATATTAGGACGTATTGGTCAGTGTATCTGTTTATAATGTAGACGTATTGGACACAGTGTATGGACACGATTGTGTGTATCTGTTTGTAATGTGGATGTATTTGACAATGTATGGATGCATGTGTGTATCTGTTTGTAATGTGGACGTATTGGACAGTGTATAAATGCATGTGTGTATCTGTTTGTAATGTGGACGTATTGAACAGTGTATGGATACGTGTGTGTATCTGTTTGTAATGTGGGCGTATTGGGCAGTGTATAAATGCATGTGTGTATCTGTTTGTAATGTGGACGTATTGAACAGTGTATGGATACGTGTGTGTATCTGTTTGTAATGTGGAAGTATTGGACAGTGTATGGATACGTGTGTGTATCTGTTTGTAATGTGGGCGTATTGGACAGTTTATGGATACGTGTGTGTATCTGTTTGTAATGTGATGTTCTACTATGACAGTTTTGCAGTACAGTAGTTTTGATAATCGTTTCTGTTTGTGGAGAAATAGTCATACGGATAAACATTTCCGTCTTGGCCAGTAAAACTGGCACACAGTGATTTCGAAACCGATATATTGAAAGATGACAATGTCGCGCGCCAGGGCCGCATTCCACCAAAACTGTTGAAATATGACGATACAGACTAAGACTTTCCCTTTATTTATCATTGTATCGCCATGCCTTCCTCTATTCGCTAGTTCATTATTGTTATAGTCCGTTGTCCCCGATAAAGGCCTATTGGTCCTAACGTAGGTTTCTTTTTTGTGTTTTCGTCTCGGTGCGGTACCTGACCATACCGACTTTTAAATATTTTTTTTCACCTTATTTTTCCCAATTATTCTTACCAACTATTTACAAGCCTGGACCACATATAAGATTCCTGCTGAATGGCGCAAATGAGTTATATCACTGTTCAAAGGGAAGGAACCGTGAACGAAATGCAGCAGCTACAGGCCATTCATACTGCTGTCACTGGTAAGGATTTTGCCCACGTACTTCTCTAGATATTTGAAACCTCTACTGAAGCGAAATCAACGCCCATAACAGCCAGTTTTCTCCGCTTGTTGTTCCACCACTTACGCAATCCTTACACTTCACTTCCTCTCTACAATTGACTATATTTGCGCTGTGCTTTTCCCACCAGAAGACAAAAATACTCTGTGTAACTCAGCACTGCGACTCTACCTCGAAGAACTGTGCACATATCTGCACTGGATCACCCATCTGTAACAAAGTATGACGTCATTTGCTGTCAGGTTGGACACGTTCATTTTTCAGACGTTTTGTAAAGCTAAACGTATACTTGTGTCTATTTGTAGGCGTACACATACACTATGTCTGTCACAGACCCCAAGATTAAAAATCGCGACCAAAACTAAATATCGGCACAGCGGTAGTAAATTTATGAAAAACACAGGGCTCACTTTTGGGAACAATTTTGTTCTTGATATATATAAATGATTTGGACATTGATATCGGATCCTTGATTGCAAAATTTGCCGATGACACAAAACTATGCAGCAGTGTCTCATCTAAAGCAGAAGTATATATATTGAGATCGGATTTAGATAAAATTCGAGAATGGTCTGTGAGCTGGCAAATGGAGTTTAATGTAGATAAACGTACAGTCATCCACATATATAGATTCAATATAGAACATAATTACAGAGAACAATATTAGAATGATAGAAAAAGAAAGGGACCTAGGGGTTATAAAAGATCATACAGGTAAAGCGAGTGAGCAAGTCCAGGTAGCAGTGAAAAAACAAATGCAATGTTAGGTATGATAAAAAGAAATATTAAACAAAGGAACAAGGAAGTGATTGTCGAACTGTATAAATCATTAGTTAGACCTGCATTGGAGTACTGTGTACAGGTGTGAAGGCTTTATCGTAAAGGGGATATAAACATACAGGAAAGGATACAAAAAAGAGCGACACAGATGATAGTGCAATTCCAGAGTTACAGTTATGACAAAAGACTAAAAAAAAAACCCGGCCTACAGTGTCTAGAAAAGAGAAGATATCGAGGGGACTTAATACAGATTTATAAGATAATCAAATGAACGGAACATTAGGCTATAACAAGTTTTTTCAAATGCAACCACCTACAAGTACAAGAGGGCATAGCTACAAATAAAGTAAGATCTAGATTAGATATTAGGAAATAATCTATTTAGTCAGAGATTTGTGAATGATTGGAATGCATTACCACAGGAAGCAGTAGAGGCAGGGACAATTAATGCATTTAAGAATAGATTGAATGTTCATAGCTTGTAGAGCAAGGAAATGTAAATGTAACTGGTTGTGTACAGATTCTGCAGTCTTCTAAACGAGTATAAAGACATAAAGCTAAGTTAAATTGGTTAAACTGACTGCCTTTGTTTGATTGTTTTTCATTTATATTTATTTTAAACCACCCTGTTATGGTGGTAGCCCCTTTCAGTCAAGCCTGAATACAGGATGATATGACTTGGATCGGTTAAAACAAAAATGTATAAGCTGGTTTTTTGGTGTCTTTCTCATTGCGGCGTTTTCCTGTAACTTCTCTGTGATGCAAGAGCTTCTCTTATCTTAACTTACCATCTTTATTCTGGTTTGGAGGGCTCTACAGAGTCTGTATACAACCAGTTTATTCCACTCCACCGATACTAAAAATGACTGATCATGTAATCTATTTTTGGATGTGCAACTGACCCTGCCTCCATCACATCCTGTGGCAATGCATTCAAAGCATTCACCACTCTCTGACTAAAAAAATATTTCCTTAATATATAATCTGGACCTGCCTTTAAATAATTTGAAGCTATGCCCTATTGTTCTTGTAGGTAGTTGTACTTTTAAAAACGAGGTATAGTCTAATGTATCGTTTCCGTTGCAAAATACATGATGGTCATAATGAAAATAGGGCGCATGAAAAAATTCAAGTTGTTAGGTTTATGAAGTATTAAAATAATATATAACTTCAAACGGCACGTATTTCTGAACGCACTATAGATTATACAGGGACCCAAAGAGCTCCGGGCCTCTGGGCTTAAGTCTACTAAGCCTAAAGGCTGATTAAGCTCTGATTGCACTTATGCGTCAGTCTTACGAAATTCTTTTTTTGTTGATTTGTAAATTCTTCTGCTTCTTCTTCTATCAACTGATGATATGCTTCTAGTCTTGTGAGGTTCACGAAAGAAACTGTACGTTTCAGGTTTTCGCCGGTCCCCCATAGCTTTTCGAGCATGGTCGCTCCCCCAGGCCTGCTGTCTCTCTTTGGTCTCTATATGTAGGGCAGTCCTGCATAATATGTTTTGGTATTTGCTTAAATGCTCCACAATCGCACGTGGCGGTGTCTCTGAGACCAACTCTGTTGAGGTGGGCATTGAATCTGCAATGTCCCGTTCTGAGTCTGAAGATCTTTGTCTGCCCATCTCTGCCAAGTTTGTATATGCTGTCATATTCTGGATTGTTCTCCTTGTGCTGTTCTTTCCATTCTGTATTTATGGATCGTTTGATGAGTGTCTTTACTTCTTTATAGCTCTGTGGATGGTGAGTCTGTGTGCCGCAATTTCCAGCTTTTGCGAGCTCATCTACTTTCTCGTTTCTAAGGATCTCATAGTGGGCCGGAATCCACACTGTAGGACTAGATCTGTTTTTTTAGACAGTAATCCGGTGTATTTTATTACGTGTGAGAGTCTATCTTGTTTGGGGCTTAAGATGGCTTGGAGTACACTCCTGGAGTCTGCTAAAATAACCGCTTTCCTTGTAGTTATGTTTTCGCTGATAAGAATCTGAGTTGCTGCATGAACAGCTCTTGCTTCAGCTCTGAAATTGGTACAAGTCCCTCCTGCTGGTATGGAGCAATTTTCTATGTCGCCATTGGGATGTGGGATGTAGATTCCACTGCCTCCCCTTTTATTGCTCATCGAGACCGATCCATTTGTGTACACGTGTGTCCAAGAGTTGCTAGGGTACTGTCTCTTGAGCTCTTAAAGAACGTGGACTTTTTTTGTTCGGTTGCTGACTGCTCACTTTTCTTCGTTAACCCTGCAACAATTGCAGGACATCATTTGTGACGGACCCAAATTAACAATTATAACATGGGCATAATGGGATTGCGTGGCCCAAGGTGGAAACGGATGGAGAGGAATATATAGAGCACATAGTAAGTGTTGCTGTCCTCGCGACATGGGAAAGATGGCGTACGCGAATGTAACAGTGGTTGCTAATGCTAACAAAAAGAGACACAGAAGACACTCATAGATTGAGAGGCAATGGGACTTAGAATAAAATGAGATACACTGATATCTGCCGTTAAGAAGATACATATTGTCCACTGTTACGCACCAACTGTGAAATTGAATGTTTTTGTGTGTGTGTGTTTTTTTTTTGCGTTCCCCTTATTTTTATAATTCCCAAGGCAGTGTGCGTTGCACTGTGGTTTTTATTTTGCGCCTGTCGACCCAGTGCATAAAGAGCGATAAAACCGATAGTGGTTTCCGGAATTATAATTATCTAAGTTAACTTAACTGAACTTAACGTATTTATACTGGTTTAGAAGATTCTTCAGAGTCTATATATAGCGAGTATCTTAATAGACTCAAACACTAGAGCTAAGTAGACCCGCAGCCAGTTATGAGCCATCTATAGCTGATATAAACAAATCACTTGAGGGAAGGTGCAAATAACTTGGGTAGATTTTTAATTTGAATTTTGTTTGTGTAGGCAGCGGCCGTTAAGACTACTTTTTTCGATTTCCAACTGCCAATGAATTGTTAAAGTGCTCGACACTAAACACGGGAGTCCGATCTCACTACCTAGAGAAAAGGGACATTTTTACCAGAAGATCCACATGAAAACAATACCAATCTCCCCTGTGATTCGAACCTGCAATCTCCGGCACACGAGGCGAACACCTTACTTGAAGATCAATGAGAAAAGACTCAGAAATTCCGGCCTACAATGTCTAGAGAAGAGAAGAATTCGAGGTGACTTAATAACGGTTTACAAGTTAATCAATTGAAATGGCAAATTAGAGTATTGGAAGTTTTGTTCTCCAAAATACAGTAGCATACAAAAACAAAAGGGAACACCCTCAAAGAAACGAAACAAAGGTTCAGACTAGATACAAGGAATAAGACACATTTTTTAGTCAGAGAGTGGTAAATACTTGTAATGCATTGCTAGCAAATAGTGGAGACAGGGTCAATTAATGCATTCAAAAAAAGGATGTATGCACATAGATATTTTTAGATCAAGTGTGGCAAAATAAACTGGCTGTTTACAAAGTCTGCAGAGTCTTCTAAGCCAGTATAAAGGCGTACAGTTAAGTTAAAGTCAGTTCTTCTAAACCAGTATAAAGGCGTACAGTTAAGTTAAGCTCAGTTCTTCTAAACCAGTATAACGGCGAACAGTTAAGTTAAGGTCAGTTCTTCTAAGCCAGTATAAAGGCGTACAGTTAAGTTAAAGTCAGTTCTTCAAAACCAGTATAAAGGCGTACAGTTAAGTTAAGCTCAGTTCTTCTAAACCAGTTTAAAGGCGTACAGTTAAGTTAAGCTCAGTTCTTCTAAACCAGTATAAAGGCGTACAGTTAAGTTAAGGTCAGTTTTTCTAAACCAATATAAAGGCGTACAGTTAAGTTAAGGTCAGTTCTTCTAAACCCGTATAAAGGCGTACAGTTAAGTTAAGATCAGTTCTTCTAAACCAGTATAAAGGCGTACAGTTAAGTTAAGGTCAGTTCTTCTAAACCAGTATAAAGGCGTACAGTTAAGTTAAGCTCAGTTATTCTAAACCAGTATAAAGGCGTACAGTTAAGTTAAGCTCAGTTCTTCTAAACCAGTATAAAGGCGTACAGTTAAGTTAAGCTCAGTTCTTCTAAACCAGTATAAAGGCGTACAGTTAAGTTAAGCTCAGTTCTTCTAAACCAGTATAAAGGCGTACAGTTAAGTTAAGCTCAGTTCTTCTGAACCAGTATAAAGGCGTACAGTTAAGTTAAGCTCAGTTTTTCTAAATCAGTATAAAGGCGTACATTTAAGTTAAGCTCAGTTTACAATTCCAACGTACCAAGTTCCCATCAGGTCGCGTACACAATTTGACAAGCCGGGCATGTTAGGGCTTTTTCACGGTATAACTGATCCTTCCAATCGACCCAGCTGCAATAGGGGAACTAACAAAATCTGGGGAAAATTTAGTGGCCTCGCCGGGAGCTACGGAGTTTATACTCTGTCGTTGGCGTCTTCAGCGATGACAGGGACTGCGCACATACAAGGGAGACAAGGTGCAATGAAAGGGACTGTGCACATATTCAGGCGTCTAGGTGCAATGAAAGGTACTGTGCACTTATAGGAGTTCCTAGGTGCAATGAAAGGTACCGTGCACATATTCAGGCGCCTAGGTGCAATGAAAGGTACTGTGCACTTATAGGAGTTCCTAGGTGCAATGAAAGGGACTGTGCACATATGCAGGCGCCTAGGGGCAGTAATGTGAGTCCCATAAACCACAATCCATTTCAAATAGCAAGAAGGCTTAATGAGCGAGTGATTCCATGAATGCATAGAACTGGATATACTTATTCACTTACCTAGTCGCTCCTCTTCTACCGTGAGGTGTAGGGGTCTGCCAGAGAGAAAGTTATACTGTTGTATCCGCTGCATTCTCATGGCCTCTTTCCAATCCATCCCCTGGTCACTTAGGGACTGTTGAATGTTGTCTTCCCAATGTACTTTGGGACGTCCTAAGAGTCTGCGTCTTTGACTTTGTTGTCTCTCATGACCGACTTGGAATCCGATCCTCTTCCATTCTACAGACATGGCCAAACCATTGCAGTTGGGACTGTTCCACTTGCGTTTGGAGGGGTTGGGCTTCGAGATTGTTACATATTGTCTGGTTACAGATCTTGTCCCTTTTCGTCACCTGAACCGCCTTTCTTAGGTACCTCATTTCTGAAATTTGTAGTTGCCTTTCTTGGGCTGTGGTCATTGCACATGACTCACATCCACATGTCAGGACAGGCACATAGGTCGAACGATATACATCCATCTTTGTTTTCCAGCTTATTTTTCATTTGCGGAAGAATCCTCTGTTTAGTGCATGGAAAAGTCTACCAACTGCTGCCTTCGTTGTGCGGTTAACTCTTCTTTGATTCCTTCCTTGCTGTCTATTAACACTCTTAGACAATTGAAGTGATGATTATAGGACAGGCCAAAGCGTAATGTAAATATATGATACGATTTTGATTCAGACCAAACAAACATGCTTTGTCATAACTTCTATCATCTGTATTTGATTTTTGGAGAAAAATATTTAATAAAAGATATTTAGACACATCCATATCACTCAACATATGAGTTTAAGTCACATACATATCATTCAACATATGAGTTTTAGTCACTGCCATATAATTCAACATACGTTCTTTAGTCACAGCCATAAAATTCAACATTTGAGTTTTAGTCACAGCCATATAAATCAACATACGAGTTTTAGTCACATCCATATAATTCAACAAATGAGTTTTAGTCACAGCCATGTAAATCAACATACGAGTTTTAGTCACAGCCATATAATTCAACATACGAGTTTTAGTCACTGCCATATAATTCAACATACGCGTTTTAGTCACAGCCATATAAATCAACAAGCAAGCAGCCAGCTTTGAGTTCTATCAGCTCATCGATTGCTGCATTATCAACCCCAAATTAGATGTGGTTACGCCGAAAGGTATAATCAGATTGCAAGTAAAGATGAATTACTTAGGTAACAATATTAGTAGCATAACAGGATCACAGTATGGCAATGATATCTCTTTTATAAATGGGGAAATGGTAATACATTGTGTCATAAGTAGGCACATATCATATACATGCTGTCAAAAGTAGGCTTATAACACATACATGGTGGCATTAGTTGGCATATAACACATACATGGTGACAAAGTAGGCACATATCACATACATGGTGTCATAAGTAGACACATAACACATACATGGTGGCATAAGTAGATACATAACACATACATGGTGGCATAAGTAAGCACATGTCACATTCATGGTGTCATTAGTTGGTATATACCACATACATCGTGTTATTAGTTGGCATATAGCACATACAAGGTGTCATTAGTTGGCATATAGCACGTGTCAGCTAGCTAGATGGAACCCAACATAAGAGCAACGGTTGGTGATACGAGTAAGTGATTATCATAATATAAAACACAACAGTAATAAATCAACAGAAATAAACCAACGGATTTCTATATCTCACTTCTCGCAAGTATTCTAGTTTCGCTTTCTACCATTTCTTTGCCATTTTATTGAAAGATTTAGCCGACAGTTTAGTAGTAAATTAATTATTTTGTTTTAATTGAACCATAAGTCTATCAGTTTAAATTCTCAGATAGTTACGTCCCTTGCATTATTCCGCTTGCCATGCCTGTGTAAGTTTCGGACAACACTTCAAACTGAAAATATAACTTATAACAGAGAACATACGGTATAACAGATCATTAACGTTAAGGTCAATTGTACTTACATCATCATTTAATGTATAACGCATCATTTGTAGATCTTGTATCATTTACAACAGGCAACGGATAATAGTTAATGAGCATTCAATGTATACATGACGTAACTTTAAGACATTTCTTTAACTTAACTTAGCCTGACTTAATTTAACTTAAAATTCACTTAACCACTTGACTAGATTTGTCTTGACTTGACTTGAAATAATTAATTTAAACTTAATTTAAGTTACGTTTAACTTGACTTGACTTGAATTGAATTTAACGTGACTTGACTAGACTAGACTAGATTAGACTAGACTAGACTAGACTAGACTAGACTTAATTTAACTTAACTTAGATTAGCTTAATTTAACTTTTAACTTAATTTAACTTGACTTGACTTGATTTAGTTTAACTTAACTTAACTTGACATGACTTGACTAACTTAATTCTACTTAACTTAACTTAACCCCTTTATACTGGTTTATAAGACTCTATACAACCAATATCTTGGAGGTGGTTAACCGATGTGCTAGTCAATCTTAATAAACTTAAACACTAGAGCAAAGTAGACCACAAGCCTGTTAGACGCCATCTATGCTGCTTTTAACAAACCACTTAACCATGGCCGGTGCTATGTCTTATCACATAGTTAATCGCCTCTTACGACATGTTCTCTGTGAGACAGTGGTGCTTTTCTTGTCTTTGTCACACACAAAAACCCCGCCATTCTCTTCTAATCTAGGGAAAACAAGTAATTCGCTCTTCCATCTCCAGTCTGATATTGTAAGTATTGTTTCTTTGTTCCTGGTTAGGATAAATCTGCTAGGCTTGTTGAGTTACAAAGTTGGTACTTTTGTCTGAATGTTTGTTATGTCATTGATCTCTACAGGATATCAAACGGATTCGTGAAGGTCGCTGTATAAATTCCTTCTCTGGGATACGTCTGGTTCGTGAAGGTCGCTGTATCAATCCCTTCTCTGGGATGCGTCTGGTTCATGAAGGTTGATGTAATGTTCATCTCTTTTGAATAAACATTGTTCATGAAAATTTCATTTTCAGCCTTCTCTCTTGGATAAACCTGGTTCATGAAATTCGCAGTGTCATTCTTTTCTCCATGATAAACCTGGTTCATGAAAATTACATTTTCAGTCTTCTCTCTATGATAAACCTGGTTCATGAAATTCGCAGTGTCATTCTTCTCTCTATGATAAACCTGGTTCATGAAATTCGCAGTGTCATTCTTCTCTCTATGATAAACCTGGTTCATGAAATTCGCAGTGTCATTCTTCTCTCTATGATAAACCTGGTTCCTGAAGTTCGTTGTATCATTCCTCTATCAGGAATAAATCTGGTTCATGTAGTTCACTGTATCATTCTTCTCTCTAGAATAAATCTGGTTCATGAAGTTCGTTGTATCATTCCTCTCTCTAGAATAAATCTGGTTCATGAAGTTCGTTGTATCATTCCTCTCTCTAGAATAAATCTGGTTGATTAAGTTCCCTGTATCATTCTTTTTATCTATGATAAATCTTGTTCATAAAGTTCGCTATATCATTCCTCTCTCTAGGATATATTTAGTTCATGAAAGTAGCCCCGTGTGGGGATCACTATTTGATTAATATGTGTTTAGTTGATGCAAATTAATATATGTCTAGTTCATAAAATTCGCTGCATTTGGGGATCTATATTTGATAGCTCTATATGGCCGATGAAATTCATTTTATTTGGTGATCTTTGTTTGGTGATCGATATATCTAATTCATGAAAGTCACTGTATGTGGTTATCCCAATATGATCTTTATATAGATCGATATATCTAGTTCATGAAGCTCATATGTGGTAATCTCAACTAAATCGATATATCTAGTTCATGAAAGTCGTCTTTGCGGAAGTCAGTATGATCTTTACATATGTAGTTCATGAAAGTCGTCTTTAGTGAAGTCAATATGATCAATATGTCCAGTTCATTAAAGTCATATGTGGTTATCCCGGTGTGATCGATTTATCTTGTTTACGAAAGTCAATATATATGGTGATATCTATAGGATATTCCTGGTTAATAAAGGTTAGCGATATCAATCATCTATAAATGATTAACCTGTCTCAGTAGAAACTTAAAACTGAATAGTTATCATTTAGTCGAATGTATTTGTAATCTGAACAGAACACACATAGTAGGCCCACAAAGAAGATTAACAACACACCTACCTCGGAGTTACTTTTGATGATAGGCTGACTTGGAGACAACACGCCAACAAGGCAGCAAGAAAAGCCAGAAGGAAGTTAGCCATCCTGAGAAAACTAAGTGGAACCACATAGGGAGCCGGAGAGAAAATACTTAGAAGTGTTTACCAACAGGACATACGACCACATCTGGAATATGGATCCGCTGCCTGGTGTCCAGCATCAGATATTACATTGACAGAGTTAGATAAGATACAAAACCAGGAGCTAATGGTTATTACAGAGGCAATGAAATCAACGCCTCTAGTAGAGATGGAGAAACTAGGGAGGATGTAAGTACTAAGGGAACGTAGAGACACAAAGGTGCTAACACAGGCAGAAAAGTTCAACTGTATGCCGAGTCACCCAATGAAGGTTAGATTCCAGAACCTAGCAATGGGGCGATTGAAAAGAAGTAGCTTTGTACACCAAGCCAAACAACTTCGTAGACACGTCACAGAACTGCCTGAAATTGATATTCATTTAACAACTGTGCCAGAACAAACACCCTGGACAGAGCAACATAGACTATCAGAATGAGTCCAAATAACCATTCAGGGAATACTAGGCAATGAGGAACAGAACAGTGTAAAACGTAAGACAATTGCTCTCAGTTTCTTGGATGAAAAATATCCACAAGAACTATGGGTCCGAGTGTACACAGATGGGTCAGCACAGAATGCAGTAAAGAATGGAGGAGCAGGATATATAAAATACCAAAAATAACACTATGGAAACAGTTGCAGCACCAACAGGGAAATTCTGCCATAATTACAATGCAGAGATAAAAGCGATGCCATTGACGATGGACAAACAGCTGAACACCAACCTTGGCCCGTATCCTGGGGTATTTCTGACAAATACAAAATCAGTTCTCCAAGCACTATCATCCGGGAAGCTGTCGGATCTACAAGTTTTATTGTCAACATTGAGCAACCAGCGCAGAATCACGGTGCAGTGGATACCGTCTCAATAGGGAATACGAGGAGATGAGAGAGCTGACACACCGGCGAGGCAATGTGCTGCAGACGAGCAACCAGATGTACCAGGTACATACCATCAAAAGAAAAAGATGATAACATCAATGAGTGAGCTTCCAACACAAATACAAGATATCATAATATAAGCAGACAAGAGCAGCTTGTCATACTGCGCCTCAGAACGAGACACAACGGACTCCGCAGCCACATGTATACACAATTTAGGATTGACAGCTTAAGTATGTGTACATGTGGACCTGCGGAGCATATACTTCAGGACTGTCCAGAGTATGAGATAATGAGGCGGATATACTGGCCAAGAGAAACAACACTGGAAGGGATGGGCCTGTGTGTGAACTGCAGAAGACAGTAAGGTTCATACAAATGACAACTTTGCAGATGTAGACGTACTCCAAGTGAACGAAAAAAAGAAGAAGGCCCACAAAGTCGACTGTATCTGTAATCCAAACAGAACATATCTAGTAGGCCCACAAAGTGGACTGTATCTGTAATCTGAACAGAACATACCTAGTAAGCCCAGAAAGTCGACTGTATCTGTAATCTGAACAGAACATACCTAGTAGGCCCAGAAAGTCGACTGTATCTGTAATCTGAACAGAACATATCTAGTAGGCCCAGAAAGTCGACTGTATCTGTAATCTGAACAGAACAAACCTAGTAGGCCCAGAAAGTCGACTGTATCTGTAATCTGAACAGAACATACCTAGTAGGCCCAGAAAGTCGACTGTATCTGTAATCTGAACAGAACATACCTAGTAGGCCCAGAAAGTCGACTGTATCTGTAATCTGAACAGAACATACATAGTAGGCCCAGAAAGTCGACTGTATCTGTAATCTGAACAGAACATACCTAGTTTACCCACAACCGTGACACAAAGTCATAAATCTGTTGTAAATGTCAATGATCTCTATTGGTCTCTGTCTTCTGGGGCCAGGTGAGACATTCAATTCTTGTACATATGCGGGAATTTCTGTTCTGTTTATGACATTATTACGTTGATCCTCAGTGGAATCTAGTTCTTCTTCTCTTGTGCCTTTTCCATTGTATTGAATGAAAACTTGTATACAAGTCGTCTCCCTTCAACTCTTTCTAGTATTCCTCTTCGGTAGTAATATCTGTGGAAACAGAATCAGTTATTAAATGACTTATGTGCGATATACTTGTAATCAATTTACATGACCGCCTCTAACTTAACTTAACGTCTTACAATCTACTTGGAGACTCGTTCTGTGTCCCATAACATCTTAAGTTCAACTCATGGGCACCGTTCATTTAATGTATAACTCGCCACCTTCCATCGAGATTGACACGTGTGGTGAATGTTTGAAAGTCGGCCTTACCATCCCATGAAATTTGGAACGTCAAGTTCTGAGAAATTATTTATTATTTGATCCGAATAATGATCTCGATTGCTTATGGATATTGAACATACGTCTGATTCCGACTTTTGACTCCAACACAGAACAAAGGAACTAGCAATGATATCGATTAATGACATTTAACACTTCATACTAATATATATCTTTATTAGGAATGCTTCATGTCATAGATAGATTAATTATGTGTCTTACCATCTGAAGATTTTAGTTTAATTTTACAGAATTTTATTTACAAAAAAAACAAAAACACTAAGCTATTTGACATATAGAGTTGCATCCCTTATCGTGGACTGTGGAAGTCCCAGTTTGGCACACTTAGCGTGGACTGTGGAAGTCCCAGTTTGGCACACTTAGCGTGGACAAGAAGGAGTTAACACAAGGGAAGACATCAACATATGCACGAAGCCAATTAGAAAAAAACAATCGATGACACAGTGTATCTCTGTCGTAAGCTTACCTCATGGCTCGGCCCAGCTTCTCGTAGGTCATGTTCTCATTATTCTTGCGTCTGCCCCATAACTTAGCGACAGCTTTGGATTGGACGAAACGAAAAATGCCATCAGGTTGGCTTTCCCATTTGAGATATCGAGGGTTATATCTTGGGTCCATCAATGTTTGGTAAATAAACTCCCACAGGTGTTGGTTTGTCACTGCAATATACATTTATCGATGTTAGATTTGTTATACTTAAATACTTTCCGTATCAAATCATCACGCCATACAGCATGCATACAGTATTCAGCGACATGGATAGGCTTGTGATTTGCCTCCTGCAAGTCGCACTTATTGCATGTTTCCTGGAGGTTGGGGCAGGTCATCAGGTGGTCTGGGTTCTGTATTGCGCCGCAGTCACATGTGTCATCATCTGTGTGTCCCCATCGCTTTCATATTCTTCTTGCACCGTGATACACCAGCTCGGAGTCTGTTCGGTGACTTCCATGTTGTGTATGATAGATGATGTCTGGGGGCAAGTTCCTCCCGAAGTTCCGCCTTTAGGGCCTGCATCAATTCGTGCCATCTCTCGATGTGGTGACTTTCAGGGTTTGTCTGTATGGGATGTGTTGATATGAGGAAGCTATATCTGGATTTGAGTCTTGTGCTCTGAACCTGATGTCCAAACATTGGGTGTCATGGGTCGTGTCCCTTGTACCTGATGTCCAAACATTGGGTGCCTTGGGTCGTGCTCCTGTTTTTCTCGTTCGATTTCTGCTGCGACGCTTCTTCAGGTCTCTGGTGGTGATATGCCAACTATGAGGTATATTTTATCCATAGCGGTTTGTTTTAGGCACCCTGATACATCCGACCCGACTTATTTAATGTTGTATCTACAAGTTTCGCATGGACAGATTTTTTTCCAGACTTGTGCAGCGTATTCAGCTACGACAGCGCAAGTGCCGATGTCCGAAGGACTGATGGATGTGCCCCCCATGTTGTGCCGGCCAATTTCCGGATGATTTTATTTCAGATCTAAATAAAAAGGGCCAAAATAGCAAGGATGTACATGATAGTTATGTCCTACTATGGAGCGTAGTAAACTGCGTAAAAGAGCAAAGTATGGTGTGTGTTTTATAATACACACAGAGAAGGAACAAGTAATCACAAATATAGAGTATGTATCAGACAAAATTATACGGCTACAACGTATAAAGCAGACGAAAAAACAACTGTCATTAAAGTATATGTTCCGTGTAATGACAGCTAGAGTGAGTAAAATAAAATGAAGTTCTTCGAGCAACGGTCTGATGTCTTAAATAGGGTGAATGAGAAGAAACGAGTTGATAGTGATGGGCGATTTCAACTGTAAAGTGGGGACAACATCGACACTGTAGACATGTCTTGGTACGTTTAGTAATTGTATTTCCATGGATCTCTGCGTGGTAGACACCTCACGTTCGTATGCAGTGTCGCGCACGTTAAAAACCCCTCGGAAGTTGGAAATCGAAAAAAGTAGGCCTATGCAGAATTCTCAATGATGTTTAAATTCTAGCCAATCTATTACGAGATCCTCGCCGGTGCTACGGAGCTCGTGCGTTGTGCTGAGATTCTCCAAAAATATGGAGAAGAACCGAGCACTTATTGGTTACACCGTGTGCAATGACGTTGATTCTTCGACTCAACTAAATTCAATTAGTCTACACCGACCATCACTTTGGGCATTATCATCACCTATGACTTTCCAATCAAGTCTGTAAGGGTCATAAAGCGCTATACACTAATTCCCTGAGCTGTGTGCGGGCCCACTGTTGGGAAAGCTAAAAGGTTTCAGATTGAAATAGGTATGCATTATGCTCCCTCTTCTATTCGGAGTGGCGATAGTCTGGGTTATGCGAACTTCCACACACAACGGACAGTTCAACATTAAGTGGACATATGATATACCAGTAGAGGACCTGGATGTCACAGATGACCTGGTACTCCTGAATTCTAATGTAGAAAAAGCGCAAGCGGAAGATAGACCAACTCTACTACATAGACAAACAGATTGGGTTTGAGATGAATGTCTCCAAAACTAAAACCCCCAATCTCACACCCACAAAGATCGATGTCCAGTTCAATGGCCAAGCGATACAGAATAAGTGAGAACCGATGTCCAGTTCAATGATCAAGCGAAACAGAATAAGTGAGAATCGATGTCGAGTTCAATGGTCAAGCGATACAGAATAAGTGAGAATCGATGTCGAGTTCAATGGTCAAGCGATACAGAATAAGTGAGAATCGATGTCCAGTTCAATGATCAAGCGATACAGAATAAGTGAGAATCGATGTCCAGTTCAATGATCAAGCGATACAGAATAAGTGAGAATCGATGTCCAGCTCAATGATCAAGCGATACAGAATGAGTGAGAATCGATGTCCAGCTCAATGATCAAGCGATACACAATACGTTGAGCATTTCACCTATTTATGCAGTCAAATGAAGCAAAATGGGGATGCTACACTGAAAATTATCACGAAAATCGCATTGGCTTCAAATGCCTTCAACCAATTAACGAATACATTGGAGAACCACAAGGCTGAGCAAACGTGTCAAGCGATTAATCATCATGTAGCATGTCCTTTATAGAACGTCGCTCCCATCACAGTCTGTCTGAAAGAAACTCGTTCCCTTGCCAAAACTCCAGCCTCCGCCACAGTCATACTCAGGCATTCCTGGATATCTTGGTGCCATCGTCTTCTTGGTCTACCCCTTCCTCTTTTGCCCGACACCATACCTTCCATCACTGTTCTCTCAAGACCGTTGTGTCTCTTGATGTGACCAAAATATTTGCATTTTCTAGCCCAAATGGAATTGATAAACCAGTTCTCCTCAATTCTCAACTCTTACCGAATGTCTACATTTGTTTTTTTTCTCTGTCCAGGGTTATCTGAGGATCTTTCTGTAACATTTTGACTCCAAGTTTTGGTAATTGTCTATGATTCGCAGCCATAAGCTGCGACAGGAAAAACACAGGCTCTCAAGACCTTTACTCTTATAATTTTGTTTGTGCTCTGCCAGAATTTCTTCAGGCTGTTCAGCTGTGTCAAGCTCAGGATTCTTAACTCTAACGTCATCTCAGTGCTCAGAAATTGTTGTAAAAGCTGGAAAATTACAAGCACTCTTGAAAATAAGTTGAATGAATTAGAAAATAAATATCTGAGACGTCCAGTGGGCTTTGGCTGGAAAGAAATCGTGACGACTGAGAAAATACAATTACAGTTCAACCTAAATTATGTTTATAATGTCATCTGGACGAAATTGTGAACGTACATCGGACACGTGCACCGGACACGTGCTGCGGATGGATAATGAAAGACTCCCGTTACAGGCGATTATGTGGAAACCTTACGGCAAAAGGAAGCGGGGTACTGTGAGAATGTTAAGTTCTGTCTTGTGCGTTGTCTTTGGCGCCTAAACTTAGATCACACCACATTTATGAATTGTCTTAAAATTGTCACAATCTCTCTCTTTCTCTCTCTCTGTCTCTGTCTGTCTGTCTGTCTGTCTCTCTCTCTCTCTCTCTCTCTAGCTCTTTACCGATCTCTCCACCTAGCACACAGAGACCTGGTGCACACACACTCTCACACACACACACATGAATATAATTTTATTTGCAATATGTAGCGATGCACGCCCAAATAATCAAATACTTCACATCCTAGCCACAATTCTGACTGATCCATGTGAAGGTATATACTTTATCAAATATACACAACATTCTTCTGAATAAATCTCACGAACTTTCTATGAGGTTATGCAGGCTAATAAAAGATACTTTTATACCGGCCGCCAGACATCGCACATTCTAATTAAGGATTTAGCTTAGTTATTTTTTTTCACGAACGATGTACGTCTCATGTCATCTCTGATATATATATATACGAAGCGTACTCAAACGAAACCGGACTTAGCTGCACCAAGTGAACATACGTACGATGCGCATGATGACGTTACTTCTCATGTACACAGCACGTACCAACCGTTAAGTTTGCAAAATAGCTTTATCCTCCGACTCATAGTTTCCTCAGCAGACCGTTGAAAACATGACGGATGTGATACGGAATCCGTCCAGAGTTGATCAGCGAGCGGTGATTCGGTTTCTAACAGCTGAAGGATGTCGACCAGTTGACATTCATCGCAGATTGCAGACGGTGTATGGTGACAAAATTGTGGTGAACGTAAGCTTCGGCGACGGTCTACCCGAATTGCTGCATCAATTTAGGCGATGGCATCTTCTGACGCAACAATATGCGCCTGACCTGGTCTCGGAAGATCTTTTGTTAACTCAGTTCAGTTCAGTTCAGTTCAGTTCATCCCGTAACCCATCAGGTTGTTGGGGCACACACGAAGACACTCCCAAAACCCACGCCATCCCTCTCTGTCTGTCGCACCTGTCGTATCTCACCGGGACGAAGGCCTGACCACTCAGTGATGTTTTCCACCCATCTCTTCCTTGGACGTCCTCGCCCTCTCTGTCCCAGTACAGAACCAAAGAGTATGGAGTTGGTAATTCCGTTGGATCTCGCGACGTGCCCGCACCAGGCCATCTTTCGTCTTTTGATAGCTGTGAACAGATCTTCAAAAGGACCAATAGCGTCTTCAACTCTCTGACGTATTTCTACGTTCGTGACACGATCTTTATATGTAACATTGAGGAGTTTTCTATAGCACCTCATTTCCATTGGATGTATTCTGCCCTGGATATCTGCTGTAATGGTCCAGGTCTCGCAGGCATACAGAAATATTGAGATCACAAAAGAGCGCATTAGTCTAACTTTTATGCCGAGGGCGAGCCGCTTGTCTTGCCATATAGGTTTCAGCCGAGTCAGTGCCGCTGTTGTTTGTGCTATTCTTGCAATTACCTTTGGCTGCGAACCCTCTTCACTGATCAATGATCCCAGCTATTTGAAACGGTTTACCATCTCAAGTTCCTGCCCATTTGCCTCTATTACATTTAAACCCTGCTATGTTATTGGTCATGAGCTTTGTTTTATCTGCATTTTTTTCCATACCAAAACTCATGCCGCTCTATCCAATCTACCAATCAACTCCTGGAGTTCCCTTTCTGTGCTTGCCAATAAATCAATATCATCAACAAAGCGGAAGTTTGTTAACTCACGTCCTTCTTTAAACATCGTTGTCCAGTTCTTCACTGTTGTCTGCGACACACTTTTGTTATCATACACTGCCTGCATGCTTCGAGTTTGAGAGGGGTTGAATCACCCTTCCAGTCGATTTTTACAACACTCTCTCAGTGTGGCAGTAGTACTATCCTTGTCTCTGGAAACTATCCCGTCATTCACTAAGATCAGAGTAATGTCCATTGTCTTTAGTTCTGTTACTGGATGATCTATATATGATGACTTACCTTTCTTGGCTTTACTCTCTCTACCGATATCAATATGACCTTTAACCTTACGTTGGCACGGTCGTCTTCTGGGTAGGTGCTCGGAAAGTGAGGTGGTAGAGACTTCAGAGAGACAACAGGAATCCTGGATGAAGGTGGTTCGAGGATACTGGCCGGGGTGTGTACCATGCTGGTATTGCTCTGGAGACAGAAATGTTTAAAGCTGAGATTAATGTTAAACAAATTGTGATACCAGAAACACGAACATTACACTACCATAAAGTATTAACGAACAGTATAAGAAAAATGAAAGCTCAAATAACTGCGGCGATTGTAAATAGACATTTTTTAAATTTTTTTATTTTTCAGCTCTTTAGCTGATGAGAGAATATTAAAGAAACTACACCGGAAGAGTGAGACCAGTTCTCTAGTGTGGCATTGCGGCATGGACAACAGCAGCAAAGGCGAACTTTGATAAAATTAACAGATTTCAAAACCAAGCCAAGAGAATTATAACATGAAGCATAAAGTCATCGAAAATTGTAGAACTTGAAAAGATTACAAATCTGCGATCAATGACCGATAGAAGAGACAGCAGAGCCCAGCAGCAAGCAGAAAAACTAAAAAAACTGACAGACCATCCAATGCACCAGAGACTAAATAGATTTGGAAGAGGGGAAACTAAAGCGGAGAAACGTTGTAGAAATAACCAAAACAAAGATCAGAGAAGACCCTGTGAACGCCATATTTACACCAAAGCCCATCCCTACTGTACGCAAACTCACCTGGAAGCAGCAGATCTTTCCAGAGGTGATAGAAAATATACCAGGTATGGGATACAAGAACAGCCAAACTGAAAGGGAAACAAGAGACATAACCCTGAAGTATATAGAGAACAACTGACTGGACTCATGCTTACACTGATGGTTCTGCAACAAACACTTCAGAAAATGGAGGGCGAGTGGTATTTTTGAGATTAATTCCTGATATCCTAGGGGTATTCCTGATCAGTGGCAACTTGAAAATTCTCAAGCAATTTCAGAATAGAGGCAGAGGCATTGAAAGATGTAGTTGAAGCAATGCTGACAGGCGAAAGCAATGAAAGCCAGATAGTGCTGTTTACAGATGCCCTGTCCGTAGTTACATCACTAAAAAGCCAGAAAAATAGAGAACTAAATGACTTAAGATCAGTACTCTGTCAACTATGCCAGCGGTCCACACCCAAAAGAGTCGCGGTAGTGTGGGTTCCATCCCATTGTAATCTTCAAGGCAGCGAGGAGGCAGACTGACTGGCAAAAGAAGGTGGAAGGTTACCACAACCAGATTCTAGTGTAACCTACGAAGAGTCCAAAAGGTTTATTAGGACGAGATACGTGGACAAATGGGAAACAGAACATACTGGCTACACAAATAATGACGCATATTACCAGTTGAACAGAAGAGAGCAGGTGGTGGTCTTCAGACTCCGCACAGGCCACAACAGACTGAGGTACCACCTATTCAATAGACTGAAGATAGGTGGCGCTGACGAATGCACCTGTCGTACAGGGACAATGACCGCTGAACATCTGCTGCAAAATTGTACGACATACGATTACCAGAGAAAGCACATGTGGCCATCACGTGCCAAAACTAGACAAAACGTAGCTTAATGGTAGTGTGGACAGCCTCATGATGGCAGCTGCTTTCTTCGACCAAATTCAAGTTGAGGTGTGACAACATACTTAGAAAAAGTTCTTTGGCTAAGATCAAAACATACATCTCATCTGTCCATTTACATCGTTAAACGTCGAAAAATGTGCAATCGCCTTTTTTGTGATATCAGTGTTGATATTTTCATTCCATTATTATGTAGTTTTTCTTTAACACGGCCTATCAATCTTGTTCTTGGTCTTCTTCGTTATTTTTTATAGACTTGCGTCTGTATGACTTCAAGACATCATACAATAAATTCCGGCGTGCACTTCGTATGTTGCTCCCAGTAATTTGATTGGCTGATCGATTCACGTGATTCTCGCTCACGGTGCGAGAAGCTCGAAATTAAAATTCAGAACGAGCCCCTTTTCTTTCTTCTTTGCGTTCAGGATCTTCTGGTTATGCTGTATCTGCAGACCAGTCGTCATGATGAAGTCTGTAGTCTTCATTAGGTCGGAGCGGCTGCACCACAAACTTTGTCTCAGCTCCGAACCTGATCAATATGTTTTGCCTGACCAGACGTTAGTTTCCTCTCCCTTAAAAGCAATTCAGTTCAGTTAAGTGCCATCTCCGCATCGAAGGTCATCTGCATTAGATCGACAGTGTACTCTATTTCTTGTCGTAATTGTGCAATCAGACAGGTTTTTTCCAGTCCTACTCTTGATGCTATCCATCCACTTAAAATGTTGTCTGCATCTTGAACGACTGTCTTCCACCCTACACTCCTGTATGGTCTTCAACAAGGAGGAATGTCTTATTTTATGACCACAAAAACGTAACTGTTTAAACCTTATTCGGTCATTAATTCTCTTTTCACCCCCAACTCTGTCAATACCTCCAAATTTGTTTTCTTCTCTTTCCAAGAAATGCAACACCATCTTTTTTATACCCACATTGTAAAGACTTCGATATTCTCTTCAATTTTGTATTCAGTGTCCATGTTTCTGCGCCATAAAGTAGTGACGAGTATACACAGCAACTTTCAATTCTGATTTTCAATTTATGATTTATCTGTTTGGATGTCAGCATGCGTCTCGTGTTGCTGAATGTCATCTTTGCCATACCTATTCTCTTTCTGACTTTTTTTCACACCTACATTCTTCCGTTATTATATGATCTAGATATGAGAAACTGCGTACCTGCTCCAGTAGTTGATGTTTATATTTTAATTTTCATACCTGATTTCTTGTCCCTTTTAATAAATAATATAACGCGTGTAATAAGAGGACGACGCAGGAGTATGTATAACCAGCGGGCGATTAGAACCGTGTCGATCAGCCCTCTTCATTATTTGTAAAAGGGTAAACGTTGCACCAATGGATCTGACAGGAGTGCAGTGACGTCGATTGTTACAAGAACAGAACAAAGTAATAACAGAAGAAGAAGAAGAAGAAGAAGAAGAAGGAGAAGAAGAAGAAGAAGAAGATGAAGAAGAAAAGGGTGACAGCATTGTAGAAGATAGAACATAAAAATACATTTGAACAAAGGAATACGATGACATTGATAAAAGACAATAACCAATTGACAGAATTAGGAGATTTAATCATTCGAATTTTAGATGTGTCAGCAGAAAAACCATCGTTTAGAGATTTTTGTAAGTACCTGTTTCACAGAGAAAATATTGTTAGTTCTTGGGTCACACAAAAAAAAACAACCAATAAAACACCCAAAACGAACCAAAAATCGCAGAGGGGCTAGAAAGATGCTCGTGTACTTTCAGTCAAACAACATTTGCAATCCACTCTAAAACTATTCTCATTGAGCTACATATAAATGCACCAGGGCAATGAAAGTAAATCCGCGCTTTCACAAATGTTCGTATACAGCTGACATGCTTACATAAATACATTTTTCTGTAGTATTGAATTGTATATTTGTATTAATTTTACATAGTACAAACAAACCTTTGCTTTTTTTTTCTTTTTAAAAAAATTTCTTTTAAAGAAAATAGTACAAATTTTCTTGAATTTTATTACTATGTTTGGTATGACAAAAAGTTTAGGTTCAATCAATCAATGGGGGCGGCGTGGGCTAGTGGTGCTGGGTTCGATCCCCATTACAGCACAGGCCGTTACAGGGAAGCAAACTCTTAGAAAATGCAGGAGGAAGCAGACCCTTACATAAAAATGAATGCTGAAGTCGGATGCACTGGGCCGACCGGCGCAAAATAAAAATAACAGTGCAATAGATAAGAGAAATAAATCGAATGCCAACAATTGTTTTAAAAATCAGTCAATCAATCAGTCAGAGCCATCACTCCTCTGGGTGCACAGGTCATTGATAACATCCCGCCAGAAGACCCGGTGCTGGCGAATTTTTTCTGCCTCACTCCATCTATAATAATGTAATCTTACTTCCTTTTCACATTGTATTTGGCCTCTCTCTCTCTCTCTCTCTCTCTCTCTCTATTTCTCTTCCCTGAAGGATTCTATGTAAGAGCCTATCTGGCTATGTTGTACGGTGCTTTCCGCAGTGTATGTCCATTCAGCTCCATTTTCGCCGCTTCCTTTGTTGTCCTAGTGTTATCTTCTATCCCATAGGTTATCATTCCTCACCACGTCCTGCCACGTTATGCCCATTATTCTTCGTAAGTTTGTGGTTTCTACACTGAAAATTGTTGCACGCAGGTTTGGATATTTTTGTACATGGACTGCAAATCGTGCAATCAATTTGCTCCAATGAATCTTCGTTATTTGCTATCCAATTAAAACCTTACTGTGCACTAACCTCCTGGGAGAACCTTCCTGAACATACGGTAGAGGGTCGCCCCACACCTGGGCTCTAGTCTGGTGAAATCTTCCAACGTCATGTGATACAGCTGGGCGCCCGTATGACCTTGAAAGTTCTCCGCTTTGAACTCTTGCATGTCCAATCCTTGCTCCTCAGCTACAAAGAAGACCCAGTCGAGGACCTCGCTTTTTGACCAACTTTTTGGATGTTGCTCAGCCCATGTCATCAATCTGTCTGTTTATGATAAATGAGAGAGATAACGAGAATAGTGTGGATAGAAATGATAGGACAGTTTGAGTAATGTGTGTGTGGAGGGGCCAGGAGATGAATGGTCATGATACTGCAGAACGTAACTAAAATTTAAAATTAATTGTAGAACACCGATCCTAAGCAGTATGCGGAGACAGTTTACATGGACATGATTAAATTTCCTGACATGTCTGCTATAGACTGTCCATGTTTCGCATGAGCACATAAGGGTGGTTAGTACAACAGCACGATACACACTACTTTTGGTGGCAACACGGATTCCCTTTTGGTCCCAAACGTTCTCTTGTAGTCTGTCGAAAGCAACACTCGACTTGGAAATCCTGTTGTGGACCTCAGGTGTGGGTACAACTAAAGTAGATAAAGCTTTCAACTTCTTTTAGGCGATGCTAGAGGCGGGATAGCTGGTCAGAGATCGAGTATAATACAGATCGACTGTCACGAGAGCGCGTTCTGCAAAGGACAGGAGGGGAGAAGCATCCCCACAAACAGACCTGAGTATCACATATAATGAGGCCAAGACCATAATTAAAGCCACCTTCAGGGTAAAATGGGCTGATCAACACACCGACTTCTGAAAAGAAGACAGCGACTATAACTTAACTAGAGAAGAGCAAGTCATCATCTTCAGACTGAGAACTGGGCATAACAGACTCAAGCGTCATCTTTACAACAAAATGAGGACTGGGACAGATGACAGTTGCCCATGTGGTGGGCATATCATGACCGTGGAACACATCCTTCAAAGCTGCACGCTCACGCAGGAAAAGAGAGACCAACACTGGCCTCGTGAGACAGATATGAGACAAAAGCTGTATGGAGACTAAACAGCCTTACAAACAACGGTGTCCTTTGTAAGAGAAACCGGAACCTTGATCTGAGGATAAACGAAGAAGAAGAAGAAGAAAATCCTGTTGAGGACCTCAGAGTCAATATATTCTGCTCTGGTGTGGGTACTACTAAAGTAGGTAAAGCTATCAACTTCTTCTAGACGATGCTAGAGGAGGAATAGCTGGTCAGAGATCTTGTATAATACAGATCGACTGTCATGACAACGCGTTCTGCAAAGGACACGCTACACGATGATGATAATGATGATGATGTTGATAATGGGTCAGGTAAAATAAAAGACGTTGATAGTCCCAGCAGACAAGGACTGCCGTCTGGGTAACAGTGTCAAAGTTTTTATTCTACTATGTCAAATCTTTTGACACGCTCTTCTGCTTTCACTAGTAGTAGGACACGAAACCATTTACAGCTGGCTAGAATATAGCATGAAACAAGCGCCCTAGCAGTTATGCCATTCATAGGTTCTCTACTACGAACTTTTAGAAAACAGCAAATGAGCGTGCCCGAACAGCTCCGGAAAGTCTACAAATGCACAACACTTCCTAATATGGTAACATCCCCCCGGGGAAATGTGATCAACCCACACGTAACAGATAAATAGCATAAACTAATGTTAGTATCCTAACTGGAAACGTCATCTCCCCCACACGTAACAGATAAATAGCATGGATTTAAGGATGACAACCTGAAAAAAATAGAATCTGGCAGAAATGAGTAGATCTGTGTCTTACAGTCCAATACTAGAGCGGGCGGCAACTCCATGTAAAAAGGTGTTTTTTTTCCTCAAAATGAAATTTCCCAAATGTTAAATTAATTAAGCTAAAATTGTGATTAAAAGATCTAAAGACACGTAATGAAATTATCTATGACATTAAATATTCATAATATAAATTGTATTAGTACGAAGTGTTAAATATCGTGGAGGTGGAAATAGCATTAAAATTTATTATTTTTATTCACCACATAAATTTGTATTTTAACGTTACTTTGTAAAAATTAGGACCACATTCTCTGTCTTCTGTATCTCAAAGTCTTATTTGGATGTATTGAACATCCACGTGTAATCTGCCGCTCGAGCAACATTCTAGTTAAAAATCTATTCAATATTAGGTTAGAGATTCTCGCCCCACAGAGACTTGTATGTTGCACAGAGGGGACTGTGTTGCTATAACATCAGGTCATGTTATGTCATCATTGGTTATGTGGTTAGCGGTGCGGCATAGTTTCCGTCTCGTCTAACAGGCTACGGGTCTACCTTGCTATAATACACTTCCACCACCACCAGTCACAAAAATAGGCGATCGAGTAAACCAGGGGCTAACCAACCTAACGGTTGGTCACAGATACTGGGATTGACCTGGCAAGTCACCCGCGGATTTTTGCCTGCCAAAAAAATCCCAACGACATCTAACCACACAAGTAGACTGAAGATAGATGGATAGGTCTCTTTGTGAGCCAAGTGCATTGACTGACTGTCTGATGGTTGTCCTATTATTACAATAGAACTGTTCTTACCATACAACTGTATACTAGATGACCAGAATCTAGTGTATCGTAAATAAAATTGTGAAAATATCGCAAAGATAGCACTTTATTAGCACTTTAAACAAGTATGTATCAAACAACATTGATTGACTCGTTGATTCATGTTGTAATTAATGCTCCCAAGTAGGAACTTTCTTATATGAGTTGTAAGGTAAATTCGGAAGTCATGGGATAGTTTACATAATTCCGTGAAACAGTCACGAGGACAATTCTTGTATAGGCATTTAAAAAACATATTAGCCAGCAATCAAAATTATTGACTGAATAGCAAACGCGGGCAGAACATATGTCGGCCAGCAGAACTGT
Source organism: Ariolimax columbianus (assembly GCA_036924085.1). Taxonomy (NCBI): domain Eukaryota; kingdom Metazoa; phylum Mollusca; class Gastropoda; order Stylommatophora; family Arionidae; genus Ariolimax; species Ariolimax columbianus. The sequence goes on along the minus strand of JAVGWX010000004.1, from coordinate 78,600,388 downwards.
GCAATTTAAATAAACAACAACAGATTAAAAATGACATGTTCTCTATCCTATCTACCACTACCATTGCACTCTTTCCACACTATCTCACAACTTCACCATCAACTCCTACAGAAAAGTGCATACATAATATTGATTTTCTAGTTTTTATTTCTATTTCTTTTGTTTGATTGAATGGATTGATGAGATTTTAAACAAAAAAGTTGAAAGGAAAAAAGAATATTAGAACTCTTCATGGATTTGAACAACATGCCTTCTCGCACCGTAAATGAGAATCGGGTGATTCGATGAGCCAATCAAATCACCGTTGGTATCAAGACGCTGAGCAGCGCATGAGCGGCAGGGGTCAGCGACCCATAGCTAAATGCTAGCGTCAGGGCCAGCGAACCAGAGCTGCCAAGACCCTTCTACACCTTCACGTGGTGATCTGGATAACAGACTGCAGCAGGGCAGACTGGCTAAGGAGAAAGGATCGGAGAGGGAATGCTAACCCGGCACTCATAAAATGCTCCAAAAAAGTCGGATGTGTTGGACCGAAAGGTGCAAATATCGCAGTCAAGCTGTAAACTACGACACAACGCATTCCGTTCTCTGGACTACATTCTGTTACTTAGACCCATGTCAGCGTTTGGGAGCGGGGGATTGAGAACGAACGAAGTCAAGCCAAGCCAAGCCAAATCACCGTTGTACACTCTGGTTGCGTACGAGGAATAATAAGAGTGATAATAATGTAACACATATTTGACAAGTACGACTTGACTAACCTTGATCAAATGAACAAGGTAGGACGTTTTTTGTACCAAACGACAGGAAATTGGTGATCTCCTCAACATGTTTTCGTTGATTTCCAGATTGTGCTTGTCTGCATGCAACTTCACTACTAGACAAGTCAAGACATTGGATCTCACTAGCTGGGACTGACGTCTCGTGGCTGAATGAATTATCACTGCTCAGGAAATCATGAGATATGGTTATTCTCCGCGAGGACGTGTACGTGCAGGGTGAAGATAATGGAGACATTGACGGTGATGACGACGATAAAGTTGAACATATTGGTGGGTACATCCTTTTTGCAAAGGGCTGGGGATTCTGTATGAGATGCCCATAGTTCGTGAAGGTATTGTTGCTGCTAATAATTGTACTCATGTTGCTATTGCTGCCAATATTGCTGTTATTCACATGGTCAGGGTTAATGCTGCCAATAGTCACACTAGATACAGTAGGGGAGTGATTACAATTGCCCGTAAAACTCTTCCCCACCATAACACTTAAACACTGGAAAGGGTTATAAATGGATGTATGGTCTCCCATACTACTGCCGAAATTGTTGCTGCCTTCATTGAGGTCTCCGCACTTCGTGTTGTTGGTTTTGTTTTCCCCGTTGTTCCCATTAAATGCAAGAACAAACGGTGTTTCTGTCTCACTCAACATACTCGAAAACTGCAAGGTAAAACACAACAACAAAATGTACCATCAAATTACAGATTACAAATTACAGTATGTATGTATGTATGTATGTATGTATGTATGTATGTATGTATGTATGTATGTATGTATGTATGTATGTATGTATGTATGTATGTATGTATGTATGTATGTGTGTGTGTATGTATGTATTTGTGTATGTATGTATGTATGTTTGTATGTATGTATGTATGTATGTTTGAATATATGTCTGTATGTATGTCTGTATGTATGTCTGTATGTATGTATGTATGTATGTATGTATGTATGTATGTATGTATGTATGTATGTATGAATGTATGTGTGTGGGTGTGTGTGTGTATGTATGTATGTATGCATGTATGTATGTATATTCTGGAAGTTGATAGTTTTTTTGTTTTAAAAATACTCACTTAATACATAAATAATCTAAGAATCTCCAAGAACATAATACGCAACAATAAAATACTTTGGAAACTGCTTCCCCAAAATCAGATCGGTTGCAAAGTTTATCTTGTTTTATCCACAATATAGAGAGCATCTGCAACCTGAATCCTAGCGTTAAAAAGTGGCTGATGTGTCTGAATCTAGTCTACAGTCCACGCTAACAAACTACAAGACGGACTGGCCAATCATATTTAAAAAAAGGTGTTTTTTAATTTCATTGCGTCGGTAATAAGGTGTAGCAGTAGTAACTGATCCTAACCAGGAAACCGCTCCGCGCGCCGCTCTGTTGCTACGATAAACTATCGAAATCATATTTCTCGACCTTGTTTGGAGAAGTAAGAAATGCTAAACATGCACACGATCGCTTGGAAAGTAAAGTCGCCAGAATAACGACAATCTACGTGACAGAAGCTGAGAGTACTTTCAACCCACCAGGTGTCGCCCTTCGCGCCGCTTATCACATGTTTCGTGTCGTCACCGCAACTGGCTATCCTCACCTGGTCATCTATCTTGTCATCTTATGACAAATAGAGTTCTTTGCTTACATTGAACATATTACACAGAAACAACTGAATCAATTAGAGGAATGTTTGGAGTTCAGAACATTCCCAGCTCAAAGGAAGTGTTCATACATATATATATATATCAGCTAGTTGTAGCGAAAACGAAAAAATATATTTAAAAAAATATTAATTTGCAGTGTTTTAAAAAAATGCATTACTTAAAACTGTTATATATACATAAATATTGCTCTTTAACAATGGCAATCATATTGACTTGATTGGGTCCATGTCGCTCTTAGCATAAACTGATCACTATAAAGTATTGAATATTACACCAGTCGGAAAGTGGCAGCTTTAATACGCTTTTATCACAACATTACTCTTTACAATCAAGATAAAAATACAAAAGTATTAAGTGATATATATATATATAAATATATATGCATATCACATTTTGCATATACGGGATCAATACTGAACAACAATGGAGACTGTACAAAAGAAGTAAGAAGACGACTTTGACAATAGCAATGCAGAAGATAAACCGTATGCAGAACCTATGGCCTAATACAAAGAACTAAAACTAAAGATCCTAAGAACATGCATTTTTCCTGTGGCAACCTATGGATGTGAAACATGGACGATTACAAAAGCATAAAGAGCGAAGATCGGTGCTTTTGAAACACAGTGGTACAGAAGGGTCCTGAAAATTCCATGGACAAAGAGAGAAACGTACAAATCCATCCGGCGAGACCTGAATGTAGAGAAGAATTGGCTCATAAATGATGTAAAAACACGAAAACTGAGGTTTTTAGCATACGTCAAACGACACAACGGACTGGAGAGAGTGGTTATGGAAGGCGACCGAGAAGACGATGGACTCAGGACATCAGGGAGACGCTGGATTTGACCTTCGGGCAGGCCGGATGATTGACGAAAGATAGTTTCCTACAGACAGGCTGTCATAGGAGCGACGTTCTGCAACGGACATGCTACATGATAATGATGATGATATATATATATATATAATGGTCGGATGATAGACGCCTTATAATCGCTGGAGCTTGGTATACTCATTAAGTACCGCACGGATGGCAAGCTACTCAATTCCAGAAGAAAGAAAGCCAAAACCAAAGTGGTGATATCATCACAGAACTCGTGTTTGCCAAAAACTGCGCTCTGAAAAGCAACTCAGAACTGAACATGTAGGTGGGCATGGAGTGATTCTCTGCCAAATGCAAAAATGTTGGCTTGACCATAAATGCCAAGAAAACAGAGGTAGATGATAGATAGATAGATAGATAGATAGATAGATAGATAGATATATATATATATATATAGATAGATAGATAGATAGATAGATATATATATATATAGATATATAGATAGATAGATAGATAGATAGATAGATAGATGGAAAGATAGATAGTTGGATAGGTAGGTAGATAGATAGATAAATAGATAGATAGATAGATAGATAGATAGATAGATAGATAGATAGATAGATAGATAGAGTGCGTGCATGTGTGTCGTCGCGCTCACGCGTTTGAATCTAAATGTATCTCATCTATCTATCTATATGTATCATAATGATTAAATAAATATGACTAGCATGCGGACATTTGGCAACTTTCCCATTTTAGTGATAATGGTGGCAAAGATGATGATGAAGATAGCGGCGCTGACAGTAATACTGGCGATAAATATGTTGATACAGGCGATGATAATAATGACAATAATTTTGATTGCAACCTGTATGTTCTTCTATATCAGTAATGGAAACAAATATCGTGGACCATATATCCTTGTTGTCACAACTTCCTATCAGAAGTCTAACTGCAGGTTGAAATTTCGCGTTTAACCCTATTTCATTTACTTCATCCTTCGAATCTTCTTGTTCTCATAAGTATTCGGACGCCATTTTAACGATATTTGTTCCAAACATTTCTTCCGGATTTGTACTAAAAATGGCAATTGAACACACCCGTTGGTTAAATGTTCTTCTTATCTGTCATCTGTCTTTCTACACAACTTTTCTTTGTCCAACCAACGAGACGTCTACCAAGGATCCAATAATGGTAGAGGCACCCAGAGATGATCCGGGCCTAGCCCAACATCCCAGCTGCAGTGAGAGAACTGGGTGATCTGACATTGCACTACCGTCGGACTACGCTCTGATTTTAAGGGTGGGGCGGAGCCATTGAATGTCATTGGTAAATATGAGCTGATGTGGCGTGGGAGTGGGTGGGGGATATCGTAAAGGCATATTGGGCAGGACGTGACACAGCCACGGGGGAAAATGCAGAATAAAGAAGTGTGATCTGCAATGAGAGCACCCGTGGCTAGCGGAATGCACTCTGTGAACTCCACCTGACACCCCACCTCACCCCCATCGAACGCAGCGAACTTCCAAATGACCAAGGAAGGAAATGGCAAAGCAAAATACATCTATCACTCATGGAGAAAGGTGCAATCAGTGTGCTCTTTGGGAGGCAGAAGTCTGCAGCAAAAGACCCAATATTCCAGTGCCAGGAAACAATAAACATTCTTCAAACGAGCTCGGGCGTCGCCTCGGTTACCAAGGCACGCGCAGCAGAGAAAATTCCCCAGCTCCGTGCGGGAAGTTAGCAAGGTGGAACCTTAACATACCACAGCTTATAAAATGGTAAGATAAAACTGTTGTTTATTCCGTTTCTTTGTTTTTTTTTAAAATTTTGTTTAACCAAAAACTAGCATTTAACGTAGACTCCATTGTAAGGTCCGGGATGTGAGTGATGGTTTCGAAATGACTAGGTGAGATGTTTTAGCGATAGTAGCCGTTGTGTACCTTGTTTTTAGCGAAGACCACATTTACATAGTTTACCACCAGTTGAAGAAAAGTATTCGCGATTCTGACCTTGCTCAAAACAAGGAAGCGTTAAGCTAAGGGCTTGTCCTTTCAGATGTCAAATCCATTATAAATTTGTCATTATAATGGAGAAAACCCAAATCCCAAATTGTCTGATCTTTTATTTATAACTTGCAAGATTCAGGAACATCAATTCTCTTGTTTGCTTTTATTATTCTACTATCTATCTACACCACCTCCCAGAAAGCCAATGTGGATTCAGAGCCGGAAGAGGAACAGTGGACATGATTTTTGCCGCTCGCCAAGTACAAGAGAAGTGTCGAGAACAAAATCAGGCCTTGTACACCACATTTATTGATTTGACAAAGGCATTTGATACAGTAAACAGAGGAGGGCTGTGGATGATAATGTCTAAGTTTGGCTGCCCCAACAAGTTCATAACAATGGTGAAACAGCTACACGAAGGCATGTGTGCTCGTGTACTAGACAGCGGTGCAATCTCTAAAACGTTTCTAGTATCAAACGGAGTAAAACAAGGATGTGTACTCGCCCCGACTTTGTTCAGCATGATGTTCGCGGCCACGATGACAGACGCCTTCAGATCATTGGAGCTTGGAATACCCATAAAGTACCGCACAGATGGCAAGTTACTCAATTCCAGAAGAATGAAGGCCAAAACCAAAGTGGCTGGCGACATAATCAGGGAACTTGTATTTGCTGACGACTGCGCTCTAATGAGCAACTCAGAACTGAACATGCAGGTTGGAATGGACCAGTTTTCTGCCGCATGCAAAAATTTTGGCCTGACCATAAATGCAAAAAAAACAGAGGTCATGTACCAACCAGCACCAGGCATGCCGTACACAAAACCAGAGACTACAGTCAGCGGGCAGACGTTGAATGCCGTAGATAAATTCACATATCTGGGCAGCACGCTGTCGAGATCTGTCAGCCTAGACGATGAGGTGGCAAGCAGAATAGCAAAGGCCAGTACATCCTTTGGTAGAATGCGCTCGATGGTCTGGGCACGTCGTGGCATCAGCGTCAAGACCAAACTCAAAGTCTACCGTGCAACCATCATTCCAACCCTACTATACGCTTGCGAAAGCTGGACTGTATACTCTGGACATGCAAGGAGGTTAAACCACTTCCACACAGGTTGCCTGAGGCGAATATTCTACATCCGATGGCAAGATCGTGTCACTGACATCGAGGTTCTCTCGAGGGCTAACATGCACAGCATCCATGCACTGCTAGAAAAAGCACGACTAGGATGGGCCGGACACTTCGTCCGTATGTCAGACGAGCGGCTCCCAAAGAAGCTTCTCTACGGCGAGCTGAGAGAGGGACGGCGCGAGAGAGGGCGCCCAAAGAAACGTTTTAAAGACGGTCTGAAGGACTCACTAAAAAGTTGCCGGATAGACATCGACACCTGGGAATGTCTTGCGCAAAACAGATCTGACTGGAGAAGCGCAGTCAAATCGGGTGTAGCTGCCGGTGAAGATGACCGTGTTGTGAAAGCCCAGAACAGACGAGAGACGCGGAAATCCCGAACAGCGGGAACACCATCCCCTTCTACAAACCTCGTGTGCCCGATATGTAGCAGATATTTTCGTGCTCGCATTGGCCTGTTCAGCCACATGCGCACCCACACCCAACAGGGAAATCTGTGACAAGGATGATGTCGGCGGTCCTCATCGACAACGATGGACAGCTATTAATTAATTAATTAATCTATCTTCTATCTTTAGTCCACTTGTGTCTTTAAACGTTGTGAGCTCCTTTGTTTCATATTTTTTTGTTCCGATGGTGATTTGCCAGGTCAATCCCAGTATTTGTTACCAAATGTTAGGTTGGTAGCCCTCTGAATAGACGATCACCTCTTTTTGGGATTGGTGGTGGTGCAAGCGTAAATTAGAGAAAAGTAGACTGGCAGCATGTCAACCGCCATCTTCGCCGCTCCGCTAACCACATAACCAAGACTTGATGTTATAGCTACATAGTCCCATTTTTGCGACATATTCTTTTTGAGGGCGAGAATCCCTAGAATAATTTGAGTAGATTTTTAACTTGAATTTTTACCGCGCAGCGACCGTTAACCCCACTCTATTCGATTTCCAACTGCCAAGGGATTTTTAACGTGCGCTCCACTAAACACGGGTGGGTGATATCAATACTCAGAAACAAGGGACATTTTTACCGGATGATCCACTTGACAAAAATCTCGTTCTCCACCGTCATTTAAACCCGCGACCTCCAGCACCCGAGGCGAAGACCTTACCCCGAGACCACTTGGTCCCCCTTTTATTATTCAGATCTTCATTTGCGGTGTAATTTTTGTGAAATCAGTAGTCTCATCATGAAGCGGATACAAGCTGGAACCATCGTTATGAGTTATGTTCCTCCCAAGAGAATATCAATCATTGCTCACTAAGAATATAACTCTGGATTCTTCAATAAATTCTGCTGCCTCTTTCAGGGTCACACTATTTCAGTACAGTATTAACAACGGGAAGATACTACAATAACTTCCGTGCAGTAGCAGAGGCACTGAAGGCCGCAGCTGAGTTGTAATTCAAGATAAAGATATCCACCAAGAAAACATAGTACTCTTGACTGATGCCACGTCAGTAATAGCAGCGCTAAAATAACACAAAGATGAAGATCTCGAACAATGTATGTTCTCCCTGATATAGCTCTCAGCAGAACACCCAAGGTTGATCAAACAATAGATCCCAACCCACTGCAGTATTGAAGGCACTGAAAATGAAGACAAACTAGCAACATAGTGAGGAGCATCCCCACAAACAGACCTGAGCATCACATTTAATGAGGCCAAGACCATAATTAAAGCCAACTTCAGGGGAGATGGGCTGAACAACACCCAGACTTCCGAATTGAAGACAGCTACTTTAATTTAACTAGAGAAGAGCAAGTTATTATCTTCAGACTCAGAACTGGGCATAACAGACTCACGGGTCATCTTTACAACAAAATGTGGATTGAGACAGATGACAAGTGTCCATGTCGGGAGCATTTCATGAGCGTTAAACACACCCTACAAAGCTGCACGCTCACGCAGGAAAAGAGAGAACAATTCTAGCCTAGCGAGACAGATATGAGACAAAAGTTGTATGAAGATGAAACAGCCTCACAAACAACGATGTCCTTTGTAAGAGAAACCGGGATCTTGCTCTGAGGATGAAGGAAGAATAATAATAACAATATTGCAGTACAATTTCTCCTCGTCGGGAGTAGGTGTGAACATATCCTTCTCTTCAGACGTGTGTGCTACGGGCAGTCTTGAAGTACATGTGTTGCTGTCATGTATGCCGGGCTGCAGTAACATTTGCTGGTGTTGAATTCAATGTACGAATCATGTCTCTTTAGAATGACCACGAGTAGCTTGATGTGGACCCCCTTCGAGGCACAAGGTCCAGCACTCTTCCTGCCCGGCGGTTTTGGGGCATCTGCCCCCGTAGAAGTACAGGTCTACTAGGAACTAAGAATGAAGTACCATACCTTTGTCCCACTGTACAACATAGCATCTTGCACAGCACATCTCCTTTCTGCTGGCTATTTTCAGGTTTGCCTTTCCGAGTCTTTGGTTGTCCCCAACCTTCGTGATAAATAAAAGTGAAGGAAGTCCTTCGACAGACATAACCGCTGGCCATGAAATAAGTGTTAGAGACTTCAGTATACTAAGTCTCAGCTTGTGAGGTGGAAAGTTTTCTTTCTCGCAGCCTTTTCCTTCCCAATCCGTAAATTAGGTACACTTTTACAGCTTGGCTGACTGGGGCTGCCAGTAGTGGGAGTTGAACCCCGCACCTTTGCCATGAAAAGCGAGCGATCTACCACTGCGTGAAGCAAACGCTTTGTGGTAGGGCCACCCAAACCGGACAGATCAATAGCCAGGGGCCCCAGACTACGAGTGACAGCAGCCCGGAGAGTGGTGCTTAAGAGTCTCAGAAGACAGTTCACATATGCGAGCTAAACTCTACACAAAGTCCGTGCAGATTGATCTCTAGAACGCGAGAGGGCTGGAAATCTAAGGCAGTGTACCCTAACAGAAAAGACAACCTCCTTCCTCGAGGACTTACAGTTAATAAACTAGGTCAGACTGTAGCGAGAAGTTCACAATAATAAACAGTAAAACAAAGATGATTTTCTGGGATCACGGGCACACTTACATTAGAAAGTAACACTTCTTCATACTACGACACAGAATGACTGATGACTGCGCGCACAAGTTGATACAATCCTCAAGGTATCCTCACAGGTGTATTGAGAGGTCATCGTTCCAACCTGGTTTGTTTAGCTCGTGTCCTCGATTCAGGAACATCCGCAAGCTTTCAGGTCCTACCTGTGACTGGACAACTCGTCGACAGAGGTCAAGGATATAGGGGGTGTCGTAATCTGTGTCTCCATTTTGAGATAATTCTGTTTTTATTTAAAAAAACCTGACTGACAACTTGAGTTACAAGTATGGTTGAAAATTTTATTCCACTATAAAAACATATTCTACACGCGTAAATTATAAATTGGCAATGGAAGCGATGATATAGTATATGGAAGCGATGATATAGAATATTGAAGCGAGGATATAGTACATGGAAGCGATGATATAATATATGGAAGCGATGATATAGAAATGGAAGCGATGATATAGTACATGGGAGCGATGATATAGTATATGGAAGTGATCATATAGGAATGGAAGCGATGCTATAATACATGGAAGCGATGATATAGTACATGGAATCGATGATATAGTACATGGAAGCGATGATATAATATATGGAAGTGATCATATAGGAATGGAAGCGATGATATAGAAATGAGCAAGCGCTTTGAGAATGAATTTAAGCAAGCACATCTCACGTTCATTCTACTTTGACTTACCTAGTGAGAAACTAGTCCTTCATTCTTTCAATCCTTCCTTAGACCGTTCACTCGCTCTTGCGTGTACGAACATACGTACACATTCACCCTCACACATTCAAAAACACACGCTCTCATATATCATCATCATCATCATCTTCAGTCCACTTACCAGAAAGGTCATTGGGGTGGACCAGTTCCCACCACTCGGTTTAGTGCCAGGACACTTGTTCTCCCTATGAACATTCCCGTCCGCTCTCTAATGGTGTCTTCCCATCTCTTGTTCTGCTTCCCTCTCTTACGCTTCCCATGCACAGTTCTTTGCAAAATCGTCTTGGTCAACTCAGACAATCTTGAAACAATACCATACCATGTGAACTTGCGTGCTTTTACCATAGTCAATAGTTGTTTTTATTGGCTGCCCTCCATCTTAACAGTGTCCCGAACTGCCTTATTCGTGACGTGATCTAGCTACGAAATGACGAGAATTCGACGCAGACATCTCATTGCACAAATTCCTCGCTCTAGAACCGCTGTCAAGAGTCCAAGTTTCACACGCGTAAAGGTACACGGAAGTGACAAATGCATACATTAAACTCAACTTGAAATTGAGGTTGATATTTGTGTCCCTCCATATCGACCTTGGTTTGATCAGAGCCACCAAGGTCATCACTGTTAGTGTCTGAATCTCAGTTCTAGAACCTTCCGAATCCATCAGTACATCCATGTATTTAAACTGTTCAGCAATTTGAAATGTTTCACCTTTGGTCGCAATCGGTCTTGTTAGACTATCTGGGACGTTGAGAATGATTTTATTTTTTTCTGCACTAATTTCCATTCCAAATCATTGTCAAGGTTTGAGATTAGACTCGTAAGTTCTAGCTCCCTCCCAGTAAGTCCGGTAATGTCATAAGCAAATCGGAGAAGGTTGAGTGAACGACCGCCTATGTTGACAGTACCCACGTGATTCTTCAGAGCATTGGACATAAACAGGTCAGGTCAGGTCAGGTCATCCCGAAACCGGTGAGGTCGTTGGGGCACACATGAAGACATCCTCACAACTCCACGCCATCCCTCTCTGTCAGAAGCCGCTGCCTGTGACTCTTCTGGTCGGAGACTGGTCCATTCTTTTATGTTGTCTTCCCATCTCTTTTTGGGCCGGCCTCTTCGTCGTCTGTCATGCACCTTCCCGTGGAGGATTGTGTTTGCAAGACCATTTGATCTCGATATGTGACCATACCAAGTGAGTTTTCTTCTTTTGACAGTTGCCAAGAGATCTTCGAAAGGCCCTATTGCCGTGGTAATTCTATTTCGGATTTCCTCGTTTGTAACTCGATCTTTGTACGTGACGTTTCTTCTTCTTCTTCTTCTTCTTTTTCGTACGCAGTCAGACAGTAACCATTATTTTTTCGAAAAAAGCGGCGGTCATCCTGAGGCTGTCGACACTGCCACAGAGCTTGTCTTGTGGTTCCACTGGTGATGGCCACATCTGCTTTCTCTGATCCTCGTATGTCGGGCAGTTCTGCAGCAGATGTTCAGCGGTCATTTTCCCGGTACCACACGGGCATTCGTCGGTTCTACCTATCTTCAATTTGTTGAATAGGTGGTACCTCAGTTTATTGTGGCCAGTGCGAAGTCTGAAGACAACGACCTGCTCTCTTCTGTTCAACTGGTAATATGCATCGTTTTTGGTGTAACCAGTATGTTCGGTTTCCCATTTGGTCATGTATCTGGCTTTAATATGCCGTTTTGACTCTTCGTACGTCATACTAGTATCTGTTTGTGGTAGTCTTGCACCTTCTTTTGCCAGTCTGTCTGCCTCCTCGTTGCCTTGGATGTTGCAGTGTGATGGGACCCACTGTACCACTACCCTTTTTGGTGCGGACTGCTGGCATAGTTGAAAGAGTACTGCTCTTAAGTCATTAAGCTCAGTGTTTTTCTGACGTTTTAGCGCTGTAAGCAGGACTGTTTGGCTTTCATTTTCTTTATGTGTCGTACGTGACGTTTAAAAGTCTTCGGAAACATCTCATCTCCAAGGCCTGTATCCTTCGTTGAAGGTCAGCTGTAACTGTCCATGTCTCACACTCATAGAGAAATATTGATAGGACCAGTGTACGCATTAATCTGATTTTCGTGCGTAGTGCTGACCGTTTATCTTGCCAGATTTTGTTAAGCCGTGCAAGCGCCGCTATTGTCTGTGCTATTCTGGCCAATACTTCACATTTTGATCCTTCATCACTGACAATCGACCCAAGATATTTAAAACGGTCAACTACTTCGAGTTCTTGACCGTTTGCCTTTATCTTGCTGTTAAAGCCCGTAGCGTTGTTTGTCATAAGTTTTGTCTTTCCAGCGTTTATCTCCACACCATAGTCAAGAGCTGTTTCATCGAGCCTTCTGGCCCATTCCTGGAGATCTGCTTCTGAACCCGCCAACCCGTCGATATCATCTTCAAAACGAAGGTTAGTAATCGTTCGGCCCCCTATCTTGACAGTACCAACGTGACCTCCAAGTGCCTCACTCATAATTCCTTCAAGGAATATATTGAAAAGAGTTGGAGAGAGTGTACACCCCTGTCTCACACCAACTGATGTGCGAAACCAGTCTCATCGCCTCCCATTCACAAGAACTGCACTGGACGCCTTGTTATATAGGTGTTCAAGGACCGTTATAATATTTCCGTTGATATTATACATCCTCATGGTTGCCCAAAGCGCTTTATGACATACCCTATCAAACGCCTTCTTAAAATCCACAAACACATGATACAGTGTTTGCTGCTGTTCTAGATATTTCTCGCTTAGCAGCCTTAAATTAAATATCTGTTCTGTAGTGCTTCTTCCCTGTCTGAACTCTGCTTGCTCCTCGGCAATAATGTTCTCTGCTTGGGGTTTCAATCGGTCGAGGATTAATTTAAGCATGACCTTGCTAGGGTGGCTGATGAGGCTTATTGTTCTGTAATTTTGGCACAGCTTTAGGTTTCCAGGCTTATGTAGCCGGTAACTATAGATTTCGTCCATAAGTCCGGCCAGTTTCCTGTCGCCCATATTTTGTTACAGATGTGTGTCAGGCCTTCCACCACTACATCTCCACCTGCTTGTCAGAGCTCTGCTGGTATATTGTCCACGCCGGCCGCCTTCCCTCTTCTCAATGTCTTTACCGCTGCAATTACCTCTTCCTTCGTTATCAGTTGGTTATCCTCTATATTTGTTGGTGTTGGGGGGGGGGGGGGGGGGGGGTTGGGGGGGTATGTTTTCTCAGATTTGTTTCGCCCTTCATAGTTGTATAGCTCGGAACAGTACTCTGTCCATCTTGCCAGTACATCATTTCCCTCAATGAGACACTTGCCGTTTTTATCATGAATCATAAGGTTCCTGCTTTGTCTTGGTGTTACCAGTTCTTTGACCACCTTGTATGCTCCTTTAGCATCATTTCTGTTACGTCTCTCTTCGATGTTTGCGCAATGCTCACATATCCACGCTTCTTTCGCCTCTCTCATCTTTTGTTGTATGGCTTTCTTGATCTCTTTATAACTGCCGACCTCCTCCGGTGGGTGATTGTGTTTTTTCAGTGACCTTCTTTTATCACACAGATCTAAAATGTCTTTGGTCACCCATGGCTTCTTTTTTGTTTGGTGGCATCCCAGGATCTCTGTTGCAGTATCTATGAGAGCTGCGTTAAGAGACTCTGTAACTGTATCTGTATCCAGCCCCTCTCTGAGAGCCAACAGTGGCGCAAATCTCCCTCCCACCCTTGCTTGGAACACTTCGGTGATTTTTGGGTCCATTAGTTTGTCCAGGTCAAACTTTAGCCTGGTCACATCCTTCTTTGCGACTCCCTTCAATCGCAGACGCATGGTCATCATAACCAGATCGTGGTCACATCCTTCTTTGCGACTCCCTTCAATCGCAGACGCATGGTCATCATAACCAGATCGTGGTCACTTCCTGTGTCAGCTCCGGGGAAACTTCTTGTTTTGTCGGTGTTGATGCTCGATCGGAACCTCATCTGGACCAGTATATAGTCAATCTGGCTATGCACTTCATTGCTTGGGTCATGCCATGTCCAGCGTCTCGACGACTTGTTTAACCCAAACGTATTTGCCACCAACAGCTGGTTGCATCTTGCAAATTCTAGGAGTCTGAGGCCCCGGTCATTGGTTTCTTTATTTCCGTATGGTCCACATGTTCCCCTCCAGTCGTGGACTGCATCTTCTCCATAAACATGAAGACAAATAATACATATTTAAATATCGGGAAGGAAAAAGCAGAGAAACAACCATCACGTGCTGCAAAACTCATTGTCTTGAAATCATGCAATGGAAAATTCTGAACTTGCATTGAACTGATAAGACACCTGAGGTCCCGCAAACACCGGGCCAAAACATGACAAGCCAGTGCAGAAATGAAACAAAACAAAACACTTCCAATAAGGATGATATCCGTGGTCATAATCGACAACGATGGACAGTTACACACACATATATATATATAGTTAGTTACTTATGGCCTTTTCTTGGAGAGACATTGACTTTCGTGGCTGATTGTGCCGATTCTCGATTGACAAGGACGACAGCAGTATAAACAGAAAAAGTTCGATTGGTGTGATGTAGGCTCCTTTATTCTGCGTCGCTTGTCTCCCATCTTTGTCCTCAGAACTAGCTCTGATGCCTCGCTGCCCGTTCTCAAGGTAGCTCTCCACGTAGCTCTGTCCTCTGCAATCCTCTCCCAGGTATTTGGATTGATCGTAAAATCGTTCATGGATCTTTTTGCAAATGTCCCTGTATCCTAATTTAGGCCTTCCTTGTGATCTGGTACCAGATATGAGTTCATCCAGGAGTAACTGCATCGGAATGTGGGTATTTTACATTGGTTTCAAGTGACCCAACCATCTAAGTCTCTTATATTGCCCAGAGTCGAGAAGAGGGAAGTTATCTTGGCGCGTTACAGGATTTTCGAGTTGGTCACCTTGACCTGGAACTGTATGTTCATTACACTCATATGAAAACTGTTTAACCTCTCCTCGTGTCTTGAATGAGTTGTCCATGTTTCCGCTCCGTATAACAGTGTAGCAAGCACGCATGCTTGATACATCATGATCTTTGTATTTAGTGTCAGCTTTCTTTTGTTCCATGCTCTTTCTTTCAGCCTGCCGAAAGTTGTTGCTGCTTGCCCTATGCGTATATTGATATCTTCATCCAGTGATAATGTTGCTGTTACTGTGGAGACCAAATATTTGAACACTTGAACTTCATCAAGCGGATCTTCATTTAGCGTAATTGTTTTTAACTGGTGCGGTTCCAACTTGTTTTAGGACAACCGTTTTTTTTTTCACGTTTACAGTGAGTGAAAATATGTCGCATACATCAGACAGGCAATTGACCAATGATTGTAGAGTGTCCTCATCGTGCTCCACCAGGGCTGCATCATCAGAAAACAATAACTCTCTGATGAGATTTTCCGTTGTTTTAGACTTGGCCCTGATCCTTGCCAGATTAAACATCGAGCCATCAAACCTACTGCGGACAAAGACGTCACCAATCTCTTGTTTGAAAGCAAAGTGCAGAAAGGCTGCGAAGAAAATTCCGAATAGGGCAGGAGCAAGAACGCAGCCATGCTTCATTCTTTTGACTTCAAAACTGTCGGATGTATTTCCATGGAAATATATATATATAGAGAGAGAGAGAGAGAGAAAGAGAGAGAAAGAGAGAGAGAGAGAAAGAAAGAAAGAAGTGATTTAAGCACGGATGCGCCAATCCTCTTTGAGATCTTCTTTTCCGTGGTTCTATTGTACGCTTATGGCACATATGTGAACGGTGTTTATCTGCACACCAGGTCAGATGGGCGGCTGTCTAACCTGACCCGACTGCATGCTAGGGTCACGGTGAGGACGGTGCTCATTAGGGAGATGTTGTTTGTCGATGGCGCTGTTCTGGTGACCAAAAGCGAGAAGGCCATACAGAGATTGTGAGACAGATTCGCGGAGGGGTGCAAGCAGTTTGGGCACACCATAAGCCTGGAGAAGACGAAGATCTACATACAGGTTATTACCACGCACGCCTTTATAAAGATTAATGGCGTCACTCTGCAGGTCGTCAACAGTTTCACTTATCTGAGGTCTGCCATCAGCAACACTCTCTTGCTCGAGATGGAGATAGACAGTAGGCTTGGCAGAGCGAGTACCATCATGGCCCACCTAACAAAGAGAGTCTGGGAGAACAATGCACTGTCTCACTTCACCAAAGTCCAGGTCTATCAGACCTGCGTTCTTGGCACTCTCATGTATGAAAGCGAGACTTGTAGCACTTACACTAAGCAGGAACGGCGGCTCAACACCTTTCACGTGAGATGCGCACATCGTATATATTGTGGCAAGAGAGAGGGCCACATAATGGGATTTTACAGCAAAAAAACACTCCCAGCATGTACTCGCTGTTGAACCAACGACGTCTTCGATGGTTGGGGCAAATAACATCAATAATCGTTTTTGCATACCTTTATCTAAGAGAAACATGGACAACCAATTTTAAAGTTGACAAAACCTTACTATGCCGATTACATCATCATCAGTGCCCGGCGCTCCATTTGGGGAATAAGCCATTGACAACCTTCCTTCAGCACGCTCGATCTCGTGCTGACCTCTGTGCCTCTCTCCAGTTGAGGTCCAGGTAGCGAAGTTCATTTTCAATCTTTTCTCTAGGTTTTTCTCGGTCTACTTCTCTTCCTCTTCCCCTTTTAATTCCGCGTAGGGCATGTCTAGCAACGTTTAATGGTGCTTTCTGTATCGTGTATCCTGTCCAACTCCATTTTCTACGTTTGATCCTTTTATCCAGGATCACCTCGTGGAGGCGAAAAATGGTCTTTGCAACTCTGCTTCGCTTGCCCTGGCGCTAGTAGTCCGTTTTGATTCGCTGCAGCTCATGCACTGCTCAACATCTTGACCTCTCCATGCACGAATGACTGGAGTTGTCTATGTATTGTAATTGTAGTTCTCTAAGTTTCTGCTCCGAACAAAAGTACTTGCTTTGGACAAATACTTCGCTACTTAAGTATCACGGTAGAAAAGGAGCGACTAAGTAAGTAGTAAGTACTATCTGTCCGTTGCTGGCTCATCGACTGCAGTGTCTACTTCTAAAAGGGGTAGTTGATCAACTTCAAAATGTAACTTGTATCAATTGCCAATCTCTCCACTGTAAGTTCCCGTGAGGCCAGGATGTCAACTCTTTCAATTCCGCAAACCCCAGCATGATCAGGACGGTAGATCCACACACATTTCTGGAGGTTCGAGGCCTCGATGTCCACCATCCATTCATGCAAAAGTCCGTTTTTCTGCACATTTTGAAGCGAGGATTGAGGGTCAGCTTTGTTGTTAAAGATCTCCCAGATAGCCATCTCAGAGTCGAAGTCACTTCCTCAATATCCATGATGGTACTGCACGTTGTTGTACAGTATGCACCGATCATCTCTGCAACGACCCTTCCTCTGACGCTAGCAGAGTAGCCACAACCGGCTTTCTTACCACACATCAGGTCAGGTTAGGTTATCCCGTTACCGGCAAAATCCTTAGGGCACACATGAAGACATCATCACAGCTCCACGCCACCCTTATCTGTCAGCGGCCGCTGTCTGTGCCTCTTTTAGTCGGAGATTGGTCCATTCTTTTATGTTGTCCTCCCACCTCTTCGTCGTCTGCCTTGCACCTTTCCATGCAGGATCGTATTCGCAAGACAATTTGATCTCGATATGTGACTGTACCAAGCGACTTTCCTTCTTTTGACAGTTGCCAAGAGGTCTTCAAAACGCCCTATTGCAGTTGTAATTCTATCTCGTATTTCCTCATTTACCGCACATACCAATCGGTATATATGAAATCATCAAATCCTTGCTATTCTCACTTGTTGGTCAGAAGTGAAAACAGTTTATAATGTAGCCACAATTGACGCTCGGCAGCTTCTTTAGTTACGATAAGGAACTAAGTGACGACGTAGATGAAGAAAAGTCATTGCAGTAAATTACGACGAGCTTCTTCAATGTTAATCATCATTCTGCTGCTGGTGAGACAAGCCGGACTGACAGCTAAAAAGCTACGTACATAATGTATGGCTTGGCTTCGTTCGTTCTCAATCTCCAGCTACCAAACCCTGAAAGGGCTTAAGTAGCAGAATGTAGTCCAGAGAGCGGAATGCTTTGTGTCGTAGTTTACAGCTTGACTGCGATATTAACACCTTTCTGTCCAACACATTCGACTTCAGTAATCATTTTTTTAGTATCGGTTTAGCATTCCCTCTTCGATCCCTTCTCCTTAGCCAGTCTGCCCTGCTGCAGCCTGTTATCCAGATCACCACGTGAAGGTGTAAAAGGGTCTTGGCAGCTCTGGTTCGCTGGCCCTGACGCTAGCAGTCAGCTATGGGTCGCTGACCACTGCAGCTCATGCGCTGCTCACCATCTTGATCCCTACATTATGTATGATGTGTGCAATGCCGTACAGGTTTGTCTGAGTGCTAACTGATGTAGCTGGCCTCAGCTGATTCGGTATTTATATTCGATAAAAGATAGACATCTTGAAACAGATGTTGTCTTTCATTAAGTCAACTTGAGGAGGACATTTCCCTTTGACCCCGTCATCTCAATGTCGCACATCTGTCAATGTTGTGCGGAGATGTATAAATGCCCGCATAATTAGTTACTTGGCCGGCGTGCTTCACATGTGCAGTCAGAGTTATCTCCCTTCGGTTAAGCTTATTGTTCATAGAATGACATGGGATTGTAATTGTTGATTTATACAAATCTATATTTTCATCTGCGTCCACTTGTGATGCTTTGATTAATTGATCATTTCAAAATGCGAGACGGGTCTTAATTCACCCCAAACAAAAAAAATATAATTTTTTTAGCACAGAATTTGAGGTAGTGATCTCAATAAATAGTTCACTTTTTAACTGTTGGGGATTTCAAACATTCTGCGACAATATACAATTATTTATGCTACCGCTTGTTCCTGCCTTCTTAAAAATTGATTTATTGAATCTGTCAACTTTGGTTCATGATAAGTAGAGTATCACCCAGTTTCTATAGCAACATGGCATTATTCATGATGTCAGACGATGTAATAACAGCCATGGTATCTAACCCTAACCCTAACCCTTGCCCTAAACTAACCTGAATCCTAAATATAACACACAATCATAAATCTAACCCTAACCCTAACCCTAAACCTAAGCATAACCCTAACCCTAACCTTTTGCAAAACTGAATATAATCCTCTCTTTCACATTTCTATCTTTATGTAAGTCTTTACTTATTTATTTAAAATACAATTATATTAACCTGTCCTCCCCTTAACTCAAAATGGAATGTCCCGTTACGTGCGATGGGGATAACCGGTAAACTGTTTGGGGTGAATTGAGACGCAAGTAGCAATTAAACGCGTTCATAATATAAAGTATCGTATATCGTAAGCTAGTTATGACATCACCTAGATTCAAATCAAATCCCCAGCTGAAAAGTCCGGAAACACGTAAGCTTGCGGCACGGACCTTAAGTCTGAACATTCAGACTGGTCATATACAAAAACGCTACTATATTGAAAACAAAACTGGAGAGACGATTGAAGGCCGGCAAAAAAGAGGTGTGCCAGCGCTATAAGTGGGAGAGCAGTATCAAAAGATGGACTAATGTCAGTCTAGCATAGTTAACCGTCATGAACAAGAGAACAAGGATATGCAGAACTACTGCAGCCAATTGTCATTGCACTTGGTTTCAATGGATAGTTAGGATCAAAGCTCCTTGCAGTGGAGCAAGCCTATGTTGTCCTTATCAGGATCAGATCTATAGTTGGACTGCAAAATGAGGCGTAAGACTGCTCAATGAGAAGAAATCGCGCAATAGGGATGCTCCAGCAGAGAATGTGTCAATGAAATTCAATATTAATATTGGCTTGATAAAATAGTGATAAGCAACAAAAAAAAAAAGATTGAATCGGTGAGTAGATATTGTTAGGTGAGCAATTTCACATTAATGTGTTTTATTATTTTGTATGATTCTAATTACCTGGATTGTTAGCATAGACATATATGAAAAGGTTTTTACAATATCAAAAAGCTTTTGATTAAGTAGAACTTCATTTTGTCTGGCGTTCACTGTTAGAACATGGTGTAGATCCTGGTTACGTCAGAATTCTCGCCAACAGTTATACAAACTGTACTACCACTTCTAGCGTCAAGTTATACAAACTGTACTACCACTTCTAGCGTCAAGTTATACAAACTGTACTACCACTTCTAGCATCAAGTTATACAAACTGTACTACCACTTCTAGCGTCCAGTTATACAAACTGCACTACCACTTCTAGCATCAAGTTATACAAACTGTACTACCACTTCTAGCATCAAGTTATACAAACTGTACTACCACTTCTAGCATCAAGTTATACAAACTGTACTACCACTTCTAGCATCAAGTTATACAAACTGTACTACCACTTCTAGCATCAAGTTATACAAACTGTACTACCACTTCTAGCGTCAAGTTATACAAACTGTACTACCACTTCTAGCGTCAAGTTATACAAACTGTACTACCACTTCTAGCGTCCAGTTATACAAACTGCACTACCACTTCTAGCATCAAGTTATACAAACTGTACTACCACTTCTAGCATCAAGTTATACAAACTGTACTACCACTTCTAGCATCAAGTTATACAAACTGTACTACCACTTCTAGCATCAAGTTATACAAACTGTACTACCACTTCTAGCGCCCAGTTATACAAACTGCACTACCACTTCTAGCATCAAGTTATACAAACTGTACTACCACTTCTAGCGCCCAGTTATACAAACTGCACTACCACTTCTAGCGTCCAAGTGCGATACCAATTCAAAATTGCGTCCGCCAGAGGGATCCTATCTCACCGAGTCTCTGCTGCGCATGTTTGAATTCAGTCATCAGGCGATGCAACTGGAACACATTTGGCATCCTTATCGACGGCAGACGCCTCAATCACCTTCGATTTGCAGATGGCATAGTGCTCATCACAGAATCAGCAGCAGACGCCAACCAAATGATGCAGCTACTCGATGGAGAGAGCAGGAAAGCGGGTCTGGAGATGAATGTCTCGAAGACCAAAGTGTTGCGCCATCGGTTCGCCACTCGTGATCCAGTCTTTCTTGGCGAGGTACGATTAGAGGATGTCAAGGAATACATCTATCTTGGGCGCCTTCTCAATAGAGAAAATAACCTGGAACCTGAACTGACAAGACGTCGTTGCGCGGGTTGAGCAGCCTTCTCGTCTATTTGCGCGGTCCTGGGCGGTTGCAATGACTAAGACCTACGAGCCTCCATCTTCAATTCCACTGTACTCCCTGTGTTGTGCTACGGTGCTGAGACGTGGACACTAACAAAATTACTGGAGGACAAATTGAGAGTGACCCAGGCCTCTCTTGAGAGACGCATGGTCAGAATCACTCTCCGGAACCAACGTATGCAAGGTCTCCACGATTCTGACATAAGACGATTGTCCCTGGTGAATTATGCGGTAATCTATGCAGACAAGACAAAACATAGATGGGCAGGTCACATGTTGCTCGATGGTCGATGAAGCACAGCGACAGCAGTCTGGTACTCCCGAGGTAAGAATAGGGAAGGCTTCCCTTGCTGTTCGCTCCAACATCCGAGGCGCCTCTAGAGGAGTACTTACCTCGCATTGGCACCTTGTATAAATTGACTAGCTAAGATGCTAAATATATGTATTTAAACGATTTTTATAACAAAATGCTGTAAATAATGGATATCAATTATCTTACGCCTTGGGGAACTGAGACGCTAGTCTGGTCAGGCAGGCACAACATATTGACGCGGACGTCTTGTCGGAGTCTGGCAAAATATACTGACCGATGCCACTGTCTATCTTCCATATAGCGTTCCCTGGAAACAGGCTCTTTTTAAGGTAGTAAGGTCTACGGTATGTGGATCGAAGTGATCTCCGTAATAGTGAGCGTCGGGAAGGAAGACTAACGTCTGGTCAGGGAAAATATACTGATCAGACATGTTAGTCAGAGTCACGTAAAACATACTGGACAAGACCCTCACCTTAGCTTCCTTGCAGCCCTCCCTGGAAACGGGATGTTGTGATGGCAGTCTGGTTAACAACGTAGGGGATCGACGTGATCCCCGCATTGCACAACAGCCTGGATTACTCCGGTCCATCTTCATCAGCACGCTCGTAATGTGATGAAAGCTACGACAACCAACCCGCCACTTAACGCCTTTATTAGGGCGCACAAAAGAGCAATCCTACTCATTGTGGGCATTGAACAACAACAATAACAACAATATACACCTTATCCTCCAGTTCCTTTGTTATTGTGCATTTTTGACACATATTTTTTGCATGGACGTCCCCATTACAGCCTTAATAATAAAAATATCCCTTTGAGAAGGGGATGTAACTATGCAAGAGAACACAGTCTGTCATACAGGCGGGTCTTAAAATGAACTCGGATCTACTAAAAATAAAAGAAATAGAAGTTATAGGTGAATGTATGTGTATGTATGTATGTATGTATGTATGTATGTATGTATGTATGTATGTGTGTTTGTGTGTGTGTGTGTGCGTGCGTGCGTGCGCGTGCAAATATATGTTAAAGTGTGTGTGTACACATCTTCAAATTATCCAGTGCTACTTAATATAGAAGTTTAACCGCAGAAAGTAACTTGTCAACACTTCCGGTTTTCAATGTGACTTTGTTGCTAGGTTTGGAGACATTCTAGTCGGATGTCATTAGCATTTAATTCTTTCTTATTTTCTCTATTTTGTGGGATTTCGTAATTTGTCACACTCACTTCTGATAACTGTGACCTCTCGTTTCGTTTATTTTCATCTTTTGTTCGTATTTTTATAAAGCGCGTTAACATGAATATATTAACTTAACTTAACATAACTTAATTTAACTTAATTTAACTTAATTTAACTTAACATAACTTAATTTAACTTAACTTAACTTACTTAACTTAACTTCATTATACTAATTTAGAAGGCTCTACAGAGTATGTTTGCAACCAGTATATATCCCTCCACCGAAAATACTGTGAGCATCCAATATATATTTGAACGCATTAACTGACTCTGCCTCCTCAACATCTGCATTCCAATAATTCCCGCGCATGTCCATCAATCACATCATTCAAGGCCGTCGCTCCTCTTTGTGCGCCATTTACAGCATCCCGCCAGCATGTACCATCTCTGGCTGCTCTTTCTGTCTCTCTCTCTCCAGGAGTAATCATTTAATCTAAGTTCCTTCTCACATTCTCTTCTTCATGTATTTTTGGGTCTTCCTCTCTCTCTCTCTCTCTCTCTCTCTCTCTCTCTCTCTCTCTCTCTCTCTTTTCTTGGGGATTCCATGTAGGAGCATGTCTGGCTAAGTTGGACGGCGCCTTCCGTAGCGTATGTTATATCCAGCTCTATTTTCTTCGATTAATCTGTTATTCCAGTAAATGTTATTGACCTCTTTCCCATAGATCGTCATTCCTCACCATGTCCTGCTATTTTATGCCCATTATCCTTCGTAGGCATCTGTTAATGAAGGACTGGGGTATTTGTTGTATGGCCTTGGTTGTTGTCCATCTTCAAAGGTAACCATAAATGAAATCGTTCTCAGTTCTTAGTTCTTAGTCGACCTGTACTTCTACGGTGGCAGATGCTCCTGTGCTGGTCCCAGCTCTGGTATGAGCTGGATGTAGCCGGGAGGAGGATTTCCTGCTTAGCGGGCCAGGCTCGAGCAGCTTATTACTCTGCTACGTTGGGACAAGTGCCGGGGAGGTGGTTAACATATGTGAAAGTCCATCTTAATAGACTCAAACACTAGAGAAAAGTAGACCCGCAGCCTGTTAGGCGTCATCTATTGCTGCTTTAAACAAACCCCCTAACCATGTCCGGTATTATGCCGTGTCACACAGTTAGTCGCCTCTTTCGTCATGCTCTCTATGGGGCAGTGGTGCTATTCTTGTCCTTGTAATACACAAAGACCACGGTGGACCACTCGGAAGTCGTAAATCTGGAAATGACTTGGAAAATCGTCATGGCTTCTTGATCTACAATTTGTGGAATAAAGTACACGCTGGTTGTATGGAACCAGTGTTACTGTTTTTGCTTTTTTTGCCACAAGTGTTGGTGAATGTCGTAAGGGAAGTACACTATGTGTCATTAGTGTGCCTATAATTATATTAAACCAATTTTCTTTTCTATGGCGTGTCTCGTACATCATCGATCGATCATTTGCTTAGTCTTCCTCTTGCTCTGGTCTTGATGCATGTTGTTATATGCTCGTGTTGTTGCTAGGTTTGGAGGCATTCTGGTCGGATGTCATTAACATTTAATTCTCTCTTATGTTCTCCATTTTGTCGGATTCTGTAATTTGTCAGACTCACTTCTAATAACTGTGACCTCTCGTTTCGTTTATTTTCATCTTTTGTTCGTGTTTTTACAAAACGCGTTAACATGAATATATTAACATACACACACACACGTATACAAACGCACGAGCATGCACACGCAAGCGTAAACAGCCATACGTACTTTAGACACATACACACATTCATTCCTATCCACGCGCATCCTAACACCCACATACACACATTGCAACGAGAAAAAGACAGCGACAGAAGATATACAATGCAATTAACAAATTCCTGAATCCCATAAAACTCTAGCCAATGTACAACAGCTGCCCCAAGTTAAGAGCTGATCGGAAATCGACAGACAATCAATAAGGAGCGACCTATTTCTTACATTCTCGCCAAGACAACTCAAGGTACTGTATCAATTATTTATGATTTACAAAATCTAATATTCTATCAGCGGGAATTTCTGATTCAGTGCGAAGTTGAGAACTGATATTGAGTGTCATTATATTCTATCTACATTTTTTTTTTTCGTGTTTTGTTTTGTCTTTCCCGTAACCGCAAGAGGTTGAAGGGGCATTAGTCAGCGTGCGAGTGATGTGTCTTGGGCATCCTTCTAACCGGACATTGCACATTCACTGTGTCCCGTGTGTATGTTTTACAGTCCCACCAAAACCGAAACTTCTGCAAACATGTGTGCACTAAACGCAAAATGCGACACAGGGAAACCGAAATACTACTACATACAGCTGATAGCCATGTCAGGATAATCGGAGGGAGAAAAACACCATCAAATGAACGAATTAACTAATCCAAATGGAAAACTCCAACACGTTCGTTTAAGTGAACACGAGTGCAAGTCGTCGACTAGTGTGAATACAAGTCAAACCCGTGGCCTGGTGGCGTCCATAATGAATTAAAACACGAGGGTAAAGTAAGACCAGTTGCCTATTATGCGCCATTTTTGCTGCTCTCACATTTGTAGCATTATTTAATTAATTCTTTGCTTATATTTAAAATAACATCTTTCATTCTTCTAGTTACAAAATGACACTGTCCTTTTAAACATCCTACAGTCGGTGGCAACGTCTAGGCGTTTAGCTGAGTAGTTTATCCGTTGCTTAGTACTCATCTAAAAAAGAACAACATGTATTTACACCACGACACGACTTCCCACAGTAAATAATACGGTAAACCCTCTCCTGTCATAACACATAACATTATCGTTTAATATGCAAATCAACAAAAACAATATCAACAAAATAATCATAATGTATGTATATATTTAACTACATTGAACTACATCGGAGGTTTTAAGCATTCGTTTTTTTATATTTCCCCAAAATTTAATTATCCAGGCTCTTGCCACTGCACTCCCCTTATCTGCACACTCAAAACACAATCAGAAACTCGATCTCATGATCGGATTACGTACTTAGTCGTTCTGTGCATTCGCATATAATCAGATCACGTCACTTATAGT
Source organism: Ariolimax columbianus (assembly GCA_036924085.1). NCBI lineage: Eukaryota > Metazoa > Mollusca > Gastropoda > Stylommatophora > Arionidae > Ariolimax > Ariolimax columbianus. The sequence goes on along the minus strand of JAVGWX010000004.1, from coordinate 78,574,383 downwards.
TGGATCATGTACTCACTTGTGGTCACATACTCAGTCGATCTGTGCATACACATACACTCAGAACACACATCGTTCCCAAAGTGTTCTGCACAATACCACAGCCATTCAGATCTCGCCCTTAAGCAATCTGTATATTCACAGATCACGGAGTCAGGCTTTGTGTGTTGGTCTGCAGGCCGGGGAAGACAAGATGCGTCAAGATGCAGACTCCAAACTTGCGTGGTGAAAGCAATGACAACAACTGACTGAGTTCCCTCTCTAGTTTGAAGTTCATTGTCTCTCGCGACTGACAAGATGCCAATCAAGATAACATAAGAAAATATACCATAGAATAACATGTCATAAAATAACATAACATTAAAAAATCCAAAATGCCTTTTACTTGTCATAAAACACCAAACGGCACAATTAATGTCTCTGATTTGAATTTGTGTATTAATAATTTAATTATCTCAATTCGCGGCAAGGGCGATAATATGAAAATGAGCATGAATTCACAGCCAGTGCAACAGTTGTTTATGCTAATAGTAGTTGTCCATGACAAGCGAAGATGGCGCAAGGTCAGACTGGTGATAAATTATCACGTGTTGCTGTACAGATCTATCATTGTGGGCCGAGACACACGTGGGGGATTAAGTAGTTGGACTTTAGAACTTTCAAACACTGTGCTTTCTGTGAGCCTGTGATTATGTTCTGCTCAGCGATATGAGCACCTTGTCTGATAGTAGTGCACCAGACTGAGGGTTCCTGTGCAAGCGTCTCACAGAAGGTGATACCAATGTGGAAACATTTTCAATTAGTCTTCGTATAGACTTCTTCTGTCCTCCCAATGATCTCTTGTCTGTTCATAGCACACTGAACACCACGTGTTTTCTAAGGCGTTTAACTGGTAAACGAACATGCCCTGTCCATCTTATCTGAATTTTCTACAGCAAGTTAAGGATACTATTGGGCACTTTATCTTGAAAGCTGATCATGGCCAGCATGCGAACACATTAGAATACGAAAATTGAATTTATTTAAGGTTGTGTACCAAATTGAAATATGTCATTTATCTAAGGGTAATACATCGAGACTTGGGACACCCAACTACAAATGTCCATGTCATTCATCCAGACTTTCGACATTCAACTACAAATGTCAATGTCCTACATCCAGACATGAGATCTTCATCTACAGATGCCCCTGTCATACATCCAGATCTGAGACCTCCATCTACAGATGCCCCTGTCATACATCCAGACCTGAGATCTTCATCTACAGATGCCCCTGTCATACATCCAGACATGAGATCTTCATCTACAGATGCCCCTGTCATACATCCAGACCTGAGACCTCCATCAACAAATGGCTCTGTCATACATCCAGATCTGAGACCTCCATCTACAAATGGCTCTGTTATACATTCAGACCTGAAACCTTCATCTACAGATGCCCATGTCATACATCCAGACCTGAGACCTTCATCTACATATGCCCCTGTCATACATCCAGATCTGAGACCTTCATCTGAAGATGTTTTTGTCGTACATTCAGATCTGAGACCTCCATCTACAAATGGCTCTGTCATACATCCAGACCTGAAACCTTCATCTACAGATGCCCCTGCCATACATCCAGACCTGAGACTTTCATCTACATATGCCACTGTCATACAACCAGACCTGAGACCTTCATCTACAGATGTTCTTGTCGTACATCCAGATCTGAGACCTCCATCTACAAATGGCTCTGTCATACATCCCGACCTGAGACCTCCATCTACTAATGGGTCTGTCATATATCCAGACCTGAGACCTTTATTTATACTAGAGGTATATACATATATATATATATATGAAGGAGCAGCAAAGATGGCGCCATAACTGGCTGCAGCCCAACATTGCTCTTCCGTTTTAGTTCATTATAGATGCCACCAGACCATGAATTTCCAGAGAATTCACACTAGTCGATATATATTATTATTATTATTATTATTATTATTAGTTTCCCATCGCAAGCGATGATAGCCACATCATCAGATGATTTTGTCTTGATGACGTAACTTCCGCTGTATTTGAATTTTAGTGAGCAAGAAATGTTGCTTATTATCGACATCACTCTCTGGTCCCGAGCTACCTTGGACCAGTGGTCAGACATTAATCAAGACGACTTAAGGTAACTCAGGACGCAGGCACTCTGGTTCTACCTCCCGTGAGACCAGGCGTCACTTTAAAACGTGTGGAATTCCACAGTCCACCGTTTCTGATCATCGCTTTGGGACGCGAGTGCCTGATCTCTCGACCACAGTGACCCAAGAAGACTCTGGAGTCTGTAGACAACCAATGTTACATTCCAGTCGTGTAATTCTGTCACGAAGTGACCAGCGAACGATTGGGATGTTCATGCCCTCCGGTAGTCACCCCCGCGCAGTCATGCTGGCGCTATAGGGGTCTGGGCTGTCATTGGCCAGCTCTTTCCTGATGAGAGGGCCAGTACTGATCTGGGACAGAGGTTTCCCTGGTTCCGGCCGACTGCATACGACCCGGTCTGCCTCCACTCTATGTTGTTTACTTAGACATTCGCTGCCCCTTGAGATGTCTTATTGAGGCTGCTGGATGATTTTCATAGATTTCATAGATGTCCCTCATGATATCTGCACGAGAACGGGTTGTATAGAGAAAATGCTTGTAATATTGACAAGGTGATAGTTGACTAGGTCTCATTGACCTACAGCAGTCAATGACGTAGACCACAAGAACCGGCTTGTATGGGTGACGTAGAACGTTGAGCAGGAAGAAAAGTGAGATACAAAATAAATATCACACTGAATAATGAACACAGGACAATGGAAAAGAGTTTCACCCTGGCGGCAACTCTTCTCTCTCCTCTTACCTCACTCTGTTTCATTTGACTCTGTCCTACAGTCACACTTTCACACAACTTTCACACGCGCCCTTATGGTGAGGCCCTTCCATTGCACTTTGGTTGGGCTAGCTTCTGAGGGCGCACAAACCTAGCATAGGTACATACAGACGCATACATGCATCAAAGCACTGGTTTATGCGTCCTGATATCGCCCAATGGACTACGGTCTGGGGTGGAAAATGGCGCGCCTCCGCCAGTAGAAACTAGTAAGGCAAACATCTAAGCAACAACAACAACATAATGAACACAGTGGAGGATTCCAATGCCCGATTCATTTTCCAAAATTGCTATTGATTGACGTTGTGACATAAAATATTGTACAAACCCGCACGAGAGTTGAAAACATGATGAAAGTACAATATTGACTTCAATGACTGCATGGCTGTTATTGATACCATAAGGCAAAATATTTATTTGATTCTATAGAAGTGAATAACACAGCACAATGAAAAATATGGTGCACAACGATTATCCAAATATGAACCACCATTGGCGACCTGTCATACATATAACAGTAGGAATCCACATCGGGCGATGGAAGCAGATGGAATCATACAGCAACCGTACAAAAGCTGGAAGTAGCCTGTCTTTGTGTTGTAACTTATATGGGTAACTATGTTTATATTACATTTCATATGTGTAACTGCATTTATGTTATATGTAATATGTGTAACTGTAACTTGGGAGGAAAAGATAAAAGAATGGACCAATCTCCGACCAGATGAGGCACAGGCAGCGGCCGCTGACAGAGAAGGGTGGCGTGGTGTTGTGCGCCCCAACGACCTCTAGATAACGGGAAGACCTCACCTGACGAGAACTGTAGCAGTGTTACTTTGCATACATGTGTAACTATGTTGATGTTTGAGTCTATATTTTATGTTCCACATGTTCTTCCTGTGTCGTGATACCCCAGTTGGAAGTCTATTTATTGTCCTCAAGCGTGAGTAGGGTAAGTGATGTCCAAAGAAGGTTCCTCGTGAAACTCTATCCCTGGGTCCTGTATCATTTCGTGCCATCATTCAGTGCCCCGACTTTCAGGGCTTGACTTTATGGGCATTGTTGATTTAAGAAAACTGTGCTTGGACTGGAGTCTTGGGATCTACTCCTAATGTCCAAACATTTGGTCCAAACAAAAATGTTCTGAAGACGACGGTAACAGAAACAGAAGAACTAGATAATGAGCGTGGCTGTTCTATAAAGGCGAATTAATTAATTTTTATTTTTATTTTTATTTTTTTTATTTTTTTTTTGGGGGGGGGGGGGATTTGTGTGTGTTGCGTGTACCTTATTTCTCTAATCCCCAAGGCGGTGTGCGTTGCACTGTGGTTTTTATTTTGCGCATGTCCGCCCATTGTATCCGACTTCAGCCTGCGTTTTATGTAAGGGTCTGCTTCCACCTGCATTTTCTAAGGGTTCGCTTCCCCGGGGTAACGGCCGGTGCTGTGATGGGGATGGAACCCAGTACCTGCAGCTGGCGAGCCGTGCCACTTAACCACTAGCCTACTTCGTCCCCCACAAGACGAATGGTTCATACAATTACCCTGAAAGTTTAAGCCGTTCATTGCCAGTGTAAGGGAGGACATCTTAGAAAGGTCCGTAATATGCCACATAATTCAAAGTATTACACCCAAACTGCAGACCTTCTCCCAAATATACCTTTTGCTGTATACTTTGTATCAGATGCCCAGATATAATTCGAAGCATAGATTGTGGCAGAGAATACGCCAACAACTCCAAATGGAAATGAGGGGGCGGGGGGGGGGGGGGGCATTGTTGATGGATAGGACACACCACAATGAGAAAAGTAATAATATAGCCAGCCCAACATGGCTGGATTGATGAAAACAGGACCATATTTTTTCTTAGTCAAAGAGTGGTGAATGCTTGGAATGAAAACTATGCTTTCAGTTATTTGTATTACCGGTGACGTGAAATATACTGGTTGTATACAGAATCTGTTAATTTAGTTAGTTTTCTTTCCACTTGTGCCGTTTAGCGTCGTGGTTAGCTTGAGTCGTCTATTCTGCGCCAAGTGCGTTGCGTCGGTCAATGTGAGCCCTTGTCTTTGCACAATCACTCTAATGTCATATTTCCACCTACCTCGCGGCCGCTCCCTTGCCCTGTAGCCAGATCTACCAGCGTTGTAAGCCATCAGTGGAAGATGATGAGGGTGCATTCTCATGAGATGACTAAACCAACTTATTTTCTGCCTGGAAATGTATTCGGGACAAGACGTAGTGCCGACCATACTTCGAATGTCGAAGAATCTGTAGAACGTTCTAAACCAGCGTAATCATTTTTATTGAATATTATTTTGTATTAAATTATTTTATGTTATCTTAAGTTATGCTGTATAGTTAGTTGCCCATCGCAAGCCATGATGGCGACATCATTAGACGGTTTTGTCTTGATGCTGTAACTTGCCCTATATTTGCATTATAGAGAGGAAGATGCTACGCTGATCATTCGGTACAACATAATAATTTGTTGACAGAACTATTTCAATGCCATCTATGAGGAAATGGTCTAGCCTCTCCAAAAACGAGTGAACAAAAGCGCGAAAGGTGGGTTTCAAATCCCGCAAGTTTCAAGCTTTTCCTGGACTCATTGGAGGATGAATTTAACCAGCGTCATATTGGAGATGGACGAAACAAATCGAAGGTCCTGAGTACACGATGTGCACGTTGAAATCGAAAAATAGCAAGCTGTTTGCCGATGTCCTGGACAAAAAAAATTAGAAAGATAATAAAATTACTAAGCAATGCGTCACTAGCTTCTTCTCTTGTCTAGGAAGCAGTAGGAAGCAAAAATCTACGTACATAAGGTACGTAACCATGAAATTATTTATATCATAAACATATTTCGCAGTCTGTCTTCCTTATATTCGCATCACAATGTCTTCTCAGACTTTATAAACCTAATTCAACACAGTTTTACCAATACAACAAGTAGATTAAATTAATTAAAGGAAAGTCCAGATACTACAAAATATATTTTTAGTCCGTGGTGAATGTCTGGGATTTATTGCATCGGGAAATAGTGGAAGCAGGGTCAAATAATGTATTCAAAAATAGATTGAATGAGCATAGTAATTAGATTAAGTGAAGTTAAAGAAACTGGTGGTATACAGACTCTACAGTGTCCTCTAAACAAATATAAAGACGTTAAGTTAAGTTAAATGTTTCTGAAAAAAAGATCGTCTATTATGTAGTACGAGAGCAAGACAGGGTAGTATAGATGGTAGTTCTCAATGTGGCAGAAGTGCATAATGATGTCTAACCAGGTGGAAGGGTCGCAATATTTACTTACTTTCCGTGTTCGGCAACCTCACAGTCTTCGCATAGAAACCAGCAATCATCAGTGCTCTTTCATTTGCCACCATCGAGTCCTCCACTGTACAGGATTCCTGCATCATAGGACATATAAACAGGTGCTCTGAGACTTGAACGGCCCACATTTGCCACAATCGAGTCCTCCACTGTACAGGATTCCTGCATCATAGGACATATAAACAGGTGCTCTGAGACTTGAACGGCTCACATTCGCAATATTCATTTTCAGCAAATCGCCACTTTTTCAGGTTAGACCCACATCTGGACACACCTGTTCTCAACATGTCCAAAGATCTCCAAGTAATATATTGCAAACATGACCTCGTGCCTTCTTTAATGTTCATCTAAACCTCAGCGTTTTTTGGCGCTTCTTTTCTATGCAGTTTTTCTCGGGGTTCTGTTCTGATGGCTTTACAGTCCGCAGAAAACTGTTCCCTGATTTCAGTCGTATTCTTTCTGGTGTAAATTCAAAAAGAGGGTGTCTCTGGTCACGGAGCTGCTTTTGTCTCTCAACTTCAGATGCGACATGTCTTATAATAGACGGGGGTGCGATGCCAGTTATAGCGTTGACCTTTCCCGTTGGTGTCGGGTTTAAGGCACACTGTTACATTTCGGCATGTTTAATTTACTGCAACATCGCCTGTACATTGCCTGTAGATGCGTTCCATAGTCACGCAGCATACTCTGCCGCTGAGAGACATAGTGCAAAGGCTGATTTGCGGAGCACCGTTGGGGATGCTACACAGTCAGTATTTGTCAGGCAGCTTGCGAATGATATTATTTCTTATGCTGACTTTATTTTACAACATTGAAATGTGCGGTCCATTACAATGCCTAACTACTTGGGTGTATCGCTATGTGCAAGTACCTGTTGTGCCAGTTAATATGGAGTTGTCGTCTCGCTTCTTCTCTGTTCTTCAAGTGGAAAGCACAAACCTGTGTTTTGTTGGGGTTGACTTTGAGGTGGTTTTCCTCATAGTGTCCGGCCATTCTGTCTAGAGCCTGTGTAAGCCCGAGCTCCATTTCAAAACGCTTTCCATGTACAGCCATAGCAGTGTCATCTGCCTATATGAACTGTCTTGGGCTAACTGGTTGATATACACATTGTATAGCGTAGGAGCCAGGACACTTCCTTGTGCAAGGCCGTTCTTCTGGTTGCGCCATCTACTGTCTTTATTTTTCAAAGTCACATTTGATTACCTGAGTCAGGCGCCAGTCTTTACTGACTTTATGTATTTTTCTCAGCAGTAATTTGTGGTTTACTGTATCAAATGCCGCCGTGAGATCAGCAAAAACAACTCGTCACCGACTTTTGCTCGTACTCCTCAATGTGTTTCGTGTGGGTTGCTATGCCTGTCCGAGACAAGCTTCTTATAGTAATAGAAAATGCATTTATACACAGACTACAGCTGTAACGAAACTGTTCCAGCACAGGTTTCTTACAAAGGAACAAAATATAGTTGTGGCTACATGCTCCCGGAGAACAATAAACAGACAATAAAATCCGCTCACGCTTGCGACAATCAAAATGGTTAAATGATCTTATTAGGATACCTTGATTCTCCTGTCCTGACCGCAGTGTTTGACAAGAGCCTCTCTCGGAAGGTGGAGCCGTCAGGGTGTTTGTTTCTCTCGACATATAGGTCAGTTTCTCTTTCCAGTCTCGACACGGTAAAGTCTACTTGGCTGTAAATGTGTACCTGACTTACAGTTATGGAAAGCAGTGAGGATGCAAATCAGGATCAGGTGAAACATACTGAGCAAGACCACGTCTCACATCCACGTTCGTGCTTCCTGGAGACAGGCTGTGTCAAAGCAGTCTAGTCAACGAGGTGGGGATCGACACTGTAATACCCATAGTTGTGAGCTTACTGTGAAGTCCCACATTGCACTATAGCTCTGAAGATCCGAGTGAAGCTTCTCAAATACGCTTCTCGATGTAACAAAGAATGGGACTGCAACCCGCCACAGAAGAAATGTTCCCAAGAGTTGAACTAACTGAACTTTAAGTGACTTCCACAACAACCACATCAGCATCCTTACAATGATATCAAGGACGACGTACAATGAGCTTTCTAGCACTTCATCTCCATCCTCAAGACTAGCTGTGATGCTTGGCTAGCTCTTGTTTGCGCCTCCTTGGCCCTAAGCTGATATGGTCTGATAAATGGCTAATAACTGTAGAGGAAAACCAGAACTTCTGTTGTTGTTGTTGTTTGCGAATGCACACAATGAGTAGGTTACTCTTTTGTGCGCTCTGAAAAGGACGTTAAGTGGTGGGTTGCAGTAGCTTTCCTCACATCCCCAGTGTGCTGATGGTGGACCGGGGTACTCCAAGCGGTTTTGCTATGCTTGGCTTCATCTGCATGTCGCTCACTACAACGGGGATCACGTCGATCCCTCACCTCGTTAGCCAGGTTGCCATAAAAGCAGCTCGTTCCAAGGAAGGGCTACGAGGAAGTCAAGGTGACGGTCTTGGCCAGTATATTTTGCCTGACCAGAAGTTAGTCTTCCTCCCAAGACAATTGATAAAACAATATTGATACAACAATATTGATACAACTTTCAAGACAATTGATACAACAATATTGATACAACTTTCAAGACAATTGATACAACAATATTGATACAACAATATTGATACAACTTTCAAGACAATTGATAAAACAATACTGTTATAACTTTCAAGAGTAATGAGAGCACAACATTGTCTTAAATACATTAACTAAAACAGTGACATAAAACTTTGAAAAAAGGCTTCAGGAAGTCAAAATATGGACTACGGATTGTACATAGTCTAGTTAATAAAATAAAGGGCAGCATTCAGTATATTTCAATGCTCCTTAGGCGTACCATGAGAACACCTCCTAACATGTACTATCGAGACATTTTGGTAGAAAGCCCGTTCTTCTGTTAATATACCAATATAATACTTTTCTATCGCTTCGTTATTCATCATTCAAAATTGTTTTTTTATCACTTGTAGTATTTTCCTTTATAAACCTCTTATTGGATCGGTGTTTTCTCTTTTCTTGTGAACTTAGTTTCTCTTTCTGAACCGCTCTGATTGTTGTTGTTGTTGTTTAGTGTCCACAATGAGTTATTTTACTATTTTGTTAACCCCAATAAGGGCTTTAGGAGGTCAGTTGGAGTAGTTTACCTCACATCTCCAGCGTGCTGATGAAGGTGGACAGCGGTCCTCCAAGCGCTGGTGCTACGATCGGTGTCCTCCGCCTGTGACGCTCATTAATACGGGGATCACGTCGATCACATCTTGTCAGCAAGATTGTTTTGAAAACAGCATGTTTCCAGGAAACGCTACATGGAAGAGAGATAGTAGTCTTGGTCAGTATGTTGTGCCTGACCCTGACAAGACGTCTTGGTCAGTATGTTTTGCCTGACCCTGATGCGAAAGCCTGGTAAGTATGTTAGGTTTAACCCTGACGCGACGCGCTGGTCAGCATGTAGTGCCTCAACCTTATGCGACACCCTGGTCAGTATATTGTGCCTGACCCTGATGTGACGTCTGGGTCAGTAAATTGTACCTGACTCTAAAACGTCGCCCTGATCAGTATAGTGTTCCTGACCCTGACACGACGCCCTGGTCAGTATATTGTGCCTGACCCTGACGCGACGACATGGTCAGTATGTTGTGTCTGACCCTGACCAAGACGTCCTGGTCAGTATGTTGTGCCTGACTGGACTAGCGTCCCAGTTTCCCATCCACTTTGAATCAGTGATATAATTTACATCCAAGGTCTTTGCCGTAGACTTCGTCTTTGTCGACCTATACTTCTACAGGGACAGGAGCCAGGTCTGGAGTGTGCTGGATGTATCCGGGAGAAGCGTTTCCTGCTTAGCGGGCTAGGCTCGAGTAGCTTAATACTCCGCTACATTAGGGCAAGCTCTTACGGAGGGTGGTTGACCAATGTGAGAGTCTTAATAGACTCAAGTACTAAAGCAAAGTAGACCTGCAGCCTGTTGGGCGCCATCTATGCTACTCTAAACAAACCACCTAACCATTTCCGGTGTTATGCCATGTATCACACAGTTAGTCGCCTCTTACGACATGTTCTGTGAGGCAGCGGTGCTATCACACAGTTAGTCGCCTGTTACGACATGTTCTGTGAGGCAGTGGTGCTATCACACAGTTAGTCGCCTGTTACGACATGTTCTGTGAGGCAGCGGTGCCATCACACAGTTAGTCGCCTGTTACGACATGTTCTGTGAGGCAGCGGTGCCATCACACAGTTAGTCGCCTGTTACGACATGTTCTGTGAGGCAGCGGTGCCATCACACAGTTAGTCGCCTCTTACGACATGTTCTGTGAGGCAGCAGTGCTATCACACAGTTAGTCGCCTCTTACGACATATTCTGTGAGGCAGCGGTGCCATCACACAGTTAGTCGCATGTTACGACATGTTCTGTGAGGCAGCGGTGCCATCACACAGTTAGTCGCCTGTTACGACATGTTCTGTGAGGCAGTGGTGCTATCACACAGTTAGTCGCCTATTACGACATGTTCTGTGAGGCAGCGGTGCTATCACACAGTTAGTCGCCTGTTACGACATGTTCTGTGAGGCAGTGGTGCTATCACACAGTTAGTCGCCTGTTACGACATGTTCTCTGTGAGGCAGTGGTGCTATCACACAGTTAGTCGCCTGTTACGACATGTTCTCTGTGAGGCAGGGGTGCTATCACACAGTTAGTCGCCTGTTACGACATGATCTCTGTGAGGCAGTGGTGCTATCACACAGTTAGTCGCCTGTTACGACATGATCTCTGTGAGGCAGTGGTGCTATCACACAGTTAGTCGCCTCTTACGACATGATCTCTGTGAGGCAGTGGTGCTATCACACAGTTAGTCGCCTCTTACGACATGATCTCTGTGAGGCAGTGGTGCTATCACACAGTTAGTCGCCTCTTACGACATGATCTCTGTGAGGCAGTGGTGCTATCACACGGTTAGTCGCCTGTTACGACATGTTCTCTGTGAGGCAGCGGTGCTATCACACAGTTAGTCGCCTCTTACGACATGTTCTGTGAGGCAGCGGTGCCATCCTTGTACTATCCAAAAAGACCCCTGCTGACCACTGAGCACATATTGGTGGGCCACGTATTTTAGGTCATGGAGTTCAAGTAACGAAAGCCGTACATGCATAACGTGTGTTATACAATCACTATTATGTTCCTTGTAGGCTGCAATATCTGTATTCTTTTCTATTTCGTAACCAGCTTCAACTTTAACGAATAAAACTATTTACATCAGTGATTCTTAAAACGGTGTTTTCTACGGACCCCTTTGACAAACATAAAGCATAAAAAGCACCGTTAATCGTCTGGTAAAGACTTTGCATCATTCTGTCAGTCTGGTTGTTATTGGTGTTTTTATTGTTTAATGCCCACAATGAGTAAGTTTATTCTTTTGTGCGCGCTGAAAATGGCGATAGTTGGCGGGTTATAGTAGCTTTCCTCATATCCCGAGCGTGCTGATGAAAGTGGACCGAGGTCCCCCAGGTGGTTGTGCTATGTTTGGCCTCATCTGCGTGTCGCTCACTACTATGCGGAGCACGTCGATCCTTTACCTTGTTTGCCAGGCTACCACGAGAATAGTCCGTTTCCAGGGAGATCTGCGAGGAAGCCGAAATGTGGATCTTGACCAGTATATTTTGCCTGACCCTGACTAACATGTCTGATCAGTATATTTTGCCTGACCCTGATTAACATGTCTGATCAGTATATTTTGCCTGACCCTGACTAACGTGTCTGATCAGTATATTTTGCCTGACCCTGACTAACATGTCTGATCATTATATTTTGCCTGACACTAACATGTCTCATGAGTATATTTTTACCGACCCTGACTAACATATCTGATCAGTATATTTTGTTTTACCTTGACTAACTTGTCTAATCAGTATATTTTGCCTGACCCTGACTAACAGGTCTGATCAGTATATTTTGACCGACCCTGACTAACATGTCTGATCAGTATATTTTGCTTTACCTTGACTAACATGTCTGATCAGTATATTTTGACCGACCCTGACTAACTTGTCAAATCAGTATATTTTGCCTGACACTAACATGTCTGATCAGTATATTTTGCCTGACACTAACATGTCTGACCAGTATATTTTGCCTGACACTAACATGTCTGATCAGTATATTTTGCCTGACACTAACATGTCTGATCAGTATATTTTGCCTGACACTAACATGTCTGATCAGTATATTTTGCCTGACACTAACATGTCTGATTAGTATATTTTGCCTGACACTAACATGTCTGACCAGTATATTTTGCCTGACACTAACATGTCTGATCAGTATATTTTGCCTGACACTAACATGTCTGATCAGTATATTTTGCCTGACACTAACATGTCTGATCAGTATATTTTGATTGACACTAACATGTCTGATCAGTATATTGTGCCTGACACTAACATGTCTGACCAGTATATTTTGCCTGACACTAACATGTCTGATCAGTATATTTTGCATGACACTAACATGTCTGATCAGTATATTTTGCCTGACACTAACATGTCTGATCAGTATATTTTGCCTGACACTAACATGTCTGATCAGTATATTTTGCCTGACCAGACGTCAGTCTTCCTACCCGCTCTAGAGAGTAAACTTTCTCATTGTGGCCACTAAACGACAACAACAACAACAACAACAACTGCAACAACCAGAATGACATATAGGTTGAAAGCCTTCACTATACAATCAAATGAACATTTAGGCTTTATTAGACTGTCAAAGGGATTCTTGGCATACACTGTATTAAGAAGTGAAACGTGTGTGTGTCCCTGGCAGGTTCGGGAACATGTTAGACCTCTGATAAGGATAATAATTTTCCAAATGACAAACTAAAATACACGTGAGTTGGTAACAGGCCTAATGTTCACCCAGGTTTCTATTGGCGACAAAGTCAAAGTTCTTTCCATTACTAGAACTCTAGGTGACTTAATACAGGTTTATAAGATAATCACAGGAAAGGTTAAATTAGACTATAACAAGGTTTTTTTTCAAAATACAACCACCAACTAGAACAAGAGGACATAGATGCAAATTAAGTAAAGAAAAGTCCAAATTGGATTTTAGGAAATTTGTTTTAAGTCAGGGAGTGGTGAATGCTTGGAATGCATTGCCCCAGGTGGTAGTGGAGGCAAGGGCAGGTAATGCATTTAAAGATAGATCGTATGCGCATAGCTTTTAGAGCAGGGTAATGCAAATGTAACTGGTTGTATACAGACAGAGTCTTCTAAACCAGTATAAAAACGTTAAGAAGTTACTACTGTGGTCTCTCTCGTCTCATTGTTCCTGAAGCTCTACTCAGCGCGTGAGTGATGTGTCTTGTGCATGTTTCCAACCGGTCAGGACCCACACTTTTTCAAACAGAACGAAGTCCCTGCCGACTGCTAACTGGAGACATGATACTCTAAGACCTGGGACAGGACCGCAGAGCCGATGTCCGAGTCAATCCTTGGCATGTGTGAATATTTCCAAGTCCCATAAAAATTGGCAGTGACAGCAAACATGGTGGAGTGACCATTCTCGTTTGGTTTTGCCGTTTGCTGCCCTTTAAAAAAAAAAACTGTGGACAACGGAAGTAGCCGATGACTTAGCCAAAATAGTCGCATTAAAAAACACCTCAAATCGAACGAATTAATTAATTCAAAAAGAAAACTACATTGCGTTTCTGTGAAAACCAGTGTAAGTCTTGGACTTTTGTGATTTTCAGTCAAATCCGTTCGATGGTGGGTCATGATAGACTCAAACACGAGAGCAAAATAGACCCGCAGCCGGGTAGACATCATCTTGCTGTGGTAGGTTGTCTATATTGCTCATTGTTCATCGGTTAAGTGCCGTCCCCGTAACGAAGGTTCGCTGCAATGGACATCCAATATCATATGTCATGTCTTGACGACACACTCTCTGAGACTGGCATTAATCCCTCTGTTGATGTTGATCTCACACTGTTAGCGCTGCTTGTCCGCATTTCTTCAACCACCCCCCCTCCCCCCCCCCCCCCCCAGTACCTTTTTCAAATAAGTATTGTGTCTTTTTTTATAAGAACAAAATATTTGACTTATCTAATTGTAATGTATGTCAAAAGTTCTCTATCCATGCCTACTCTCTTCAGGACATCGCTATTTGTTTGTTTCTCTTTCCACGAAATGCGGCACTTTCTTCCGAATAACCACATTTCGAGGCCCTCTATTTTGTTTTTTAACTGTTTGTTCATTGTCCATGTTTCTCCACCATATAATAAGGTTGAATATATATAGCAGTTGATGAGTCTCATTTTTAATGTTTTGATGATTTGCCTGGATATATTCCAAATTAACTGCACTTTTGGCCATTACTATTCACTTTGTCATTTTCCACGTTGAAGATTATCTTGTAGAGGAAAGTAAAAATAATAAAAACGTATTTGTTATCACCAAGCTTCACGGACTCTTTTAATTCTATCTGGATCCCTTGGGGCTATGTAGAAATTAATTTAAGAACCCCTGACGTGGTGGCATAATTAACCGTAGTTGCAACACGAGCTTCTCAGCGGGGTGCTGTTTATAGAATGTTGTTGTTTTCTTAATGAGAAACTATCAGAGATTTTGAACGATTGAGCTGTAAGGCTAGCACAAGTGGGCGTTTTCTCTTTGTACATAGTTTTCGGTAGTCTGCGTGGCCCAAGATCTTATCTGCCCATTCTGTGAGGAAGCCCTTAGTTACTAGAGCCGACTACTTACACATTCATTATATGTCCTGGTGACGTTATTAGATGGTCAGGAAGGGATGTAATCGTGGGGGAGTCCTAATTATTGTTGATATTCACAAATAGGTTAAACGAAAAATGGACATGAACTAATAATACAAGGCGTGTTCAAATTAAACCTGATCAAACTGCAACAAGTGAACATACGTACGATGCGCATGATGATGTCACTTCTGGTGTAATCGGCATATACCAACCGTCAAGTTTGCAAAATGTCATTATCCTCCGACTCATAGTTTCCTCACCAGCTCGTTGAAAACATTGCGTGTGATGCGAAATCCGTCCAGAGTTGATCAGTAAGAGATGATTCGGTTTCTAACAGCTGAAGGATGTCGACCAGTTGACGTTTATCGCACAATGCAGGCATTGTATTGTGACAAACGTGTGTCGAAGACAGAAGTGAAGAACTGGACAACGATGTGGAAAGAAGGACGTGAGTTAATGCAACAAAATGCGCCTGCCATGGTCTCGGAAGATATTTCGTTAACTCACGTCTTTTTTTAAACATCGTTGTCCAGTTATTCACTGTTGTCATTGACATACTTTTGTTATCGTACACTGCCTGCATTCTGCGATGAATATCAACTGGTCGACGTCCTTCAGCTGTTAGAAACCGAATCATCTCTCACTAATCAACTCTAAACAGATTCCCTATCACCCCGTCATGTTTTGAACCGTCTGCTGAGGAAACTATGAGTCGGATGATAATGAAGTTTGGCAAACTTGACGGTTGGTTTGTGTTGTTTACATCAGAAGTGATGTTATCATGTGCATCGTACGTATGTTCACTTGGTTCAGTTAGGTACAATTTAATTTGAAGACGTGTGGTATACTACTAAACTATTTGTAGCATTTCTTCTTCTTCTTTTTCTGCGTTCGTTCTCAATCTTCCGCTACCAAGCCCTGAACAGAGCTTTGCAAATAGCAGGATTTTGTCCGCAGAACGAAATGCGTTGTGTCGCTAGTTTTCAGCCTGACTGCGATATTTGCACCCGTCGGTCCGACACATCCTTCAGCATACTTGTACCACTACACCACAGGTACCACTAAACTAATGCCTGAACTTAAAGACACTATATGAGAGTTACACAATTCTACTTACCTGCAGTTACACAATTCTACTTACCTGCCACAATCTAAACCGCAAGCGCCAGTAATCTGTCTGCACGACGTAAGATTACCTGCAACAGGTGCGGACGAACTAGAAAATCCTCACGAAATACCTAGCATCGGAAGCCACAAATTAAAAGCCGGTTTTACATACAGATTGAGTCAGTAATGTGTATACATGTATCCATTTAATTAAGGTCCAATTTCACCAGGTTTTGCTGCAGCTCTACGTGTAATTCATTTTTTGTGTTGCCTTCTACGTTTTCTTAAGAAGTTGTTCTTATTCTCTCTCTCTTTATAGAAATATGATTCGGGGTAAATAAATTATCTAGGCCAGCATTTCCTGTTATTAATAAAATAGTCTTAAACGTTTTTTCGTTAACAAAAAATTGAAAACAGCTTTTATAATTTCCTGAAACCAATTAAAACAAGTAAAACATGTAAAAAATGGCACGTACCTAGGTAATATCATCTCAGAAGACGGCAAAGCGACACCGAAATCCAAAACAGATGTGATAAAGCAAGTCAATCATTGGGCAAATGTCCAATATAAGCACGTAACAATGTACACTCAAAGGATGCTATACAACACGATATTCCTACCCACACCCTGCTATCAATGCGAAAATATGACATTAACAGGGAAAGATAAAAGATACATCGTAACAACAGAAATGAAATGTCTGCGCAGAATTATTGAAGTAACAAGATTGGATAGAATCAGAAACGAAGACCTTAGGAGACAAGTAGGTATAACACCAGTGCTACACCCCATTAAGAGACAACAAACCAAATGGATCGTGACATATCAAACAGATAATATCCCTCAGATAGCAATTCTATTAAATGCTTCAATGGATACAAAGACAACAACGGACAGCAGAAATGTCAGAAGCAGTAAAGCTCCTCATGTACAAAGCACAATCTAGGGCGATACTGAAAGGCACAAACAGGAGAAATAGGGAAAAGAAATAAAATCATTTTCTTAGTGTTAAAAACTGTATCGCTCTAACTCTGTGCGTCTCTCTCTTTATAACTATGTTCCTCTATCTCCCCTCCCTTCCTGTTGCATTATCAGCTTGCAAGTTAACATAATTGTTAGCATGTCCATTTTTCTCTCCTTCCTACAAATATTCCACATTTTAAATGTTCAAAATTAAATAAAACACATACGAAGAGTCAAAAAGGCTTATTAGAGCTAGATACATGACCAAATGGGAAACAGAACATACTGGCTACACAAAAAACGATGCCTATTACCAGTTGAACAGAAGAGAGCAGGTCATGGTCTTCAGACTTCGCACTGGCCACAATAGACTGAGGTACCACCTATTCAATAAATTGAAGATAGGTGGCACTGACGCATGCACGAGCGGTACTGGGAAAATGACCGCTGAACATATGCTGCAAAACTGCCCGACATACGAGGATCAGAGAGAGCAGATGTGGCCATCACCAGTGGCAACACTAGACAAGCTCTATAGCAGTGTCGACAGCCTCAGGATGACCGCTGCTTTTTTCGAAAAAATAAAGGTTGATGTCTGACTGCGTACGACGAAGAAGAAGAAATACAACAGACAGCCTGATTTAGCTTGGACCAGACGGCGAGACAAAAGCTTGTATTTCCGATTGGTTTCGTCTCTAACGCTCTAAGTTACTTCCTGTTTCAAGTTTTGTTTACGAAAGATTTTGGTGCATTTTTATGTGTAACCGTATAAAGCTGTCCAAATATTCTCTCTTTGCCGTTCTGTGTATTTTTTGGTATTTAATTCTTAACCAATACGGGTAAAAGTGAATGGCCAGGAAGTGGTCGACCGTTTTAAATATCTGGGGTCGGCTGTCAGTGATGAAGGAACAAAATGTGAGGTTTTGGTCAGAACAGCACAGACAATAGCTTCGCTTGCACGGGTTTACAAAACCTGACAAGACAAACTGTTAGCATTACGCACGAAGATCAGATTAATGCGTACATTCGTCCTGTCAATATTTCTTTATGCCTTTAAAACATGGACAATTACAGTTGACTTGCAGCGGGGGATACATGCCTTAGAGATGAGATGTTTCCGAAGACTTCCGAATGTCACATACAAAGGCCGTGTTGCAAATGAAGAAATATGAGAAAGAATTAAAACAGCAATACGGCCATTTAAAGAACTCTTGTCAACGGTAAAAACAGGGAGACGAGCTTGGTACGGACACATATCGAGATCAATCGGTCTTGCACAATCTCCGATCAGAGGCGGCACAGGCGGCGGTCGCTGACAGAAAGGGGTGGCTTGGGGTGTCTTCATTTGTGCCTCAACGACGGGATGACCTGACCCTGAATAATTTCATTATCATAGTGTTCTGAACCACGGAGACTGCGTTTTCTGTTGTGCTGTTCCGTTATATTAAACAGAGCCTGAATCACTGCACTCCTGGAAGCATCACTGGTGCTCACTGTGCGCCAAAACATTGGGATTGCTTCTTTTTGTTCTGATGTTCCGTTATGTTAAACAAATCCTATATCACTGCACTCCTGCTAGCCTTATCGACCTTCAATGTGTCTAAAGCATAAGGAATTGATCCTCTCTGTTGTGATATGTTATTTTAATCAAAGCCGACATCACTGCATTCCTAGAAGACTCATAAGCTCTAAATGTGCCCTAAATTATAGTGATGCTTGTTTATGTGATGATTTATTTCGTTATTGCAAATAGAACCGACATCACTGCGCTCCTGGAAGGCTCACGGGCAGTGGTCGGGGAACCAGGGTAAATTACCAAACAATTGATAAAAATGAAAAGCTTAGGGGGAATGCAGGCAGAATATAAAGTATGTAAATATGTATACAATTTTATATCAACTAAGACGCGCGAACAAAGATGTGCTACTCTAATGAACATAAAAACAATACACAAGAATCAATCTAATCCTGAAGACAATATTAAAATTGCTATGACATAAAAAAAATTCTAAATTTTGAATGAACCAATATCATTTCTCAATCGCTTGAAGAGAAAACAAATTTAGTTTGTTGTTGTTTCAAATATCCACATTGAGTTGGTTACTCTTTTGTGAGCCTTGAAGAGGACGTTAATTGGAGGGTTGCAGTAGCTTTCCTCACATCCCGAGAGTGCTAATGAAGGTGGACCGGGATCCTCCAGGCGGCTGTGCTATGCTTGGCTTTATCTGCATGTCACTCACTACTACGGAGATCACGTCGATCCCTCACCTTGTTATCCAGGCTGCCATGAAAACAGTCCGTTTCCAGGGAGGGATTCGAGGAAGTCAAGGTGAGGGTCTTGGCCAGTATATTTTACCTGACTCTGACTAACATGTCTGATCATTATGTTTTGTCTGACGAGACGTTAGTCTCCCTTCCCCGTCACTTGTGGTGTAACTGTTACATTTTACACACTGCTGGGGTAGTCGATGGGTTTTTGATGGCTGAGGACTAGAGGCTGCTTCGCCATTGCTGTCGCGACGTCGTGTGCTGGCTATGTTTGTTTATATCACCCCCAACATAAAAACAACATATGTCATACCGGGGATTTGAAACGCTGCACTTCTTGTCGGCAGGCAGGCCTCGAAACCATTCGGCCACGCGTTCGAGCTGTGATGTATTGCTCGTTAAGTTGTGTTTTCTTTTAAATTTTGCATCGCCAAAATGAAATGGTTTTCCTAATTCTGCTCCTCTTTTTCTATTTTTTTTAAAATTATGTCTTTCAAATAAAAAGAAAATGTCACTGAGTACATACGAAGTGTGTTAAAAAAGTATCCGATGTTTCGGCTAAGAAAATACAATTACTCACCTGTAGGTTTAAAACCCTAATCCCCTTCAAAGTACTCTCCTTGGCACTGCACATACTTCTCTCAGTGGACCTTCCATTGTTGCAAGCATTTCGGTAAGGCCCCTTTCGGAATGGAGTACATGTGGGACGGGTCGTCACAATCCGCATAGTGTCTTCTAGTGACTCAAATTGGGTCCATTTCAGCTGAGTTTTCAGATTCTGGTACAGTAAAAAATCGCAAGGAATCATGCAGGGAGGATAAGCAGCCTGACGAACCAGAGGAAGGTTGTGTTTGGCAAAGAAAGAATGAATCAGATGGGAAGGATGGACGGCAGCAGTGCCATGGTAGAGCTGCCAAGTTCTCCTATTCCACAGGTCTGGTCGTTTACGTTTAACATCATGACGAAGGCGACGCATGACCTCCAGGTAGGACTCTCGGATGGTGTAACGACGGTTCTGTAAGTATAAGGTCCGTACTAGGTCAACGACTTCATCATTTCGGCTTGTTGAGGGTCTACCGGAACGTGATCTGCTCTCCACTAATGTGCCGCCATCTATTATGCAATTGTACCACCCCTTAATTTGTGTGGTTGCTCATCGCACCGTCACTGAAAGTCTGCTCAATCTTGCGAATGGTTTCCTTTTGGGTGCCGCTCAGCTTTTGGCAAAATTTAATGCAACACCACTGCTTGATTCTTTTGGTCATTTCACGGTGAATGAAAATCTGACGCATGGCGATCCTCTATACCTCCCTGCCGAAACAATACACATGCTTTCTATGTTACAACGGGTGAAAATTTAAGGTCGGATATTTTTTTAACACTTTTCGTTTGCTAAGCAAGAATTGTCCACATAAAAAGTAGGAAGTACGTTTCTGGTTCCAAAGAACACGCTCCACACATGAAGGTTCTTTGATGTTGGAGCTCAACAGATACACCGGAAGTAACCGATTAAGATGCGTTCAATTATGTTGATGCGTGAGCTTGGCAGGGCGACATGGCGTACAGTAGTCCCAGTGAGGCGCCCCTGGCGTCGTGCAATAATGTTTTACTTAAAGCTTTGTTTATCGGAGAGCATAGAGGGACAGGTGAGATGAATCGGTTACACTTACCTGGATAAACTCAACGATATAGTCGCGATCTCTGGACTGAAATCGACAGAGGAAAAGAAGAAAATTAGTAGCTATCCTTCCGTTTCTTGTTTTGTCGTCTCACTTTCTACCGGGTTGTTTCCCAGTGTCGTGGTATGTGTTTGTCTTTTGTCGTCTCACTTTCTACCGGGTTGTTTCCCAGTGTCGTGGTATGTGTTTGTCTTTTGTCGTCTCACTTTCTACCGGGTTGTTTCCCAGTGTCGTGGTATGTGTTTGTCTTTTGTCGTCTCACTTTCTACCGGGTTGTATCCCAGTGTCGTGGTATGTGTTTGTCTTTTGTCGTCTCACTTTCTACCGGGTTGTTTCCCAGTGTCGTGGTATGTGTTTGTCTTTTGTCGTCTCACTTTCTACCGGGTTGTTTCCCAGTGTCGTGGTATGTGTTTGTCTTTTGTCGTCTCACTTTCTACCGGGTTGTTTCCCAGTGTCGTGGTATGTGTTTGTCTTTTGTCGTCTCACTTTCTACCGGGTTGTATCCCAGTGTCGTGGTATGTGTTTGTCTTTTGTCGTCTCACTTTCTACCGGGTTGTTTCCCAGTGTCGTGGTATGTGTTTGTCTTTTGTCGTCTCACTTTCTACCGGGTTGTATCCCAGTGTCGTGGTATGTGTTTGTCTTTTGTCGTCTCACTTTCTACCGGGTTGTATCCCAGTGTCGTGGTATGTGTTTGTCTTTTGTCGTCTCACTTTCTACCGGGTTGTATCCCAGTGTCGTGGTATGTATTTGTCTTTTGTCGTCTCACTTTCTACCGGGTTGTGTCCCAGTGTCGTGGTATGTGTTTGTCTTTTGTCGTCTCACTTTCTACCGGGTTGTATCCCAGTGTCGTGGTATATGTTTGTCTTTTGTCGTCTCACTTTCTACCGGGTTGTGTCCCAGTGTCGTGGTATATGTTTGTCTTTTGTCGTCTCACTTTCTACCGGGTTGTGTCCCAGTGTCGTGGTATGTGTTTGTCTTTTGTCGTCTCACTTTCTACCGGGTTGTATCCCAGTGTCGTGGTATGTGTTTGTCTTTTGTCGTCTCACTTTCTACCGGGATGTATCCCAGTGTCGTGGTATGTGTTTGTCTTTTGTCACCTCACTTTCTACCGGGTTGTATCCCAGTGTCGTGATATGTGTATTTCTTTAGCCTCTCTCGTGCCCGAGTAACATTTTTTTCACCATTTTAAGTCAGGTCTCGTTTAATGTAGTCTATTTTCCTTTTCTTCGGTCTACCTTTCGCTCTTCTTCCTGATGTTCTCATGTAGAAGGTTGCCTCCTTCCAGATGTTCTCATGAACAATGTGGTCTGGTTACTTTCTCACAATATGGCCTAAACAATTAATTCTCTGTTGCTTGATGTACTGTAGGCAGGGAATTGTTCCAACCTTCTCCCAAATACTCAAATTGCAGCAATTCGCGTGAAAACTTAGAAAGAGGTAGGCTAGTTATATAAAGCTAATCTTGAGTAGACGGCAGAAATTTAGAATCAATGTAGATACAAGAAACGACATTACGAATTTATTGAATTCTCAAATATCTATCGTCTCGTCTTGCCTGTAACCCTAAGAGGCCATAGGGGCTTGACATCTCACTATTGCTGATGTCACTTGAGCACGTTTCAAAACGGGCGGGATCCAACCCTCTCCCGGCAGTGATCCCGTATCGATCCGATATTTGTGCCTACCCTGCTTTGTTTTTAACCTAGTGTATTGTTTTCTCGAGTATGTGAAATGCTGGTTTTACAGAGGGTTCCGAGGCCTGAGAGTTTATTTAAAACCTCCAGCGACAAGAGTTGTTAAGGATGTGTAGTCAGTCCTGTGGTTAACTGGGCTGCTTATTCTCCCGACATGTATCCTGGTGATTTTTGACTCTGCACTAAGCTGAACATCCGGTGAATGTCTTCCGATTTGAGTCACGAGAAGACTGTATGTGGAATGCGACGACCCAGCTGTACTACATTCCCAAAAGAGGCCTTCATGCAATGCTTCCAACAATGACGGGATCGCTGGAGGAAGTGTGTGAAGTCTCAAGAAGAGTACTTTGAAGATGAGTAGGATTCCAAACCTACAGGTGAGTAATTGTGTTGTTCCGGCCCATATGGTCGAATACTTTTTGAACACACTTTGTATATGAAGAACTAGGTACTTTCCATGTATATTTATGGAGAGTGAGACCTTAATCTGTTTATATGTAGAGTACGGGACTCCGATCTGAGTATGTATGTAGAAAACCAGAAGCCAGTCTGAGTTTGTATATAGAGAATAAGACACCGATCTGAGTTTGTATATAGAGAATAAGACACCGATCTGAGTTTGTATATAGAGAATAAGACACCGATCTGAGTTTGTATATAGAGAATAAGACACCGATCTGAGTTTGTATATAGAGAATAAGACACCGATCTGAGTTTTTATATAGAGAATAAGACACAGATCTGAGTTTGTATATAGAGAATAAGACACCGATCTGAGTTTGTATATAGATAATAAGACACCGATCTGAATTTTTATATAGAGAATAAGACACCGATCTGAGTTTGTGTATAGAGAATAAGACACCGATCTAAGTTTGTATATAGAGAATAAGACACCGATCTGAGTATGTATATATAGAACGGGTCTCCATTCTGAGTTTGTATGTAGAGAACAGAACCTCAGTCTGTTTGTATGTAGAGAATGAGACCCCAGTCTGAGTTTGTATGTAGAGAACGGAACCCCTAGTCTGAGTTTATACAATAGAGACCCCGATCTGTTTGTATGTAGAGAACAGACTCCAGTCTGAGCTTGTAAGTAGAGTTGAGGACCCCAATCTGAGGTTATATGTATAGAGCATGAATCCATTATATGTGAGTAAGGTTGTCACAGCCATGAAACAGCTCTCATCTGAGAACGGGTAATCATACATTTGGGCATGAAATATGAATTGAATAGTTCAAGGTATCAGAGAAAACAAATAAAGTTATATCATTGTCACACAAAAACTATTAACCAAAGATCAACCTATAATGAAGGTACAGGCAAGTGGAGTTTCATTCGGGCAAATGGTGTTTATGTAAGCAGGGAGAGTTTGTTGAGGCAGGCAAGTGAAGTTTGTTGAGGCAGGCAAGTGGGGTTTGTTGAGGCAGGCAAGTGAAGTTTGTTGAGGCAGGCAAGTGGGGTTTGTCGAGGCAGGCAAGTGGGGTTTGTTGAGGCAGGCAAGGGAAGTTTGTTGAAGCAGGCAAGTGGGATTTGTTGAGGCAGGCAAGTGGGGTTTGTTGAGGCAGGCAAGTGAAGTTTGTTGAGGCAGGCAAGTGGGGTTTGTTGAGTCAGGCAAGTGGAGTTTGTTGAGTCAAGCAAGTGAAGTTTGTTGAGGCAGGCAAGTGAAGTTTGTTGAGACAGGCAAGTGGGGTTTGTTGATGCAGGCAAGTGAAGTTTGTTGAGGCAGGCAAGTGGGGTTTGTTGAGGCAGGCAAGTGAAGTTTGTTGAGGCAGGCAAGTGGGGTTTGTGGAGGCAGGCAAGTGAGGTTTGTTGAGGCAGGCAAGGGAAGTTTGTTGAGGAAGGCAAGTGGGGTTTGTTGGGGCAGGCAAGTGAAGTTTGTTGAGGCAGGCAAGTGAAGTCCCTGCAGGAAGTTTGAAACTCCTTCTGCAAGTAAAATACGTTAGGACAGGTAGAACTCATGCACGCAATTGACATTTTTCCAGGCAAGTGACACTGGTCCTTAGCATTGACCTGCTAATAATAACCGAATGTTTAGGACCGGCAGGGAATCAGTGTTGCCGTCAAGATTAGTATATATCGTGCTGTTATGTTAACGACTCTTCTGTAAACATGGACAGTGTATAGCAGGCATGTCAGGAATCTTAATAATTTCCATGTAAACTGTCTCCGTAGACTGCTCAGGATCGGTTGGCAGGACAGAATGCAAAACTCTGAAGTCATCATCTGGGCTAGACTCTCTGGCATCTATACGTCGCTACAGAGAGCCTAGGTCAGATGGACAGGGCATGTTGTTCGTATGTCAGATGCTTGCTCCAAACGACTCAGTCTGGCACACTGCCATCACACATGGTGCTTGCATAGTTGAGCAGAGGACCATTACGGAGGCGCAGGGAAAACGGGCTGCACGAAAGGAAAGAATGCAAAACTTCCCAACTACAAATTGTGTTCATGTGTGCCCTACGTGCAGTAGAGTTTGTCACGCTCAGATCGGACTGTAGAGTCATATGCAATCACATCTAAATAAACATGTCTGACGCTGTCTCCATCTTCGCTTGCGATGGGCAACTAACTAACTAACTAACTAACACTAACTAATAACCAATTAAATTTCCTCACTGTGTTGTTGATATTCGTATTATATAATATTTTTATTACATAAATTGTACATACAATGGTATCAAGTAATATGAATTTTATCAGTATTTACAAATATAGCATTCACAATAAATGTTCAATTTCATTGTGTATATGAATTTGTGAGAATGACGGTTTAGAAGCCAGAAGGTCAATCACTCTCGGGTATAGCAGACTCCAACGTGGGGCTATGCTCATTTTGTCATTAACATAAACCCCGCGACTTCTGGGATTACAGGAAGCTTCTAGAAGCAGCAGCGATTAACTCTTTGTCGTTGTTGAGAAAAGTGTATACAAAATAACTGATGTTTTCTCATGGCTCGAGTTCAAAATTTATGTAGGTTTCTTAACTTTAACTTGATTAAACTTAGCGTCTTTATACTGGTTTAGAAGACTCTGCAGAGTCTATATACAACCAGTCTCCTTGCTCTAAAAGCTATGCGCATCTAATCTATTCTTGAATGCATTAATTGTCCTTGCCTCCACTACTTCCTATGGCAATGCATTCCAAGCATCCACCTCTCTCTGACTAAAAAAACATTTACTAATATCTAATCTTGACCTTTCTTTAGTTAATTTGTAGCTGTGCTTTCTTGTTCTTGTAGATGGTTGTATTTTGAAGAAAGAAAAAACTTGTTATAGTCTAATTTATTCTTTCCTTTGATTATCTTATAAATCTGTATTGTCCTCTCGAATTCTTCTCTTTTCTAGACACTGGAAGGAAAAGGGCGGGGGGTGTACTGTGGAAAGATAAAGAACTTTGGCTTGTTAAACTGCTGTAATTTCTTCAACATTGCACAGATCGACGATTGGCACTTTCAAACAAACCCCAAAACACCAAAATAAGTCAACGGTAAATATTATCGGCCAAACGACAACCCAAACTACCTGGGAGTCACATTTGATCGGCGCATGACATGGAAAAGTCAGATCGAGAGAAACCGAATGAGAGCCAGAGAAAGAATGGCAATCATGACGAAACTTACTGGCACAAGCTGGGGAGCAGACGAAAGTATACTAAAGAAACTGTACACTGGAAGAGTGAGACCAGTTCCCGAGTATGGCATTGCGGCATGGACGACAGCAGCAAAGGCAAACTTTGACAAAATTAGCAAACTCCAAAACCAAGCCATGAGAGTTATAACAGGCATGAAGTCAACGCCAATTGTAGAGCTGGAAAATATTACAAATCTGCAATCCATGACCGATAGAAGAGACTGCAAAGCCCAGCAGCAAGCAGAGAAACTCAGAAGACTGACTGACTATCCAATGCATCAGAGACTAAATAATTTTGGAAATGGGAAACTAAAGCGGAGAAACTTTACAGAAATAGCCAAAGCAAAGATGAACGAAGACCCTATGAACGCATTAACAACACCAAAGCCCATCCCTACTGTACGCAAACCTACCTGGAGGCAGCATATATTTCTAGAGGTGGTTGAAAATATACCAGGTATTGGAAAAAAGAATAGCCAGACTGAAAAAGAAAGAAGAGACATAACCCTGAGGTACATAATGAAAAACTACCCAAGCATGTACTGGACCCATGCATACACCGACGGCTCTGTAACAAACACAACACAGAACGGAGAAGCAGGGGTATTCCTGAACCTACCAAATGGTAGGAAAACAACACTATCAGTGGCAACTGGAAAATACTCAAGCAATTTCAGAGCGGAGGCAGAGACACTGAGGACTGCAGTAGAAGAAATGGTGACATGCAAAAGAAATGAAAGCCATATAGTCCTGCTGACAGATGCTCTGGCCGTAGTCACAGCACTAAAAAGCCAGAAAAATACTGAACTTAATGATTTAAGAGCAGTACTCTGTCAACTATGCCAGCAGTCCGCACCAAAAAGAGTAGTGGTACAGAGGGTTCCATCCCACTGTAACATCCAAGGCAACGAGGGGGCAGACAGACTGGCAAAAAAAGGTGCAAGACTACCACAACCAGATACTAGTGTGACATACGAAGAGTCAAAAAGGCTTATTAGAGCTAGATACATGACCAAATGGGAAACAGAACATACTGGCTACACACAAAACTATGCCTTTTACCAGTTGAACCGAAGAGAGCAGGTCGTGGTCTTCAGACTTCGCACTGGCCACAATAGACTGAGGTACCACTTATTCAATAAATTGAAGATTGGTGGCACTGACGAATGCTCATGCGGTACTGGGAAAATTATCGCTGAACATCTGCTGCAAAAGTGCCCGACATACGAGGATCAGAGAAAGCAGATGTGGCCATCACCAGTGGCAACACTAGACAAGCTCTATGGCAGTGTCGACAACCTTAGGATGACCGGTGTTTTTTTCGAAAAAATAAAGGTTGATGTCGGACAGCGTACGAAGAAGAAGAAGAAGACTGATTGGCAGATGTTCTGCTCGGGTCATCTAGTTTATAATCTTCATATCCATTAGAGATTTACGATTTAAAAATGTCGGCAGGTCTTTGTTTATAACAGCGCGTTGCTGCTCTTCAAACACAGACCCTTAGCACCTTTTGCAGGCTGAATGTGACACAGCTTGAAAGCTAGTTCCAGATTGATTTTTATGTCGAATAGGGGTGGAAAGGGGGGAGAGGAGGAGGTGCTCTTGTTTAAAAGGCATTCTGCTTACCAGTTGCGATGCTGAACTTGCAAATCGATATAGGTACTTGCGTTTTAATCCACCCAAAATAATATAAATATATATGTTTTTAGCACCGGATATCTATTTTTATCTCCGCATTTGGGAGTAGCGACATCACATAATAGTTAACTTTTTAACTCTGGGAGTATCAAACATCGCGCCTACAACGGGATTGACAATAGACCTATATTTAATCATCAAACATTCAATGACTCTGTCAACTTTGTTGACCCTACCACAGGTGCACATACTAAATGCATCTAACATTTTTGGAACACGACAAATGAGATAAACAAGCGCTTAAATAGCACACACATGCATCTGCTCGATTCGTACATGTGTGAGTTCATTTGGCGTCGACACGTCCAAGTAAATGGTTTGGACGCTTTCATCGCTATTCTTGCCGACATTGTTTAATTCTGGCCACCTCAATAATTAAAATTATATCCACCTGTTCTCCCCTCAACCCGAAATGGAATATTCCACTACAGTCATCAGACATAGCCTACTGTAGATTCTGAGTAGCCTTCTGAGTCAAGAAGAAATTCCTTTGAAACGTCCCATTTCAGGGCTGACTAAATAACGGAATTTGCGTGTGTCAACTTTCAATGCATCTAAAATAGCGTGTTCGAGAAGTAAAGATAGACATGCAGTTGGTTTCAGGGCTTATTTATGTTAATGGAACACTCTCAACGGTGATTTGTTGTAATTTGCACGTTGAATTTGTTTATTTCTCTGTGTGGAGCTTGGATTGATTATAAATTTTAGCACAATATGAGTTCCGTTATTTAGTCGGTGGTTGAATGTGACGTTTAAAAGGTATTTTCCCCGATGAGTCAGCTGGCCAATCTAAAGTAGACCATACATCAGCTGTCAAATACGTGTGATGTGACCCAGGGAACTCTTGTTTGGGGTGAATTAAGCAGCAAGTACCTCGATATATTTGCTTCCATGTAATACAAGATAGGAGTTTATGAAAGATAGCCCGCACAAATAAGATAGATTGGTTAGGATAGAGTGGTGAGGTTGAGCGTATGTACAGTTATAACCATAATCGTACCTAATATACATTTAAAAAAACATCTACATATTTGTGTAAAAATAGGTAAATAAGTCTCATATCATTTGTACAATAAAATCTCAGATCTGTTTTCCAGCAACCAAAACTGTGGCAATTCATCGTTTTAGTAATCATAAATAATCTACTTGTTGCTAACAACAGTGCAATTAACGGTGACTTGCCATTTTGGCGTGTAGAATATATCAACATTTATAAGTGAGGTGGTAATAAGATGGCTGACAACAATGGGACCTTTCTGTTGATCGGTCTGTTGTGATAATATTGCATCTTCATAGTTTAAAAAAAATAGATTATCGCTATATATTGATTATAGTTATTGTCAAGACTTTTTAAAGCTTTAGTCGCAGTCGACCTGTACTTCTACAGAGGCAGATGCCCATGCGCAGGTCACAGCTCTAACGTAAGCTGGATGTAGTCGGGAGGAGAATTTCCTGCTTAAGAGCTAGGCTCGAGCAGCTTATTACTGCGCTCCGTTG
Source organism: Ariolimax columbianus (assembly GCA_036924085.1). NCBI lineage: Eukaryota > Metazoa > Mollusca > Gastropoda > Stylommatophora > Arionidae > Ariolimax > Ariolimax columbianus. The sequence goes on along the minus strand of JAVGWX010000004.1, from coordinate 78,544,827 downwards.
GGAAAAGTGCGCGAACGTTAATCAATGTGGTAGTCCATCTTAATAGACTCATACTAGAGTAAAGTAGGCTCACAGTCTGTTAGGTGCCATCTACGCTGCTGTTAACAAACCACATGACTAGGCCCGGTGTTCTGCCATGTTATAAGACGCTCTTTAATTAAAGTGCGACCGGAGACCGTTTGTAGTCTCCCAGCTGCATATAAGCGTGTTGAAATGAAACCGGGCCAAACTGCAACAAGTGAACATCAGTACGATGCGCATGATGACGTCATTTCTGGTGTAAACAGCCCATACCAACCGTCAAGTTAGTAAAATTGCATTATCCTCCGACTCATAGTTTCCTCGGCAGACCGTTGACCTCAGCGGGTGTGATACGGAATTCGTCCAGAGTTGATCAGCGAGCGGTGATTCGGTTTCTAACAGTAGAAGCATACCGATCAGTTGACATTCATCGCAAAATGCAGGCAGTGTATAATGACAAAAGTGTGTCGAAGACAACAGTGAAGAACTGTACAACGATGTTTAAAGAAGTACGTGAGTTAATGAAAGATCTTCCGAGATCCGGTCAGGCGCATATTGTTGCGTTAACTCACGTCCTTCTTTAAACATCGTTGTCCAGTTCTTCCCTAATGTGTTCGACACACTTTTGTCCCCATACAGTGCCTGTATTCTGCGATGAAGGACAACTGGTTGACATCCTTCAGCTGTTAGAAACCGAATCAATGCCCCCTGATCAACTCTGGACGGATTCCGTACCACATCAGTCATGTTTTCAAGGGGCTGCTGAGGAAACTATGAGTAAGAGGATAATGACATTTTGCAAACTTGACGGTTGATATGTGCTGTCTACACCAGAAGTGACGTCCTCATGCGCATCGGACGTATGTTCGCTTGTTGCTGTTTGGTCCGGTTCATTTGAACACGCCTCGTAAGTGTGTGAACATATAAAGCAAGACTTAAGCAATACAAAGTGTATCCGCCTCTGCCACCGTCATGTTTCTGTGACGTCATCACATACATGTCCAGCTGCAGTCTCTTCTTGTATATCATCATCATCATCATGTGTAATGGCTAACAGCGAGTGGGGGCAGTCGGTTTCGTTTAACGAATATCCTTTCAGAACTGTGGTGCTTCAGTTACTGTAAAACTGACATTCTAAATTATTAAAATTGTTTCGCTCCTTTTTCCCGATTTTCTTCTTCGTTGTGGAAAGTTTTTTTTGAAAAATTCCTATTCTAGGAATTTGAACTACGTATTTTGTGTGGGAATGTCTTTCTCAAAATGTCTTCACAACATTTTCAGGCAACAATCACTTGGACAAAATTAGTAAAACAAACCAGGGTATACATTCTATCCACGTGTTTCCTTTTTGCTTCATTCAAAGCACATGGTCATTAGTGCATGTTTCAGCACCCTGATAGTAAGCCTGCACACATCCATTGAATACACTTTGGCGGTGACGGTTTTTGCTGCAATTTGGTTCCAACAAAGCAGTTTATAAAGGTTTTTGACGTGAATAAACACGTTTTTTGTTGTTGTGCTTCAAAATACCACACGAGTTTGGGGATGCACTGATAGTTTGAATCTGGGAGAAAGTAGAGATGCATTGGACTCAACCTTTGGAAACCGAGGATGGAAAGTGGCAATGAATATTCCAGTAAGAAAGAAATGATAACAAAACATGTTCTTCTTCTTCTTCTTCGTACGCAGTCAGACAGTAACCATTATTTTTTCGAAAAAAGCGGCGGTCATCCTGAGGCTGTCGCCACTGCCATAGAGCTTGTCTTGCAGTTCCACTGGTGATGGCCACATCTGCTCTCTCTGATCCTCGTATGTCGGGCAGTTCTGCAGCAGATGTTCAGCGGTCATTTTACCAGTACCGCACGGGCATTCGTCGGTACCACCTATCTTCAATTTGTTGAATAGGTGGTACCTCAGTCTATTGTGGCCAGTGCGAAGTCTGAAGACAACGACCTGCTCTATTCGGTTCAACTGGTAATAGGCATCGTTTTTGGTGTAACCAGTATGTTCGGTTTCCCATTTGGTCATGTATCTGGCTTTGATAAGCCGTTTTGACTCTTCGTACGTCATACTGGTATCTGTTTGTGGTAGTCTTGCACCTTCTTTTGCCAGTCTGTCTGCCTCCTCGTTGCCTTGGATGTTGCAGTGTGATGGGACCCACTGTACCACTACCCTTTTTGGTGCGGACTGCTGGCACAATTTGCAGAGTGCTGCTCTTAAGTCATTAAGCTCAGTATTTTTCTGGCTTTTTAGCGCTGTGACTACGGCGAGAGCATCTGTAAGCAGGACTATATGGCTTTCATTTTCACTGTGTGTCACGATTTCTTCCACTGCCGCCCTCAGTGCCTCTGCCTCCGCTCTGAAATTGCTTGTGTACTTACCAGTAGCGAATGACAGTGTTATTTGTTTGCCATTTGGTAGGTTCAGGAATGCTCCTGCCCCTCCGTTCTGTGTATTGTTTGTTACAGAACCGTCGGTGTATGCATGGGTCCAGTCCATGCTTGGGTAGCTTTTCGATATAAAGCTTAGGGTAGTATCTCTCCTTTCTTTTTCAGTCTGGCAGTTTTTGTTTCCAATACCTGGTATATTTTCTACCACTTCTGGAAATATATCCTGCCTCCAGGTAGGTTTTCGTACAGTAGTGATGGGTTTTGGTGTTGTTTGTGTGTTTATGGGATCTTCGTGCATCTTTGCTTTGGCTATTTCTGCAAAGTTTCTCCGCTTTAGTTTCCCATTTCCCAAATTGTTTAGTCTCTGGTGCATTGGATGGTCGGTCAGTCTTCGGAGTTTCTCTGACTGCAGCTGGGCTCCTTTTTGCTTCATTCAAAGCACATGGTCATTAGTGCATGTTTCAGCACCCTGATAGTAAGCCTGCACACATCCATTGAATACACTTTGGCGGTGACGGTTTACTTCAATTTGGTTCCCACAAAGCAGTTTATAAAGGTTTTTGACGTGAATAAACATGTTTTTTGTTGTTGTGCTTCAAAATACCACACGAGTTTGGGGATGCACTGATAGTTTGAATCTGGGAGAAAGTAGAGATGCATTGGACTTAACCTTTGGAAACCGAGGATGGAAAGTGGCAATGAATATTCCAGTAAGAAAGAAATGATAACAAAACATGTTCGAAAGGGTAGATAGCTCTCGAACATAAGGAACTGCACTCCCGTTATTGCAACAGCCGGCAATCTTGGAGCTGTCTACTCCGTTCTGTTTTCAAAATATGGTCTGGAAACAATATACGTTTATAATTCCAGAAAAATAGTGGAATCATTCATTATTCGGGAATTGAAAAAAGAAGAACTCATATGAGAGTAGAAAGGGAGTAGAGAGTGGAAAAATAGTGACAAAGAACATTGGAAAATGAAGCTAACGCAAATGGAGTAACAATTGCTGACTTCAAGGGAAACTACCGAACATAAGAATCAGTGTGGTCAAAGATGCGACAACGGATAAAATATCAGAGGTAGTCGACTCATTCCTGGCTGTTCGCATCGGTCAGTGATCCATAACTGACCAAGCTATTATTCCGTCTCCTAGAGGTGTCCCTGAAAACAGACTTGTAACCATGCAGAGCGACTAAGAGATAGAGATCGAAGAGGGAAGATAAACCGTGTCCAAAAAAATTAGTGCTGACATCAGATGTGTCAGGCAGAAAAGCAAAGATATCGCCGCCTCGCTGTAAACTACGACATAATATCACAAACGTTCTTTCCAGGACCAAGACAGACGATGAAAAAGATAAGAATCAATGAAGAGTAACTGTTGCTGCAGAATTTGGTCCTTTATTTCGGTAATTCTCTGTGCTGAAGTGATCCCTAGATCCGATCTGCATTACGTTATATGGATCTCTCCATTCGTAACCCTACCTTGCCGAGGCTGGAAAGCTTGCACGCCCCAATGATCCAACGAGCTATACCGGAGGAAGTTTTACTCCTGGCAGGGTCACCCAAGCCGGACAGATCCTTGGAGAGGGGCCAGACAAAAGGGCTAAGGAGCAGGTACAACCCTATAGGTGTAGCTGCAGAACCCATCGGCGAGTGGTACATGGGCTCGCACCAATCCATCCCCACTTCATGGGTGAAATGTATTCTTGTCTCGTTCTTTACTTTTTGTCTTCTATCATCTATCCCCATGGATGACGAAGAGATGCAGAACAGCGGGCATTACACAATCTGCCCCTTTGTTGTGATCTTCCAGGTGGCGGGGAATACCACACATACCATCACTACAGATGGACTGGCAAAATTGACGGAAGAATGATGAGATAATCGACCCAGATGAATATGAAATGTCCCTGGCAGGACTTGACGATCCTGGAACACCGACACTCTGGACTGCCTTCCTTCGGAGATACTCGAAAGATGCATCCATAACCTCACTTCGCAGTCATGATGCCCCTAAGTCAACATACTTTATCCGATATAGGACGTCGCCTCAATAATTGAGGAGGACGTTTTCTTTTGTCCGGCGGGCATTGGGCTGTCAAAGTCCTGCCAGGTCACAGTTAAAGGGATTATATCCTCATCATCATCATCATCATCATCATCATCATCATCTAGATGTTCTGTGGGTACAACAGTGCCAGTTCTTTTCGTAAAGCAATTCCACGAGTGAGTCACTGGCCGTATTGAAACAGTCGCCTCTCCTATACACAATGTGTGCCGTGTACATATCACAAAATGAATACTATAAATGTACGAGGAGGCTTCAAATGATAACCTTAACATTGGGTATTAAATGAGAAAATCCATGCCTTTGTATTGTAATTTGTTAATATAGTTGCTAAGGATGCCACGAGTGTCCTGCACGTGCCATCACGATGTAGACGAGCAATAGGACGTCATAATTGCTGTTGAAAGATGTCCGCCGCACTTTTGACATGTACCAGATAGGAGCAGTGCGGTTTTCCGTTTCTTAAGCAGCGAAGGGTGAAACCCAAAGAAAATTCATCGGCAAATGAAAGTCCAGTACGGTAATGCATGCATGTCGCTCCAGTATGTGCATAAGTGGAGTAGAGAGTTCCAAAACGACGTCAATTATGTGACAGACTGTTCACACCACCGGTTCAGGCACACTGAGTAGTGACCTCAGGATCGATTGCTGCCGTTGACGGCCTCCAAAAGTAAAATCGCCTATGGACTGTGAATGAAATTGTCGCACATCTGGACATCAGTCAAAGTTCAGCACACTATATCATCCATGTTGTGCTACAGTACCACAAAGTGTATCCCTGTGGGTGCCATGGCAGCTTACTCCAGAAATGAAAGAACAGCACGTTGAAGCCTGTCATGAACTTTTGCGTCGCTTTGAAGCGACGGTGATGGTTTCCTAGCAAGGATTGTTACTGAAGATGAAACCTGGGTTCCCTACCACAAGTCTGAAACGAAGAGAGCGAGCAAGGAGTGGCGCCATCCCTCCTCACCGAAACCAAATAAGTTTCAGACGCAGCAATCTGCAAGGAAAGTTATGTCGACTCTCTTTTAGGGATGAACAAGGAGTTATTGTAGAGCACTACATGTCCAGGGAGAACACTTGTAACCAGTGCGGCGCTTACAGATCTTCTCAGGAATCGTCTTTGACCCACAATCAAATCCAAACGACGTGGATCTCTGAGTAAAGGGGTCCTTTTGCAACATGACGTTCGACCCCATACTGCCCGTGCAACGGCTGCAACCATCCAGGACCTCCACTTCCAGCGTCTACCACGTCCACCGTACTCACCAGACCTAGCCCCAAGTGATTTCCACGTTTTTAGGCGACTAAAAGAGGCATTGGGAGGAACAGCGTTCATGTCCAATGAAGAAGTCGTCAAGCAGGTGGTGCATGAGTGGTTAGACACGGGACTAAGAACATTTTTTTTCTACAGGAATCCATGAACGCTATAGGCGCTGGGGAACTTGTATCGAACGTTCTACGGGAATCTATGCACTCTATAGGCGCTGGGGGACGTATCGAACGTTCTACGGGAATCTATGCACTCTATAGGCGCTGGGGGACTTGTATCGAACGTTCTACGGGAATCTATGCACTATAGGCGCTGGGGGACTTGTATCGAACGTTCTACGGGAATCTATGCACTCTATAGGCGCTGGAGGACTTGTATCGAACGTTCTACGGGAATCTATGCACTGTATAGGCGCTGGGGGACTTGTATCGAACGTTCTACGGGAATCTATGCACTCTATAGGCGCTGGGGGACTTGTATCGAACGTTCTACGGGAATCTATGCACTTTATAGGCGCTGGGGGACTTGTATCGAACGTTCTACGGGAATCTATGCACTCTATAGGCGCTGGGGGACTTGTATCGAACGTTCTACGGAAATCTATGCACTCTATATGCGCTGGGGGACTTGTATCGACGCAACGGTCACTGCGTCGAAAAAATTATATAATTGTGTTTCCCTTTTTCATAATACATTACCAACCCAATATACTTGAAGCCCTCTTGTATTATTGTGAAATACGGAGGCATAATGAAAGACTAAACAATTTATCATCAAGAAACCTTACATCTGATACATTTTGTATGCAGCAATAGCAGAAGAAATATACATGCATATCAATTATGCAACATCAATATTTTGAATATGTCAACCTTAAACGAGTATGATAGTAGTGCTTCGTGTATAAATATATATAAATTAAAAGAACGGTGTGTTCAAAAAACTCAATTGAGCAGGGGCCCTATCAATGCTCGTAGTTCCCGAAACGTACAACATCCATCTGTGGTGTCCACACTCTGGAGTTCTGACACTTTTGGTAAGGCCATTTTCAGGAATTCGTTGTGTTGTCGTTGTTTGTCAAACTGAAGCAGGAATTGGTCAAGTTAAGGGATCTCAACGTTGCATTCATACCAGTGTGGTGACGGCTTAATGACGTTCAGGTAGGACAAAACTGGCTTCTCTCCCCAATGGTTTCTGGCGTACCCTGCAAAGAGAAAGGCATGATTGGCTGATTTGTACTGAAAGACTCCTCAACAAAACACTCACTTAACTAAGCTCAAGTCAAGTCAAGTCATCCCGTAACAGGGGAAGTTGTTGGGACACACATAAAGACACCCTCACAACCCCACGCTACCTATCTCTGTTATATGTGCCTACTCTGGTTGGAGGTTGGTATATTCTTTTATGTTGTCACTCCACCTCTTTTTAGGACCACCTAATTGTCGTCCGCCTTGAACCTTTCCGTGCAGGGTCGTATTTGCAAGACCGTTTGATCTCGATATGGGGCCGTAACAAGCGAGTTTCATTTTTACCCTTGCCAAGAAATATTCAAAAGGCCCTATTGCTGTTTTAGTTCTTTCTCGTATTTCCTATTATATAACTCGATCTTTGTGTGTGACGTTCAGAAGTCGTCGGAAACATCTATCTCCAAGGTCTGTATCCTCCACTGCATGTCAGTGGTAATTGTCTATGTCCCACAAGCATAAATAACTAAGCTACACAAGCGTCGTGTGAGTATTAGCTTCCCAGGGGGAGTGCGTGGTGTAGGTGTATATATCCAGTGCAAGCTTGGGTTCGAAATCACTTCAAAACTGCCATCGTGGAACATATTACAAACAGACACAAACACTGGTTAATACGTACCCATTACAAACAGATACAAACACTAGTTAATACGTACATATTACAAACAATTACACATACGCTGAGCGGTGTCGGGGTAAGTCGTCAACCTCGGGTGCTGGAGGTCGTGGGTTCAAATCACTGTGGAGACCTGAATATTTTTTATGTGGACATTCTGGTATTTTGCCAGATCTCTGGGTAGTAGAGATCGGTCACCCGTGTGCAGTGTCGTGCACGTTAAAAATCCAAAAGCAGTTGGAAATCGAAATGAGAAGGCTTAACTTAACGGCCGTTGCCCAGGTAAAATGATAATTTATGTTAAAAATCTTGCCAATCTATTATGGGATCCTCACCGGTGCCATGGAGTTCGTCCATTGTGCTGAGATTCTCCACAAATATGGAGAAGAACCGAGCACTTGTGGGTTAAACCGTGTGCAATGACGTTGATTCTTTGGTTATACTAAACTAAACTAAACTGAACTAAACTAAACTAAACTAAACTAAACTAAATTAAATTAAATTAAACTAAATTAAATTAAACTAAAACACATACGTATCCACACACTGGCTAATACGTCCTGATATCTTGGATGGCTACTATCTTGGATGGCTACTATCTGGGATGACTATTATCTGGGATGGCTACTATCTGCGATGACTACTATCTGGGATGGCTTTTATCTAGTATGGCTTTTATCTGGGATGGCTACTATCTGGGATGGCTATTATCTGAGATGACTACTATCTGGGATGGCTTTTATCTGGGATGGCTTTTATCTGGGATGACTACTATCTGCGATGGCTTTTATCTTGGATGGCTTTTATCTTGGATGGCTACTATCTGGGATGGCTTTTATCTGGGATGGCTACGATCTGGGATGGCTATTATCTAGAATGGCTACTAAATGGGATGGCTACTATCTGGGATGACTACTATCTGGGAGGGCTTTTATCTGGGATGGTTTGTATCTGGGATGGCTTTTATCTGGGATGGCTTTTATCTTGGATGGCTGCTATCTGGGATTGCTACTATCTGGGATGGCTTTTATCTAGAATGGCTTTTATCTGGGATGGCTACTATCTGGTAGGGCTTTTATCTGGTAGGGCTTTTATCTGGGATGACTACTATCTGGGATGACTACTATCTGGGATGGCTTTTATCTGGTAGGGCTTTTATCTGCGATGACTACTATCTGGGATGACTACTATCTGGGATGGCTACTATATGGGATGGCTACTATCTGGGATGGAAAGGGGCGTGTCTATGTTAGTATAATCCAGAAGGCAAACCTTTAAAAAACAAACAAACAAACAAGGGATCCCCAGTTCGGGGTTGCATGCCTTTCACTTACACTTAACTTAACGTTTTTATACTGGTTTAGAAGACCCTGCAGAGTCTTTATACAACCAGTTTCATTTACATCATCTTGCTCTAAAAGCTACGCGTATCCAATTTATTCTTAAATGCATTAACTGTCCCCGCCTCCACTACCTCCCGTGGCAATGCATTCCAAGCATTCACCACTCTCTGACTAAAAAAAATATTTCCTAATATCTAATCTGGACCTTTCTTTAGTTAATTTGTAGCTATGTCGTCTTGTTATTGGGAAGGGGGGGGGGGGGGGGGGCTGTATTTAAACAAACAAACTTGTAATAGTTTATTTTATCCATTTCTCTGATCCTCTTATCGGGTCAGGTCAGGTCATCCCGTAACCGGTGAGGTCGTTGGGGCACACATGAAGACATCCTCACAACTCCACGCCATCCCTCTCTGTCAGAAGCCGCTGCCTGTGACTCTTCTGGTCGGAGACTGGTCCATTCTTTTATGTTGTCTTCCCATCTCTTTTTGGGCCGGCCTCTTCGTCGTCTGGCATGCACCTTCCCGTGGAGGATTGTGTTTGAAAGACCATTTGATCTCGATATGTGACCGTACCAAGTGAGTTTCCTTCTTTTGACAGTTGCCAAGAGATCTTCGAAAGGCCCTATTGCCGTGGTAATTCTATTTCGGATTTCCTCGTTTGTAACTTGATCTTTGTACGTGACGTTTAAAAGTCTTCAGAAACATCTCATCTCCAAGGCATGTATCCTTCGTTGAAGGTCAGCTGTAACTGTCCATGTCTCACACGCATAGAGAAATATTGATAGGACCAGTGTACGCATTAATCTGATTTTCGTGCGTAGTGCTAACCGTTTATATTGCCAGATTTTGTTAAGCCGTGCAAGCGCCGCTATTGTCTGTGCTATTCTGGCCAATACTTCACATTTTGATCCTTCATCACTGACAATCGACCCAAGATATTTAAAACGGTCAACTACTTCGAGTTCTTGACCGTTTGCTTTTCTCTTGCTGTTGAAGCCCGTAGAGTTGTTTGTCATTAGGTTTGTCTTTCCAGCGTTTATCTCCATACCATAGTCAAGAGCTGTTTCATCGAGCCTTCTGACCCATTCCTGGAGTTCTGCTTCTGAACCCGCCAACCCGTCGATATCATCTGCAAAACGAAGGTTAGTAATCGTTCGGCTCCCTATCTTGACAGTACCAACGTGACCTCCAAGTGCCTCACTCATAATTCCTTCAAGGAATATATTGAAAAGAGTTGGAGAGAGAGTACACCCCTGTCTCACACCAACTGATATGGGAAACCAGTCTCCTCGCCTCCCATTCACAAGAACTGCACTAGACGCCTTGTTATACAGGTGTTCAAGGACCGTTATAATATTTCATCTTATAAACCTGTATTAAGTCATCTTGAATTCTTCTCTCTTCGAGACACTGTAGGCCGGTTTTTCTGAGTCTTTCCTCATAACTGTAATTCTGGAATTCCACTATCAGCTGCGTCGCTCTTTTTTGTATTCTTTCCAGCATGTTTATGTCCCCTCTTTGATAAGGACTCCACACATGTACACAATACTCCAATCTAGGTCCAACTAATGCTCTATACAGTTTGACTATCACTTCCTTGCTCCTATGTTTAATATTTCTTTTTACCATACGTAACATTGCATTTGCCTTTTTCACTGCTACCTGAACTTGCTCACTCACCTTTCCTGTATGATCTATTATAACCCCTAGGTTCCTTTCCTTACCTATCTTTCTAATATTGTTCTCTCCCATTCTGTAATTATGTTCCATATTGGATCTACCCATGTGGATGACTGTACATTTATCTACATTAAACTCCATTTGTCCAGCTTACAGACCATTCCCGAATTTTATCTAAATCCGACCTCAATATATCCACTTCCGCTTTAGATGAGACACTACTGCATAGTTTTGTGTCATCAGCGAATTTTGCAATCATGGATCCCATATCAATGTCCAAATCATTTATATATTTATCAAGATATTTATATAGTCAAACAACGATTCCCCCTTTATGAGGTGGTCAATAACTGCAGTTGACTCTGTGGTCATTACTCGGTGTGCGGGACCCAGCCGCGAACAGTTTGTCACACAGTCGTGTTATAGTCGCGTCTAAATTTCAGTCACACCAAAACCGACGCTGTCTGCAGTTACGGCGAAGGCGCCAAACTCGTGAAGTTCCGCAGTGTGAACTAGACCGTGAAAATACTACACATGTTTAAGCGTAGTGCTAATTCATTTAGCCAATGTCCAGGCCAGGATAACCTGAAGGAAGGAAATACAATTAACGAACGAATGAACCAGTCCGAACGGACAACAACCACAAGTTGTAGTGAACACAAGGGTGACTGGCGACTAGTGTGAAGTCCAGGCAAATCCATGGGCTGGCAGCATCCATAATCAACTAATCCACCAAAGTAATGTGGTGGAACTGGGACTCTAGTCTAGTCAGGCACAAACTACTGATCAGGACGTCGTGTCAGGGTCAATACACTGACCATGACCACTATATCTCTTCCATGTAGCTTTCCCTTGAAACGGGCTGTTTTCAATGCAGCCTGGCTGACGAGATGAGGATCGATGTGATCCCCGTAGTAGTGAGCGCCACGCAGATGAAGCCAAGCATAGCACACTGCCTGGAGGACCGCGATCCACGTTCATCAGCATGCTCAGGATGTGAGGACAGCTTCTACAACCCGCCACTTAACGTCCTTTTCAGGGCGCACAAAAGAGTAAACTTACTCATTGTGGGCATTAAACAACAACAAAGCAATGTAGACCCGCAAGGCGGTTTCTTTGCCGCTATGTAGAGTCTATAGTGGGACTATCAAGGCCGCTTTTTAGAACATAGCCTTTCCAATCCCCAAGGCAGCTGGCTATGGTGACATGTACTTCATTAGGCTGCTCCAGATAAGCAATTCTTGGTTGGTGATGGTGTCCACATAGACAAAAATCCCATTAAAGTATCTTACACTGCGTTGTATACAATGATAGGAATCTGGTTATTTATTTTTCTGGTATTCTCCAACACTACACCATACAGAAACACAGACAGTATGACAAATGTTGTATATTCTTAGTTTGGTATTCTGTAAATAATCCTAAAATTTTCACTAGAAAGTAAAAGAATTCGAGGTGATTTAATACAGGTTTATAAGATAATCAAAAGAAAGGATCAATTAGACTGTAACACGTTTTCCAAAATACAGCCACCTACAAAAATAAAACGGCATAGCTACAAATTAATTAAAGAAAGGTCCTGATTAGAAAATATTTTTTTTCATCAAAGAGAAGCGAATGGTTGGAAAACATTGTCCCATAAAATAGTGGAGGCAGTGTCAATTAATGAATTCAAGAATAGATTGAATGCTCATATGTATTTTTTAGATGAAGTGAATGTAAAAGAAACTGGTTGTGTTTAATTTTATTGTATGCAGAAAAACTTGAACTCTGAAAAAGAAAACGGAGAACAGAATTGAAACCTTTGAAATGTGGGTGCTCAGACGTGGGCGAATTTCTTGAGAACATTGGATAATCAATAGTGAGGTTTTGAACAAATCCAGGTGGAACAGATAATCCTGAAGGACATGCACAGCAGAAAAATAAAATATGTTGGTCACGTCAAAAAACATGCCAGTCTGCTGAATTTTAAATTAAAGGGAAGAGTAGAGGGCAAGAAAGCCAGAGGACGACAGAGGTACAGATAGACAGACAACATCATGATGTGGTCGGGACAGAGTTCCACTGAGACCAGCCTGATGCGGATTAGGATGATGTTGTATACAAACTCGACAGCCTTCAGTATTAATTAAAGTTAAAAATAAGTTAAGTTAAACTCATATGCGTTTGAAAGTAAACGATAAAGACTCCCACGCTTAAAACGATCCCGCTACGTCATGCGGGGCATTTTAAATATGGTGTTAGGCCCATATTATAGGCACTTAGTGGATGGTCAGCATCCCGCCCCCGCCCCCCCCCCCCCCACCTGTACTTCTCGTACTGAACCGGTACCCATTTAAGCCTGGGTCGACCCGGCAGCTATTGCTGTCGGAAAAATCATTTCAACTAACCACTACGCTGCGCGACTGCCATACTTAGCGTCTGTAAATAAATTGACACGCCTTGGTTGTAATTTTTTGTTACGGCTGCCGACGACAAATGTGTCGGACCGAAAAGTGCAAATATCGCAGTCAAGTTGTAAACTAGCGACTTAACGCATTCCGTTCTCCAGACTACATCCTGCTACTTGCGAAACCCTGTTCAGGGGTTGGTAGCGGGAGACCGAACCCAGCAGAAGAAGAAGAAGTCGAGTGTTTCGAATACCACCTTCATTCCCATTGTAATATACACCAAATGGATGTTTGAAAAATATGTAGGCTTGTTATAATTATGTAGACTCCCAGACGTTTCAAGTTCATTATCAATTATTTTAGCCTCAGACCTTTCCCGAAACGTTTAGTTCAGTCCAAGTGCCAATTCCGCATCGAAGGTCGGCTGCAAGGGATCTCCAGTGTACCCCATGTCTTGCCATAATTATGCAATCTGACATGTGGTATCCAGTCCATCTCCTCATGATATCCACTCACTTATAACGTTGTCAGATTCGTCAACTTCCATCCTACCCTCTAGTATGTTCTTCAACAAGGAGACATTTCTTCTTATATGGCCAGCTTCCAGACAAAGAATCGAATCCTTCGACTCGTCTTCTTCTTCTTCTACGTACGCTATCAGACGCAAACTTGAATTTGTTCGAAGAAAGCAGCTGTCATCCTGAGGCTGTCGACACTGCCATAGAGCTTGTCTAGTGTTGCCCCTGCTGATGGCCACGTGTGCTTTCTCTGGTCCTCGTACGTCAGGCAATTTTGCAGCAGATGTTCATCGGTCATTTTCCCTGTGCCACACGAGGATTCGTCAGGGTCACCTATCTTCAATTTATTGAATAGATGGTACCTCAGTCTGTTGTTGCCTGTGCGGAGTCTGAAGACCACGACCTGCTCTCTTCTGTTCAGCTAGTAGTAGGCATCATTTTTTTTGTAGCCAGTGTGTTCTGTTTCCCATTTGGCCATGTATCTGGCCCTAATAAACCTTTTGGACTCTTCGTAGGTCACACTAGAATCTGGTTGTGGTAGTCTTGCACCTTCTTTTTGCCTCCTCGTTGCCTTCAATATTACAGTGGGATGGAACCCACTGTACCACTACTCTTTTTGGTGCGGACTGCTGGCATAGTTGACAGAGTACTGCTCTTAAATCATTAAGTTCTGTATTTTTCTGGCTTTTTAGTGCTGTGACTACGGCCAGGGCATCTGTAAACAGGACTATCTGGCTTTCCTTGCTTTCGCCTGTGAGCATTGCTTCCACTGCAGCCTTCAATGCCTCTGCTTCCACTCTGAAATTGCTTGAGAATTTTCCAGTTGCCACTGACTGTTATTTTTCTACCTTTTGTTAGGCTCAGGAATACCCCTTCCCCTCCATTCTGTGTTGTGTTTGTTAGAGAACCGTCGGTGTATGCATGGGTCCAGTCCATGCTTGGGTAGTTTTCCGCTATGTACCTCAGGGTTATGTCTCTTCTTTCTTGTTCAGTTTTGGCTGTTCTTGTTTCCAATACGTGGTATATTTTCTACCACCTCCGGAATGATATGGTGCTTCCAGGTGGGTTTGCGTAGAGTAGGGATGGGCTTTGGTATTATTACGGTGTTCATAGGATCTTCGGTCATCATTGCTTTTGCTATTTCTGCAAATTTTCTCGGCTTTAGTATCCCATTTCCAAATGTATTTAGTCTCTGATGCATTGGATGATATGTCAGTCTTCTGAGTTTCTCTGCTTGCTGCTGTGCACTGCAGTCTCTTCTGTCAGTCATGAATTGCAGATTTGTAATCTTTTCAAGTTCTACAATTGGCGTTGACTTCATGCCTCCTGTTATAACTATCATGGCTTGGTTTTGAAGTTTGTTAATTTTATCAAAGTTCGCCTTTGCTGCTGTTGTCCATGCCGCATTGCCATACTCGAGAACTGGTCTCACTCTTCCAGTGTACAGTTTCTTTAGTATTCTTTCGTCTGCTCCCCAGTTTGTGCCCGCAAGTTTACTCATGATTGCCATTCTTTGTCTGGCTCTCATTTGGTTTCTCTCTATGTGACTTGTCCATGTCATTCGTAGATCAAATGTGACCCTCAAGTAGTTTGGATTGTCGTTTGGCCGCAGATATTTGCCGTTAAGACTTATTTTGGTGTTCTGTGGTTTATTTGAATGCGAGAATATCGTACATGTTGTTTTTTCTTCATTTATTTTGACCAGCCATGAATTCACCAAGTCCTACAACTACACCTGCTGCGTCAGATTGTTTGCTTTGGTGAGATTTTTTTCGGAGGTCCACATAGCCAGATCGTCTGCAAACATGGAGCTGTGGACTCTTTTTGGTGTATTCTCAATTATATTGTTTATATACACCAGAAAAAGTGTGGGTGACAGTACTCCTCCTTGGGGTACTCCCTGCTCCAGTGCCACCTTTTTGCTCATCTGCTCTTGGACTCTGGCTGTTCTGTTTTCGAGGCAGTGGCGATCCATCTGTACATTTTCCCACACACTTCACTTTTTCGTAGTTTGACTTTAAGTCCCTCTTTCCACACCTTGTCAAACGCCTTCTCTAAATCCACCCAAACCGCTACTGTATGCTTGTTCTCCTGGTAAGCATCCTCTATTTCCTGGGATATGAGAGTGATGTGGTCCTCAGTGGATCTGTGCTGTCTAAAACCTGCTTGCTGTGGAATTAGTATGTGTTTTGCTTCCAGGTGCCACATCAGTCTGGTGTTTATCATACGCTCCATCAGTTTTCCGACACAGCTCAGTAGACTGATGGGTCTGTATCCATTTGGATCTGTTCTATCGTTTTCTTTCGTTTCTACTGGTATGAATACTGCGTCTTTCCATGCCTGAGGTACAATTCCCCTTTTCTAGCTTTGGTTCAGGACTGAGAGTAACTTCCTCTTTGCTGTTTGGCCCAACCCCATCAGCATTTCATTTTGTATCCCATCTTTTCCGGGCGATTTTTTTTTCTTTAAAGTTCTCATGGCCTCATCCATTTCGTTCATTGTTAGTTTTGCCATCATGTGCTCCTCTGGTGCCATATTGATGTTGTCGTGGCTCTTTTGTTCTTCACTTATATCTGTATGCCTGTCTGTAGGGACATCGATGTGGTTTGCTCGGGCATAATGTTCTGTAAAGGCGTTTCCTGCTTTTTTCCGGTAAGCATGTTGTCGCCTTGCTTGATGGTAATTTGTTTATTTGATGGTGTTTCGTCGTTCATGGCTCTGACTTAATTCCATAGTTTGTTGATTTCTTTATCGAGATTGAGGCTTTCTGTTTTTTATTCACAACTGTCTCTTGTTATTTGGTTTGTTCCTTTCTTTATCGAGATTGAGGCTTTCTGTTTTTTTATTAACAACTGTCTCTTGTTATTTGGTTCAGTGTTCATTTGTATTTCGCAGTGATGGCCTTGATGGCGTTATTTGCTTCCATAGATTGCTCTCTCTCTCTATCTCTGCCATGTTCCTAGCATTTGAGACTTCATCCTCAGCTTTCTGCAGTTCTTGGTTTCAATATGGCTTGTAGTTTTTCCTTGCCCTTCTTGGGATGGTCTCGGTGGCTGCTTGCAGTATTGCTTTGCTTAGGCTTTCCACCATAGAATCCTTCGACTCAAAATGTTACAGAAAGATCCTCAGAATACTCTGGACAGAGAAAAAAAACACATGTTGACTTTCGGTAAGAGTTGAGCATAGAAGAGAACTGGTTTATCAATTCCATTTTGGCTAGAAAATTCAAATAGTTTGGTCACATCAAGAGACACAACGGTCTCGAGAGAACGGTGATGGAAGGTATAGTGCCAGGCAAAAGAGGAAGGTGTAGACCAAGAAGATCATGGCACCAAGATATCCAGGAATGCCTGAGTATGACTGTGGTGGAGGCTGGAGTTTTGGCAAGGGAACGAGTTTCTTTCAGACAGACTGTGATGGGAGCGACGTTCTATAACGGACATGCTACATGATGATGATGGCCAAGATAACTTAACTGTCTAACCCTTATTTCGCTCTTCTCACCCCAACATATTCAATACCTTCAAATTTGTTTTCTTCCCTTTCCAAGAAATGCGACCCAATCTTCTATATACCCACCTTTCAAAGGCTTCAATACTCTTTTCCAACTTGTTATTCATTGCCCAAATTTTGTATTCCATAAAGTAGTGACGAGAATACGTAACGCCTGACAATTGTCATTTTCACTGTATCAGTTCTGATGTCAGTATTGGGCGCATGTTGCTGAATTCCATCTTGTCCATACCTATTCTCTTTCGAATTCCTACTTCATACCTGCTTTCGATTGTATGAACTAGATAGGAAAAACTCTTTAAATGTTCCAGTACTTAATCTTTTACTTTGATTTGCATGCATGGTTTCTTTTCATTTTTCCCAAGTCTTTGTTTTCTGTATGTTTATGTCTAATCCAATCTCTAGATTGTATATTGTTGTCACAAGCATCTGCAATTCTTGCTCACTTCCCCAAAACACGTGAAAATATGTGTAAAATAATTTGCAGAAATATCACTGAGAGGTAAAACAGTGAAAAAACTGTTACACTGGCTTATGGATGTCAAAAATAAGCAAAAATGAAAACCAGCAGCTAAGTTTCCCTAACAAAAAAAAATGTTGCAAAACGTCATGAAGATTAATCGTTTACATGCAACATTTACACAGTTTTGGTTAATGGCTGCTTGAGAGCGTCACGGTATTTTCGAAACGTACTTGTTAGGTAGCATTTGAAAGCGTCATCTTGTGGTAAATATTTGGATTTCCTTTTACACTTGGTCCAACTCAACGCGTGTGTGTTGCGAAAGAAAATCTAGAAACAGACGAACAGATAGATAAATAGATAGATAGATAGATAGATAGATAGATAGATAGATAGATAGATAGATAGATAGATAGATAGATAGATAGATAGATAGATAGATAGATAGATAGATAGATTGGATATAGTGTGGGAAACAAACTAAATTGTAGATCTACGTAAGTGATTTCCTGAAGAACTGTGTATGACACAGACGATAAAATGCCCACTTCCACACTGACAGCGTGTCGTAAGAGGCGATAGACAGTGTGGTCTCGCTGCTTTACTGCAGAAAACTCTCCAACTCACGGACTGCTCACACATGTCAAAAGCAAGCAGAGCTAGGAATAGTCTTCAGATGTTGAAATAAACAGACTGCATTGGTGCAGTCTAGCTTAAAAAAAACAAAAAGAACCAATAGAAAATCAAAGCAAAACCCGTCACAAAAATGGCCTTCTGAAACCGGATGCATCGAGTCAAACGCATTGATATCGCAGCCCCCAAAGAATATTTTGTGTCCTTCACCTTGGTTATCACTTTCATCGTACGCGGTATTCCCACGTAGCTTTGTACGTGAGCATATATTTTTGAAACATTTGATTAAAACTCATGGACAAAATGAGACAGTTGGCTAACCCTCATGAAGAGTCCCTCGATGAACTGTTGTTTGCTGATCATGTCAGCTTTTACCAAAATGGAGAAGACCCACAACACCACCTGAACTATCTCCATTTCGCTTGTAACGAATATGACATGAAGATCAACACAGGCAAGACAGAGACTAGTTGACTTCACGTGAACAATTGCAGAGAAGTTCCCACATCAGTGACATTGGTATCAAGCAGGTACGGGAGTTCAAATATCTAGTTAGTATGTTCACTGATGACGGCAGAGTGGATAGAGAGATTGGACATATAATTCAGAAGGTAAACAGTGCCCACTATCAGATTGCACCGATTTTGAAACACTCTAGAGAGCTTCTTTCAACTAAGAGGAGGATGATAAATACCCTATTTATTCCTACATTGTGTTACCAATGCCAATCTTTGACCGTACTAGCAACCCATGAGTAAGATCCAGAGCTGTGAATGCGCTGTGTGAGAAGTGCAGCAGGAAAGATAATCCGTGTCCAAATCCGCAACACCACGATGAGGCAGACAGTGGGGACAAACCCACAATAAATCAAGTGGATTAGTCATTTAGCCAGATCGCATTATGACCACCCTGCAGCAAGAGCATATCATTTGCAGGTCTCCGGCCCACGAGCAGGAAGCAGACCACGACATCAATGGATCGAGGATGTCTCTGACACTCTCAGGAAGTTGCACCTAACGACAGCACAAGACTCCCATTTAGCGATAACAAGAAATCTACTCAGCGCACCTCTCTGCGAGGCCGTGTTGCACAACCAGTAGGACAAAAGAAAAATAATTAGGCCCAAAGAAAACTACAAAGCAACGTTATTTTAAGGACGAATTCCTAAGAAGAAAAAAACTAGAAAGAAAGCTCTAGAAGAAACTACATTCTACGTTTGATACACGACTAATTTAGCGAATGACTCAATTTTCCCGGAGAATCGGTAAGTAGCAGAAGGCATGTTCTGCAATAACATTGGGTGAATGACAGCGAATGAGATTCATTCTAGAAAAGGCGAGTGGAGCGGAAACAGTGATGAAGGAGAAGAGAGTGGTTTTTATCTGCGCGTCTTCGACTCTTATCTTATAACAACAAACTTGCTGCTACCATAAGCTTCGTCTGCACCTTAGTGCAGTGGCGTAGCTAGAAAAGTCAATAGGTGCGTCGAAGTTATAATTAGCTTTTCATGTGCTGTTTATGCGCGAGCGCCGTTACATTTCCGGAATGTATCCCGCATAATCTGTAGTTTGTGAATATCCAAATCGTAGTTGAGATTGACGATATCAAAGCGGAGTAACATTGTAGATCTAATGTTTGTGGAATTGTACGTGACAAACTGAACATCCGAGTGTCAGAGGCGTTAGTATCTTTTTCGTTTGCAGATGAGGAAACGTGCAGGAAACCTTTTATTATTGTCGATACCAGCAGGTAAACAATGGTCAAAAACTTCTAGTTTATTCACTTGACTTAGTTAGAAAATAAGTGACAGGGAAAAGAACAAATCTCCCCCGGTACTTGCGTCTTAATTCACCCCAAACAGAGTTCTCTAGGTTCCCATCGTAAGTAACGGGACATTCCATTTCGGTAAAAGGGGAGGGCAGGTACAAATTGTTGTTTTTTAAATAAATAAGTAAAGACTTAGATACCGATATAAGTATAAAAAAGATGGTTATGTTTAGTTTTGCGAAGGGTTAGGGTTTGGTTTATTGTTAGGGTTAGGGTTAGTGTTATGGTTAAGTTGAGTGTTATGATTACGGTTTTGGTTAGGTTTAGAGCTAGGATTAGGGTCAAGATTGGGTTATTGTCAAGGGATACGGTTTGGATGAATATTAGGGTTAGATAAAATGGTTGTTATTACACCGTCTGGCAGCGTGGATAATGCCATGCTGCTGTAGAAACTTGATGCTGCTCTCCTTCTCATGGACAGACGTAAACAGATTCAAGAAATGCTCGACTATTCTCGTTCTCGCAGAATGTTTGACACTCCTAAAAGTTCAAAAGTGGACTATTCTGTGATGTCACTTTCTAAAATTTGGCGCAAAAAACTTATAGTTCCTTTTGTTTGGGGTGAATTAAGACCGAAGTACCCTTTTCTCGCCTAGAAGCTTGGATATGGGTCATGGAGACTCGAACACTTTCTCCTGGATGGGGGCCTCTTCGATAGGACCACCTCGGAGCGGGTGGCTTGAAGAGTGAAACTTTCTGTTGACGATTCGCCGGTAGTGCAACCAACAGACATTCAATTTTGGTCATATCATGGCGAATGTCGGACAGTCGCCGGTCGTACAATCAACAGACATTCAATTTTGGTCAAATCATGGCGAATGTCGGACAGTCGGCGGTCGTACAACCAGCAGACATTCTTCATCGTACGCAGTCAGACAGTAATATTTATTGTTTCGAAAAAAGCAGCCGTCATCCTGAGGCTGTCGACACTGCCATAGAGTTTGTCTAGTGTTGCCACTGGTGATGGCCACATCTGCTCTCTCTGGTCCTCGTATGTCGGGCAGTTTTGCAGCAAATGCTCAGCGGTCATTTTCCCGGTACCACACGGGCATTCGTCGGTGCCACCTATCTTCAATTTGTTGAATAGGTGGTACCTCAGTCTATTGTGGCCAGTGCGAAGTCTGAAGACAACGACCTGCTCTCTTCTGTTCAACTGGTAATAGGCATCGTTTTCGGTGTAGCCAGTATGTTCGGTTTCCCATTTGGTCATGTATTTAGCTCTAATAAGCCGTTTTGACTCTTCGTATGTCATACTAGTATCTGGTTGTGGTAGTTTTGCACCTTCTTTTGCCAGTCTGTCTGCCTCCTCGTTGCCTTGGATGTTGCAGTGAGATGGAACCCACTGCACCACTACCCTTTTTGGTGCGGACTGGTGGCATAGTTGACAAAGTACTGCTCTTAAATCATTGAGTTCAGTATTTTTCTGGCTTTTTAGTGCCATGACTACGTCCAGAGCATCTGTAAGCAAGACTATGTGGCTTTCATTCCTTTTACCTGTCCCCATTTCTTCCACTGCCGCCCTCAGTGCCTCTGCCTCCGCTCTAAAATTGCTTGTGTATTTTCCAGTAGCGAATGAAAGTGTTATTTTTCTGCCATTTGGTAGGCTCAGGAATGCTCCTGCCCCTCCGTACTGTGTTGTATTTGTTACGGAACCGTCGGTGTATGCATGGGTCCAGTCCATGCTTGGGTAGTTTTCCGTTATGTATCTCATGGTAGTATCTCTTCTTTCTTTTTCAGACTGGCAGTTTTTGTTTCCAATACCTGGTATATTTTCTACCACCTCTGGAAATATATGCTGCCTCCAGGTAGGTTTTCGTACAGTAGGGATGGGCTATGGTGTTAGTACGTTCATGGGGTTTTCGTGCATCTTTGCTTTGGCTATTTCTGCAAAGTTTCTTCGCTTTAGTTTCCCCTTTCCGAAATTGTTTAGTCTCTGGTGCATTAGATGGTCAGTCAGTCTTATGAGTTTCTGGGCTCTGCAGTCTCTTCTATCGGTCATGGATTGCAATTTTGTAATCTTTTCAAGTTCTACAATTGGCGTTGACTTCATGCCTCCTGTTATAACTATCATGGCTTGGTTTTGGAGTTTGCTAACTTTATCGAAGTTCGCCTTTGCTGCTGTTGTCCATGCCGCAATGCCATACTCGAGAACTGGTCTCACTCTTCCAGTGTACAGTTTCTTTAGTATGCTTTCGTCTGCTCCCTAGCTTGTGCCAGCACGTTTCCTCATGATTGCCATTCTTTCTCTGGCTCTCATTCGGTTTCTCTCGATCTGACTTTTCCATGTCATGCGCCGATCAAATGTGACTCCCAGGTAGTTTGGGTTGTCGTTTGGCTGCAGGTATTTGCCGTTTAGACTTAATTTGGTGTTTTGGGGTTTGATTGATAGCGGGAATTTTGTACATGTAGTTTTTTTTTCCTCGTTTATTTTGACCAGCCATGAGTTCGCCCACTCTTCCAGCGATGTTAGGGCCTGCTGCATCCGATTTCTTGCTATGGTGAGATTCTTTTCAGAGGTCCACATAGCCAGATCGTCTGCAAACATTGAGCTATGAACTCTTCATGGTATATTCTCTGTAATGTCATTTATATACACCAGGAAGAGTGTGGGTGACAGTACTCCCCCTTGGAGTACTCCCTGCTCAAGTGGTTGATCCACTTGTACATTTTCCCACAAACTTCACTTCTTCGTAGCTTGACTCTAAGTCCATCTTTCCAGACTTTGTCAACTGCCTTTTCCAGGTCCACCCAAACCGCTACTGTGTGCTTCTGTTCCTGGTAGGCATCTTCTATTTCCTGGGCTATGAGGATGACTTGGTCCTCAGTGGATCTGTACTGTATAAATCCTGCTTGCTGTGTAATTAGTATCCGTTTTTCTTCCAGATGCCACATCAGTCTGGTGTTTATCATACGTTTTATCAGTTTGCCGACACCGCTCAGTAGGCTGATAGGCCTGTATCCATTTGGATCTGTTTTGTCTTTTCCTTTCTTTGGTACTGGTACAAGTACTGCGTCTTTCCACGCCTGGGGTACAATACCCCTTTGCTAGCTTTGGTTCAGGACTGATAGCAGTTTCCTCTTTCCTGTTTGGCCCCGCCCCATCAGCATTTCGTTTGTTATCCCGTCTTTTCCGGGAGATTTCCTTTTCTTTAATGTTCTCATGGCCTCTTCCATTTCGTTCATTGTTAATTTTGCCATCTTATGCTCTTTTGGTGCCATATTGATGTTGTCGTGTCCCTTTTGCTCTTCATTAATGTCCGTATGCCTATCTGCAGAGACATCTATGTGGTTACCTCTGGCATAGTGTTCAACAAAGGCGTTTGCGGCTTTTTTTCCAGTGAGCAAGTTTTCGCCCTAATTGAAGGTAATTTGTTTGTTTGACAGAGTTTCGTCATTCATGGCTCTGACTAACTTCCATAGTTTGTTCCCTTCTTTGTCTAGGTTGAGGCTTTCCGTTTTGTTCTTCCAGCTTTCTCTTGCTATTTGGTTTAGAGTGTATTTGTATTTCGCCGTATCGGCTTTGAGGGCGATATTTGCCTCCATAGATTGTTCTCGCTCTGCCATGTTCCTAGCATTTGTGACTGCGTCTTCCGCTTTCTGCAACTCATCATTCCAATAGGGCTTATAATTTTTTCTTGCCCCTCTTGGGATGGTTTCAGTGACAGCTTGCATTATTGCTTTGCTTAGGCTTTCCACCATGGGCTTCATCAACAGACATTCAATTTTGGTCAAATCATGGCGAATGTCGGACAGTGGCCGGTCGTACAACCAACAGACATTCAATTTTGGTCATAGCATAGCGAATGTCGGACAGTCGCCGGTCGTACAACCAACAGACATTCAATTTTGGTCAAATCATGGCGAATGTCGGACGGTCGCCGGTCGTACAACCAACAGATATTCAATTTTGGTCATAGCATGCGAATTGTCGGACAGTCGCCGGTCGTACAATCAACAGACATTCAATTTTGGTCATAGCATGCGAATGTCGGACAGTCGCCGGTCGTACAACCAACAGACATTCATTTTTGGTCATATCATGGCGAATGTCGGACAGTCGCCGGTCGTAAAACCAACAGACATTCAATTTTGGTCATAGAATGCGAATGTCGGACAGTCGCCGGTCGTACAACCAACAGACATTTAATTTTGGTCATATCATGGCGTATGTCGGACAGTCGCCGGTCGTACAACCAACAGACATTCAATTTTGGTCATATCATGGCGTATGTCGGACAGTCGCCGGTCGTACAACCAATAGGCTTTCAATTTTGGTCATATCATGGCGAATGTTAGACAGTCGCCGGTCGTACAACCAACATACATTCAATTTTATTCATATCATGGCGAATGTCTGACACCGGGAAGCCATGCCTATGTATGCCTTTTGGATAATTTCAAACTTATCGTAAAATATGGTAAAGTATGTTTATGCCGCTGGTAAACTCATTGCGTGTAATAAATTGCTACTGAAACAATTACTGCAAGCACACACACTATTTAATCAGGCGGAGGCTTCCTGTAAGGAACCAGCTACAATTGTGAACCTATGCTTTAGAAGGAGCAACACAAAATGGCGAGTATAAGAACAGAGTATCGGTCTTTAAGCAGAAACGGTCAAATCTTTATCAGCACTGAAACAATTAAGATCTTGTGACCTTCGGTCAAAGAACTGGGTTCAATTTCTGATCGCTTATTCTTCTTCTCCGTTTTTCTCAATCTCCTGCTACCAAGCCCTGAACAGGGCTTTGCAAGTAGCAGGATGTAGTCCGGCGAACAGGGCTAATCGCTCCAATTCACTCAGTTGGTGCGTAACTTATAATTAAGGACGAAAAACAACTGGGAAGGGATCTGATCACATCGCTTCACAAAAAGCTGTTACTTAGTACAATGATATCTATGATACTTCATCCTCGACTGCAGTTTATATTTTGTACCTTGTCTGAAGCTGACTGGGCTCTCAATGTGTTGAGAGACATGAAGTACAATTCACAAACGCCCACCTGTCTAAGATTACGACTCTGAATCTGTTGAGAGATGTGAATTACAATTCACCAAACGCCCACCTGTCTGAGATTACGGCTCTGAATGTGCTGATAGATCGGAAGTACAATTCACCAAACGCCCACCGGTCTAAGATTACGGCTCTGAATGTGTTGAGAGACGGGAAGTACAATTCACCAAATGCCCACCTGTCTAAGATTACGACTCTGAATCTGTTGAGAGATGTGAATTACAATTCACCAAACGCCCACCTGTCTAAGATTACGACTCTGAATCTGTTGATAGATGTGAATTACAATTCACCAAACGCCCACCTGTTTAAGATTACAGCTCTGAATGTATTGAGAGACGGGAAGTACAATTCACCAAACGCCCACCTGTCTAAGATTACGGATCTGAATGTATTGAGAGACGGGAAGTACAATTTGTCAGATGCCCGCCTATTTAAGATCATTATTGTTTAGTCCTATCTAGTCCGATCTTCACGTTTTATAAACTGATTGTCACAGAAAAACTGTTCGCTTGATTGATTTGCTTTCTCGCTTACAGTGAAGCATCGCTCCACCCCCCCCCCTCTCCCATATCCGAGAATTTGTAGCAGCAGCTGCACCATAAATTGGTTTAAAAAAAACCTTTGGGGACGGAGCTTAATAATGGTTTTACTGCATAAAAGACTGAGTCATGTTTAGAAAATAGGTGATGTTTTTGAAAAAACGTAAAAAATATAATAACTATGAATAAATATAGAAAAGTATATTTATTCTTGGAGACTGCTGTTTCCTCACTATTTTCACTGTCATTAATATCACTTTCAGTACCATCTGACACAGAAACATCGATTCAATCTCAATCACTCAATATATCATTTTCAAATGAGCTGAGTAACAACAGCATACCAAACAATTATATAATGTGGTGCTTGGACGCGGAAACAGAACAGAACCAAAAAATTGTATAAAATGCTCAAACTCCTGTGAAAACTTTCAAGGGACTGCCATTTAAATGATAGAATGTGCAAACAATGAAAGAGATCATTTGATTGGCTGATACTGTTTTTAGTTAGCCATACAGAAGCGTTCTTACTCAGGGCTGATAGATCGGCCCGTTCGTCTTTTTCGTTAACGTTAGTCGGGCCGATCAAAGGCATGTGTCGTCCTCAGAAGTTTAAATCGTGTTGTAATCTAACTCCATTTTCAACCTTCCTAGTCGACTTTTACGACATGTTTGGAGGGTTACAGTGGCCCATTTTCTTTCGACCATGAGGATCATTTGAATGAGGCAGACAAACATATGGCTGAAGGGGAATGATTGATTTGTATGAATTTAAATGACTTTTATCCAATTAGCGTAGCGGTAGAACATTCTTTTCCTTCTTCGTCGTTTGTTCTCAAACCACCACTACCAAGCCTTCAAAAGGGCTTTCCAAGTAGCAGGATGTACTCCGGAGAACGGAATGCCTTGTGTCATAGTTTACAGCTTGACTGCGATATTTGCACCTTTCAATCCGACACGTTCGACTTCAGCTGCCAACTTTGGGTACTGGGTTAGCCTTCCCTCTTCGATTCCTTCTCTTTATCCAGTCTGCTCTGTTGCAGCCTGTTATCCAGGATCGCCGCGTAGAGGCGTAGACGGGTCTTGGCAGCTCTGGTTCGCTTAGCCTTGATGTTAGCAGTCAACTTTGGGTCGCTGGCCTCTGGGGCTCATGCAGTGCTCGGCATCCTGCTCCCTTAGAGCATTTATGTGCACGCTCAAGTCAACCACATGCAAATGGACACAAAACTTAGTGTTAATTGTAGGAAAGCGGGCGGGAAGGAAACTTGCAACCCTCGGGGGACTCAGGGGTCTCGAGGTAAGGTGTCTGCCTCGGGTGCCGGATCTCGCGTGTTCGAATCACGGTGGAGACCGGGATTTTTTCACGTGGATCGGATCTTCTGGTAACAATTCCTCTGATCTTTGGGTAGTGAGATCGGACTACCGTGTTTAGGGTCAAGCACGTTAAAAATGTCTGCGCAGTTGGAAATCGAAAAGAGTAGTCCTAAAGGCCGCTGCCAGGACAACATTCAAATTAAAAATGTTATCTGTTGATTTCTCTAGGTGATTTTTTAAGAGCAGCTATAGATGGCGCCCAACTGGCTGCTGGTCTACTTAGCTCTAGTTTTTGAGTCTATTAAGATAGACTCGTACATCGGAAAAAGTACTCTCGAAGAAACTGGTTGCATACAGACTCTCTATAGTCTTCTAAACCAGTATAAAGACGTTAAGTTAAGTTATAAACAAGCGGTTGACTCGTACAATCAAGTCTCTAATGCCTTCTTACAGTTTCTGTTATGGGAACCTCCTTGACCTTGCCATCGTCACGCAAAGGAAGGATCTAGATATTCTAGACCCAACATGGATGTGCCCAGTAGGGGTGACAGGAGGACATCACTCATTGACGTCCTAATGCGTGTCAGGTAGTTCTGAAACTGCATACATTTGAATGGAACTTATATCATTCAGACTGTCCAGTGTGACACACACGAGTGTACAGTACTGCCACTTGAGAGCATTATTACAATCCATCCTCATGCCACCTCCACCACATCCGTTTGTAATTTCACCCTCACCCCCCCCCCCCCCACCCAAAACCGCTTTGGTAGATGGCTCTCCAACTCGTCGATTGGCACATTCAGCTATTCCTACATGCCTGCTGTGCGTTTAGTGATGTCGATTATGGTAATGATGATGATGAGGATAATATAATTCACTTAGATGATGAGTTGTAGCTCTTGACAGTCCAAAAAGCACACGTCTTTCTCAGCTAGAGTTTGTATTAAATATGTTGTCTTGAAAGCGTTGTCAAATCGAATTGTAGTGTATGGACGCATCTTTCGGGCATTCCCAAAGGGAGGCAGCCCAATGTGTTGATGTTTCATAATCGTCACGTCCTACCATGGAGATAGCACACACATCTGGGTCGGCTATCTCACTATCCCTCAGTCAGTATACCAGCTCAACTGCAGTGACGGCACGTCTGTCATCCCCCGCCACGCGGGAGATCGTGAACAAGGAACAGATTTGCAATGTCCGCTGTGCTACATCTCCTTGTCAACCATGGGCACGACTGATATAGGATAATCAGTCAAGAATACATTTAACCCATGTAGTGGGCTGATTGGTGCAACCAGGAGCCTTCACTTAGTCTGGCTCCTCTCTAAGCACCTAGGCTTGGAACACCTGCCAGGTGAAATACACCCACCGGCATACCTCCAGGAATAATTGGTACACGCAGTCTCTCCAACCTCGGCAAGGTAAAGGTATGATTTCACATGCAGAGTGAGCGTTTAGTAGTTGTGTGTGTCTAGAACTGTGCCCATAAACATGGTCGCTAGCCTTCACTAGTGGACGATCTTAGCTTTCAGATGGACGGTAGTATAATAATTAAATGCTGTATTAAAAACGCAACCCGAGAAAACTCTCTCAGAAAACTAGCAAACCGATATAAGTGAACATTTTGAGAGCCTGTGTTCTTTCCGTGGAAGCATACAGCTGAGAAACATTGACAGTTGCCCAAACCTCGAGTCCTTTGATTCAAAATGTTATAGAAAGGTTCGAACAATACCTAAAAAAAATGCAGACATTCGACAGGAGTTGGGCATAGAGGAAAACTGGTTCATAAATGTCATCATGAACAGAAAATTGAAATACTTTGACCACATCAACAGATTCAACGGTCCGAGAGAACGGTAATGGGAGGTATGGTGCCGGGAAAGAGAGGCAGAGACAGGCAAAGAAGGTGATGGCACCAAGATAACAAAGAAATGCTGGGGCATGACTCTGGAGCAGACGAGATTTGACAAGAGATCGAGACTTTACAAACGGACAGTGATGGGAGCGACGTTCTGCAAAGAACATATACATGCTAAATGACGATAAAAAAACAACAAAAATCAACACTCAGTAAAATATCGCGGAGTTTTTCTTCGATTTAGTGTTAGTGGGTACTAAAGGAAAATCTACTCTCACGAAAGTTATGAAAGTTGGCGCCAGGGATAAAATGGTTGAAGAGCTCTGATCTATAAGAAAGCTCTAGAAACAATACTCCCAGTACGAGCAAGAATAATAGAGTAAACAGTTGATCTATTTTGCCATTAACTTTATCCAGACTTTTCCTCCTTATCTTTTCTCCCCTTTCCTCTCTGTCTCCATCTGTCTGACTTTCTCTTTTTTTCAGTCCGGCGTTTAGCTTGTACCCATATCACAATTTGGCCGCTCCCTTTTTGGTCGCTATCGGCAGATACGCCTTCTGCCAGTTCTTACGCCCATCTGGCCATGTCACTTTCGCTCGCCGCTTGCTTGTTTCTCCCACTTGTTATCATCCGTCTGACGTGTCCACAGGCAATATAACCAAAAATGAGGAATTCTTTTGTGCTGTCCAGCTAAGTACCTTCTCTTACCCATTTAAATGTTCATGTATATATTGTCTGTATTCATCCCTTTCTCTTATCTGTTAGCTCCTAGTGTTGTTGTTTGTTGTCACCGATGAAGGTCTTTTGGTCGTAACGTAGGTTACGTTTTTGTTTTTGTCTTAGCGAAATATCTGACATATGTTTTTTTACACATTATTTGATCATCAGTCCAACCACAGCCTGGACTTATATTTTAATTTAATTTATTTGGGAAACGGTATACGAATCAACTGGAGCCTGTAAGTAGATTGTATATAGTCAGGGGATCAAGGGAACATCAGCATACACACACTTCACGATTTCCATCAGCGAGCCTGATTGTAGACCTTGGTGAGCATGGATAAAAGTGAATTGGGATCCGTTTAACATGAGAAAAGCTTGCCACAAAGGAACACTATTTGACAAACGAGGCGCCTTGTTAAAATATTTTGAAAGAATCTCTCATCATTTATCTATTGGTAAACTCAACCAGGGGGATTTAGAGCTGAGAAATAAAAGCCACTTGTTTAGACAGTCGCCGGGCAGTGTGAAACTTTGGTTCTTATTTCACTCCCGATCGACAAAACCTCTGTCTTATGGGGTTTGAACCAGTTTCACCAGACACCAGTAAAATTCTCGCTTAGAAACAAGTTGCCCTTTCATTTTGTAGCCACCAGAAAACGTATCCTGAAATGCAAGCTCTCCGGTTAACCCTTCCAACACGAAGTTACGCCTCTGTGATTCTACGTCAGTGGACGGTGTAAAAAAAAAACAGCATACGAGCAATCTTGATTGCTGATGACAAAACATGATTCTTCTGTGTAAACCTAGATAGCCAACGGAGACGCACACCCAGGCTTACGATAACAAGTGTTGATAATAACATGCTGATGGATATAACCCACGTGTTAGAGGACTCGCTGGAACGGCTTCTTTCTTCACTATCTTTCTGAATTTTTTAATTGTAGATTCATGATAATATTCTACTTCTTGTTTCTCTTCTTCTTCTTCTTCTTCTTCTTCTTCTTCTTCTTCTTCTTCTTCTTCTTCTTCTTCTTCTTCTTCTTCATCCTTTTTCTTTTTCTTCTACTTCTTCTTATTATTATTATCCTTCTTCTTCTTCCACTTCTTCTTCTTCTTCTTCTTCTTTCCCTTCTTCTTCTTCTTTTTCTACTTGTTATTCTACTTCTTATTTTTCTTCTTCTTCTTCTCTTTCTTCTTCTTCTTCTTCTTCTTCTTCTTCTTCTTTTTCCTCATGTTCTTCTTCTTATTCGGCGCTTGTTTATAAAAGGCCGTTGTAAAGTGCACTTACAGAGAGGCGTATATACGCGTGTTTCGTCTCAACACCTCCGATTTCAGTTGACTTTTTCTGCCTTCCCCCCTTCGATCCTTATTCTCCTATCCAGTCTACACTAGTGCTGCCTGTTCCCAGGGCCGCTGCGGGATAAGGTGTTGGAAGGCTCTGGTTCGTTGATACTGGCGCAAGCAGTCAGCTATGAGCCGCTGACTAGTTAATGGCAGAGTGATAGAACTCTTGTGTTTCCCATTTAAACTTTTCTTCCGTGTACCGATACCCACCAGACAACCTACATCAAAATTGGAATATGACGCACTTATGGAGGAAAGGCGGAAAGAAAATTCATTGGAAATTATCTTTCACCAAATGCATAGGTCTCACAGAATGAAATCTCTCGCCCAGTGTTTCCCAATGTAGGTTGTATGCCCCACAGATGGGTTGATTTGAGTTTGTTTTAGGGGCAATTAGAAAATAATATTGCATTTGTCATCTCATCACCGATATAGTAACACAATAATCGTTGTTGTCGATTAATTATCGATGATGTCGCTGTGGTCAAAGCTATGAACGGAAACAGTTTGCGATCGAGTCCCGGAGGTTTTAATCGACTCCTGGTCTCACTAGTTAACTAACTAGCTAACTAACTAACTAGCTAGCTAACTAACTAGCTAATTAACTAGTTAACTAACTAGCTAACTAACTAACTAGCTAACTAACTAGCTAATTAACATCAATTTTGCAGCCCCAAATTTAAGGAAAAAAAGATGGCAGTACTCTTATAGCAGTCAAGATTATTACTTTGTAGCGTAAGTGTGTTAAGGTTACAATATTGCATTTGTCACTTCCTGTTGTGTTATTTAGTTGAGCGTGTCCTTAGTGCTGTAAATGATTTGCTACTAAAATAAAAAAGAAACCTTCTGATAATAACAAAGCAGGGGAATTTGAGATTGAAAATGACAAAATTAGTTCCGCAAATCCATGAATGAAATGAATGAGGCCATGAGAACTTTAAAGAAAAATAAATCGCCCGGAAAAGATGGGGTAACAAATGAAATGCTCATGGGGTTGGGCCAAACAGCAAAGAGGAAGTAACTGTCAGTCCTGAACCAAAGCTGGAAAAGGGAAATTGTATCCCAGGCATGGAAAGATGCTGTACTTTTACCAGTACCAAAGAAAGAAAAAGATAGAACAGATCCAAATCGATACAGGCCTATCAGTCTACTGAGCTGTGTAGGAAAACTGATGGAGCGCATGATAAACACCAGACTGATGTGGCACCTGGAAGCAAAACACATATTAATTCCACAGCAAGCAGAATTTAGACAACACAGATGCACTGAGGACCAGATCACTCTCATGGCGTAGGAATTAGAGGATGCTTACCAAGAGAAAAAAGCATACAGTAGCGGTTTGGGTGGATCTAGAGAAGGCATTCGACAAGGTGTGGAAAGAGGGAGTTAAATTCAAGCTACGAAGAAGTGCAGTATCTTGAAAAATGTACAGATGGATCAGCCACTACATCTAAAACAGAACAGCCAGAGTTCAAGTACAAGGGCAGATGAGCAAAAAAAGTGACACTGGAGCAAGGAGTACACCAAGGGGGAGCACTGTCACAGACAAATTTTCTGGTGTATATAAACAACATCATAGAGAATATACCAAGAAGAGTCCACAGCTCCATGTTTGCAGACGATCTGGCTATGTGGACCTCTGAAGAAAATCTCACCGTAGCAAACAATCGGATGCAGCAGGCCCTAACGTCGCTGGAAGAGTGGGTGAAATCAGGACTGCTCAAAATAAATGAAGAAAAAACAACATGTACGATATTCTCCCTTTCAAATAAACCACAGAACACCAAAATAAGTCTAAATGGCAAATATCTGCGCCTAACGAATGAGAGCAAGACAAAGAATGCCAATCATGAGGAAACTTGCTGGCACAAACTGGGTAGCAGACGAAAGAATACTGAAGAAACTATACACTGGAAGAGTGAGACCAATTCTCGAGTATGGCATTGCGGCATGGACAACAGCAGCAAAGGCAAACATTGATAAAATTAGCAAACTTCAAAACCAATCCATGAGAGTTATAACAGGAGGCATGAAGTCAACGCCAATTGTAGAACTTGAAAATATTACAAATCTGCAATGCATGACCGATAGAAGAGACTGCAGAGCCCAGCAGCAAGCAGAGAAACTAAGAAGACTGATCGACCATCCAATGCATCAGAGACTAAATAGATTTGGAAAAGGGAAACTAAAGCGGAGAAACTTTGCAGAAATAGCTAAAGCAAAGATGAGCGAAGACCCTATGAACACTATAACAACACCAAAGCCCATCCCTACTGTACGCAAACCCACCTGGAAGCAGCATATCATTCCAGAGGTGATAGAAAATATTCCAGGCATTGGAAACAAGAACAGCCAGACTGAAAAAGAAAGAAGAGACATAACCCTGAGGTACATAGCGAAAAACTACCCAAGCAAGGACTGGACCCATGCATATACCGACGGTTCTGTAACAAACACAACATAGAATGGAGGGAGAGGGGTATTCCTGAGCCTAACAAATGGTAGAAAAATAACACTGTCAGTGGCAACTGGAAAATTATCAAGCAATTTCAGAGCGGAGGCAGAGGCATTGAAGGCTGCAGAAGAAGCAATGCTGACAGGCGAAAGCAATGAAATCCAGGTAGTCCTGTTTACAGATGCCCTGTCCGTGGTTACAGCACTAAAAAGCCAGAAAAATACAGAACTCAATGATTTAAGAGCAGTACTTTGTCTACTATGCCAGCAGTCCGCACCAAAAGAGTAGTAGTACAGTGGGTTCCATCCACAACATTCAAGGCAACGAGGAGGCAGACAGACTTGCAAAAGAAGGTGCACGATTACCACAACCAGATTCTTGTGTGACCTACGAAGAGTATAAAAGGTTTATTAGGGCCAGATTCATGGCCAAATGGAAAACAGAGCATACTGGCTACACACAAAATGATGCCTATTACCAGTTGACAGAAGAGAGCAGGTCGCGGTCTTCAGACTCCGCACAGATCACAACAGACTGAGGTACCACCTATTCAATAAACTGAAGATAGGTGGCACTAACGAATGCACCTGTGGTACAGAAAAAATGACAGCTGAACTTCTGCTGCAAAACTGCCCGATATACGAGGACCAGAGAAAGCACATGTGGCCATCACCCGTTCCAACACTAGACAAGCTCTATATCAGTGTGGACAGCCTCAGGATGACTGCTGCTTTCTTCGAACTAATTCAAGTTGACTTCTGACAGCGTACGAAGAAGAAGAAGAAGAAGAAAAAGAAGAAGAAGAAGAAAAAGAAGAAGAAGAAGAAGAAGAAGAAGAAGAAGAAGAAGAAGAAGAAGAAGAAGAAGAAGAAGAAGAAGAAGAAGAAATACCGCAAATAAAAACTATTAGCATCAGACATCAAGTTCATGGATCAGATTATGTTGAATTTTAGTTTTCCAAGTTGAATTCAATTTATGGTTAATAATATACAAAAATGGCCCCTGTCCATGGGATACATTTCCATGCAAAAAATACGTTTGTTTCGTCATCTCATAAGAAAGGACCCTCAGCAGCTTCCACAGATGGCTTACAACGCTTGCAGGTTGGTCTACACAGCAAGTAGGCGGCCTACAGTCTCTAGAAAAGAGAAGAATTCCAGGTGACAATACAGATTTATAAGATAATAAACTGAGTGGTCCCCCGGGTTCTTTGTGTATGACAAGAATAGCACCACTGCCCCACAGAGATCATGTCGTAAGAGGCGACTAACTGTCACATGGCATAACACCGGCCATGGTCAGGTGGTTTGTTTAGAGTAGCATAGATGGCGTCTAACAGTCTGCAGGTCTACTTTGCTCTAGTGTTTCAGTCTATTAAGATGGACTCGCACATCGGTTAGCCACCCTCCGTAAGCGCTTGTTCCAACTCTGCGGAGTATTAAGCTGCTCGAGCCTAGCCAGCTAGGCAAGAAATTTTTCTCCCAGCCACATCCATCTCATACCAGAGCTGGTACCTGCATAGAGGCATCTGCCCTTGTAGAATTACAGGTCGACTTATGTTTTTTTCTTCTAAATACAACCACATACAAAAACAAGATGGCACAGTTACAAACCAATTAAAAAAGGTCCAGATTAGAAATTAGGGAATATCTTTTAGACAGATTGGTGAATGCTTGGAATGCATTGCCACATACAATAGTGGAGGCAAGGTCCATTATTGGGTATATTGAGATCGGAGCTAGATAAAATTCAGAAATGGTTTGAATGCTGGCAAATATAATTTAATGTAGATACATATACAGTTATCCACATGGGTAGATCCAAGATGGAATATAATTGCAGAATAGGAAATAACAATATTAGAAAGATACAACAGGAAAAGGATTTAAGGATTGTTATAGATCATACAGGAAAGGTGAATGAGCAATTCCAGGTAGCAGTGAAAAAGACATGCAAAGTTAGATATGATAAAAAGAAATATTAAACATAAGAGCATGGGAGTGATAGTAAAACTGTATAAAGCTTTAGTTAGACCTAGATCGGAGTACTGTGTACAGGTGTGGAGTCCTTATCATAGAGGGGATATAGACGTGCTGGAATCACTTATGTGGGAAAAAAACAAACTATGGTTATACATCGGACATGTTCTTAGAAAGACTAGCAACAAACTTCCTCTGTAATCATTTATCTGGTCACCATCTGGCAGCAGGAAAAATGAAAGACCGAAAGAAACTCAGCAGAACAGTCGCCAGAGAGGCTCTACTATGGGCTTGAGCAACATTCATGAACTTCAAAAAGTGACGTCACATAGATCAAAGGGGAGAGCACTGGTTTCTGCCTTATGTGCCAAGTATAGCACTTCAAGAAATATTGCTTTATTGACACCACCTGTCAGCATTTTAAAGTTAGATTTTAGAGGAAACATAACAATGGACAGAACTAACGGGGATTATGACAACCAATTTATCAATCACGTACTACTGTTTGAGACTGTTGAAATGGACTCGCGCATCGGTTAACCATCCTCCGCGGATTTGTCCCAACGCAACCGAGTAATAATTTGCTTGAGGTTAACCCGCAAAGCAGATACTCCTCCATCCGGCTACATCCAGCTCATACCACAACTGGGACCTGCTGTATAGGGGCATCTGCCCCCGT